>LR738711.1:48761290-48817040 GCA_902687465.1 Secale cereale | reverse complement strand
CCCTTCACCTGGCCCACAAACCGCCCGACTCGCTCCCCCTTATCGTCTTCCTCCTGCATGGTTCGTCCCTGCTTTTCCTGATATCTAATCCCTTGCGCAGCGCGGCCTTGCACGCACTGCCCTGGACCACCACCACCTCCTCCCCCTCCGCCGACCCTTTCCCTCACCCCTTCTCCCCCGATGGCGGAGCTGCTATTTAGGGGGGCAAGCTGCAACCATGGGGGATCGGTAGTGCTGGAACCAGCCTTCAATTTTGCTGGAGCCAGCATGGAAATGAGTTGGAACCGACCAACTTTTTTGCTGTGACATGAAAGAATGTTGAGGCCAACATGTTAGCTAGCTGGAACCGGCACTCGGGTTTGCTGGAACCAGCAAGAATTTTTGCTACCACCGCCGACGTTGGAGCTAGTACACACACATGTTTTCTGCTACAACTTGGGAATCATAAGCTGGAACCTATAGAGATTTTTGCTACGACGGGCGAAACCCCGCGCTGGGACGGGCGACTGTTTTTGTTGTATATACTAGGGAGTTTCCACGGCGACGACAATGAGCCCTGATTTTTGTTACAACCGTCCACCAAAATGCTTCCACCCACAAGATTATTTGCTTCCATGGAGAAGTTGCATACAGCTGATATGTTTCACGGACTGTGATATTGATATAGGCTTTTTTTTGCTTACCGGGCGCTGGAACCAGGACTAGCCTTGGTGCTGCAACGGTCATTGGTGCAAGCTTTTTCATGGCGAGCCGCGACCTAGCGTTGCAACCCTCAAATGTTTCCTCATGGGAAAAAGCTACAACCGGCCAAGGCGAGCTGTGACCTCGCACGCAATGCTACAACATGATGCTTCATACCTAGTTGAATTTCTTTTACCGGCAAGTCTATTTACTCGTTTCGGAATACAAGATGCAGTGAAAAAACTCATTAGCCACATGAAACTTCTTGCGATATTGTATTACCGAGAGGGCCTAGAGATATCTCTCCATCACACGGTGTGACAAATCTCAGTTTCTATCAATGTTGTTTAGAATTGAGATCGAGAGAGACAGAGACAAACGAATAAAATGAACCAGTGTATCCTTTATTGATGATTGTCACAGATTATATACAAGTTGGGGAGACGCCTCTGGGAGGCGTCTGTTTGTAGGGACGCGTCCGGGAAGTAACCACCGTGCAGTTGAGCGCAACTGCACGTGGGGGAACGGGGATTCCCCTAATTAATCACATGGATTAATTAGCCTTAACACTCCCCCTAATCACCGCTTCACCTCATTAGTGACCATCATCTTAATAATCTCCTACAAAAACCCTATGGGGAAAACGTGAGGAGATAGGTGTTTCATATGTTGCTAAAACTCCTTCAAACCCAGTGGGAAAAATAAGAAGAAAATGATGCAACATATAATGGTCATTATCTCTTTTAACTCAATACGAGAAAACCCATAGAGTTTAGGACAATAAATATGTCGTATATACTTTCCTAAAAACCCCGGTGGGGAAAACAGAAAGTATGACATATGATCTCATGTTGATATTACCTCATTAAAAACCTTTATGAGAACCTGTAAAGTAAACTCATGAAGGGAAAAAGAGTATAATATGATGCATTGAACATGAACAATTCAGGAAGATACTCCCCTTGATTCTTGCCAAAATTCGAAGTCGTCACATACCAAAACATAGAAGTTGGTAGAGACCCGCTGAACAAATCAGTCACATGATTTGACTTGCAAGATATGCAATATAGTGATATTGCTTATTATGTAACATGTTTGCATCCGGGCAACACAAGAAACATTATCGTTGAGATAATGATTGGTGACTGTAGCCATGAGGTCTGATTTGGAGACTCTTTATGAGAGGGCTACCACACCTTGTAGGAACACTAAGCTTGTCTACGATCTGACATAGTGGGGATCTGATCAATGTATCCAATGATATCGGTGTTCACATTCCTGTGAAACTGAAAAACCAGGACAAGATGTTTGATGCCTTGGAGATATCGAAAGATATTCTTGAGTACCAATCAATTGTGTTTGTTGATTCCAATGGCATTATGGAACATTGAGTCCCAATATCTCATTTCCATCATCTCTTGGTCTAATAGATCTTTCTCTACGTCTAGAGAATGAACTACCATGAGAGTTATGGATAGATAAGATTTGTCCACGATGAATTTCTCCAATATATTTTAGATATAGACAACATAGTATACCATAATGTATGAATGAAGGTGCTCAAGTTGTAGTAGAGAGCAGTATTTTGGTTTACCCAAATCCTTCATTTTAAAGTCCGTCACTTAGATAATTACATGTGTCGTCATTGCAGACACACAACACACGGATAATCATCATTGTAGGAGTAATCCTTGTGTATAAGGAACTCACTACGTCGGTTGTACCAAATGTACCGACAATAATAATAAGTCATATGGTGACTTATTGATTTTACACAATGTATGGTGCGTATTGCATTTCGATTCAGAAGTGAGATTCCATCAGGAATCAATCATATATGTCTGAATCTAGTGATCCATATGGATATGTGATCACTGCATCTATCAACTACAGAGATAGATGACTTTGTACTGCCAATGATATAAGTTATCGGAATGAGATTCCACCTCTCGAGAATAGTTGGGTATCTGCATGAACCCTTGTGCTACAATACTTGCTCTTTGTTTCACCACCTCGTTGTTCTCAATTCTGTTTCCAGAAGAAAACTGGTGTAGGTATTGCTTGTGAATACCTTTCCATTATTGAGCAAGATCATTTTTACCTAGATTACACCCTTTGCTTGAGTTCAGTCCGAGTGTTCTTCACACTTTGCCATGGCCATGGTCTTTGGATCTGAATCACTTGAAAGGTTTTTTCAATCTAGTTGAGAAATGTATGTCGACAGTTGTAGATTTCCGGTTATATGTTTCCCCAGAATCTATATATCAATATATAGTTGATGGAAATATCCTTACCCATGGTGACCGCTCGCGATTTCCCAATGTGATTGAGTCGGGTGTTCCGATGTCCCGGTCATTGTGTGCACTGTGACCTGGGTTGGTGGAGGTTTCCCTTCCACTGGGTGTATACTACCCATTAGGTGTCTGTCAATGTAAAGTTGACATGCATTTACTGATTCAGAGATCTTGATATCCTTGCTTGCAAGAAGCTGAATCCTGATGTACTATTGTCGTACTTCTCCCCCTGTTGCTTCGAACGGGGAGTTGAGTGGTTTTAGTTGGTACCTCCACTCTTTCCGACATATTTTTGCAGGATTGTAGGATTGCGTGACGCCTTTATAGTCAGTAAATGAATTTGGCAGGTTATTTGCAATGTGTTGCAAATCTTCTGAACGCATGGTTCAGATCTTTCAGTACGTGGATTTGAGGCAGAAATGTGTTGAACATTCCACTAATTTCCTGGCATTATTTATGGTACTTGAAATCTCCCCCTAATGCCTGGAAATGTTCCTCATTGAATCAACATACTGGCCTTGAATAACTCCCCATGTGAGGGGCTTGAGGTATTGACGGTAATACATTTATTACTCACATAGATCCCAACTATATGTTGAGGGGCCAATGATGTATGCCGGGTGGTGATATCGGTATGCAACCGAAGTACTGCAGATAGGAAATACTTGGTAGATTTCCACGTATCAAAGATAGAGGGGAATAATATATGTAGTTTGGTCATGAGTGTGTAAGACTACATGACTCCAACGTAAAGTTGGTAAGTTGCAATTCAAATTCAAGATCATGCAATGAGCTCAATTCTTTGGATGGTATTCTACCAAACCATTTTGAGACTAGACATTAAGACAAATTGCTAAACTTCAATCCGAGAGCCATAGAGGAGGCACTCAAGGAGAATTCTGCAATGATGTCCATCTGATTTACTTGAAATCAATGTCAGGATAAAGCCAATGGTTTCGTGTGAATGAAGCACACACTTAAGACTATCATGTAGATATGTCTTTTAGAACCATGGAATACCTGAATAGTCTAGTCAATGGATGGGAAGAGCCACTTACCTCAACTTGATGCATTCAAGGAGTCTGAGTGGTTCAGCATAGACTTTAAGGTGTGCGAGCCTTAAAATTAGCTTCCCTGTGTCACTTGTAGTGCACATAAAATCCAAATGTTGTTAGAATTTACCATCATAATAATCATAAACCATTAGAATTGCTGATAGTTTCGGTTTCAACCCAATGTCAATGATGACCAAAAACTGGAATGCCAAATTTGTCATGCAAAAGACACTCTGGAAAACTATCTCGTACGCAACATGTGCTACGGGTTTTGTATTATGTGTAGTACAATCATGATGATACAAAGAGAATGTGCTTGCCATATCTGTTGCATGTGGTAAAGAGAAGATATTCCTCTTTATTGTCATCATAAGTTTCACTATGGAAACTATTTTGACGGATACCTCTATAGTTTAGTAGGGTACGAGTTAAACCCGGAAGCAATAAAGCATCCTGGCGTTACTCGAGTACCCACAGGGACAGTAAATATGACTCGAGTTGAGCCAACAAATACCTCATTGCATCTAGCGATTTTAAAATATCTTCTTTCTCTCAACGAGAGTGGAAACATTTCACTTCCCTGAGTATAGAGTTCGTGGTGCATATGTCCACATGGCACAAACCATCTTTCATCAGATTGATCCCGTAGAACTCTATATATAGACATGAAGATTTTCAATATGAAAAACACTGTCAGATATATAGAATACATACAAATGTATTTGTACCAAAGTGCTTATACAGTATATTGTGATATACAATATATGATGACAATAATAATCTTGTTCTTATTAGAACATCATAAATGGACATAAATAAATAGATCACTGAGGAGACTAAGGGACTAAATGTATAGTCTCCAAACATGTCGGTTGATGCATATTCAACCACCATGCTATCCTTGCTCATAGGGTCTCGTGACAGCTTGATGGTGTCAGGTTGAGGGTTTGAAATAAGTTTCAAACCATTACCCTTGAGGTCCATTGCGTCCCGGTGGCGTAACTTGGATTGCACGCGCTATCACATGGGATGCAAGACTGATCTTGATGTCGACGACCCTCTTAAGTAAGTTGTGGCCATTGAGGGCAAGAGCCTCAAATTACTTAGCCATCGATTACTTATAGGGGCAAACCAGAGATAATAAATTTACCATCATGGTTAAGTTATAATCAGATTGCAAAAATTTGACTAAAGTGTATAACTTGAAAATGCTCAACCTCAATTGTGGGAACGTAACACATTGAAGATCATGCAGATCTCACAGTAATAGAGATTGTCTACACATGGGCAGTAGATCCAACTCATTACCTTGTCTTTTCCTAATATAATGAGGGAGATGTTATTGTCAAAAATTTACAAGTTCGTTGTGCGGGAGAAATCAATCTCGACCGCTGTGACATGTTCATGAATAATGGCAATGTGGTAAACACATAGAACATATCATCTCCGATGAAAAATCGGTAATTTATTTATATTACAGATTTTGTAATATAAATACATCTTAATGTTGCAAAATTAATTGATTCCAAGAAAGGTGGCTCGAAATCATTAGTGTGAATCACATATTGCTAAGGATGACACTTGAATTTTGCATATGTATTTGCAAAAAATTGAAAATCTCAATTGCAAATGGATGTATTAATCTCAACATGCGGTGAACATGGAAATATATAAATCATAGAGATATTCCGGAATACCTCGTACTCAACGGAGAAAACAGTACTGCAGAGGTACTGAATTTATCTTTGTAAGAAACTAAAAATCTCTATTGCAAATGGACGTAATTAATCTCAAACACGTGATAAACGTGGAAATATATTACATCACGTAAGATCTGGAATACATCTCGGTACTCAACAGAAAAATACTACTTATGTAGTGAATAATAATGATGTTGCAAACTTGATGTTCAAGTGATAAGAAAAAACTTGAATTGTACAGACCTCAAATTAAAATTAGATGATCTTGTATCAAGTTGCAAGATAATTCAGCGAGGTGAATTAATAATTTGTGAGAGAAAATTGATCTCAACCGCAATGAGATTGTTTTTCGAGAAAATAATAATTCTCAATCGCAAATCCATATTGTTGTGCGAGAAAATTTAATATCAATCGTGCAAAACATGTTCTAGAGAATCTGATATGTGGTAAACACATTGAACATGTCAAGTATCAATATAGACATATTTCTGGAATTTTAAACTCAACAGAAAATACAGTAATTGGTACTGTTGATAAAACAGAGAGAAAACAAATCAATGAACCAGCCCAAAGAAGGCGGCTGGAGGTCACGCCAGACGCCTGGGCCTGGGCCTCCACGGCCTTTGGCCGGCCCACCCGCCGCCACGCCGCATGAGAGAGACAGAGAGCGAGGAGGCGGCGGTTACGGATAAGGGTCGGAGACCCGAAGCCCGCACCACCCCCGCTCGATCCTCATCATCCTGCACGACGCCGCCGGCGGTTGGAGGGCGGCGGCCATGGGCACAGTCGGGCGGTCTTGGCTGCGTGCAAGAGGACGCGTGGCCGGGCGGAGGCCGGGCCGCAAGGCGGCCGGCGTAGCGTGGCGCACGGCCGGGCACGGGACTCGGTGCGGCGGCCGGGATCACAGCATGGCGCAGCACGGGTCCGGTGGCACGAAGGCCGGGCGGACAAGCGCGGAGGCCGGCTGGTCGTCGTCGCCAAGGCCGTAGGCCGCCGGTTGGAGCCGCTTAACCAAAGATCCGGGCGGAGCACCGCCAGGTTGTGGAGCGTCAAGCAATTGACGGACGCCTTCGGGAGCGTCGCCGCTCCATACATCGGGATCGCCATTGGTCTGCACGTCTCCGCGTGATGGATGTAAGCGGTGGAATGGACCGCCACCGACAGCCGTGGCTGGCCTCGGGCGCCACCATGCCACGCGAGAGCTATGGTCTCAGGCATAGCCGTCACGCCTATGCGACCGACCGCGGGAGTGGCCAAGGCGCATGGACGGGGGCGCTGCTAGCGATGTGATGAAAAACAGCAGCAGTTGCCGCTCGATCCAGTGCAAGAGTAAGTGAACGCATGGTACCTTTTTCCCTTTTTGCATCTCTCAATCATTGGGCTTCTCCTTCTCTGTTTTCACTTGCTCTTCCTGATTTACTCTTATATTTCCTATGAAGAATCACTCCGGATGATGAAATAGAGATCTTTGATTGATGGCAAGAAGAAGAAAAGAAAGAAAATGGACAATGTGCTGATCCAGTTTTCCTGTTTACGGATGCATCATGTTAATGTCGATGCATCTTGTCTGATTCTTGCTGTTGTTTCTCGCATCAGCGATAGACACTTATTATGTCGGCGCCGCCGCATAGCCACGCAGTTGCACACACGGGCAGGCTGCAGATGCCCTTGGTCGCCTTTGCGCCGGATGACCAGGCCCCGCGAGTTCTTGTCGTCGCTGTGCATCCTCGCTGGCCTCATTTTTCTCGGTAGAGACAACGTGGCTGATAACGTGTTTAGAATTGAGATCGAGAGAGACAGAGACAAACGAATGAAATGAACCAGTGTATCCTTTATTGATGATTGTCACAGATTATATACAAGTTGGGGAGACGCCTTTGGGAGGCGTCTGTTTGTAGGGACGCGTCCGGGAAGTAACCACCGTGCAGTTGAGCGGAACTGCATGTGGGGGAACGGGGATTCCCCTAATTAATCACAGGGATTAATTAGCCTTAACAAATGCAGCCGAACAGACACCTTCGAAGATATACCTGTAGATCACCCACTTACGAAGTGGGGTATTCCTCTAGTATCTGGGAGTGGCATGATCTCATGGTCTAAGGAGCAGATACTTGACATGAAGAAATTTGTAGCAAATAACTAAACAATTTGATGTTAAGCTTATCTTTGGGCCTTGTCCATCAAATGACAACTCATGTCCACGGTCAGGAAACCATAACCATCTTTGATCAACAAGCTAGTTAAGTAGATGCTCACTAGGGACACAGTGTTGTTTATGTATTCACACATGTATTTAAGTTTTTAATTAATACAATTCTGGCATTAATCATAAACATTTATCATGAACATGGAAATATTATAATTACCAATTTATTATTGCATCCAGGAATATTTCCAACACTTCTCGGCAGGTGGGCTGATGCCAATTCCGTTGCATCGATGTCGGTGTAATGTGTCCTCATGCACGCATACGCCCATTGAGCACCCTCTAGGCAGGCAGAGCACTTCCAGCGAAGGACTTCAGGGCTGACGCCTTGAAACCATCGCACCAAACCGAAGTAGCTTCTCAGCAATGGCTCTTGGGGCAAGAGGTTGACACAAATATCATCCATGGCCGGCCTCACCATGCGATACAGTTCCACCAGCTATGGATGCAACAATGCGTGGAATAGCTCCCAGAAGGCGTTCTGCATGGAGTCGCTCCCGAAGGTACCATAGTAGTGGCCAACATCCAACATGCCCCTCAGTAGGTCCGCGAATAAGTCTAAGGAACACCAGATTTGCGTAAACTGGGCCAAAAAACACACTGAAGCAAGTATGTCTTCTGCGGTCAAGAGTTGCATTTCAGAAGTTGATTGTTTACACATATCATTTCTGAGGCTGATTCAGGGTCCAGGCAAAACAAAGTCTGTTGTTATATTGCAGTTACTTCTAAAGAAAAAAATACTTGCGTGTGCTCGAACCAACATGGCAGTCATACAATTACCTTATTGTGTTATGGAACTTATTGAGAGAGACGACATGTAAATGGCCACCAGTGTTCCCTCGGTGATATTATCCTATTTGGTAGCAAGAGCAGAAATCTCATTTACAAGGATCTATCACAAATACATTTGGACGACCATATCAAGATACTTGAGAGGGACTACTTTCAAAGTAACGGGTCACTAAAAATGATTATTCTCATGTGTTGGCTAAGCAATTTCTTGAGTGGTGTACAAAAATATAGTCGCACTTCCTACAAAACTAAAAATATTATGGACAAGGTAGAAACATTTAAAAATTTGCTAATAAAATATCAAAAGATCTTCCATGTCAGTTGCGTTCAACGGTGGTGTCTGCCAAAAATTCATTAGTCAAGTTGTCTTCTATGAGTGAAAATTCGTTTTCTTACTATATTCAACAAGAGACCTTTCAAGTTTACTGACCTAAGCTCTATAGAAATAGAGATTTACGAGGTGACAATTTGTTTTATCAACAATTTCAAAATATTAAAAAAATATCTTTGAAGGGAGAGAAAATATAATTTATTCAAGAAATTCTCTTTAGGAGAAGCAAGATTTAAATTTTATACTGCTTCTAAATCTTTCGATCTATCCAGACTTGATGTGAGGACGAAAATCTTGGTTATTGATGAGGCAAAATATCTGAAATAATGCGAGTCGGTAATTCCTCTTCTTCTCCTAGGGATAACTTATGTTTTGTTGATTGGGGATGAAATACATCTAACATCCTAGGTAAAGAGTCAGGTATGCCTAACTAGTAAATATCATTTCATTACCATCTTATTATCATCTAATCTAGTGATTATTTTTCAAACATCAATTGTTGCACATATGTATTTCTCTTCACTATTGCCAAATTTCTCAACAAGCTCAATTTGTGAGAAGTCTTTTTGAGTTACACAACGCACTTGCTAGATACACAATATAGAATGCACCTTTGAATAAGCCAGCTTCCTAATATGAAATTCTATAATAAACTAATTTCTGATGGACAGAATATGCGTTGTAACAAATATAACAATACATTTCTCTCCGGAATTATTCATCATCCTTATTCATTTATTGATATTAAAGGTCTGGAAAGGCCTAGTGATAGTTCAATAAATATGACTGAGTTGCTGCAGTGACTCATATTATTGAGAAACTCAGGGAAGGTATATCTAGGCTTCCAAATAAAATGTTGAAAGCATTAAGTAACTTCTTCACATCATTTTTGATGCATCTAATTGATTTTCTTTGGTATTAAACTACTGTAGAATGATAAAGGAGGAGCAAATAACATGTGTTTTATCACCATACAAAGGCCAACTTCATGTTCTAGAAAGAAAGCTTGCACCAAAGTTCAAGGATCGTGCATATCTTTCTCTTACAATGAGTACATTTGATGGATTTCAAGGTGGTGAGAGAGATATCTTAAGACTTGAGGAAGCATATTTTTCCATTATGATTATTGACTACTTTTATATTCGTTTACTAACCGCATGCATTTGCATTAGCACTATTAAGACTTGAGAAAGCATTTTTTTTCTATTATGATTGCACCTAACCATTAAAATTAAGATGATATGTCTCTTGCCACCATGAAATCCAACAAATATACTCACTGTAACAGAAAGATGTGGATGATCCTTAAACTTTAGTGCAACCTTTCTTTCTAAAACAACTACTTGACCTTTGTATGATGATAAGACACCAACACTTTTGTTTACTCCTCTTTTAAGCATTCTACAATAGTTTAAGACCAAAGAAAATCCATTAAATCCATCAAACTTTATGTGAATAAGTTAAGTATTGCTTTCAATATTCTATTTGAATGTCTAGATATACCTTCCCCAAGTTTCTCAATAATCTGAGTCACTGCAGCAACCTGAACCATATTTACTGAACTTTCACCGGGCCTTTTCAAATCTCTAATATTAACAAATGAATAAGAATGATGAATAATTCCGAAGAGATATGTCTTGTTATGTTATGAAGCACATTCTCTCCAACCGAAATTAATTTATTTTATAATTTCGTACTAAGAAACTGACTTATTCAAAGGTGCATTCTAATTGTGTTTCTAGCTAGTGTGTTGTGTAACCCAGTGCACACAATCTCTTAAAAAGACTTACCCCAAATTAAGCTTCTTGACCAATCTAGAAATAGTGAAAAAAACTATATATGAGTATCAATTGATGTTTGAAAATAATCACCAGATCAGATAATAATAAGATGGTATTGAAATACTATTTAGTCTTAAGACATAACTAACTCTTTGCAAGTGATGTTAATTGCATTTCATCCCGAGCAACAAAACATGAGTTATCCCTAAGAGAAAAAGAGAAATTACCAATTCGTATTGTTTTAGATATGATGCCTCGTGCTTAACAAAATTTTCGTCCTTACATCAAGTCTGAACATATTAAAATACTTAGAAGCAATACAAAATTTAAGTCTTGCTTTGCCAAACAGAATTTATTTTATGACCTATATTTTCCTCTCCCTTTAGATATATTTATTTATAAAAGATTTTTCCTCACCTCGTAGACCTGTATTTCTATAGAGCTTATATCATTAAACATGAAAAGGTCATTTGTTGAAAGTAGTAAGAAAAGACTTTTCACTGAAAAAATACAACTTGACTAACGATTTTTTGGCAGACAACACCACTAAACGCAGCTGACACAAAAGATCTTTTAATAATTTATCACCAAATTATTTAAATGCTTTTACAATGTTCATAAAATCATTTGTTTAGTAGAAGGTGGAGCTATATTTTTTATACGACTCAAGAAATTGTTTAGCCAGCAAATGAGAAGAAACCTTTTCAATGGTAATGCCCAAAGCTAGTAGAGATGTTTACAAAGATTACCTTAAATGATTATGACAAAACAGACAAGGCAAGGTAGGCTGCAAATGTCTAAATCTTCTTGAAAGAATAAAGAAATACATATATAATGTCTACAAACCTCAAGATCAACGAGGGCTCGATCTGCACGAAACTGGTAAAAATGAATATTGAAGAAGCTTGTTTGGATCACCATCCTATATCTCATTTTAATTGAACATGTTGTTGCTCAAATGGAAGACCCTAATCAAAAGGACGATACTAATGTAATATCCCGCAAAATAGAAAGTAAACGTGCATAAAAACAACTACAAGAAACACTAAATGATTACTTGAGCAATGCTAACTCAAGATTCCAGGATGGAAGGATCTGGATAGTGGACGGTCCATTAATTAGTTGTTATCAAGTCAGACATGGCTAATAGTTTAGAGTTGCAGCTCATTTTCGGCTCTCTCTATCGGTCTGCAAAACATGTAATACACATATGAAACTTAACACATCTTGTTTCACTTTTCCAAACATCCAGATCTTAGCAAGGAGATAGAATGAATGGATCCCATCATAACATAACAAGTTGTGTGCCCAGGCCAACAATATAGGAAATTGTTTAAAAACAGCCGGCTGATTACAACGGGGCGTAAGCCTGTTCTAATGCACGGCATGCGTCCTGGTGGGGACCCGCACACCGCTTCTCTGCCCCGTCCTTATCCCCACTCGAGATGTCTCAACCACAAAAGAAGCAACTGGTTGTTGACCAAGCTCTCCCGTGGATCTGCAATTCATCTCTTTCCCCTAGTCGATGCTCTTCCTCTACCTCCTACCCCATTTGTTTATTCACTGGTGAAATTGGAAGCCCGCTGCAAGCTGCCCATGTGTTGTCATGGCCGGCCAGCTCGGGAGGCAATGCCCGCTGCCAACTGCTTGGGGACGCTGGTGCAGGGGAGGTCAATGGCGCTGCAATGGGGGTCGCGCGGCGGTGCTGCAACAGGCCAGAGGCACACGGCGACGATGCAGTCGAGCGCATGTCTGCGGCTTCCTGGTGCTGCTATATATGCAACGCTCGTTGACGGCCCAAGCAGCAACAATGTTGAAGTGATGCTTCACCAGCACTGCAATGGAGCTTCGGCGGCGTCTCCAATGGAGCTTCACCGGCGGCATGGAGCTGCTATGCAGCTTGCGGTACTGTAATGGAGCTTCATTGGGCGTCGCCGGTGCAACATCGGAGCTATTGCCGTGCCCCCGAGCCTGGATTGGAGCTCCACCGGAGCTGCAATGGAGCTTTACTGGTGTTGCATGCCAGATGATGTGCGGTGTTGTCGGGTCACCGGTGCTACGATGGCCCAGACGATCGGTGCTGCAATGAAGCCTTGTAGCCGGGCACTAATCCTACAATGAATTTCTCGTTGTCGGCCACCGGCAACCGGTGTTGCAATGACACAAAACCTCACCGGCCAAGGAGTGTTTCTCCTACCCTGTAGCAGCACTGGAGCGTTGACCCCATCCCTGGTGCTGCTCGCTGGCCACAACAGGTATGGAGCGTGACCCACAAATGGCAGCAATGATTGAGGAGGAATCACGCGGCTCTAATCCATCCCAGTTGAGTCACTCCGACGACAGTCTAGCGGCTTAAACTTGGACAAGATTAGCCGCCTGATTTGTAGCAGTCGCAAACAACGTAACCAGTAAGAGAGCACTAACCAGTCCAAGAACCGAATCAAGTCCCATTAACCAAAATTGCTAAAGGAAACAATATCAGCCTCTAGCCTACAAGCTAGAGCCACGTCTTTGTTACTCACACAACACTAATAAAAAATAAACTTTCACTAGTAAGTTGTAACTTGGTAAGTTTATGAATTATGACACAAAGAAAATCATATGTTTCTATGAACACTAGACGTCACTCAGGATTAAAAAAAAAGCATCGACTAGTAACTAGTGTGTATCAGGATCATTACTAGCACATAATGGTAATTAGTTACTCCGTCCATTTGGAAATGCTAATGTGCAACATCAGTTATTTCCGATCGGATGGGCTATTTTTTTGTAGACAACAAAGGATTTATCTTTCAGGCATCCACATCTCATTTGAAAGTGCTAGATGTGAAGTGAAGATCAAGCTAAGCATAATTATGTTAAAATTAGTTCTCTCTACAGTTATTGGGACATAAAGCACATATTCTTTCAATTCGCCGACATAAATAAATACAGGTTACGGGTTCAGAATGAGCAATTGATGAAACACTCTTCAGACAAAAGGACAAAAAAAACTATATAAACAGACCATGTTGGAGTAATGATGCATTGTTGCTAGTACACTAAATTTGCCCCACTCGAATCTATCAAGATCAACTTGTTCAGTTCAGAAATTGAGAAGTATAACATAGGAAATGTCCCAATTATAAAGGATACTCGAAATCTATCCAGATGAACTTGTTCAATTCAGAAACTGAGAAGTATAACATAGGAAATGCCCGAGCTATAAAGGATGCTCAAAATCTATCCAGATGAACTTGTTCGGTTCAGAAACTGATAATTACTACCTATGTCCCGTAATATAAGACATTTTTTTGCAATTCTGTCCCAGCTTTAAAGGAGAACTGAATCTATGCATACCTAGAACTGGACTGTTGTTGCTGTAAAATTAAAGCACTCCACCGAATAATTACATTGGTTGCTCAAAGTAAAAATATTTACTCTAGATGAACATATTTTACCAGGGAACATTATTGATGTTAGAAGTGGTAACAGGAAACAATATAAGTCTCAAGCCTACAGGCTGCAGCCACTTTTCTGTCACTTATACGTCACTGATAAAAGAATTTTCACTTAGTAAATTGTAACTTGGAAGTCAGTCATTTTATATCACACAAAGATAATCATATGTTTCTATCAACACTAGACACCAAACATAGGATAAAAATAATCTACCAGCAACTAGTGTGTATCAGGAACATCAGTAGCACATGATAGTGGTTAGGTTTTTTTAGACAACAAAAGATTTATCTTGCAGACATCTACATCTCAGAGTGTACCAAACAAAACTCAGAGCTTGATGCTATCCAATTATTAAAACCACGCAGTTGTGTGGCTCTTAGCAGCAACTTCACAAATCAATTCAATGGAAGTCCAAGAAGACAGCACATAGCAGAGGCTTGGCAATTTCTTTATGGAAAGAGTAACTGACCTTTGGCTGGGGGGATTGTCCTCAATGCAACTCCTTCAAAATATCGAGACTGTCTTGAATGCAAAGGTGTGAGAATTCACCATCACCGGCCAGTAAAGTACATGTGGTCTTCCTGGCCACCAGCAAATCAAAAGGAAATTTTAGCAACTCTACAGCCTACAAATAAGATAGCTACATGTTGAACCAACCATGACGGATATAACAATTAACAGCCCTGGAGCACGCGATGTTATTGTTTGTTTTCGTTCTGATTTAGTTACACCTGTAAAACTGAAACCTCAGTGCGTTGCGAGAGTGCATGGCTGGTGTGGCTTTCCTAATCTAAAAAGGTCAACAACTTAAGTAATCAGCAAGCAGCTGGGTCGAGAAGGTCCAAACCTGCCATACATAGCAGCTCTGCTGTTTAATGTTTATAGTTTTTTTATTCTACAATTTGTACTGGAGAAATTGACTGAAACTGTACAAACTGCAACACAAAAAAAGAGTCGGTTTCTACGCCCAACCGATCCAGAAAAGGTACGACCCTAACTAAACAAGAACCACGCGTACACGAATCAGTCGATCCTACCGACCGCTGCTATTCTCGCAAACCCAAGACGTAGACCGCACAGCTCTGCAGAATAACCCAAGTTGCAGCGAGTACCTGTGCTTGCGTCGACATGATCGATGCAGAACTAACAGGGTTTAGATACCAGAATTACTTACCCGGAGAGACAATCCGGCGCGACGAGGAGATCCTGTGGGCGTGGTCGTGCTCGTGGTCGTCGTGGTTGGATGGAACGGATGCAGATTTTTAGAACAGCTGCACCCAGGCTCGTCTATCCTGGCTTTCCAATATCGCTTCAAGATCCGTGCGATACAACTAACTTTCTACATGAAATTTTCTCTTTTTTGTTTCTTCACATAGAATATGTCTTGAAGTTCAAACTTTTGCACCGCGGCAAAGCTTTCTATCTAGAATCTAGGAAAAATCTTTTTAGAATTTTTTGTCAAACATATATATACAAAAAATGATTTTTTAATCTAAAAATTTATTTTTTGTATATATATGTTTGACAAAAAATTCTGAACAGATTTTTCCTAGATTCTAGATAGAAAGCTTTATTGTTCGGCAAAGGTTTGAACTTCAAGACATGTTATATGTGAGAGAAACAAAAAAGAGAAATGTATTTTGTACGGATCGCGATGCGTGGATGGATGGCTAGGATAGAAGGGCCTGGGTGCAGCTGCTCTAAAATATGTTTTCGTGGATGGAACAGGTCGGATCTGAGGCGCAAGTAAGTCTGCCCAAGGATGAAAGCAATCACATCAAGTAAGTCCCCATGTCCGCAGAGGGAAGGGGGTGGAAGGGATCGGCCTCCGTCGCGCTGCTGCAGCAGCAGCCGAGCCGGCGCCGGTGGGTGCAGTCGGTCTCGGACCTTGCTCGCCGGAAGAGGGAGGGCGTCCGTGGCCGTCTCTCTCACCCCATCCATGGTTGGCTAGGGTTTAGGGAGCTGTCTCTAAGGAGGGAGGAAGGGAGGTCGTCGTGGGGCTGCGGGAGACGAGGCCCTCGGTGGGGATGGCGGAGAGGACGTTTCCGGTGCGTGAGAAGAGGTCGCCGGCGGCGGGTGGATCCGGGAGAGGAATCGGCAGAGGAAGACAGATGAGTCGTGTACTGCTCGTCTGCTTTGGTCTGGGGACTTGGGGTTGGGTAGCTTTGCTGGTGCGCCTTTTTGTTTCCTTTTGTTTTGAACGAAATATCTTTTTTCAGATATAAGTTTTGAACGAAATATCTTTTTTTTGAACACTTTGAACGAACTATTGAGAGAGAGAGAGAAAGAGAGCGCCCGCCCCCAAATATTTCAGGGCGATAGCGTGCTCACTTGCGTTGGATTTCTCCTTTTCGTTTCGTTTGAACGATGCTCATTGGTCGATACTATGTGATGAAAAATGCTACACTTACGGATCACGTACGGATGGAACTCATGGACTGCTCCCACCAGCCAATCACTCTACCCCTGATTTCCATGGCGTGGGCCCTGCTGCCCCCTTGTTTCCAATTAAACGTTGCCAAGTAAGTGCGTAAGTTAGAGCATCTCCAGCCGTTGGCCCCTCAGGACGCACCGAAAACCGCCGCCTGGGGTGAGCCGGCGCAAGTTTCGGCTTGGGTGCCAGTGCGTTCCCAGTCGCCGGCCCAAAGGTCGCCACCAGGCGCCGATATCGGCCCATTTTCGGTGCTTTCGGCCCATTTTCGGCGCTTTTCAGCCCATTTCCGGCGCAAAACGGCCCAGGCTCGACGTTCTCGTAGATAGTTCACATAGATAGATAGATAGATAGATAGATAGATAGATAGTTCACATATATAAATAGATAGATAGATAGATAGTTCATATAATCTTAATCCTACGATAGATAGATAAATAGATAGTTCACATAGTCTTCTCGTACGACCTACTACTACTACTAGTCATTCTCCGACTCGGACTCTGCCTCGGTGATGTCCTCCTCCGACGTCTCAGCGTAGGCGTCAAGGAACCGCTCGTCGGTGGAGTCCCAGGAGGACGCATCTCCTAGCTCGATGTTGAACTTAGCGACCGCCTTCCGCGCTCGCTTGTCCTCGCGATAAGCCGCTCGCTCCTTCCTTCTCTTCTTCCTCTCCGCCCTCTTCTCGGCCAAGAACTGGTGCTCGTCGATGATGTCTTGCGGGAAGTTTTGGCGCCACGTCGCCATGGCTTCCTCGTCCATCTCGGCCAAGTTGAGACGGTGCGCTGATGTCTACACACGCTTCTATTCTTGTAGACTATGTTGGGCCTCCAAGCGCAGAGGTTTGTAGGACATCAACAATTTCCCTCAAGTGGATGACCTAAGGTTTATCGAACTCAGGGAAGTAGAGGTTGAAGATGGTCTCTCTCAAGCAACCCTGCAACTAAGATACAAGAAGTCTCTTGTGTCCCCAACACACCTAATATAACTAGGAGTTGTATAGGTGCACTAGTTCGGCGAAGAGATGGTAAAATATGGATAATAGGAGTGGCAAAGCAAAGTAATATAAATCTGTAATAAAAAGTGCAGCAAGCAAACAAGTGGTAAACGTGAGCACAAATGGTATTGCAATGGTGGAAACAAGGCCTAGGCTTCATACTTTCACTAGTGGCAACTCCCAACAACATTAACATAATCGAATCATATGATATTTCCATTATGGTAAATATCATTTGTGCTCACGAATCATAATGTTTTTCTCCATTATGGGAAATATCATGTGATTCGATTATGTTAATGTTGTTGGGAGTTGCCACTAGTGAAAGTATGAAGCCTAGGACTTGTTTCCACCATTGCAATACCATTTGTGCTCACGTTTACCACTTGTTTGCTTGCTGCACTTTTTATTACAGATTTATATTACTTTGCTTTGCCACTCCTATCATCCATATTTTACCATCTCTTCGCCGAGCTAGTGCACCTATACAACTCCTAGTTGTATTAGGTGTGTTGGGGACACAAGAGACTTCTTGTATCTTAGTTGCAGAGTTGCTTGAGAGAGACCATCTTCAACCTCTACTTCCCTGAGTTCGATAAACCTTAGGTCATCCACTTGAGGGAAATTGCTGCTGTCCTACAAACCTCTGCGCTTGGAGGCCCAACATAGTCTACAAGAATAGAAGCGTGTGTACACATCAAGCTATTTCTGGCGCCGTTGCCGGGGAAGTAAGTGTTTGAAGGTATATCTTTAGATGTTGTAATTAAATCTTTTCGTTTCTTGTTTTTAGTTTCACTAGTTATGTTTATGGAAAACCGCACTCTTAGTTCGCTGCTTGGGGAAGGCCGCTTTACCACACCCGTGGTAGAGAAGTCTCCTCCACCTACTGAATGTATCCCGTTCAAAATACCACTTGGGATAATTGAAATAATTAGGAATGATTGTTATGATGGGACAGTCAATCCTAGTATTCATTTGTTGAAACTTACAGAACTTTGTGAGTTGTTTAAGATTTCAGGTTTCACAAGAGATGGAGTCATGAGGAAATTATTTGCCTTGTCACTGAAAGGAAAAGCATTGGAATGGTATAGGCTACTAGATGACTCTCACCTACTGGATTGGGAAGAGATCCAGTCTCTCTTTTACTCCAAGTTTTATCCTCTTCATGAAGTCCATGAGAATAGGAATTATGTTTATAATTTCTATCCTCATGACGGAGAGAGCATAGCTCAAGCTTGGGGGAGACTGAAAACGTTAATGCTAAAATGTTCTAACCATGGGCTCCCCAAAGATATGATTATTACTAATTTCTATGCGAGGCTCTCTCGACAGGATAAAGATTTGCTCGATGCTTCCTCTATGGGTTCTTTCACAAACGAAAAGATTGATGCTAAATGGGAACTCCTTGAAAGAATTCAACGCGACACCGAAGATTGGGAGATCGACAAAGGTAAAGAGTCAGGTATAATTTATGAGTATGATTGCATTAAGTCCTTTGTTGAAACTACAAGTTTTAATAAGTTTAGTGCTAAGTTTGGGCTTGATTCTCAACTCCTTGTTGATTTCCTCAAATCTTTTGCTTCACATCTTAATATGCCTAAGGAGGATTGGCTCGAGCATCATGAACCTTTTAAAGAGATTTGCAAAGAAAATGAAATTGTTCATGATGATTGCAACATGCATGATCCAATTCCTAAAAATGAAGTTTTATATAAGCATGTTAACTTTTGTGGAGTGGATAGACCTCGTGAAAGGCCTATGATTGAAGAAGAGAAGTGTTGTAAGCAACATAAGCATGAAAGAACAATCACTTGGGTCAAAGATTTAAATGAAATTGCTAGAGAATTGTGTGACCTTTATCCTTTTACTTGTGAACTTTGCTGTATAGAGGGTCACTTTAATTTTCAATGCATGCACTTTCAAAACATAACTGTTAACCAGTTGTGTGATAACATGATCACCCCTGATCTTTATGATGAGCTTATGTTATTTATGATGTGTGAAGAGTTATCAGAAAAGACTTCTTGGCTAGATGTTAATGCCATAGGAATAAAAAACACTTTCCAAAATTGCCATCTCTATTGTGTTGTTAATTGCCATAAAAATGATTACATAAGTAAGATTAGAAAGGAGGGAACTTTACCAAAGTATAAAAATGTCTCTTATATTTCTACTAATAAAAAGGAGAGTTTCTCCCAAGTTTCCCCTATTGTTTCTAATGATAAACCAGGATATGTGGAGAAGCTTCATCTCCAACAACTCCCTCCTAAGGTGAAGAAGAAGAAAAAGAAGAGGAGGAGGAAGAGGAGCAAGAAGGAAGAAGAATGGGTATCAACCTGGCCTGAGTATATTCCTCCCATCAACTTTTATCCTAACGGTTGTAAGTTTAAAGAACAAGGTGAAGTTTATTGCCTTAATTATCATCTTGATGATACGTCCGTAGGTACTATTGAAGATGATTTTGATTATGATATGCATGTTACTTATTGTGATTGGGAAAATGATGATAATGCTACTTATGATCTTAAAAATCTTTTTGGTACCAACTATGAAAGTGATGATATGGAAAGCTCTAAGCTTGGGGATGATAGGATTGCAAATCCTTTACCCACTAGTGATGTGATAATTGACAATTCTTTTGCTAGTAAGAATAAAGACAACATGATTACAAATATAGTTGCTAGCAATGATAATGCTCTTCTCTACTATGATGATGTTATAACTCCAATCTATAGTGATTATAAAGGTACCTATGACAAAAGGAGAAATTATCCTTATGAAACTTGTCATAATCATGGAGGGAATTACTCCCTTGTTGAACACCATCTTCCTAATACACAATTAATCTATAGTGTTCAAGTTGTTTATGATAGTCCTACTCCCACTATTACGAATGGAAAGATTATGCTTATGTGGAGAGTAAGAGTACCTTTTTGCATGTGGATCATGGTAACAATGCTTTATGTGATGCTTATATTGTTGAGTTTATTCGTGATCCCACTGAAAATTATTATGAGAAGGGAACATATGCTTATAGATATTTCAATAATATCAAGTTCCCTCTCTTTATGTTGAAGGTTTTGAAGCTGCACTTGTTTTGTCTACCTATGCTTATTGCTTTGTGCTTCAATGAATTATTCTATTGCAATATTCCTATGCATAGGAAGCATGTTAGGCTTAAATGTGTTTGGTATTTGCTTCTTGATGCTCTCTTTTATTCTTCAACTCTTATTCCCACTAGAGCATCATTAAAGTCTTAAGTCTATCTTTATGGCTATAAAGAAAGAGCTCTAGGGAGACAACCCTTGTTATCTTTGCTTTTAGTTTGTTCTTTCAGTTTTTAGTGGTCTTGATGTTTGTTACTACTGTAGCAACATCATTGTATCTTTATTTTTCAGCTTTGTGCCAATCTTAGCCTCTGATTGCAAGAAAGTTCAAAAGTTGTGACGTGCTGTCCAGAAAACAGATTCTGTCCTTGGACAGAAAAATTCGAATAAAATCACCAGATCATCTTTTTGATCTGAATTTTTTTGACAGCGTGCTCTATACAATTGGCTTTCGAGCGTCTGTTCTGAATTTTTTTGATTTGAGTTGCAGAAGTGCCCGGAAAAAATTATTTACTACCTGCTGGTCTGTTTTTCACAGATTCTGTCCTGTTTTGCCTTTTCTTCGTTTTGCAAACCTTGAGCTTGCTTTTTCTATGCAAAAACCTTTTGGCAGTCTTGAGAAACAGTAGTTCTTCAAGATTATCCTTGTTTCCAGTAGGGAAAAATTATTTTATTATGGGTACTAACCTCGCTAATTAGATTATGATGAGTTATGTATGAAGGGAGTTTTCAAGTGTGCGAGGGAAGAGCTAAAAGAAGATTCAGGAGGGTCAAACGCTCAAGCTTGGGGATGCCCCCGTGCACCCCCAAGAAATATTCAAGAAGACTCAAGAGTCTAAGCTTGGGGATGCCCCCGTGCATCCCCTTCTCCATAAACAATTATCAGTTCGTCTTTCGTTCCACAATATTTTAATCACTTCATGCGTTATGTGCTATGCTTGGAGCGTCTTGCTCTTAGTTTCCTTTTTAGTTTTCTTTAGCTTTGCTTGATGTTCATAACAAGTTAGAACCCAGCTTTCTTTGTGTGCAAGAGAAACACGCTCCACTTCAACCTAGAATACAACATAGGATTTTCATGCTTATCTTTGTTGTGTGTGTTCTTTGTCTTTTCATAGCTGCTGTCATGTTTAGCTCTTAGTTTTCATGCTTTTCTTTTTAAAGAGCTTTTGTTTAGTTGGTTGCTGAACTCTCTTGAGTTTTCATGTTTATCTTGTTAAGAGAGTTTGCCTGTTGCACTGAGTTGTGTGTCTTGACTTAAAGTAGGTAATTAAGGTTGCTATTTAATTTTAGTTGTAACTTGCAATAGTTTTGAGGTATTGCCATGAGTAATGTCTGAACTTTTGGTGTCAAGAGCTTTAGCCTATTAGTGATAGATGTCGTATTTTGGGCAATCCGTGTTTATTTTCGAAAACCTACAAAATAGTTGAGAACTTTAGCTACTAAATGGATCACTAATCTTTGGAGGGATCGAATATTAGTGTACACTCACGTACCATGGGTCGAGGATGCGCAAGGGTAACCAAACCCCCATACACACCTCCTCGGGGTACTCGTCTCTTTGTGAACCTCCTAATTAGATTGAGAGTTACCGATAATAAGTGCATGAGTTCTTCGGACTAATGTGAGTATTCGAAAGTTGACACTTCCACCTATCCATATTTTTCTAGCCTCTTCGGTACCGTGCATTGCCCTTTCTCACCTCGAGAGTTGGCGCATACTTCGCCGGTGCATCCAAATCCTTGGTACGATACGCTCTGTCATCATAACCCTCATTATATCCTTCCTCAAAACAGCCACCATACCTACCTGTCAAGGCATTTCCATAGCCTTTCCGAGATACATTGCCATGCAACATCCATCTTCTCATGACTTGATCCTCATGTCATACATGCTTTTTGCTTGATCGATGAGCCGCATGCTAGTTGGGCCTTGCCCTAATCATTGCTACATGACGCGCTAGTATCATTGCATTTCCTGCTACACTGGCAGAGGCATACATTTGCATACATCATGATAGTTTCATTTTCTTTATGTTGAGTACTTTTGTAAAGTGTGAAAGATCTTCTATACTTCCTGTAATATATAGAGTGTTGCCCCTAAAGTGAGGAAAAGATCCCAAAGAGGACAAAATCAAAAGATCCCAAAGAGAACAAATGAGAGTTAAATAGAAAGAGCCATGGAGGCCACAAAAAAATAAAAAAAGAGAAAAAAGAGAAAAAGAAATAAAAAGAGAGAAGGGGGCACACTACTATTTCTTTTGAGAGATCCACACTCGTACTCCATCTTATACCTTGTACTCCATAGAGATTATCATTTATGCATATAGCTATGTGGGGACCTTTACACTATAGAACTTGGCTTGTATATTCCAATGATGAGCCTCCTCAAAAGAGCTCTAGGTCTTCTTGAGCAAGCAAGTTGGATGCACCCTCACTAGTTTCATTGGAGAGCTTACCTTAGCTCATATGTGCATCAGTTGCATGGCAATCCCTACTCCTCACATCATATCTATCATTTGGCTTTCTCTCGCCGATGATTGTCCTCATTGATGTGAGCCCTTCACACCTTTTTGTCTTCCCCCTCCATCATTATTCTCTCTTTGCCATCCTAAGTGTCGACTTTCTTGCTTACGCCCATCCATTGCATGAGTGCTCAAAATATCAAAAGGGAGTGGATCATTTTGACTTGTACCTGGCTGACGGTCTGGGGATGAGTCAAGATAAGATTCCAAAGAAGACCAAGTGTGAAACTTTAGTAGATTAAGTTCTCAACAATACAAAACCTATGTTTTACTCTCTCATATATCCCTATCCCCTTTCTTGCACGCAAACACCATTTGGAGACATTCGAGTGATGGCTACTCGCCCCTCGTTGGTTACCCCAAGTGGAAGGTTTGAGATGCAGTGTAGCGGTAGTTTTCCCTTGGCAAAGATACCAAGGATCGATTTCCCCTGAGACTCCTAGTTTCAACAAGAAGGTGTCAACTGCTAACGGCGCCAGATATTAGCAATCAACTTGGACCTGCACACAGATACAAATAACTTTGCTCCCAACGAGTACAGAGAGGTTGTCAATCCCTTCGGCCTTGTCGTTTACAAAGGGTCAAACGCAAGAGATAATAGTGATAGGTAAAACTGTAACTAGTATGTAAAAGCAGAAAGTAAATAGCGGATGTGATCAGTGATGGTAATATGGACCAGGGTCCCATGATGTTCACTAGTGATGTCTCTCTCCCAAAAGACGATAAAATAGCTATGTGAGGTAAACGAATTACAGCTGGGCAATTGACAGAATTATGTGCGCAAACCAATGATAACTATGTTGCAAGAAAGGTAGAGGTTCAAAGCATGGGCGGTACGCCAAGGCAAGTAGACCGAAATCCATCTGCATCTACTACTAATCATCCACCTTGAGATATCTATCCAGAACATCTCGCTGGTATTAAGTTGCGAGTCCCACCCATAGTGTAAACTCAAAGCAACAGACAACTGCATTAAAAGAACTTTGCGTAAAGTAAACAATCCTTGCACCCGCGGGCACAAGCACCGTTGTTTTCCCCCTTGTGGCAACAACACATCCCCTAGACTCATGTTTCTGTCACTCAAGCTAGTCATCGAGGGGCATGAACCCACAATCAAGCATAACGTTCCCTCTTGGAGTCACTACCTACTACTTGGCCAAAGAAATAAATAGCAATGAAGAACATGCAAGAATTACTTACGAACATAAATATAAAAGAGGTAAATCAAATATATTACTCAAACACAATCTGAACATAATCTCACAATCCATCGGATCCCAGCAAACTCAACATAGCAACAGCATAAGGATTACATATGTGCCTCGATCATGTAGGGCAGCTCACGAGGTCTAATTAGTGAAGCACAAGAAGGGGAGGAGAACATCACATAGCTACTGGTCATGGACCCATGGTCCAAGGGAGACTACTCACAACTCATCCGGGAGGCGTCCATGGTGGTGGAGAGGCTCCCGGTGGTGATCCTCCCCTCCGGCTGGGTGCCGGGAAGAGTTCTCCTGGTGCTCCCGATCTTGGAAGCGCGGCGGCGGCGGAACAGAGATGAGATCGCGAAAAAGGGTTTTGTCCTCGAGGCTTTCGGGACGCGTGTTAAATATATGCCAAAGGGGGCATCAGCGGAGGCCTGGGGGGCCCAGGCGCCCCCCCCCCGGCGCGGCCAGGAGGGGGGCCGCGCCACCAGGGCGCCTGGAGCCCTGGTGGCCCCCCTCCAGCCCTACTTCGGCCGTGTGGAAGCTTCCGGAACGCTGATTTTTTATATAATTTTTCCGGGATTTTTCTGGCAGTTTACGTGATGGGAAAACCTGAGCTACAAAAACAACAGAAAACAGAAACTGGCACTGGGGTGCACTGAGTTAATAGGTTAGTCCAAATATGATCAAAAGTGTATGGAAGTGTATAAATATCATAGCAATATCACACAAAAGAGGCATGGAGCAAGCAGAAATTATAGATAAGTTTTGGACGTATCAACATCCCCAAGCTTAATTCCTGCTCGTCCTCGAGTAGGTAAATGATAACAAGCATAATTTCTGTGGTGACATGCTATTAACCATATAAGGACCTTTTCATAGTCACATGACAAGTGCTTACTGAGACAATGAATCTGTAGTAATTAAGTTGCCTCATGAGAAAATCACAAAGAACTGAAAGTTTTACAACATGATACTGAAACATCAAATAGATTTGTAATGAGCATGGTGTGCAAATATGATAAAGTGATATCTCGCTTGCCCCCTTTAGTGAAGCAAAACATAAATGCAGGGGCAACTCCAAGGTTTAAGTGATGACTAGATACAATGATTTCACAATAAACGATATCACAATCATGCAAAAGACAATGCTACTTTGGGACAATGCACATTACACTCAAAATGACAATCATGCTCTAAGTAGTTGGTGCTAAAAGAAGGCGGAGACTCTCGAACCGTGGCTTTTGTTGGCAAGGTTGAAAACCCGTGGTCGGAAACAAAGACAAAGCATGTACCAGAGCTCTTGGTTTTAAAAACAGAAGTAATAATTATTATTTTTAGGTTATGCATGGTTCGTCAACGAATGCTAGCAGATAACTCAATTACTTCTCGAGCTGGACAAGTTTCGAGGAACGGCTCCCGAATGAGGACGATCACATCCTCTTAATCTCCTTTGTTTATCACTGCCAAAGTTTTCCGATTTCTCATGAACAAAGCGTGAAGGAGGTTTTGTTTGTTTATATTATTTTTTAATGAGCCGGGCGCACTCAATGCCAGTTCCTTCTCGTATTATGGGTTTGCACATTAGACATGCAATCCCGGGGTGAAGCTTGTCCAACTTAAAAAGATCATGAATTAACTACTACTTCCGCATGAACTAAACAGAGGCACAAAACAGAAATGCATTTTTTGAATAATTTCGAGATGGTACATGAAAGTCTTCGTTAGGAATGGCAGGTAAATACCATGTATAGGAAGGTATGGTGGACTCATATGGCATAACTAGTTTAAAGGATTTTGGATGCACAAGCAGTCAGTCCGCTTAGTACAGGCGAAGGTTAGCAAAAGACTGGGAGCGACCAACTAAAAGAGCAATGACGGTCATAATCATGCAGAGCGACAAAGCAACATTGAATCAGGCATGGAAGTTATATCGCTACTCAGAAATTAAAGATCATCAAGGCTTGATAGACTTTCTTTACATTCTTAAATATGCGTGAGCATACGCCAAGTCAATCAAAATAAATTCTCGAAGGAAGATATCACTAGACCATACCACATCATAGGCAAACAAATCATGTTGGTACTCCAATAACATATTGAGAACCCCCCAGCTATTTGAGACTAACCATAAGAAAACATGAACTACTAATCATCATTATGCACATAGCATTTTATCATAGACATATCAACCAATGCAACAGAAGCCAACTCTCTTAATAAGATAAGCATGATAACTAAAGAGAGTTCCAGCGACCAACTAAACAAAAGCTCTTTAAAAAGATAAGCATGAAGACTAAGAGCTAAGCATGATAGTAGCTATTGAAAGACAAAGAACACACACAGCAAAGATAGACATGAAAATTATATGTTATGTTCTAGGTTGAAGTGGAGCGTGTTTCTCTCCCACACAAAGAAAGCTGAGTTCCAACTCGTTATGAACAGCTAGCAAAGCTAAAGAAAACTAAAAAGGAAACTAAAAGCAAGACGCTCCAGGCATAGCACATAACACATGAAGTGATAAAAATATAGTGGAACGAAAGACGAACTGATAATTGTTGATGGAGAAGGGGATGCACGGGGGCATCCCCAAGCTTAGACGCTTGAGTCTTCTTGAATATTTCTTGGGGGTGCATGGGGGCATCCCCAAGCTTGAGCGTTTGACACTCCTGAATCTTTTTATCATCTTCCCACGCACACTTGAAAACTCCCTTCATACATAACTCATCATAATCTGATTAGCGAGGTTAGTACCCATAATAAAATAATTGTTCCTTGCTGGAAATAAGGATATTCTTGAAGGTCTACTGTTTCTCAAGATTGCCAAAAGGTTTTTGCAAAGAAAAAGCAAGCTCAAGGTTTGCAAAATGAAGAAAATACAAAATAGGACATAATCTGTGAAAAACAGACCAGCAGGTAGTAAATGGTTTTTTCGGGGCACTTCTGCAACTCAAATCAAAAAACTCAGAACAGACGCCCGAAAGCCAATTGTATAGAGCACGTTGTCGAAACAATTCAGACCAAAAAGATGATCTGGTGATTTTATACTGATTTTTCTGTCCAAGGACAGAATCTTTTTCCTGGACAGCACGTCACAACTTTTGAACTTTCTTGCAATCAGAGGCTAAACTTGGCACAAAGCTGAAAAAATAAAGATACAATGATGTTGCTACAGTAGTAACAAACATCAAGACCACTAAAACTGAAAGAACAAACTGAAAGCAAAGATAACAAGGGTTGTCTCCCTAGAGCTCTTTCTTTATAGCCATAAAGATAGGTTTAAGACTTTAATGATGCTCTCGTAGGATTAAGAGTTGAAGAACAAAAGAGAGCATCAAGAAGCAAATACCAAACACATTTAAGCCTAACATGCTTCCTATGCATAGGAATATTGCAATACAATAATTCACTGAAGCACAAAGCAATAAGCATAGGAAGACAAAACAAGTGCAACTTCAAAACCTTCAACATAAAGAGAAGGAACTTGATATTATTGAAATATCTATAAGCATATGTTCCCTACTCATAATAATTTTCAGTGGGATCATGAATAAACTCAACAATATAAGCATCACATAAAGCATTGTTACCATGATCCACATGCAAAAAGTTATCATTACTCTTCATATAAGAAAAATCTTTCTTATTAGGAATAGTGAGAGTAAAGCAATCATAACCATCATGGTAATCATTGTATTTAGGAGGCATATCATAATCATAATCAATTTTCTCCTCAATAGTAGGTGGACGGAAAACATCATATTCATCATTGTAATCATATGTAGGAAGCAAAGTATCATCAAAGTAAATTTTCTCTTCAAAAGTTGGGGGACTAAAAATATCATGTTCATCAAACGTGTCATCCCCAAGCTTAGAGCTTTCCATGTCATTAGCAATATTGATATTCAAAGAAAGCATACTAATAACATCACCACCATCATGATTGTTATGCAAATAATAAAGTTCCATAGGTTTTTTAATTTTCTCTTCAAACACATCATGTCCCAAAGCAAGGTAGAGCTTATAAAGGTCTCTCATATTTTTGTTGTTTTCCATTAAGCAAAACTAGTGAAAAGACATAAACAAAACTGAAAGATAAACTAACAAGACTAAAAAGCAAAGATAAAAGATAGCGTGCAACTCCCCTATCTTGAAGAGTGGAGTCCCCGGCAATGGCGCCAGAAAACTTTGCTTGATGGCTTCTCGCCCCTCGTTGGTTACCCCAAGTGGAAGGTTTGAGATGCAGTGTAGCGGTAGTTTTCCCTTGGCAAAGATACCAAGGATCGATTTCCCCTGAGACTCCTAGTTTCAACAAGAAGGTGTCAACTGCTAACGGCACCAGATATTAGCAATCAACTTGGACCTACACACAGGTACAAATAACTTTGCTCCCAACGAGTACAGAGAGGTTGTCAATCCCTCCGGCCTTGTCGTTTACAAAGGGTCAAACGCAAGAGATAATAGTGATAGGTAAAACTGTAACTAGTATGTAAAAGCAGAAAGTAAATAGCGGATGTGATCAGTGATGGTAATATGGACCGGGGTCCCATGATGTTCACTAGTGATGTCTCTCTCCCAAAAGACGATAAAACATCTATGTGAGGTAAACGAATTACAGCTGGGCAATTGACAGAATTATGTGCGCTAACCAATGCTAACTATGTTGCAAGAAAGGTAGAGGTTCAAAGCATGGGCGGTACGCCAAGGCAAGTAGACCGAAATCCATCTGCTTCTACTACTAATCATCCACCTTGAGATATATATCCAGAACATCTCGCTGGTATTAAGTTGCGAGTTCCACCCATAGTGTAAACTCAAAGCAACAGACAACTACATTAAAAGAACTTTGCGTAAAGTAAACAATCCTTGCACCCGCGGGCACAAGCACCGTTGTTTTCCCCCTTGTGGCAACAGCACATCCCATAGACTCATGTTTCTGTCACTCAAGCTAGTCATCGAGGGGCATGAACCCACAATCAAGCATAACGTTCCCTCTTGGAGTCACTACCTACTACTTGGCCAAAGCAATAAATAGCAACGGAGAACATGCAAGAATTACTTACGAACATAAATATAAAAGAGGTAAATCAAATATATTACTCAAACACAATCTGAACATAATCTCACAATCCATCGGATCCCAGCAAACTCAACATAGCAACAGCATAAGGATTACATATGTGCCTCGATCATGTACGGCAGCTCACGAGGTCTAATTAGTGAAGCACAAGAAGGGGAGGAGAACATAACATAGCTACTGGTCATGGACCAATGGTCCAAGGGAGACTACTCACAACTCATCCGGGAGGCGTCCATCGTGGTGGAGAGGCTCCCGGTGGTGATCCTCCCCTCCGGCAGGGTGCCGGGAAGAGTTCTCCTGGTGCTCCCGATCTTGGAAGCGCGGCGGCGGCGGAACAGAGATGAGATCGCGAAAAAGGGTTCCGTCCTTGAGGGTTTCGGGACGCGTGTTAAATATATGCCAAAGGGGGGCATCAGTGGAGGCCTGGGGGGCCCAGGCGCCCCCCCGGCGCGGCCAGGAGACGGGCCGCGCCACCAGGGCGCCTGGAGCCCTGGTGGCCCCCCTCCGGCCCTGCTTCGGCCGTGTGGAAGCTTCCGAAACGCTGATTTTTTATATAATTTTTCTGGGATTTTTCTGGCAGTTTACGTGATGGGAAAACCTGAAATACAAAAACAGCAGAAAACAGAAACTTGCACTGGGGTGCACTGAGTTAATAGGTTAGTCCAAATATGATCAAAAGTGTATGGAAGTGTATAAATATCATAGCAATATCACACAAAAGAGGCATGGAGCAAGCAGAAATTATAGATACGTTTTGGACGTATCATCGAGTCACGGACAGAGAGAGCTCTTGCACCTTTATGTTCTTATGTTACTTGTTACAATGCTAATATAGACTCTTGCTTGTTATGACTTGAATTGAATTACATGCCTTGATTGCTTTACTTAAAAAGTTCTTATATGGTTGGTAGCATGTCACCACAGAAATTATGCTTGTTATCCTTTACCTACTCGAGGACGAGCAGGAATTAAGCTTGGGGATGTTGATACGCCCAAAACGTATCTATAATTTCTGCTTGCTCCATGCTTCTTTTGTGTGATATTGCTATGATATTGATGCACTTCCATACACTTTTGATCATATTTGGACTAACCTATTAACTCAGTGCACCCCAGTGCCAGTTTCTGTTTTCTGCTGTTTTTCTATTTCAGGTTTCCCCCATATTAAAAATGCCCTAAAAATTCCGAGAAAAATACAGGAAAAATCAGCGTACCGGGAGCTTCAAGAAAAACCAAAGCAGGGCCAGAGGGGAGACAGGGGCAGCCCAGGCTGCCAACCCAGGCGGCCCCACCCCTGGCCGCCTAGGGGGGGCGCCTGGGGCCCCCTCTCCGCCTCTGGTTGCCCCCCTTCGCATATATTTACCTCCCGTTGCGGATACCCTGATGGCAGAACCCTTTTCTCCAGAAGCAATTCCGATCTCCGCCGCCATCGCCACCAAGTTTCGGGGGACCAGAATTCCTGTGCCGGCATCCTGCCGGGACGGGGAAGTGCCCCCGGATTCATCTCCATCGACGTTGCTTCCTCCCTCCATGATGCGGGAGTAGTTCCTCCTCGGGGCTGAGGTTTCTATCAGTAGCTATGTGGTCAATTCTCTCTCCCATGATGTGATCTTCGTTGTGATCATAGGCTATGTTAATCTAGGGTGATCCCATGATATTTCCCCTTCCTCTATGTATTGGATTGATGTACTCACTTTTCTTTATCTAGTATAATCCCCGAGACCAAGGTGACAGCGGTCTATTGGACATGGATTAGAAGAATATTTTCATGAGTGATTTCCTCTTTTGTGTGTTGATTGAAGATTGAGAGTCTCTTGGTGCTTGTCTTTGACTATCCTTGAGATATGTTGTGGTGATTGTGGTACTCTCTTTGGATGGCCGCGGTGACATTGGGAAATCCATAGATTGAGAACTACGAACTTAGAGGTGTGCTTTTGTAGCCCTACATAATTCTCGTCCTCTCTTGACCACAAAGGAATGACCTCCGAGTGCGTCTCCATTATGGGAAATATCATGTGATTCGATTATGTTAATGTTGTTGGGAGTTGCCACTAGTGAAAGTATGAAGCCTAGGCCTTGTTTCCACCATTGCAATACCATTTGTGCTCACGTTTACCACTTGTTTGCTTGCTGCACTTTTTATTACAGATTTATATTACTTTGCTTTGCCACTCCTATCATCCATATTTTACCATCTCTTCGCCGAACTAGTGCACCTATACAACTCCTAGTTGTATTAGGTGTGTTGGGGACACAAGAGACTTCTTGTATCTTAGTTGCAGGGTTGCTTGAGAGAGACCATCTTCAACCTCTACTTCCCAGAGTTCGATAAACCTTAGGTCATCCACTTGAGGGAAATTGCTGCTGTCCTACAAACCTCTGCGCTTGGAGGCCCAACATAGTCTACAAGAATAGAAGCGTGTGTAGACATCAGATTGCCATTCAACGGATGCACATATGAGCTAAGGTAAGCTCTCCAATGGAACTAGTGGGGGTGCATCCAACTTGCTTGCTCAAGAAGACCTAGAGCTCTTTTTGAGGAGGCTCATCATTGGAATATACAAGCCAAGTTCTATAGTGTGAAGGTCCCCACATAGCTATATGCATAAATGATAATCCCTATGGAGTACAAGGTATAAGATGGAGTACGAGTGTGGATCTCTCAAAAGGAATAGTAGTGTGCCCCCTTCTCTCTTTTTATTTCTTTTTCTCTTTTTTCTATTTTTTTTATTTTTTTGTGGCCTCAATGGCTCTTTCTATTTAACTCTCATTTGTCCTCTTTGGGATCTTTTGATTTTGTCCTCTTTGGGATCTTTCCCTCACTTTAGGGGCAACACTCCATGTATTACAAGAAGTATAGAAGATCTTTCACACTTTACAAAAGTACTCAACATAAAGAAAATGAAACTATCATGATGTATGCAAATGTATGCCTCTGCCAGTGTAGCAGGATATGCAATGATACTAGCGCGTCATGTAGCAATGATTAGGGCAAGGCCCAACTAGCATGCGGCTGATGGCTTCTCGCCCCTCGTTGGTTACCCCAAGTGGAAGGTTTGAGATGCAGTGTAGCGCTAGTTTTCCCATGGCAAAGATACCAAGGATCGAATTCCCCCGAGACTCCGAGGTTCAACAAGAAGGTGTCAACTGCTAACGGCGCCAGATACTTAGCGATTGACAGGACCTGCACACAGATACAAATAACTTTGCTCCCAACGAGTACAGAGAGGTTGTCAATCCCTCCGGCCTTGTCGTTTACAAAGGATCAAACGCAAGAGATAATAGTGATAGGTATGACTGCAACTAGTAAGTAAGAACAAAAAGTAAATAGCGGATGTGATCAGTGATGGTAATATGGACCGGGATCCCATGATGTTCACTAGTGATGTCTCTCTCCCAAAAGACGATAAAACAGCTAAGCGAGGTAAACAAATTACAGCTGGGCAATTGACAGGATTATGTGCGCAAACCAATGCTAACTATGCCACAAAGAAAGGTAGAGGCTCAAAAGCATGGGCGGTACGCCAAGGCAAGTAGACCGAAATCCATCTGCTTCTACTACTAATCATCCACCTTGAGATATCTATCCAGAACATCTCGCTGGTATTAAGTTGCGAGTCCCACCCATAGTGTAAACTCAAAGCAACAGACAACTACATTAAAAGAACTTTGCGTAAAGTAAACAATCCTTGCACCCGCAAGTACAAGCACCGTTGTTTTTCCCCCTTGTGGCAACATCACATCCCCTAGACTCATGTTTCTGTCACTCAAGCTAGTCATCGAGGGGCATGAACCCACAATCAAGCATAACGTTCCCTCTTGGAGTTACTACCTACTACTTGGCCAAAGCAATAAACAGTAACGGAGAACATGCTAGAATTACTCAAGAACATAAATATAAAAGAGGTAAATCAAATATATTAGTCAAACACAATCTGAACATAATCTCATAATCCATCGGATCCCAGCAAACTCATCATAGCAATAGCATAAGGATTACATATGTGCCTCGATCATGTAGGGCAGCTCACGAGGTCTAATCGGTGAAGAACAAAGAGGGGAGGAGAACATCACATAGCTACTGGTCATGGACCCATGGTCCAAGGGAGACTACTCACAACTCATCCGGGAGGCGTCCATCGTGGTGGAGAGGCTCCCGGTGGTGATCCTCCCCTCCGGCAGGGTGCCGGGAAGAGTTCTCCTGGTGCTCCCGATCTTGGAAGCGCGGCGGCGGTGGAACAGAGATGAGATCGCGAAAAAGGGTTCCGTCCTCGAGGGTTTCGGGACGCGGTGTAAATATATGCCAAAGGGGGGGCATCAGCGGAGGCCTGGGGGCCCAGGCGCCCCCCCCACCCCCCGGCGCGGCCAGGAGGGGGGCCGCGCCCCCAGGGCGCCTGGAGCCCTGGTGGCCCCCCTCCGGCCCTACTTTGGCCACACGGAAGCTTCTGGAGCGCTGATTTTTTATATATTTTTCCCGGAATTTTCTGGCAATTTAAGTAATGGTAAAACCTGAAATACAAAAACAGCAGAAAACAGAAACTGGCACTGAGGTGCACTGAGCTAATAGGTTAGTCCAAATATGATCAAAAGTGTATGGAAGTGCATAAATATCATAGCAATATCACACAAAAGAGGCATGGATCAAGCAGAAATTATAGATACGTTTTGGACGTATCAACATCCCCAAGCTTAATTCCTGCTCGTCCTCGAGTAGGTAAATGATAACAAGCATAATTTCTGTGGTGACATGCTATTAACCATATAAGGACTTTTCATAGTCACATGACAAAAGCTTACTGAGATAATGAATCTGTAGTAGTTAAGTTGCCTCATGCAAAAATCACGAAGAACTGAAAGTTTTACAATATGATACTGAAACATCAAATAGATTTGTAGTGAGCATGGTGTGCAAATATGAAAAAGTGATACCTCGCTTGCCCCCTTTAGTGAAGCAAAACATAAATGCAGGGGCACCTCCAAGGTTTAAGTGACGACTAGATACAATGATTTCAGAATAAACGATATCATAATCATGCAAAAGACAATGGTACTTTGGGACAATGCACATTACACTCAGAATGACAATCATGCTCTTAATAGTTGGTGCTTTAAAGAAGGTGGAGACTCTCGAACCGTGGCTTTTGATGGCAAGGTTGAAAACCCGTGGTCGGAAACAAAAACTAAACATGTACCAGAGCTCTTGGTTTTTTTAAAAACAGAGGTAAAAATTATTTTTTTAGAGATGCATATTTCGTCAACGAATGCTAGCAGATAACTCAATTACTTCTCGAGCTGGACAAGTTTCGAGGAACGGCTCCCGCATGAGGACGATCACATCCTCTTAATCTCCTTTGTTTATCACTGCCAAAGTTTTCTGATTTCTCATGAACAAAGCGTGAAGGAGGGTTTCTTTGTTGTATTATTTTTTAATGAGCCGGGCGCACTCTATGCCAGTTCCTTCTCGTATTAGGGGTTTGCACATTAGACATGCAATCCCGGGGTGAAGCTTGTCCAACTTAAAAAGATCATGAATTAACTACTACTTCCTCATGAGCTAAAACAGAGGCACAAAAGAGAAATGCTTTTTTGATTAATTTCGAGATGGTACACGAAAGTCTTCGTTAGGAATGGCAGGTAAATACCATGTATATGAAGGTATGGTGGACTCATATGTCATAACTGGTTTAAAGGATTTTGGATGCACAAGTAGTCAGTCCTCTTAGTACAGGTGGAGGTTAGCAAAAGACTGGGAGCGACCAACTAAGAGAGCAATGACGGTCATAATCATGCAGAGCGACAAAGCAACATTGAATCGGGCATGGAAGTTATATCGCTACTCAGAAATTAAAGATCATCAAGGCTTGATAGACTTTCTTTACAGTCTTAAATATGCGTGAACATATGCCAAGTCAATCAAAATAAATTCTTAAAGGAAGATATCACTAAACCATACCATATCATAGGCAAACAAATCATGTTGGTACTCCAATAACACATTGAGAACCCCCCCAGCTATTTGAGACTAACCATAAGAAAACATGAACTACTAAGCACCATTATGCACATAGCATTTTTATCATGGACATATCAACCAGTGCAACAGAAGCCAACTCTCTTAACAAGATAAGCATGATATCTCAAGAGAGTTCCAGCAACCAACTAAACAAAAGCTCTTTAAAAAGTAAAGCGTGAAAACTAAGAGCTAAGCATGACAGTAGCTATTGAAAGATCAAGAACATACACAGCAAAGATAAACATGAAAATTCTATGTTGTGTTCTAGGTTGAAGTGGAGCATGTTTCTCTCCCAAACAAAGAAGGCTGAGTTCCAACTCGTTATGAAAAGCAAGCAAAGCTAAAGAAAACTAAGAAGGAAACTAAAAGCAAGACGCTCCAAGCATAGCACATAACACATGAAGTGATTAAAATATAGTGGAACGAAAGACGAACTGATAATGTTGATGGAGAAGGGGATGCACGGGGGCATCCCCAAGCTTAGACGCTTGAGTCTTCTTGAATATTTCTTGGGGGTGCACGGGGGCATCCCCAAGCTTGAGCGTTTGACACTCCTGAATCTTTTTATCATCTTCCCTCGCACACTTGAAAACTCCCTTCATACATAACTCATCATAATCTGATTAGCGAGGTTAGTACCCATAATAAAATAATTTTTCCTTGCTGGAAATAAGGATATTCTTGAAGTTCTACTGTTTCTCAAGATTGCCAAAAGGTTTTTGCAAAGAAAAAGCAAGCTCAAGGTTTGCAAAACGAAGAAAAGGCAAAACAGGACAGAGTGTGTGAAAAACAGACCAGCAGGTAGTAAATAATTTTTTTGGGGCACTTCTGCAACTCAAATCAAAAAACTCAGAACAGACGCCCGAAAGCCAATTGTATAGAACACGCTGTCGAAAAAATTCAGACCAAAAAGATGATCTGGTGATTTTATACGAATTTTTCTGTCCAAGGATATAATCTGTTTCCTGGACAGCACGTCACAACTTTTGAACTTTCTTGCAATCAGAGGCTAAACTTGGCACAAAGCTGAAAAGAAAAGATACAATGATGATGCTACTGTAGTAACAAACATCAAGACCACTAAAAACTTAAAGAACAAACTGAAAGCAAAGATAACAAGGGTTGTCTCCCTAGAGCTCTTTCTTTATAGCCATAAAGATAGGCTTAAGACTTTAATGATGCTCTCATAGGAATAAGAGTTGAAGAACAAAAGAGAGCATCAAGAAGCAAATACCAAACACATTTTAGCCTAACATGCTTCCTATGCATAGGAATATTGCAATACAATAATTCATTGAAGCACAAAGCAATAAGCATAGGAAGACAAAACAAGTGCAGCTTCAAAACCTTCAACATAAAGAGAGGGAACTTGATATTATTGAAATATCTATAAGCATATGTTCCCTTCTCATAATAATTTTCAGTGGGATCACGAATAAACTCAACAATATAAGCATCACATAAAGCATTGTTACCATGATCCACATGCAAAAAGGTATCACTACTCTTCATATAAGCAAAATCTTTCTTATTAGGAATAGTGAGAGTAAAGCAATCATAACCATCATGGTAATCATTGTATTTAGGAGGCATATCATAATCATAATAAATTTTATCCTCAATAGTAGGTGGACTGAAAACATCATATTCATCATTGTAATCATATATAGGAAGCAAAGTATCATCAAAGTAAATTTTCTCTTCAAAAGTTGGGGGACTAAAAATATCATGTTCATCAAACGTGTCATCCCCAAGCTTAGAGCTTTCCATGTCATTAGCAATATTGATATTCAAAGAAAGCACACTAATAACATCACCACCATCATGATTGTTATGCAAATAATAAAGTTCCATAGGTTTTTACTTTTTTTCTTCAAACACATCATGTCCCAAAGCAAGGTAGAGCTTATAAAGCTCTCTCATATTTTTGTTGTTTTCCATTAAGAAAAACTAGTGAAAAGACATAAAGAAAACTGAAAGGTAAACTAACAAGACTAAAAAGCAAAGATAAAAGATAGAGTGCAACTCCCCTATGTTGAAGAGTGGAGTACCCGGCAACGGCGCCAGGAAACTTTGCTTGATGGCTTCTCGCCCCTCGTTGGTTACCCCAAGTGGAAGGTTTGAGATGCAGTGTAGCAGTAGTTTTCCCTTGGCAAAGATACCAAGGATCGAACTCCCCTGAGACTCCGAGGTTCAACAAGAAGGTGTCAACTGCTAACGGCGCCAGATACTTAGCGATTGACAGGACCTGCACACAGATACAAATAACTTTGCTCCCAACGAGTACAGAGAGGTTGTCAATCCCTCCGGCCTTGTCGTTTACAAAGGATCAAACGCAAGAGATAATAGTGATAGGTATGACTGCAACTAGTAAGTAAGAACAGAAAGTAAATAGCGGATGTGATCAGTGATGGTAATATGGACCGGGGTCCCATGATGTTCACTAGTGATGTCTCTCTCCCAAAAGACGATAAAACAGCTAAGCGAGGTAAACAAATTACAGCTGTGCAATTGACAGGATTATGTGTGCAAACCAATGCTAACTATACTACAAAGAAAGGTAGAGGCTCAAAAGCATGGGCGGTACGCCAAGGCAAGTAGACCGAAATCCATCTGCATCTACTACTAATCATCCACCTTGAGATATCTATCCAGAACATCTCGCTAGTATTAAGTTGCGAGTCCCACCCATAGTGTAAACTCAAAGCAACAGACAACTACATTAAAATAACTTTGCGTAAAGTAAACAATCCTTGCACCCGCAAGTACAAGCACCGTTGTTTTCCCCCTTGTGGCAACATCACATCCCCTAGTCTCATGTTTCTGTCAGTCAAGCTAGTCATCGAGGGGCATGAACCCACAATCAAGCATAGCGTTCCCTCTTGGAGTTACTAGCTACTACTTGGCCAAAGCAATAAACAGTAACGGAGAACATGCAAGAATTACTCAAGAACATAAATATAAAAGGGTTAAATCAAATATATTACTCAAACACAATCTAAACATAATCTCATAATCCATCGGATCCCAGCAAACTCATCATAGCAACAGCATAAGGATTACATATGTGCCTCGATCATGTAGGGCAGCTCACGAGGTCTAATCGGTGAAGAACAAAGAGGGGAGGAGAACATCACATAGCTACTGGTCATGGACCCATGGTCCAAGGGAGACTACTCACAACTCATCCGGGAGGCGTCCATGGTGGTGGAGAGGCTCCCGGTGGTGATCCTCCCCTCCGGCAGGGTGCCGGGAAGAGTTCTCCTGGTGCTCCTGATCTTGGAAGCGCGGCGGCGGCGGAACAGAGATGAGATCGTGAAAAAGGCTTCCGTCCTCGAGGGTTTCGGGACGCGGTGTAAATATATGCCAATGGGGGGCATCAGCGGAGGCCTGGGGGGCCCAGGCGCCCCCCCCCCCCCCCGGCGCGGCCAGGATGGGGGGCGCACCCCCAGGGCGCCTGGAGCCCTGGTGGCCCCCCTCCGGCCCTACTTTGGCCGCACGGAAGCTTCTAGAGCGCTGATTTTTTATATATTTTCCCGGAATTTTTCTGACAATTTAAGTAATGGGAAAACCTGAAATACAAAAACAGCAGAAAACAGAAACTGGAACTAAGGTGCACTGAGTTAATAGTTTAGTCCAAATATGATCAAAAGTGTATGGAAGTGCATAAATATCATAGCAATATCACACAAAAGAGGCATGGAGCAAGCAGAAATTATAGATACGTTTTGGACGTATCAGCGGCTCATCGATCAAGCAAAAAGCATGTATGACATGAAGATCAAGTCATGAGAAGATGGATGTTGCATGGCAATGTATCTCGGAAAGGCTATGGAAATGCCTTGATAGGTAGGTATGGTGGTTGTTTTGAGGAAGGATATAATGAGACTTATGATGACAGAGCGTATCGTGCCAAGGATTTGGATGCACCGGCGAAGTATGCACCAACTCTCAAGGTGATAAAGGGCAATGCACGGTACCGAAGAGGCTAGAAAAATATGGATAGGTGGAAGTGTCAACTCTCGAATACTCACATTAGTCCGAAGAACTCATGCACTTATTATCAGTAACTCTCAATCTAATTAGGAGGTTCACAAAGAGACAAGTACCCCGAGGAGGAGTGTATGGGGGTTTGGTTATCCTTGCGCATCCTCGGCTCATGGTACGTGAGTGTACTCTAATATTCGATCCCTCCAAAGATTAGTGATCCATTTAGTAGCTAAAGTTCTCAACTATTTTGTAGGTTTTCGAAAATAAACACGGATTGCCCAAAATACGACATCTATCACTAATAGGCTAAAGCTCTTGACACCAAAAGTTCAGACAATACTCATGGCAATACCTCAAAACTATTGCAAGTTACTACTAAAATCAAATAGCAACCTCAATTACCTACTTTAAGTTAAGACACACGACTCAGTGCAACAGGCAAACTCTCTCTTAACAAGATAAACATGGAAACTCAAGAGAGTTCAACAACCAACTAAACAAAAGCTCTTTAAAAAGAAAAGCATGAAAACTAAGAGCTAAACATGACAGCAGCTATGGAAAGACAAAGAACACACATAGCAAAGATAAGCATGAAAATCCTATGTTGTGTTCTAGGTTGAAGTGGAGCGTGTTTCTCTCCCACACAAAGAAAGCTGGGTTCTAACTTGTTATGAACAGCAAGCAAAGCTAAAGAAAACTAAAAAGGAAACTAAGAGCAAGACGCTCCAAGCATAGCACATAACGCTTGAAGTGATTAAAATATAGTGGAACGAAAGACGAACTGATAATTGTTGATGGAGAAGGGGATGCATGGGGGCATCCCAAAGCTTAGACGCTTGAGTCTTCTTGAATATTTCTTGGGGGTGCACGGGGGCATCCCCAAGCTTGAGCGTTTGACCCTCCTGAATCTTCTTTTATCATCTTCCCTCGCACACTTGAAAACTCCCTTCATACATAACTCATCATAATCTGATTAGCGAGGTTAGTACCCATAATAAAATATTTTTTCCCTACTGGAAATAAGGATAATCTTTAAGAGCTACTGTTTCTCAAGATTGCCAAAAGGTTTTTGCAAAGAAAAAGCAAGCTCAAGGTTTGCAAAACGAAGAAAAAGCAAAACATGACAGAATCTGTGAAAAACAGACCAGCAGGTAGTAAATAATTTTTTCGGGGCACTTCTGCAACTCAAATCAAAAAACTCAGAACAGACGCTCGAAAGCCAATTGTATAGAGCACGCTGTCAAAACAATTCAGATCAAAAAGATGATCTAGTGATTTTATTCGAATTTTTCTGTCCAAGGACAGAATCTGTTTCCTGGACAGCACGTCACAACTTTTGAACTTTCTTGCAATCGAAGGCTAAACTTGGCACAAAGCTGAAAAATAAAGATACAATGATGTTGCTACAGTAGTAACAAACATCAAGTCCACTAAAAACTGAAAGAACAAACTGAAAGCAAAGATAACAAGGGTTGTCTCCCTAAAGCTCTTTCTTTATAGCCATAAAGATAGGCTTAAGACTTTAATGATGCTCTCGTAGGAATAAGAGTTGAAGAACAAAAGAGAGCATCAAGAAGCAAATACCAAACACATTTAAGCCTAACATGCTTCCTATGCATAGGAATATTGCAATAGAATAATTCATTGAAGCACAAAGCAATAAGCATAGGAAGATAAAACAAATGCAGCTTCAAAACCTTCAACATAAAGAGAGGGAACTTGATATTATTGAAATATCTATAAGCATATGTTCCCTTCTCATAATAATTTTTAATGGGATCACGAATAAACTCAACAATATAAGCATCACATAAAGCATTGTTACCATGATCCACATGCAAAAAGGTACTCTTACTCTCCACATAAGCATAATCTTTCTCATTGGTAATAGTGGGAGTAGGACTATCATAAACAACTTGAACACTATAGATTAATTGTGTATTAGGAAGATGGTGTTCAACAAGGGAGTAATTCCCTCCATTATTATGACAAGTTTCATAAGGATAATTTCTCCTTATGTCATAGGTACCTTTATAATCACTATAGATTGGAGTTATAACATCATCATAGTAGAGAAGAGCATTATCATTGCTAGCAACTATATTTGTAAACATGCTGTCTTTATTCTTACTAGCAAAAGAATTATCAATTATCACCTCACTAGTGGGTAAAGGATTTGCAATCCTATCATCCCCAAGCTTAGACCTTTCCATATCATCACTTTCAGAGTTGGTACCAAAAAGATTTTCAAGATCATAAGTAGCATTATCATCATTTTCCCAATCACAATAAGTAACATGCATATCATAATCAAAATCATCTTCAATAGTACCTACGGACGTATCATCAAGATGATAATTAAGGCAATAAACTTCACCTTCTTCTTTAAACTTACAACCGTTAGGATAAAAGTTGATGGGAGGAATATGCTCAGGCAAGGTTGATACCCATTCTTCTTCCTTCTTGCTCCTCTTCCTCCTCCTCTTCTTTTTCTTGTTCTTCACCTTAGGAGGGAGTGGTTGGAGATGAAGCTTCTCCACATATCCTGGTTTATCATTAGAAACAATAGGGGAAACTTGGGAGAAACTCTCCTTTTTATTAGCAGAAATATAAGAAACATTTTTATACTTTGGTAAAGTTCCCTCCTTTCTAATCTTACTTATGTAATCATTTTTATGGCAATTAACAACACAATAGAGATGGCAATTTTGCAAAGTGTTTTTTATTCCTATGGCATTAACATCTAGCCAAGAAGTCTTTTCTAATAACTCTTCACACATCAAAAATAACATAAGCTCATCATAAAGATCAGGGGTGATCATGTTATCACACAACTGGTTAACAGTTATGTTTTGAAAGTGCATGCATTGAAAATTAAAGTGACCCTCTATACAGCAAAGTTCACAAGTAAAAGGATAAAGGTCACACAATTCTCTAGCAATTTCATTTAAATCTTTGACCCAAGTGATTGTTCTTTCATGCTTATGTTGCTTACAATACTTCTCTTCTTCAATCATAGGCCTTTCACAAGGTCTATCCACTCCACAAAAATTAACATGCTTATATAAAACTTCATTTTTAGGAATTGGATCATGCATGTTGCAATCATCATGAATAATTTCATTTTCTTTGCAAATCTCTTTAAAAGGTTCATGATGCTTGATCCAATCCTCCTTAGGCATATTAAGATGTGAAGCAAAAGATTTGAGGAAATCAACAAGGAGTTGAGAATCCAGCCCAAACTTAGCACTAAACTTATAAAAACTTGTAGTTTCAACAAAGGACTTAATGCAATCATACTCATAAATTATACCTGACTCTTTACCTTCGTCGGTCTCCCAATCTTCAGTGTTGTGTTGAATTCTTTCAAGGAGTTCCCATTTAGCATCAATCTTTTCGTTTGTGAAAGAACCCATAGAGGAAGCATCGAGCAAATCTTTATCCTGTCGAGAGAGCCTCGCATAGAAATTAGTAATAATCATATCTTTGGGGAGCCCATGGTTAGGACATTTTAGCATTAACGTTTTCAGTCTCCCCCAAGCTTGAGTTATGCTCTCTCCGTCATGAGGATAGAAATTATAAACATAATTCCTATTCTCATGGACTTCATGAAGAGGATAAAACTTGGAGTAAAAGAGAGACTGGATCTCTTCCCAATCCAGCAGGTGAGAGTCATTTAGTAGCCTATACCATTCCAATGCTTTTCCTTTCAGTGACAAGGCAATCAATTTCCTCATGACTCCATCTCTTGTCAAACCTGAAATCTTAAACAACTCACAAAGTTCTGTAAGTTTCAACAAATGAATACTAGGATTGACTGTCCCATAATAACAATCATTACTAATTATTTCAATTATCCCAAGTGGTATTTGGAACGGGATACATTCAGTAGGTGGAGGAGACTTCTCTACCACGGGTGTGGTAAAGCGGCCTTCCCCAAGCAGCGAACTAAGAGTGCGGTTTTCCATAAACATAACTAGTGAAACTAAAAACAAGAAACGAAAAGATTTAATTGCAAGATCTAAAGATATACCTTCAAACACTTACTTCCCCGGCAACGGCGCCAGAAATAGCTTGATGTCTACACACGCTTCTATTCTTGTAGACTATGTTGGGCCTCCAAGCGCAGAGGTTTGTAGGACAGCAACAATTTCCCTCAAGTGGATGACCTAAGGTTTATCGAACTCAGGGAAGTAGAGGTTGGAGATGGTCTCTCTCAAGCAACCCTGCAACTAAGATACAAGAAGTCTCTTGTGTCCCCAACGCACCTAATACAACTAGGAGTTGTATATGTGCACTAGTTCGGCGAAGAGATGGTAAAATATGGATAATAGGAGTGGCAAAGCAAAGTAATATAAATCTGTAATAAAAAGTGCAGCAAGCAAACAAGTGGTAAACGTGAGCACAAATGGTATTGCAATGATGGAAACAAGGCCTAGGCTTCATACTTTCACTAGTGGCAACTCCCAACAACATTAACATATGGTATTTCCCATAAAACATGCAATGGAGACGCACACGGAGGTCATTCCTTTTTGGTCAAGAGAGGACGAGAATTATGTAGGGCTACAAAAGCACACCTCTAAGTTCGTAGTTCTCAATCTATGGATTTCCCAATGTCACCGCGGCCATCCAAAGAGAGTACCACAATCACCACAACATATCTCAAGGATAGTAAAAGACAAGCACCAAGAGACTCTCATTCTTCAATCAACACACAAAAGAGGAAATCACTCATGAAAATATTCTTCTAATCCATGTCCAATAGACCGCTGTCACCTTGGTCTCGGGGATTATACTAGATAAAGACAAGTGAGTACATCAATCCAATACATAGAGGAAGGGGAAATATCATGGGATCACCCTAGATTAACATAGCCTATGATCACAACAAAGATCACATCATGGGAGAGAGAATTGACCACATAGCTACTGGTAGAAACCTCAGCCCCGAGGAGGAACTACTCCCACATCATGGAGGGAGGAAGCAACGTCGATGGAGATGAATCCGGGGGCACTTCCCCGTCCCGGCAGGATGCCGTCACAGGAATTCTGGTCCCCCGAAACATGGTGGCGGAGATCGGAATAGCTTCTGGAGAAAAGGGTTCCGGAATCAGGGTTTCCGCAACGGGAGAAATATATATGCGAAGGGGGGTCACCAGAGGCGGAGAGGGGGCCCCAGGCGCCCTCCCGGCACGGCCAGGGGTGGGGCCACCCCGGGTGGCCGCCTAGGCCAACCCCGGCTCCCCTCTGGCCCCACTTTGGTTTTTCTCGAAGCTTCCTGTACGCTGATTTTTTCTGTATTTTTCCTGGAATTTTTGGAGCACTTTTTATATGGGGGAAATCTGAAATAGAAAAACAGCAGAAAACAAGAATTGGCACTGTGGTGCACTGAGTTAATAGGTTAGTCCAAATATGATCAAAAGTGTATGGAAGTGCATAAATATCATAGCAATAACACACAAAAGAAGCATGGAGCAAGCAGTAATTATAGATACGTTTTGGACGTATCATGCGCCCGCCTACGGTTCTTCCGACGATCTTCGTCGGTTCTAAGCCGCGGGGGAGGCGCCAACTCATGTGCCCGCTCCAGAGTGGGCACGTCCGGGAAGTTAATGTCCCAACGGCGCCACGCCGCAACGTCGTACGCGCGGGAGCCCTCCTGAGCGGTGTCGAAGGTTCCGTGGCGGAGGCGCACGTCGCCCGACGGAATCTCGGCGGAGTAGGTGCCGGACGGGCGAACCCGGACGCCGCGGTAGCCCGCACCTCCCCGGCGGCGACGCGGTATGGGGGCGCAGTGCGTGTCGGTGACAAACAAGAAAGCGGCCGGAGGAAGCGATGAACCGCGCGTGGCAGTGTGGAGAGTGCAGTGGGGCGATGTGCTGCGGTGTGGCGTTCACCGGCGAGGTAGGCTGCTTTTATAGCCAGAGCTCGGTCGGCGAGAGGCGCATGCCAGGCGACGCGTGGCGATCTCTCGTGGTGCCGGGCGACGCGACGGTTCGCTGAGCGGCATCAATGGGCAGGCGACGGCTCGGCAGTGCGGCAGCTTTGGCATTGATTCCCGCGGGAACCGAGGCGATGAGGACGACGAAGCAGCACGTCGCTGACAGGGTGGGCCCATCACATTCGTGCCAAAAAACGCCTCGCCCGGCACCCCCAACCGACCCCAGCGCCCCGGGTTCGGGTTGGGTCCGCCGGCGCCAGTTTCGGCCCAATCCAGCGATTTTCGGCGTCCTGGGGGCGCGACTGGGCCATTTTTTCGGCGCCGGCGCCTAGAAAGTGGCCTGGGGGGACCTGTTGGGGGCGCGGCTGGAGATGCTCTTAGTTTCCGTAAGATATGTCCGTAGGTCTAGCATTGTTGCTTTGTGATTTGTGATTTTTTTTCCTCGTTCGCTTGTGTCTAGGATTGCTCCATGCTCATTGGTCAATTGTGACTTCGCACAGATTGATCCCTCCTCTCCCTCTTCTCTGTTTTCACTTCATTTTTCTAACTCATGAGCGGTAGCGGACCAAAGGACTCCTAGAACGTTTTTCGAGCCTAAAAGTGGGAACGTGAGTAGGAGTCGGTCCTGAATTTTTTATATTTTTTTGCATTAGATTCCAATTGAGCCGCAACAAATGGAGAACAACAGTCGCATGGGACCCGCCATGGCTACGTTATTAGGTTGGAGTTTTTATTCGCATTTGAACTTTAGGGTGACTCCAGCGTCGCGCACCAAAACTACCCTAAATGGCATGACACCAGGGTCTAGGGACTTTTATCATCCATCATCGTACACCAAATGTCTGTGGACTAGCCCGGGCGTACGTACCGTGGTTGGCTCATCCAAGTCGTGGAACCATACTTACTTACGTACGAGGAGAGTAGGGTGCTTCCACATCTATCTAGTCGATCAGTAGATTTTTGGACTTGTGTACATGTGCTGATTCGCCGATTTGTGTGCCTGCAGCGGTTGTGTTGCCGAGCAGCCCTCAAGCCAGTGCAAGACGTGCGTGGACTGCCCTGTGTTGGACGACGTGGTGTCGCCAACCAGGATTAAGTGCCCCAACGCCGGGTGCCAGAAGTACGTGACCTACCACAAGACGGGCGAGCTCCAGAGCGCGTGCCCGCATGTGCCCTGCCGCTGCACGTAACCGGGCTGCAAATTTGTCGGCGCGGTGCCGAGGCAGTCCACTCGGTGCCAGTGCGCATCGTCCACTATGGTAGGGTGAGCCGTGTCTTGGTCCCTTGTCGGCCCCGCGGCCACGGCTTGTCGGCAACGACGACAGCTGGGCGTTCCTCCTGGTTGTGGGCGCGCTCGGCAAGGATGCAAACCATGACATTGCAATCATATGTACATACCATGAAATTGTCATGATATGTTGTTATATTTATCTACGTTGGAATTTGCTCTCCGAAGAGGCACAAGGTAAATACTTCATATGTTTCTACATAGTTGTTTTTACTAGAGTCAGAACCTCTTTCGTTCAAAGAAAATAGATAGTACACTCGTGTTGCTGTGGGAATTTGTAGTGCCACATAGGGATCTATATTTATAGTGGGAAATAATGATATGGGAATCTTGTATGGAATTTGCAATACTAAATATATGTTTTTTACCTTAATTAGAATTCGACGCTAACACATAATTGAAAGAACATATAGCTTGATCATATTTTACTTATAATAATATACTTACACGGTATTAGGTTGCATTGTCCACCATGATCCATTTTTTAGAGAATAACCAAAGGTGTACAAAATGTCATAGTTCTTGAGTAGGACAACATATACTTGGGGCTGAGCATCCCCGTTCTCTTCTGCTCAACAATGCAATCAACTACGGCTCTTTGCATAAGTAGTCTGGGAGTTGCCCCTTTGTACTACTACCCCGTATCAATGCAATGATATGCAATCTATATCGAGAAAAAAGGACAATATATACAATCCATTTTTTCACACCTTTTTTAATGGTCTGCCAGGCAGCATAGAACAATCAACCCGACCGATGAACAAAACAGGCCATACTTTATCCTCTAAGCAAGGACGAACCTTTTGGGCCATGAGTGTCACCAAACCAGAACAATCATATAATGATATTGTAACCACATTAATATATATTCTTACATTTGTCAATAGATGTTATATGTTTGAAGACAAAATAAACCAAGTGCTTAGCCTTCCAGAAGATCGTTTGGTTGTAATTATAAGTCTGAACAACAATCGCTATTCCAACTTCTATCTCCAAACAAAACCCTTCCATTCTAAACGCCTGTAGTAGAACGACAATGTCGGTCACACAATGGTACCACTAGATATTAGATCGATCTGATGTTACTGTGAAATAATACTGCCTGAAAAGAACGTACTCCCTCCATTCATTATACAAGGCCACAAACTCAGATTACAGGTACCAAGGTAAAAATTAATGACTGCTTTGCAAGCCAACTTTTCTTCTCATCATCCGGGTTATTAATACGCCCGCGTGCGTGCAAGGAAGGAATGAGAATGAAGTAGCGTAGTGTCATTATGACTACATGCATCCAAATATTAAAGAAGTTACTAGTACGAGGGAACATTAATTTTTTACTCAATTACTGTTAGTGGCCTTGTATAGATGCAAAATATATTTTTCATAGTGGCCTTTTATAAGGGAATGGAGGGAGTACTTAAGATGAACTGAACTTTGTCATATGCTCTCATTCTACTAATTAATCAAAGGATATCAATAACAACACACATTCAGAGGATTGTAGATGAGAGAGAAAGACTGGACCTGCTGACATGGAGGAGGTGACCAGAACAAAGCTTTCTTCGAAATGTAAGGCTTTCTAGTAGTTCCTATCACACACAAACAGATCTTCCAACTCAAGCTAACTAATAAAATACGCTATGATCTAAGGAGATAGAGAGGAAGGAGACCCCCCCCCCCCACCTTTGATGCAACTGGTGTTGGAGGAGGAGGCCGATGGTGTCATGCATTTCCCACCGAGAGTTCTGGTCGTAGCCGGTATTTCGTGGCTTGGGGAAGCGGAGAATACGGGGCTTGATTCTTTGGCTACGACAGCTTGTTTCAAGTACAAAGATTACAGAGGCCTTACTCGGCAGTAACGCACCGATCTCCGGCGTAGACGACTCGAAGGATTGGTAGGTAGAGGCACCTCGCCATCAATGCCACCACCATCGCTCCTCAAAGTGAGATTTTTTTTAGATTGGTTGTTTTGCAATGGTTGCCTATAAATTGATGAACTGGATCCAAACACCAGACCAAGGGGTTGATTTATTTGTGCGAGTGGAACCGAAAGGAGAGAATATGAAGATAAAGGATAAGTGTGGTGGAGATGATAACGCGCCCGGAAATAAATGTTACGACTGAAACTAGGAAGGGAATAAACCATCGGGTCATCAGGACAGTGCACGATCAAATTAAGCCATGATTAATTACATGCGTGGGTTTAGGCAATTGTAATTAACTGCACCGAGTTAAGTAGTGGTATGAATGCTCGCGGATGAAATTGGTTGCGTGCCTGCTTTCCACTGTTCTCCTTCATGTTGATTTGTGTCCTTCACGCATGGCTGGTGTTACGCGTGCATGCATGCAGTTGCTCATGCAGCTCATGATTGCGTTGCCCGTGGATGGCCAATTAGAGAGTTCATGAGAGCTCAATTACCTATACAAATAAAATAGAAGCTTTATTGAGAAAAAAGCTCATTGCAAGAATCCGCAAGTTGATAACCAAAATATAGATCAAGTGGATCAATAGAACATCGCATTATCACCACGGACATCCCACCGCAAGACATACATCTAGTGCTCTCACATCCAACCATTCAATCCGACATAACAAAACCTCAAAGGTAGAGAGGGAAGAACACCATAAGATGCAACTATAATAACAAAGCTCGTGGTACATCAAAATCGTACCAAATCAACAACACGAGAGAGAGACCGAGAGAGAGAGATGGCTATTGGTACAAACCCTCAGCCCTGAGGGTGGACTACTCCCTCCTCATCATGGTGGCCGCCGGCATGATGAAGATGGCATCCAGTGATGATCCACCCTCCAGCAGTGTGCCAGAACGGGCTCCCGAGAGGTTTTTGGTGGCTACAGAGACTTTGCGGTGACGGAACTTCCGATATAGGGTTCATTTCACGGGTTTCTATATTTATAGGAATTTTTGGCGTAGGTTTCATGTCAAGGGGGTCCACGAGGCAGCGGCAAAACAAGGGGCGCGCCCTCCACCCTTGTCGTTGCCTTAGGATATTTCTTGCCCAACTCTTTTTCTTTAGGGGTTTCTTTTGGTGCATAAAAAACATCGTAAATTTTCAGCCCATTCCGAGATTTTTTTTTTCTACACAAAAAACGACACCACGGTAGTTCTGCTTAAAACAGCATCAGTCCGGGTTAGTTCTAATCAAATCATACAAAAATCATATAAAATTATTGTAAACATCGCATGAATATTTCATAAATTATAGATACGTTGGTGACGCATTAGTACATACATACATACGTCTAGTAACTAACTAAAACTAGTGTGGATATTTGCATGGCACCGTGTGACCCAACATCTAATCTAAACATACATGCGGATGCAGGGCCAATGTACTATCACTAGTAGAAAACAGGGCATTGGTCCAGCCCATTATCCCCGGTTCAATCTAGAACCGGGACCAATGGGGGTACTGGACCCGGTTCGTTAGCCCAGGGGGCCGGCCGGGCCACGTGGGCCATTGGTCCCGGTTCGTTTGGACCTTTTGGTCCCGGTTGGAGCGACAAACCGGGACCAATGGCTCTTGGTCCTGGCCCACCACCATTGGTCCCGGTTAGTGATATGAACCGGGACCAAAGGCACCCCTTTAGCCCCGGTTCATAGCACCAACCGGGACCAATGAGGTGCCTATATATAACCCCTCACTCAAGAGCAGAGCTCACTGCTCTGTTTTTTTTCTGGCCGAGGAGGAGAGGGGTTAGTGGTGCTCTAGCTCACCTCCTATGCACACAACGTGTTCGGTGGAATGCCCGAGCCACACTAGTTAAGCTTTTCTCCTCTTGAAGCTCTATTTTCTCCGAGATTTGTCTAGGTTTAGCGGTCCGTCACGTCCCGTCCCCGTCTTCGCCGCCGTCGATCGCCCCCGCCGATCTCGTCACCGGCACCACCGTGGTGAGCCTCTTGTTATGTCCATGCTTTTCTTACTTTTATTATTGCTTTAGATAGATATTTGTCTAATTTTCTTACGTTTATTATTGCTTGTTATTATATAGTGCGATGGTTTTGATATCCGCCCACGTGGGCCCTCGTCCGGTCTACGATTCGGATGTGGTATATTATCTTTAATTTATAACTATTTGTTTTAGTGCTTATGATAGTTATGCCGACCAACCTGACATGCATAGATGTTTTATTATGTCTAGGAGGTAGTTGAACCGGAAATTCCAACCGACCCTCTTGTGGAATTGGAAAAAATGGAGGAGAAGATGGAATTGGAGTTGCATGTTGCGGAAGTTATCGATGATCACAAGATCAAGATGGACCCTATTGTCGAGAGGTTAAATTTAGTTGAAGAAGAAAACAAATTCTTGAAGGAAAAAATAAAAAAAATTGTGGACGAGAAGATGATATTGGAGTTGCATGTTGCGGATGTCGTCGATGATCACAAGATCAAGATGGATGCAATGCGGTTGAAGATTAAAAAGATTAGAAAATATGCCATTCATACCGAGGCTTGGTATCATTATGCCGTTGGATCAATTGTTACCTTGGTTGCGATTATGATAGTATTTGTTTTCGCGTTGAAATATTTTACATAGTTTCGATGTGTATGGAGAGCTATATGTTGTTAGATGAGAACTATATATGTATGTACTTTGGTTTTAATGTGATGATGAACTTTTATCCATTTGGTCACTTAATTATCTATTTATGATGTTCTGTAATGGTTTTTGACACACTTAATTATATATAAATGCACGCAGATGAACCGCCAATGGATGTACGGTGACAGACACACCTCCGAGTACATTAAGGGCGTGCGTGAGTTTCTAAATGCGGCAGAGGCAAACAAGCAGAATGGTTTTATGTGTTGTCCATGCACTAAATGTGTGAATACGATGTCTTACTCTAACCGGAAAATCCGTCACTCCCACCTGCTTTACAAGGGTTTCATGCCACACTATAATGTTTGGACGAGGCACGGTGAAAAAGGGGTTATGATGGAAGACGGCGAAGAAGAAGAGTACGATGACAACAATGTGCCCCCTGAATACGGTGATGCTGCAATGGGGGGAGCTGGTGAAGAACAAGAGGAACCAGACGATGTGCCAAATGATGCTGCAACGGGTGAAGCTGCTGAAGATCAAGAGGAACCAAATGATGATCTTCGCCGGGTCATTGTCGATGCAAGGACACAATGCGAAAGTCAAAAGGAGAAGCTGAAGTTCGATCGCATGTTAGAGGATCACAAAAAAGGGTTGTACCCCAATTGCGAAGATGGCAACACAAAGCTCGGTACCGTACTGGAATTGCTGCAGTGGAAGGCAAAGAATGCTGTGGCTGACAAAGGATTTGAGAAGCTACTGAAAATATTGAAGAAGAAGCTTCCGAAGGATAACGAATTGCCCGACAGTACATACGCAGCAAAGTAGGTCGTATGCCCTCTAGGATTGGAGGTGCAGAAGATACATGCATGCCCTAATGACTGCATCCTCTACCGCGGTGCATACAACGATCTGAACGCATGCCCGGTATGCGGTGCATTGCGGTATAAGATCAGACGAGATGACCCTGGTGATGTTGATGGCGAGCCCGCCAGGAAGAGGGTTCCTGCGAAAATGATGTGGTATGCTCCTATAATACCACGGTTGAAACGTTTGTTTAGAAACAGAGAGCATGCCAAGTTGATGCGATGGCACAGTGAGGACCGTAAGAAAGACGGGAAGTTGAGAGCACCCGCTGACGGGTCGCAATGGAGAAAAATCGAGAGAAAGTACTGGGAGGAGTTTGCAAAGGACGCAAGGAACGTATGGTTTGCTTTAAGCGCGGATGGCATTAATCCTTTCGGGGAGCAGAGCAGCAATCACAGCACCTGGCCCGTGACTCTATGTATGTATAACCTTCCTCCTTGGATGTGCATGTAGTGGAAGTTCATTATGATGCCAGTTCTCATCCAAGGCCCTCAGCAACCCGGCAACGACATTGATGTGTACCTAAGGCCATTAGTTGAAGAACTTTTACAGCTGTGGAATGGAAACAGTGTACGTGCGTGGGATGAGCACAAACAGGAGGAATTCGACCTAAAGGCGTTGCTATTCGTGACCATCAACGATTGGCCCGCTCTCAGTAACCTTTCAGGACAGACAAACAAAGGATACCACGCATGCACGCACTGTTTAGATGACACTGAAAGTATATACCTGGACAAGTGCAGGAAGAATGTGTACCTGGGCCATCGTCGATTTCTTCCGACCAACCATCAATGTCGAAAGAAAGGCAAGCATTTCAAAGGCGAGGCATATCACCGGAAGAAGCCCGCCATGCGTACCGGTGATCACGTACTTGCTATGGTCAATGATTTACACGTAATCTTTGGAAAGGGCCCCGGCGCACTAGCTGTTCCGAATGACGATGAGGGACACGCACCCATGTGGAAGAAGAAATCTATATTTTGGGACCTACCCTACTGGAAAGACCTAGAGGTCCGCTCTTCAATCGACGTGATGCACGTGACGAAGAACCTTTGCGTGAACCTGCTAGGCTTCTTGGGCGTGTATGGAAAGACAAAAGATACAGCTGAGGCACGAGAGGACCTGCAACGTTTGCACGAAAAAGACGGCATCCCTCCGAAGCAGTATGAAGGTCCTGCCAGCTATGCTCTTACGAAAGAAGAGAAAGAAATCTTCTTTGAATGCCTTCTCAGTATGAAGGTCCCGACTGGCTTCTCGTCGAATATAAAGGGAATAATAAATATGGCAGAGAAAAAGTTCCAGAACCTAAAGTCTCATGACTGCCATGTGATTATGACGCAACTGCTTCCGGTTGCATTGAGGGGGCTTCTAACGGAAAACGTCCGATTAGCCATTGTGAAGCTATGTGCATTCCTCAATGCAATCTCTCAGAAGGTGATCGATCCAGAAATCGTACCAAGGCTAAGGAGTGATGTGGCGCAATGTCTTGTCAGTTTCGAGCTTGTGTTCCCACCATCCTTCTTCAATATCATGACACACGTCCTAGTTCATCTAGTCGACGAGATTGTCATTCTGGGGCCCGTATTTCTACACAATATGTTCCCCTTTGAGAGGTTCATGGGAGTCCTAAAGAAATATGTCCGTAACCGTGCAAGGCCAGAAGGAAGCATCTCCATGGGCCATCAAACAGAGGATGTCATCGGGTTTTGTGTTGACTTCATTCCTGGCCTTAATAAGATAGGTCTCCCTAAATCGCGGTACGAGGGGAGACTGACTGGAAAAGGCATGCTTGGAAGGGACTCAATAATATGCAGGGACGGATATTCTTGGTCTCAAGCACACTACACAGTTCTACAGAACTCTACATTGGTGACCCCTTACGTCGATGAACACAAGAATAGTCTTCGCTCCAAACACCCGGAGCAGTGCGACGACTGGATTACACGTGAACACATCAGGACTTTCAGCAGATGGTTGGAAACACGTCTCAGAGGTGACAAGACTGTTTGTGATGAGTTGTACTTGTTGTCCAGGGGACCATCTTCGACTGTATTGATTTACAAAGGATACGAGATAAATGGGAATACATTTTACACGATTGTCCAAGATCAAAAGAGCACCAACCAAAACAGCGGTGTCCGCTTTGATGCAACAACCGAGAGGGGAAAGGACACATATTATGGTTACATAGTGGACATATGGGAACTTGACTACGGACATGATTTTAAGGTCCCTTTGTTTAAGTGTAAATAGGTCAATCTGTCTGGAGGCGGGGTACAGGTAGACCCACAGTACGGAATGACAACAGTGGATCTGAAAAATCTTCGATACACTGACGAACCGTTCGTCCTAGACAATGATGTGGCACAGGTTATCTATGTGAAGGACATGTCTACCAGACCGAGAAAAAGAAAAGATAATGAAGCGAATACATCATACGATGAGCCAAAGCGCCACATAGTTCTTTCAGGAAAAAGAGACATCCTGGGAGTGGAGGGCAAGACAGACATGTCTGAAGATTATGAAAAGTTTCATGAAATTCCTCCCTTCAAAGTCAAGGCTGACCCAAGCATCCTGATAAACGATGAAGATTATCCATGGTTACGGCGCAATAAGCAAATGACACAAGCGAAGAAAAAGTGAAGACTTTTTTCCGCAACTATTATGATGATACCATGCCAACTTTGTAACAAACGAGTATGATACCATTGTTAGTTTATACTATTCAAATTTGCACTAACATAAAGTTTGTAATTGGTTTTACCAGAAAGAATTAAAAAATAAAACAAAAAACAAAAGAAAATAAATAATGCAGAAAACAAAAAAAACTTGCAAAAAAATAAAAAATAGCAACAATAAGTATTTCATTGTAAGTAGAAACAAAATAAAATAAATAAAGCAACAAAAAAAACAAATAATTTCAAATTTAAACTATTCAAATTTGAATACTACTTGCACTAACATAAAGTTTGTAATTGGTTTTACAAAAGAAAATAAATAATGCAGAAAACAAAACAAAAAAACTTGAAAAAAAATAGCAACAATAAGTTTTTTTTTGTAAGTAGAAACAAAATCAAATAAATAAAGCAACAAAGAAAACAAATAAATAAAAATAGCAACAGTAAGTATTTTGTTGAAAGTAGAAACAAAACTAAAAAATAAAGCAACAAAGAAAAAAATAAAAAATATGCCACCTGCTGGGCCCACACGGCCTGAATACGACTAGAAACCCAATCATGGGCCAGGATTCAGGCCCGTAGAAAGCCCAGCAAGACCACAGGCAAAGCAGTGTCAGTTTAGGCCCTTAGGCCTGCAGTTTAGAGGAGTTCGAGAGGAGAGAGGCAGCGGGGCTTATAAACTGGTGCTGCTCTCCCTCAACTAGCGAGGTGGGACTAAACTTCCCACCGCACCGCGGCAAGGCCTTTAGTCCCGGTTGCTGCCACCAACCGGGACTAAAGG
>LR738711.1:48716613-48761055 GCA_902687465.1 Secale cereale | reverse complement strand
GTTGGCATTAGTCCCGGTTGGTGGCTGAAACCGGGACTAATGCCACCCTTTAGTCCCGGTTGGTGGCAGCAACCGGGACTAAAGGCCCCTCCTTCCCGCCCTTTGGGCTGCTGAAAAGGGACCTTTAGTCCCGGTTGGAGGAAGCAACCGGGACTAAAGGGGGGTATTAGTCCCGGTTTCAGCCACCAACCGGGACTAATACGCCTCCTATATAACCAGGACTTGCGAAATTTTGGGCAGTTTTCTTCTTCCCCGCCCCGACGCCTCCCTCTCCTTCCCCGCCCCCGTTGCCGTCGCTGTCGCCCCCGTCGCCCCGTCGCCGTCGCCGTCGCCCCCGACGCCGCCCCGACGCCGCCTCGTCGCCCCGCCCCGCGCCGTCGCCCCGCCCCGCGCCGTCGCCGCGCCCCGACCGGCCCGTCGCCGTCGCGCCGCGCGCCCCGCCCCGCCGCCGTCGCGCCGCGGCGCCCCGACGCCGCCTCGTCGCCGCCCCGCCCCGCCGCCGTCACGCCGCCCAGCCCCGCCGATGTGAGGGGCTCCCTTTTTTATGTTTAATATTGTTGTATATATATATATATATATATAGTTGCTGTGTATATATGTATATATGTGTATATTTTTTTTATGTTTATATAAATTGCAGTATATATAGTTGCTGTATTTATATGTATGTGTATATCTTTTTTTTTCTTAGGAATTTGCTAAATATATATGTTAAATATATATGTATGTGTAGATAAATATTTTTTTTCTTAGGAAGTTGCTGTATATATGTGATGTGTGTATATGTGATGTATATATATGTGTATGTGGCTATATAGTTTTTTGTTTATATATGCTAAATATATATAGAAAGTTTTATATCTGCAAAAGTTACAAATTTAGAAAAAGAAGGATAGGAAAGAAGAAAATAAGAAAGAGGAAAGAAAGAAGAAGAGGAGAGGAAGAAGAGGAGAAATAAATAAGAAGAAGAAAAAAAAAGAAAAAAAGAGGAGAAGAAGAAAAGAATAGAGGAGAAGAAGAGAAAATTTCTCTTCTTCTCCTCTATTCCTTTCTTCTTCTCCTTTTTTTTTCTTTTTTTTTTCTTCAATCTTCTCCTCTAGCGGTTCCTTTTTTCTTCTTGTTCCTCTTTTTTTATCGGATATGTCTATGTCGATATACACCCTCCCCGATAACTTCGACATTAGGGGGGGCCGGGGTCGAGGGTCGTCGAGGGACCGAGAGGCCGAAGTTCGAGGGGTCGAGGGTCGTCGAGGGACTGAGAGTCCGAAGGTCGAGGGGTCGAGAGGTTGCCTAGCAGTCGGGGGTCTAGGGTTGTGGATCGCCGAGCAATCGGGGGTCAAAGTATTGAAGAATTCCATGACTTCATCATTTGCCAGAAGTAACCGGGGCATTTGGTACAAAGTTATGCAAAGATATTCTGGAACGGAGTTCCTGATAGAATAATCCGTCTTTTGTTACGAATTATCCTATCTGGGACTCCGTTCCAAAATAACTTTGGAGAGCTTCGTACCATCATGCTACTGTTACTTTCGCCTAATGATGAAGTATTGGTTTTGTTGAATCCTTTGACACTCGACAAAATGTGACATGAGGGGGTCTAGGGTTGTGGATCGCCGAGCAGTCGGGGGTCGAGGGGTCGAGAGAGGTTGCCTAGCTAGCTAGTGTCAAAGTATTGAAGAATTCCATGACTTCATCATTTGCCAGAAGTAACCGGGGCATGTTGGTACGAAGTTATGCAAAGATGTTCTGGAACGGAGTTCCTGATAGGATAATCCGTCTTTTGTTACGGATTATCTTATCTGGGACTTCGTTCCAAAACAACTTTGGAGAGCTTCGTACCATCATGCTACTGTTACTTTCGCCTAATGATGAAGTATTGGTTTCGTTGAATCATTTGACACTAGACAAAAGGTGACATGAGGGGGACTAGGGTTGTGGATCGCCGAGAAGTCGGGGGTCGAGGGGTCGAGAGAGGTTGCCTAGCTAGTGTCAAAGTATTGAAGAATTCCATGACTTCATCATTTGCCAGAAGTAACTGGGGCATGTTTGTACGAAGTTATGCAAAGTTATTTTGGAACGGAGTTCCTGATAGGATAATCCGTCTTTTGTTACGAATTATCTTATCTGGGACTCCGTTCCAAAACAACTTTGGAGAGCTTCGTACCATCATGCTACTGTTACTTTCACCTAATGATGAAGTATTGGTTTTGTTGAATCCTTTGACACTAGCTAGACAAAATGTGACATGAGGGGTCTAGGGTTTGTGGATCGCCGAGCAGTCGAGGGTTGAAGCTAGTTCTACGTTTGCCATTAATATATCCATCTGTCATGTTTGAATAATAATTGGCATGTTGTAAATATTTGTAGAAACAATGGACGACAACACCCGAGACCTAGCAGAAGAAGCGATGTTGATGGACATAATCGCACACGGACAAAATGCCGTCTTGTCGTATCTCAACGACACCGATGAGCAGGTCGAACAAGAGCTGCAGCTGGAAGATCTAGGCTATGATATTGATGAATTCGGTGACCCAATGCACATGGAAGAAGTAGACCGTGAGGACGGCTCCGGTGACCCAATGCCGGTGCAAGAAGGAGACCGTGATGCTGGCTCCGGTGACCGAACCGAGTCCGGCCAGGAGGTATATATGTTAGTTAAGCATGTGCTGACTAGTTAATTGATTCATTCATTAACTCTCGTCTTTGTTCCTTTTTCTAGCCCTCCGGATCGAGCAAATCTTCGGTAAAGAGACGAGGAGCGAAGAAAAAGTTGAGGCCGGATGAAAAGTTTGAGATCTCAGAAATCTCGCGCTCCGGCGAGCCGATTGCACCCATCCGGACAAAGAACGCATTTGTTAATCAGTGCGGGGTTCTGGTTAGGGACAAGATTCCGATCAGCATCCATCAATGGTTAAAGCCGGCTGCAAACGACGCTCAGGTGACTTATGTCACTGATATGCAGAAAGAAGATCTTTGGACTGAGCTAAAGTCAAATTTCGTCCTACCGCGAGAGGTTGATCCGGCGAACCCAGTTAAAGAGGAGTTAATCAAGTCTGCTGCACTTTCGAAGATGGCAGACCAATTCAGGGCATGGAAGAAAAAACTGAATACGTTTGTCAAAGATAAAAAGACTCCAGAATTCGTGGGCATATATGAGAAGATCAAAGATGACTGGCCCGCATTTGTGGCCCATAAGAAGTCGGAAAAGAGTCAGAAGATGTCGGAGACAAACCGGATAAATGCTGCGAAGAAGAAGCATCACCATGGCACGGGGTCGGGCGGCTACCTTGTAGCCCGGCCTAAGTGGGCCAAGGCTGAGAATGATCTGCTTCAGAAAGGGATCGAACCAGAGACAATGCACTGGCCAGAACGTTGCCGGACTTGGTTCTTCGGGGCTGGCGGAACCTTGGACCCTGTAACAGGGTGGTGCATTTGGAAGGACAAGCAATTGGAAACACCACTCAGGAATATGCGGCAGTATATCAAAGCAACGCATGAAGGGACGTTCTTCCCCGACAGAGAGAACGACAAGCTGACAATGGCCCTCGGGAATCCTGAGCACCCTGGACGGACACGAGGCACGCCAGGCTCCCTTCCGTGGCATGCTGGGTTTCCGGACGCAGGAGGCTACAAATGCCACGACAGGAGGAAGAAAATGGAGCTGACCGAAATCCAGGCGCTGCGGGCCAGAATACAAGCGATAGAGGAACGTGAAGCAAATCGGGAGAAAAGAATTGCCGAAGCTTCCCCCGAAGCTACCCCGCCATCTCAGCGGAGAAGCAGCGTGGCTTCCACCGAGCTGCTTCAGCCAGAGCCTGCCTTGACGGCTACTGCCAGGAATCCTGTGGATGCTATCACGCAGGCACAAAATTGCCACCTTATGGCACAGTGGATGAATCTGAAGGTCAAGGCAGCTGCTGGCTCTGTTTATCCTTCTGGACCCGACGACACTTTTCACTGCCGGCCGATTCCAGAAGGATATGCTATGGTGATGGTCGACGAAATAACGGAGGGATTTGAGGAGCTCCAGCTTGACCACCCTACCGGTGAAGGGGTGACTCGGCTGGGTTCTTCACTGAAGACTCCATGCCTATGGCGGAAGGACCTAATCAACATTCTCAACTGGACGCCTCCGCCTCCTCCTCCTCCTCCGGCGAGTCAGGGCACTACGCCTCCTCCACCGCCTCCTCCTCCGGCGAGTGACCATCAGGGCACTCCGGCTCCTTCTCCGGCGCGTGGCGGCACTCCGCCTCCTTCGCCGCCGGCGCATGGCGGCACTCCGCCTCCTTCGCCGCCGGCGCGTGGCGGCACTCCGCCTCCTTCGCCGCCAGCGCGCCCGAGCAGCCAGCCTGCTCCTCCTTCTCCGCCTAATCAGCAAGGGCGGAAGAGACCTGCCGCCGCTCCGGCTGCTCCTGCTCCGACGCGTAAGCAAGTAAAAAAGACAGCCGCTTTGTCTGGTCCGGCGACGTCTACCAGTATAGCCAGAGGCGGGAGGCGATGCAGATTCGGTCCTTCTCTCACGCCTCTAGAGAAGTTACCGTACGAGAGGTCCGACGAGGAAAACACGAAGATCGCTCAAGGCGAAGTGAAGGACGTTTTTGAAGGGTTGAAAGCACAGAGACATCCACCTCCGGAGGAGAAGATAGATGCGGTGAAAGCAAAGCGCACTCTTGCTGCCCTGAAGCAACCAGCGAAAAGTAAGCCGAAGGGCAACTATGACCGCATGATTCAAAAGACATTTCAAGATGCCAAGCGGTCGGGAAGTACAGAAAGTGATCAGAGGTTAGCAGAAGGACGAGCTAGGAAACAAATTGCCCAGCTCGGCGAACAAGCAAACCAATCGTGCCCCCCGCTCAAGGTGTCTAGCGACATGGTCGCTAATGATCCGAGGATGGTGCCCGGTTATACCAATCTTGCAGATTACGCGTCCGACGATGTACACTATGATTTCTTGGAAGTGCAGATACAAAGATACGAGTACGGGAAGCCTCTCGTCAAAAATGAAAGATCTCTATCAACGAATATGCGAAGATTGCATGATTGGTACTTGAAAATCTGCAGAGAGTCTGGGGGGAGGAATAACTTGTATTTGAGAGTTAAACCGGAGCATGACCTCGTTGGAATTGACCTGTTGCCTGTTCTATTTGACAAGTTCTATCAATTTTTAATCAATTGGCCCTCGATAAAACAACGGTCACCTGCTACTGTCTGTAAGTAGTACTACTTCTGTCATTAAGTTTCTCTATATAGCTGATCTTCATTGCATGTATTTATAATTATCCTCACTATATTATGCAGATTGAAGATCGTCGAATTGAAGAAAAGACAAGTAGGTGATATTGGGTTTATTAACACATACCTCATAGATGCAACCGAGGTTAAATTGCGTCCCGACGATACCGAGACCAACTTGCTACGATCGTTGGTGGTAAATGAAAACAAAGATATAATACTCTTTCCTTACAACTTCAAGTGAGTGTTAATGTCTTGTGCATATTTGGTTTCCCTTATATATCAGTCAAGGTTATAGTGATGTAATTGATGATCTCATGCATTCGTGCGCAGCTTCCACTATATTCTCTTAGAGATTAAGCTTGAGAAGGGAGTAGTAACTGTCTTCGACTCTAAACGTAAAGATCCCGAGGAGTACGCGGACATGACTCAAATGCTAGCCAGGTAAGTTAAATCGATCAATATTATCCACCATGCATATATATCAGCAACTTCATTTCTGATATCAACTAATTGTTTTCTTTGTCTGGCAGGGCTTGGAAAAAATTCACCAAAAAAGCTCCGGGACTGCCGAAGAAGCTACAATTTAGATACCCGAAAGTAAGTACTATATAGTAGCATGTTCCGCGCGCACATCTCCTATATCTTGATTCAAGCGCTAGTTTCATCAATACCAATTTGGCATTCTTGCTTATTAGTTTGATTGACCTCTATTTCTTGTAAAGTGGTTGTGGCAGGAACCCGAGAATGATTATTGTGGATACTACATTTGCGAGTCCATCCGCCACACGACCTGTGAGCGGGGCTACACTGATGAACAATTTGAAGTGCGTAAGCAATCAATAATATTCACAAATTTATAGCATCGTTTCATGTATTGACCCCCTACTTCAAATTAGATGTTTCGGATGCGGGATGAACTCCTAACACCAGATCGACTGCGAGCAATTCAAGAGGAATTGGTGGCATTCTTCCTTGAACACGTGATCGCTGAAGTCGGAGAATACTATGTGGACCATGCATCCATGTGTTAGGAGATTATTTTTGTAAGAGATAATTATTGTATATATGTGCCCGGTAGTGTCGGATAGATATACGAGAACTTGTTGTTCGACCAATCTCTCGGAGAAGGAGAGGTGGTCGATATTACTTCTCTCTGTATGCATATATATATATATATATATATATATATATATATATATATATATATATATATATATATATATATGTTGATTATACGATCTTCTGTTTCCTTCGTTTGCTTAGTAGCTAGCAGCTAGCTAGCTAGCTAGCATGACTCTAGTCCTCTCTATATACGTATGTGTAGTATGTAGCGTCGACCAAGCACGGACATAAGAGAGAACACTTCTCTCTATTAATTAGCTATCTAACACAATATATGAAACACCTAAATTAACCCCCCAAAACCTAAAACCCCCCCTCCCCTTTCAAAAAAAAACAAAAACCACAGCCACAGAAATGCTGACGCGTGGAAGCCTATTGGTCCCGGTTGGTACCACCAACCGGGACTAAAGCCCCTCCTGCCTGGACTCGGTGCACAGGCCACGTGGACACCCTTCTGCCCCGGTTCTGGATTGAACCGGGACTAAAGGGTCAGAGCATTAGTACCGACCCTCTTGTCCCGGTTCTGGAACCGGGGCTAAAAGGCCCAAATGAACCGGGGCTAAAGACCCTTTATCTACTAGTGTATAATTGGATGTACCACATGTTCTACCACTAGTAGAAAAAGGGCCATTTATCCCGGTTCGTAAGGGCCATTTGTCCCGGTTGGGGAACCGGGGACTATATGGTCAATACAAATGCCCTTGACCATTAGTACCGGTTCTTATACAAACCGTCACAGATGGGGTTCCATGTGGCCACTGCGACTTGCCCAGGCAGGGGGCCTTTTGTCCAGGTTGGTAGCACCAACCGGGACAAATAAGCTTCCACGCGTCAGCAGTTCAGTGGCTCGAGTTTTTTTTAAAGGGGGAGGGGGTTTGGGGGGTTTTGTAGGGTTAATTTAGGGCTTTCATATATTGTGTTAGCCCGCTAATAGAGAGAAGTGTACTCTCTTATCTCCGTGCTTGGTCGACGCTACGTACTATATATATACGTATAGATCGGAGGACTCGACACGCTAGCTAGTAAGCAAATGAAGGAAACCATTAAGTACAGAAGATCAACCTCTCTCTTTCTCCGAGAGAGATAGATCGAACAACAAGTTTTCGTATATCTATCCGACGCTACTGGCTACATACATACAATATAAGATCTCTTACTAAAATTCCCTAACATCTTAAATCATATTCCAGATGGAATTCTCCGGCTTTATTGATAACGTAATCAAGAAAGAATCCCGCCAATTCCTCATGAATTGCCCGTATGCGATCTTGTGGTAGGAGTTCATCCTGCATCTGCCACATCTAATTTGAAGAAGGGGGTCAATATATATATATATATATATATATATATATATATATATATATATATATATATATAGGACTTCTCTTTTATAATCCCAAGAGTATGTACTCCCATCCCTTAATGGATAAGGTTTAACGAGTGAGCCGAGTATACCCGATAGCAACACATGCAACGGCCCTGCTAATTAGTGAAACAAATTAACTAATTTGTTTGCATGCGTAGCTACCCCCTAAATTGATGGAACGTGTGCATGCTAATCTCTAGCATGAGGCGGATGAGGTTGTTAGAGGCTGGTTGGCTATATTCTCTCTGGTATGCACAAGAGTATGACACCAAGTGTATACTTCATCTTTTGTGAGTGTATATTAAAAAAAAATCTTGGGAAGTATATACTTCATCTTCTGTGAGTGTGTATACACAACATTTTCTAGGAAGTACATACTTCAGCTTTTGTTAGAGTGTACAGATAATATTTTATATGAAGTATATACTTCACTTTTTTTTATGAGAGTGTGTACGACCTTTTTTGAGGACGTATATACTTCATTTATATGGGTGAGTATATACAACAACATTTGTGAGGAACTTCATATTGTATGGGAGAGCAAACACGACATCTTTTGCGGGGAAGTTTATACTTTATGTATCACATGAGAGTATATGCTTCATCACTTTTGAGGGATATACTAGTTTTTTTAATGATATACTACATTTTCCAAGTGTAAACTACATCCGGGTGAAAATTACTTTCTAATGGAGCATATACTACTTAGGACCCTACATGGCTAACTATATGTACTGATCATCATGCAAATGATTACTATCTGTTGCTCATCCATAAAGAAGTTTTAGCTCAATTACACTAATAACCAAAAGGAGTATGTCATACTTGCTAAATTAAAAAGATTGTGACTGTATATCCTATATGCGTAAAAATTGTTTACAATTCATAAGAGTTATAGATGCACTTTTCATTTTAATGGACTAGATAATATCTATTCATAAAGAAGTATATATAACACTTTTTAAGTATATACTAACATTACTTCTTCGAGGGATTTATCTGTCTTATTTTGATGGAGTATATACCGCACTTTTGTCAAGGAATATTTTCTGTCTTTTTAAAGAGTACATGCTGGTTGTCGCAAAAAAAAAGAGTACATGCTCGTTTTTTAAGCAGTGTATACTGACTATTTTGGAAGGAAGTACGTACAGATTTTTTCAAAATAAGTATATGCTCACATTTTTTCAAAGAAGTATGTACTGCATTTCTTTATAAGAAGTACATACTGACTTTTTTTGAAACTGTATATACAATATTATTTTTAAGGAGTATGTACCTCCCTTTTTCGAAAGAGCATAAATATAATGACATATTTTTAGAAAGTACATACTTTTTAATCCAAGGAGTACATACAGGTAAGCATCAATAGAATAACCAAATAATAAGTATACTCGGCTACTTTATACGAGTACATATATGGGTAGTACGTTACGTATCATCGGACAAGCCCTATATGTACTGCTTCTGCGTTATGAGTGTTTCCCATCTTCGAACATCAAGTGTACGTGTAGGCCAGAAGAGAAGAAATTATTGGGATAACGCGCTGCTGGGTGAGACACCCACAAGCCCTCCGACGACCAAAAATCGGCATATAACACGCATGGAGCATTTGTGTCTGCTTGAACAAATCTGCAAAACAAAATCAAGATTTTAATCCTTTAGCAGATTGATGGATCATTGACTTGACTCGAAAGTGTTCATACAAAATGTTGTCTTTCTATGACAAAAATACAAAATGCAGTTGGATCCCAGATCTCATGCTAGTATGTTGGTAGCTCATCTCCCCGCAAAAAAATATTTATTGGTAGCTCATCTCGTGATCGGTTCAAACAACATTATACTCCAAACTATTGGTACCGTCCGGCGAATACTTATAGTAAAAAAATGGGTGCATCTAGCATGATATTCGTACATGCCTCTAATGATTGTATATGCATAGAATAGATTAGATTGATTCTTTGACGTAAGGCAGAGATCACTGATTGAGTATAATACGCGCGCGCCGGAGTAGTAGGAGTTGAGTATTGTCCCATATGCATGTTCCGCGCTGGGATTGACATATGGTCGTCGGCAGGCAGCCCGGCGCTCAGCCCAATCCCGCGGCGACTTGCCCAAACTGAACGACGATGAGGATCATAGATTGATCAGATGAGAAAGGGTGGTTGTTGTCGTCCTCGTCGCTCTTCCCGGTGCCAGATCAGATAATACAACCGCATCTTCTTGCGGTCGCCGCCGTCGCCGCTGATGTGTTTCATATGTGAGGACGCGAGAGCAATGTGTTTTGGAAGATGGAACAGAGCCTAATAGGCTAGTAATGCGGGACTAGCAAGACTAAAAATTGGTGTAGCTTATCCCTAATAATTCGGAGCTAACCTGATCCTTACGGTGGGTTAGTTTGATGTGAACGTTTGATATCTCGTGGAAAGAAAAAACAAGGACACGTGGCTAGGAGTATGTACTCCTAGGAGTACTGACCCATTTTCTGTACTCCAAGGAGTATGTATTCTCATCGTCAATATACCTCTTGTATGCATGGATTATGCCCCTCTATTATTCTCAATATACTTCATTAAGTATTCTTAGATACCTCAATACGAGTTTGTTTGAAAAAATATTATTTATGACGTAATTTTTGTAATATACCTTTTTCACCTACGAACAAATCAGTATACACGTAGGAATTACATGATTTTTTTTATGAAACTCATTTTGGGTATCTACTAATTATTAATGAAGTATATTAAAAATAATAATGAGGTATGAAAGATTCATCTATGTGGTATATGAGGAGCAGGAGTACGTACTCCCAGGAGTACACAACCATTTTCCTATATATATATATATATATATATATATATATATATATATATATATATATATATATATATATATATATATATATATATATATATATATATAAATTAAACTCAACAGAAATGATGGTAATAAAATAAAATTGTGAATATTTTTGCTTACACACCTCAAATTGTCTTTTAGAGTAGCCCCGCCTATTCTTGGCCGTTGCGTTGTAGATGAACTCGCAGACGTAGTATCCACAGTAATTATTCCCGGCGTCCTGCCACAAGCACTTTACAAAAAATAGAGGTCAATCAAACTGATAATGAAGCATTATACATGCATTGATGAAAGTATAGCTAGAGTCAACGGGAGATGCGCGGAATTAGCTAGCTAGTAGTACTTACTTTCGGGTAAATACATCGCAGTTGCCGCGGCATTGCCGGAACTTTTTTGGCGAATTCTTTCCAAACCCTGCGAGACAAAGAAAACAATTACTTTATATCAGGAAAATGAACAAAGTTGCCGATATGGTGCGGTAATGATCGGTTGAACTTACTTGTTGAGCATTTTAGACATGTCCGCATAGTTCTCGGGATCTTTTCGTCTCGAGTCTAAGACGGTTACTAGTCCCTCCTCAAGCTTAATCTCTAGGAGAATATAGTGGAAACTGCGCACGCATGCATACAACTCATCAATTACATTAATTACTATAACCTCAAGTAATATATAATTAAGGGAAACCGAATATGCACAAGACAGTAACACTCACTTGAAGTTGTAAGGAAAGAGTATTTTATCTTTGTTTTGATTTACTATCAACGATTGTAGCAAGTTGGCCTCGGCTTCTTTGGCATGATCTTTTACCTGATATTCATCTATGAGATTTGTGTTAATGAAGCCAATATCGTAGATATCAGCTTTTCTACATTCGACGATCTTCAACCTGCATAATATACTGAGGATAATTATATATACTTGCAATGAAGTATACTTCCAATATGAAGAGTTGAGCTATATATAGAGACTTAATTGATGACAGAACTAGTACTTACATACAGTAGGAAGTGATCGTTGGTTTTTCGAGGGCCTTCTGATTGAAAATGTTGAAGAACTCCTCAAATGTAATAGACAACATATCAATTCCAACGAGGTCATGCTCCTCTGTAAATTTCAACATCAGAGTATCCTGGCCACCAGAGTCTCTGCATGTTTCCATGTACCAGTCATGCAATCTTCGCATAATCGTGGTTAGAGTTATGGCATCTTTGGCGAGAGGCTTCCCGTACCGGTATTTGTGATCATCCACCTCTAACACATCAGGAAGTAAATCATCGGTCACGTAATCTGCAAGATTGGTATCGGGCCCCATCCGCGGATGAAGAGGGACGATGTCGCTAGGCACCTTGAGCGGGGGGCACGATTGGTTCTCTTGTTCGCCGAGCTGGGGAATTTGTTTCCCACTTTTTTTCTGTGCTAACCTGTGATCACTGCAAGTACTTCCCGACCGTGATGCTTCTACATATGACTTTTGAATAATGCGCTCATAGTTGCTTTTCGACGGAGATGGTGGTGGTTTCTTCAGGGCATCAATAGTACGCTTCGCTCTCGCTGGATCTATCTGCTGCTTTGGAGGTACAGGTTTCTTTGCAAAAAAGTCCTTCACTTCGGCTTTACAGATCTCCGCGTTCTCCTCGTCGGTCCTCTCGTATGGTAACTTCTCTTAGGGTCTGAGAGATGGACCGTATCTGTATTGCCTCCTGCCTCTGGTTGTACTACTAGACGCCTGAGCAGTCCCAGCGGCTGCCTTCTTTTGTTGCTTACGAGGCGGAGGAGGAGGCGGGGTGCTACCACGCGCCGGAGCAGCCGGAGCGTCGGCGGCTCTCTTAACGCTTTGTTGACGAGGCGGAGGAGGAGGCGGGCTGCTCGGACGCGCCGGCGCAGGCGGAGGAGGAGGTGGGCTGCTCGAACGCGCCGGCGCAGGCGGAGAAGGAGGTGGAGTGCCGCCACGTGCCTGATCACCCGGAGAAGGAGATGGAGTGCGTTGATCCCTTGCTGGAGGAGGAGGCGGAGTGCGCCGACTCGCCAGAGGTGTCCTGTTGACAAGGTTGATGAGGTCCTTCCACCATAGGCATGGAGTCTTTAGAGAAGAACCCAGTCGAGTCTCCCCTTCACCGGTAGGGTGGTCAAGCTCGAGATCCTCAAACCCCTCTGTTATTTGATCCACCATTGATACGTCCCAAACGTATCCATAATTTTTCTTGTGACATGCTTGTTTTGCATCATTGTCTCATGTTTATATCAAAGTTTTCTATCTTTTTAGGCATTTATCGGACTAACCTACTAATGGTTGCAAAAGTGCACAATGTTCTTGTTTTACACTTTATTGTGTAGGAATTACTTGGAAATTGACAAAAACGCAAAAGGAGTCGTATTGGAGTAGGACTCTGACTTTCCTGAAATATGTCTGAGAACGTTTTTAGAAGATGGTCACATTCCGGCCCGAAGACGACGTCAAACGGAAAAAACCTAGTTGCGAACGTTGTGGGGAATTTCGAGAGGATGCTTCTGGATATAAAATTCGTCCAACTCCTTAGTCCGGACGGCCGAGAAAAGCCCGTTTTACTGAAGCCCAAAATCTGATGACGGGAATCCGAGAGTCTATATAAAGAGAGGAAACCTAGGTCACCAAGGGCCACGAATTTTCCTCCTCCCAGGCCGCTGTCTTGGAGGGGAGGACCAGCACCATTGCAGCACCATCCACAAGGAAGAAGGGGGGCCAAGGAGCCGCTGCCCCCTAGGGCCGCCGCCGCCCCGGAGGGCCGCCGCCGCCGCCACGGCTGCCGCCGGCCGCCTCCTCCTCTCCGAGCTGCACCTCTCCATCAAGACCACCATCAATCTCTTGCTCACCATGGTCATGTGTGAGTAGTCTTCTCCGGGGCTGAGGGCTTGTACGTGTAGCTATGTGGTTATCTCTCTCTCTCCCATGATGTGATCTTCGTTGTGATCATAGGCTATGTTAATCTAGGGTGATCCCACGATATTTCCCCTTCCTCTATGTATTGAATTGATGTACTCACTTGTCTTTATCTAGTATAATCCCCGAGACCAAGGTGACAGCGGTATATTGGAAATGGATTAGAAGAATATTTTCATGAGTGATTTCCTCTTTTGTGTGTTGATTGAAGATTGAGAGTCTCTTGGTGCTTGTCTTTGACTATCCTTGAGATATGTTGTGGTGATTGTGGTACTCTCTTTGGCTGGCCGCGGTGACATTGGGAAATCCATAGATTGAGAACTACGAACTTAGAGGTGTGCTTTTGTAGCCCTACATAATTCTCGTCCTCTCTCGACCACAAAGAAAATGACCTCCGAGTGCGTCTCCATTATGGGAAATATCATGTGATTAGACTATGCTAATGTTGTTGGGAGTTGCCACTAGTGAAAGTATGAAGCCTAGGCCTTGTTTCCACCATTGCAATACCATTTGTGCTCACGTTTACCACTTGTTTGCTTGCTGCACTTTTTATTACAGATTTATATTACTTTGCTTTGCCACTCCTATCATCCATATTTTACCATCTCTTTGCCGAACTAGTGCACCTATACAACTCCTAGTTGTATTAGGTGTGTTGGAGACACAAGAGACTTCTTGTATCTTGATTGTAGGGTTGCTTGAAAGGGGTACGTTCAACCTCCACTTCCCTGAGTTCGATAAACGAGGCCCAACACTGCCTACAAACCTCCCCCCCCCTCATGTACAAGTTATCGGGGAGGGGGTATATCGACAAAATTACATCATCATATATCATCGAATAAAATTACATCATCATCATCATATATTATACATGTAAATACTTATTTATTTCTCCTCTTCTTCCTCCTCCTCTTCTTCTCCTTTTTCTTTTCCTTCTTCCTAAGCTAAAGATAAACTAAACTAAACTTCTCCTCCTCCTTTTTTTCTTCTTTTTTTGCATCCTAAAACTTTATGAACAAAATTACAACAGAAAAAAAACCATAAAAATTCTATGAACAAAATAAAAATTCTATGAACAAAATTACAACAGAAAAAATCATAAAAATTCTAACATTTGCATATTCTTTGCATATGAACATATACATCATCATATATATGAAAAAAACAAGCACATATATATATATATATATATATATATATACATATGGCGACGGCGACGGCGAGGGCGCGGGCGATGGCGACGGAGAGGGCGCGGGCGACGGCGACGAAGGGGGCGGCGGGCGGCGTCGGCGCAGCCTGGAGGCATCGATTTGCTCGGCGTCGTCGGGGGCAACTGGTGATGAATGTGAAAATTTCCTAAGTGTAGCTTATATAGGAAAGCCTTTAGTCCCGGTTTGTGGCACCAACCGAGACCAATGCCTCCTATTAATCTCGGTTGGTGCCACCAACAGGAACCAAAGGTCTCTTTTCAGCGACCCAGAGGGCGGGAAGCTAAGGCCTTTGGTCCCGGTTGGTGGCACCAACCGGGACTAAAAGGGGGCACTGGTCCCGGCTGGTGCCACGAACCGAGACCAAAGGCTGGTATTGGTCCCGGTTCGAGCCATCAACCGGGACCAATAACCTGTGCACAGCGGCGTGGTGGTGGGAGTTTAGTCCCACGTCGCTAGCTGGGAGCGCCCAACACTTGTTTATGAGCCCCGTTGCCTCCTCCATTTCGAACTCCTCTGAACATCAGGCATATGGGCCTAAACTGACACTGCTATGCATGTGGGCTTGCCGGGCTTTCTACGGGCCTGAATCCTGGCCCATGGTTGGGTTTGTAGTCGTATTCAGGCCGTGTTGGCCCAGTAGATGGGATTTTTTTAATTTTTTTCTTTGTTGCTTTATTTTTTAGTTTTGTTTCAACTTTCAACAAAATACTTACTGTTGCTATTTTTATTTATTTTAAATTCTTACTGTTGCTATTTTTATTTATTTTATTAAAGTTTATTTATTTTACTTTATTAAAGTTTATTTTGTTTCTACTTATTTATTTTATTTATATTCTACTTATTTATTTTCTTTTCTTTTTTGCTTTTTTATTTATTTTATGAAAATTCTTTTTGCTTTTAGAGCAGAAAATACTTTGATAATTTTAGTTGCATAAATTTTATATAATTCTAGTTTCACTAATACAAAACGGACTATCTGTTTTGAGGTATCAGGGTTTCACACAAAAACTCATCTTTTACAAAGGGATTTCAAATTTGTAACTTATTTCAACTATAGACTCCTTCTGTGTTCAAAATGCACAATTACAAAGTGATATTCTAGATTAAAGGCATCATCACAATAGTTGTGGAGAAAAAGTCTTCACTTTTTCTTCGCTTGTGTCCTTTGCTTATTGTGCCGTAACCATGGATAATCTTCATCGTTTATCAGGGTGCTTGGGTCAGCCTTGACTTTGAAGGGGAATTTCATGAAACTTTTCATAATCTTCGGAAATGTCTGTCTTGTCCTCCACTCCCACGATGTCTCTTTTTCCTGAAAGAACTATGTGGCGCTCTGGTTCATCGTTTGATGTGTTCGCTTCCATATCTTTTCTTTGTCTGGTTCTTGTAGACATGTCCTTCGCATAGAAAACCTGGGCAAAACATGTTCTAGAGAATCTGATATGTGGTAAACACATTGAACATGTCAAGTATCAATATAGACATATTTCTGGAATTTTAAACTCAACAGAAAATACAGTAATTGGTACTGTTGATAAAACAGAGAGAAAACAAATCAATGAACCAGCCCAGAGAAGGCGGCCGGAGGTCACGCCAGACGCCTGGGCCTGGGCCTCCACGGCCTTTGGCCGGCCCACCCGCCGCCACACCGCATGAGAGAGAGAGAGAGAGAGCAAGGAGGCGGCGGTTACGGATAAGGGTCGGAGACCCGAAGCCCGCACCACCCCCGCTCGATCCCCCTCATCCCGCACGACGCCGCCGGCGGTTGGAGGGCGACGGCCATGGGCACAGTCGGGCGGTCTTGGTTGCGTGCAAAAGGGTGCGTGGCCGGGCGGAGGCCGGGCCGCAAGGCGGCCGGCGTAGCGTGGCGCACGGTCGGGCACGGGACTCGGCGCGGCGGTCGGGATCACAGCGCGACGCAGCACGGGTCTGGCGGCACGGAGGCCGGGCGGAGGAGCGCGGAGGCCGGCTGGTCGTCGTCGCCAAGGCCGTAGGCCGCCGGTTGGAGCCGCTTCAGCGAAGATCCGGGCGAAGCACCGCCAAGTTGTGTAGCGCCAAGCCATTGAAGGACGCCTTCGGGAGCGTCGCCGCTCCACACATCGGGGTCGCCGTTGGTCTGCACGTCTCCGCGTGATGGATGTAAGCGGTGGAGAGGACCGCCGCCGCCAGCCGTGGCTGGCCTCGGGCGCCACCATGCCACGCGAGAGCTATGGTCTCAGGCACAACCGTCACGCCTATGCGACCGACCGTGGGAGCGGCCAAGGCGCATGGACGGGGGCGCTGCTAGCGATGTGATGAAAAACAGCAGCAGTTGCCGCTCGATCCAGTGCAAGAGTAAGTGAACGCATGGCACCTTTTTCCCTTTTTGCATCTCTCAATCGATGGGCTTCGCCTTCTCTGTTTTCACTTGCTCTTCCTGATTTACTCTTATATTTCCTGTGAAGAATCACTCCGGATGATGAAATAGAGATCTTTGATTGATGGCAAGAAGAAGAAAAGAAAGAAAATGGACAATGTGCTGATCCAGTTTTCCTGTTTACGGATGCATCATGTTAATGTCGATGCATCTTGTGTGATTCTTGCTGTTGTTTCTCGCATCAGCGATAGACACTTATTATGTCGGGGCCGCCGCATAGCTGCGCAGTTGCACACGCGGGCAGGCTGCAGACGCCCTTGGTCGCCTTTGCGCCGGATGACCAGGCCCCGCGAGTTCTTGTCGTCGCTGTGCATCCTCGCTGGCCTCATTTTTCTCGGTAGAGACAACGTGGTTGATAACGTGTTTAGAATTGAGATTGAGAGAGACAGAGACAAACGAATGAAATGAACCAGTGTATCCTTTATTGATGATTGTCATAGACTATATACAAGTTGGGGAGACGCCTCTGGGAGGCGTCTGTTTGTAGGGACGCGTTTGGGAAGTAACCACCGTGCAGTTGAGCACAACTGCACGTGGGGGAACGGGGATTCCCCTAATTAATCATAGGGATTAATTAACCTTAACAAATGCAACCGAACAGACACCTTCCAAGATATACCTGTAGATCACCCAGTTACGAAGTGGGGTATTCCTCTAGTATCTGGGAGTGGCATGATCTCATGGTCAAAGGAGCAGATACTTGACATGAAGAAATTTGTAGCAAATAACTAAACAATTTGGTGCTAAGCTTATCTTTGGGCCTTGTCCATCAAATGACAACTCATGTCCACGGTTAGGAAACCATAACCATCTTTGATCAACAAGCTAGTTAAGTAGATGCTCACTAGGGACACAGTGTTGTTTATGTATTCACACATTTATTTAAGTTTTTAATTAATACAATTCTGGCATGAATCATAAACATTTATCATGAACATGGAAATATTATAATTACCAATTTATTATTGCATCTAGGAATATTTCCAACACTTCTCGGCAGGTGGGCTGATGCCAATTCCGTTGCATCGATGTCGGTGTAATGTGTCCTCACGCACGCATACGCCCATTGAGCACCCTATAGGCAGGCAGAGCACTTCCAGCGAAGGACTTCGGGGCTGACGCCTTGAAACCATCGCACCAAACCGAAGTAGCTTCTCAGCAATGGCTCTTGGGGCAAGAGGTTGACACAAATATCCTCCATGGCCGGCCTCACCATGCGATACAGTTCCACCAGCTATGGATGCAACAATGCGTGGAACAGCTCCCAGAAGGCGTTCTGCATGGAGTCGCTCCCGAAGGTACCATACTAGTGGCCAACATCCAACATGCCCCTTAGTAGGTCCGCGAAGAAGTCTAAGGAACACCAGATTTGCATAAACTGGGCCAAAAAACACACTGAAGCAAGTATGTCTTCTGCGGTCAAGAGTTGCATTTCAGAAGTTGATTGTTTACACATATCATTTCTGAGGCTGATTCAGGGTCCAGGCAAAACAAAGTCTGTTGTTATATTGCAGTTACTTCTAAAGAAAAAAAAATACTTGTGTGTGCTCGAACCAACATAGCAGTCATACAATTACCTTATTGTGTTATGGAACTTATTGAGAGAGACGACATGTAAATGGCCACCAGTGTTCCCTCGGTGATATTATCCTATTTGGTAGCAAGAGCAGAAATCTCATTTACAAGGATCTATCACAAATACATTTGGATGGCCATATCAAGATACTTGAGAGGGACTACTTTCAAAGTAACGGGTCACCAAAAATGATTATTCTCATGTGTTGGCTAAACAATTTCTTGAGTGGTGTACAAAAATATAGTCGCACTTCCTACAAAACTAAAAATATTATGGACAAGGTAGAAACATTTAAAAATTTGTTAATAAAATATCAAAAGATCTTCCGTGTCAGTTGCGTTCAACGGTGGTGTCTGCCAAAAATTCATTAGTCAAGTTGTCTTCTATGAGTGAAAATTCGTTTTCTTACTATATTCAACAAGAGACCTTTCAAGTTTACTGACCTAAGCTCTATAGAAATAGAGATTTACGAGGCGACAATTTGTTTTATCAACAATTTCAAAATCTTTAAAAAATATATATCTTTGAAGGGAGAGAAAATATAATTTATTCAAGAAATTCTCTTTAGGAGAAGCAAGATTTAAATTTTATACTACTTCTAAATCTTTCGATCTATCCAGACTTGATGTGAGGACGAAAATCTTGGTTATTGATGAGGCAAAATATCAGAAAGAATGCGAGTCGGTAATTCCTCTTCTTCTCCTAGGGATAACTTATGTTTTTGTTGATTGGGATGAAATACATCTAACATCCCAGGTAAAGAGTCAGGTATGCCTAAAGAGTAAATATCATTTCATTACCATCTTATTATCATCTAATCTAGTGATTATTTTTCAAACATCAATTGCTGCACATATATATTTCTCTTCACTATTGCCAAATTTCTCAACAATCTCAATTTGTGAGAAGTCTTTTTGAGTTACACAACGCACTTGCTAGATACACAATATAGAATGCACCTTTGAATAAGTCAGTTTCCTAATATGAAATTCTATAATAAACTAATTTCTGATGGACATAATATGCGTTGTAACAATTATAACAATACATTTCTCTCCAAAATTATTCATCATCCTTATTCATTTATTGATATTAAAGGTCTGAAAAGGCCTAGTGAAAGTTCAATAAATATGACTGAGTTGTTGCAGTGACTCATATTATTGAGAAACTCAGGGAAGGTTTATCATTCTTCACATCATTTTTGATGCATCTAGTTGATTTTCTTTGGTCTTAAACTATCGTAGAATGATAAAGGAGGAGCAAATAACATGTGTTGGTGTTTTATCACCATACAAAGGCCAACTTCATGTTCTAGAAAGAAAGCTTGCACCAAAGTTCAAGGATCATGCATATCTTTCTGTTACAATGAGTACATTTGATGGATTTCAAGGTGGTGGGAGAGATATCTTAAGACTTGAGGAAGCATATTTTTCCATTATGATTATTGACTACTTTTATATTCGTTTACTAATGGCATGCATTTGCATTAGCACTATTAAGACTTGAGGAAGCAATTTTTTCTACTATGATTGCACCTAACCATTAAAATTAAGATGATATGTCTCTTGCCACCATGAAATCCAACAAATATACTCACTGTAACAGAAAGATGTGGATGATCCTTAAACTTTAGTGCAACCTTTCTTTATAAAACAACCACTTGACCTTTGTATGATGATAAGACACCAACACTTTTGTTTACTCCTCTTTTAAGCATTCTACAATAGTTTAAGACCAAAGAAAATCCATTAAATCCATCAAACTTGATGTGAATAAGTTAAGTATTGCTTTCAACATTCTATTTGAATGTCTAGATATAATTTCCCCAAGTTTTTCAATAATATGAGTCACTACAGCAACCTGAACCATATTTATTAAACTTTCACCGGGCCTTTTCAAATCTCTAATATTAACAAATGAATAAGAATGATGAATAATTACGAAAAGATATGTCTTGTTATGTTGTGACGCACATTCTCTCCATCCGAAATTAATTTATTTTATAATTTCGTACTACGAAACTGACTTATTCAAATGTGCATTCTAATTGTGTTTCTAGCTAGTGTGTTGTGTAGCCCAGTGCACACAATCTCTTACAAAGACTTACCCCAAATTAAGCTTCTTGACCAATCTAGAAATAGTGAAAAAAACTATATATAAGTATCAATTGATGTTTGAAAATAATCACTAGATCAGATAATAATAAGATGGTATTGAAATGCTATTTAGTCTTAAGACATAACTAACTCTTTGCAAGTGATGTCAACTGCATTTCATCCCGATCAACAAAACATGAGTTATCCCTAAGAGAAAAGGAGAAATTACCAATTCGTATTGTTTTAGATATGATGCCTCGTGCTTAACAAAATTTCCGTCCTTACATCAAGTCTGAACATATTAAAATACTTAGAAGCAATACAAAATTTAAGTCTTGCTTCTGCCAAACATAATTTATTTTATGACCTATATTTTCCTCTCCCTTTAGAGATATTTATTTATAAAAGATTTTTTGCACCTCGTAGACCTGTATTTCTATAGAGGCTAGATCATTAAACATGAAAAGGTCATTTGTTGAAAGTAGTAAGAAAGGACTTTTCACTGAAAAAATACAACTTGACTAACGATTTTTTGGCAGAGAACACCACTAAACGCAGCTGACACAAAAGATCTTTTAATAATTTATAACCAAATTATTTAAATGCTTTTACAATGTTCATAAAATCATTTGTTTTGTAGAAGGTGGAGCTATATTTTTTATACGACTCAAGAAATTGTTTAGCCAACAAATGAGAAGAAACCTTTTCAATGGTAATGCCCAAAGCTAGTAGAGATGTTTACAAAGATTACCTTAAATGATTATGACAAAACAGACAAGGCAAGGTAGGCTGCAAATGTTTAAATCTTCTTGAAAGAACAAAGAAATACATATATAATGTCTACAAACCTCAAGATCAACGAGGGCTCGATCTGCAAGAAACTGGTGAAAATGAATATTGAAGAAGCTTGTTTGGATCACCATCCCATATCTCATTTTAATTAAACATGTTGTTGCTCAAATGGAAGACCCTAATCAAAAGGACGATACTAATGTAATATCCCGCAAAATAGAAAGTAAACGTGCATAAAAACAACTACAAGAAACACTAAATGATTACTTGAGCAATGCTAACTCAAGATTCCAGGATGGAAGGATCTGGATAGTGGACGGTCCATTAATTAGTTGTTATCAAGTCAGACATGGCTAATAGTTTAGAGCTGCAGCTCATTTTCGGCTCTCTCTGTCGGTCTGCAAAACATCTAATACACATATGAAACTTAACACATCTTGTTTCACTTTTCAAAACATCCAGATCTTAGCAAGGAGATAGAATGAATGGATCCCATCATAACATAACAAGTTGTGTGCCCAGGCCAACAATATAGGAAATTGTTTAAAAACAGCCGGCTGATTACAACGGGGCGTAAGCCTGTTCTAACGCACGGCATGCGTCCTGGTGGGGACCCGCACACCGCTTCTCTGCCCCGTCCTTACCCCCACTCGAGATGGCTCAACCACAAAAGAAGCAACTGGTCGTTGACCAAGCTCACCCGTGGATCTGCAATTCATCTCTTTCCCCTGGTCGATGCTCTTCCTCTACCTCCTACCCCATTTGTTTATTCACTGGTGAAATTGGAAGCCCGCTGCAAGCCGCCCATGTGCTGTCATGGCCGACCAGCTCGGGAGGCAATGCCTGCTGCCAACTGCTTGGGGACGCAGGTGCAGGGGAGGTCAATGGCGCTGCAATGGGGGTCACGCGGCGGTGCTGCAACAGGCCAGAGGCGCACGGTGGCAATGTAGTCAAGCGCATGTCTGCGGCTTCCTGGTGCTGCTATATATGCAACGCTCGTCGGCGGCCCGAGCAGCGACAATGTTGAAGTGATGCTTCACCAGCACTGCAATGGAGCTTCGGCGGCGGCTCCAATGGAGCTTCACCGGCAGCATGGAGCTGCTATGCAGCTGGCGGTACTGCAATGGAGCTTCATTGGGCGTCGCCGGTGCAGCATCGGAGCTATTGCCGTGCCCCCGAGCCTGGATTGGAGCTCCACCGGAACTGCAATGGAGCTTTACTGGTGTTGCATGCCGGATGAGGTGCCGTGTTGTCGGGTCACCGGTGCTACGATGGCCGAGACGATCGGTGCTGCAATGAAGCCTCGTAGCCGGGCACCGATCCTACAATGAATTTCTCGTTGTCGGCCACCGGCAACCGGTGTTGCAATGACACCAAACCTCACCGGCCAAGGAGTGTTTCTCCTACCCTGTAGCAGCCCTGGAGCGTTGACCCCATCCCTGGTGCTGCTCGCTAGCAACAACAGGTATGGAGCGTGACCCACAAATGGCAGCGATGATTGAGGAGGAATCACGCGGCTATAATCCATCCCAGTTGAGTCACTCCGACGACAGTCTAGCGGCTTAAACTTGGACAAGATCAGCCGCCTGATTTGTAGCAGTCGCAAACAACGTATCCAGTAAGAGAGCACTAACCAGTCCAAGAACCGAATCAAGTCCCATTAACCAAAATTGCTAAAGGAAACAATATCAGCCTCTAGCCTACAAGCTAGAGCCACATCTTTGTTACTCACACAACACTAATAAATAATAAACTTTCACAAGTAAGTTGTAACTTGGTAAGTTTATAAGTTATGACACAAAGATAATCATATGTTTCTATGAACACTAGACGTCACTCAGGATAAAAAAAAGCATCTACTAGTAACTAGTGTGTATCAGGATCATTACTAGCACATAATGGTAATTAGTTACTCCGTCCATTTGGAAATGCTACTGTGCAACATCAGTTATTTCCGATCGGATGGGCTATTTTTTTGTAGACAACAAAGGATTTATCTTTCAGGCATCCACGTCTCATTTGAAAGTGCTAGATGTGAAGTGCAGATCAAGCTAAGCATAATTATGTTAAAATTAGTTCGCTCTACAGTTATTGGGACATAAAGCACATATTCTTTCAATTCGCCGACATAAATAAATACAGGTTACGGGTTCAGAATGAGCAATTGATGAAACACTCTTCAGACAAAAGGACAAAAAAACTATATAAACAGACCATGTTGGTGTAATGATGCATTGTTGCTAGTACATTAAATTTGCCTCACTCGAATCTATCAAGATCAACTTGTTCAAGAAACTGAGAAGTATAACATAGGAAATGTCCCAATTATAAAGATACTCGAAATCTATCCAGATGAACTTGTTCAATTCAGAAACAGAGAAGTATAACATAGGAAATGCACGAGCTATAAAGGATGCTCAAAATCTATCCAGATGAACTTGTTCGGTTCAGAAACTGATAATTACTACCTATGTCCCGTAATATAAGACATTTTTTGCAGTTCTGTCCCAGCTTTAAAGGAGAACTGAATCTATGCATACCTAGAACTGGACTGTTGTTGCTGTAAAATTAAAGCACTCCACCGAATAATTACATTGGTTGCTCAAAGTAAAAATATTTACTCTAGATGAACATATTTTACCAGGGAACATTATTGATGTTAGAAGTGGTAACAGGAAACAATATAAGTCTCAAGCCTACAGGCTGCAGCCACTTTTCTGTCACTTATACGTCACTGATAAAAGAATTTTCACTTAGTAAATTGTAACTTGGAAGTCAGCCATTTTATATCACACAAAGATAATCATATGTTTCAATCAACACTAGACACCAAACAAAGGATAAAAATAATCTACCAGCAACTAGTGTGTATCAGGAACATCAGTAGCACATGATAGTGGTTAGGTTTTTTTAGACAACAAAAGATTTATCTTGCAGACATCTACATCTAGAGTGTACCAAACAAAACTCAGAGCTTGATGCTATCCAATTATTAAAACCACGCAGTTGTGTGGCCCTTAGCAGCAACTTCACAAATCAATTCAATGGAAGTCCAAGAAGACAGCACATAGCAGAGGCTTGGCAATTTCTTTATGGAAAGAGTAACTGACCTTTGGCTGGGGGGATTGTCCTCAATGCAACTCCTTCAAAATATCGAGACTGTCTTGAATGCAAAGGTGTGAGAATTCACCATCACCGGCCAGTACAGTACATGTTGTCTTCCTGGCCACCAGCAAATCAAAAGGAAATGTTAGCAACTCTACAGCCTACAAATAAGATAGCTACATGTTGAACCAACCATGACGGATATAACAATTAACAGCCCTGGAGCACGCGATGTTATTGTTTGTTTTCGTTCTGATTTAGTTACACCTGTAAAACTGAGAACCTCAGTGCGTTGCGAGAGTGCATGGCTGGTGTGGCTTTCCTAATCTAAAAGAGTCTGTCTATATCACATCTAGCTCATGGAAGACTTGAACAAAAAAACTAGGGTGAGAGAGTTTTTTTTAACACTAGGATGAGAGAGTTAGATGTGAGATAATATCTCACATCTAGATGTGAGATAATATCTCACATCTAGATGTGAAATAGCAAACCTCAATCTAAAAAGGTCAACGACTTAAGTAATCAGCAAGCAGCTGGGTCGAGAAGGTCCAAACCTGCCATACATAGCAGCTCTGCTGTTTAATGTTTATAGTTTTTTTGTTCTACAATTTGTACCGGAGAAATTGACAGAAACTGTACAAACTGCAACACAAAAAAAGAGTCGGTTTCTACGCCCAACCGATCCAGAAAAGGTACGACCCTAACTAAACAAGAACCAGGCGTACACGAATCAGTCAATCCTACCGACCGCTGCTATTCTCGCAAACCCAAGACGTAGACCGCACAGCTCTGCAGAATAACCCAAGTTGCAGCGAGTACCTGTGCTTGCGTCGACATGATCAATGCAGAACTAACAGGGTTTAGATACCAGAATTACTTACCCGGAGAGACAATCCGGCGCGACGAGGAGATCCTGTGGGCGTGGTCGTGCTCGTGGTCGTCATGGTTGGATGGAACAGGTCGGATCTGAGGCGCAAGTAAGTCTGCCCAAGGATGAAAGCAATCACATCAGAGGAGGCTGCTGCAAGCTATGGACTTGCGGGGTGGAGAAGGAAGGAGGAGGGTCGTACCTTGGGCGTCTGGTCCACCGTCGAGGGCCGCCGCTCCCCCATGTCCGCAGAGGGAAGGGGGTGGAAGGGATCGGCCTCCGTCGCGCTGCTACAGCAGCAGCAGCCGAGCCGGCGCTGGTGGGTGCAGTCGGTCTCGGACCTTGCTCGCCGGAAGAGGGAGGGCGTCCGTGGCCGTCTCTCTCACCCCATCCATGGTTGGCTAGGGTTTAGGGAGCTGTCTCTAAGGAGGGAGGAAGGGAGGTCGTCGTGGGGCTGCGGGAGACGAGGCCCTAGGTGGGGATGGCGGAGAGGACGTTTCCGGTGCGTGAGAAGAGGTCGCCGACGGCGGGTGGATCGGGGAGAGGAATCGGCAGAGGAAGACAGATGAGTCGTGTACTGCTCGTTTGCTTTGGTCTGGGGACTTGGGGTTGGGTAGCTTTGCTGGTGCGCCTTTCTGTTTCCTTTTGTTTTGAACGAAATATCTTTTTTTTCAGATATAAGTTTTGAACGAAATATCTTTTTTTTTGAACACTTTGAACGAACTATTGAGAGAGAGAGAAAGAGAGCGCCCGCCCCCAAATATTTCAGGGCGATAGCGTGTTCACTTGCGTTGGACTTCTCCTTTTCGTTTCGTTTGAACGATGCTCATTGGTCGATACTTTATGATGAAAAATGCTACACTTACGGATCACGTACGGATGGAACTCATGAACTGCTCCCACCAGCCAATCACTCTACCCCTGCTTTCCATGGCGTGGGCCCTGTTGCCCCCTTGTTTCCAATTAAACGTTGCCAAGTTAGTGCGTAAGTTAGAGCATCTCCAGCCATTGGCCCCTCAGGACACGCCGAAAACCGCCGCCTGGGGGCGAGCCGGCGCTAGTTTCGGCTTGGGTGCCAGTGCGTTCCCAGTCGCCGGCCCCCCAGGTCGCCCCCAGGCGCCGATATCGGCCCATTTTCGGTGCTTTCGGCCCATTTTCGGCGCTTTTCAGCCCATTTTCGGCGCAAAACGGCCCAGGATCGACGTTCTCGTAGATAGTTCACATAGATAGATAGATAGTTCACATATATAGATAGATAGATAGATAGATAGATAGATAGTTCACATAATCTTAATCCTACGATAGATAGATAAATAGATAGTTCACATAGTCTTCTCGTACGACCTGCTACTACTACTAGTCATTCTCCGACTCGGACTCTGCCTCGGTGATGTCCTCCTCCGACGTCTCAGCGTAGGCGTCAAGGAACCGCTCGTCGGTGGAGTCCCAGGAGGACGCATCTCCTAGCTCGATGTTGAACTTAGCGACCGCCTTCCGTGCTCGCTTGTCCTCGCGATAAGCCGCTCGCTCCTTCCTCCTCTTCTTCCTCTCCGCCCTCTTCTCGGCCAAGAACTGGTGCTCGTCGATAATGTCTTGCGGGAAGTTTTGGCGCCACGTCGCCATGGCTTCCTCGTCCATCTCGGCCAAGTTGAGACGGTGCGCCCGCCTATGGTTCTTCCGACGATCTTCGTCGGTTCTAAGCCGCGAGGGAGGCGCCAACTCATGTGCCCGCTCCAGAGTGGGCACGTCCGTGAAGTTAATGTCCCAACGGGAACGCCGGAGGCGCCACGCCGCAACGTTGTACGCGCAGGAGCCTTCCTGAGCGGTGTCGAATGTTCCGAGGCGGAGGCGCACATCGCCCGACTGAACCTCGGCGGAGTAGGTGCCGGACGGGCGAACCCGGACGCCGCGGTAGCCCGCACCTCCCCGGCGGCGAGGCGGCATGGGGGCGCAGTGCGTGTCGGCGAGGAAGCAGCCAGCGGTCGGAGGAAGCGGTGAACCGTGCGTGGCAGTGTGGAGAGTGCAGTGGGGCGATGTGCTGCGGTGTGGCGTTCACCGGCGAGGTAGGCTGCTTTTATAGCCGGAGCTCGGGCAGCGAGAGGCGCATGCCGGGCGACACGACGGTTCGCTGAGCGGCATCAATGGGCAGGCGACGACTCGGCAGTGCGGCAGCTTTGGCATTGATTCCCGCGGGAACCGAGGCGATGAGGACGACGAAGCAGCGCGTCGCTGATAGGGTGGGCCCATCACATTCGTGCCAAAAAACGCCTCGTCCGGCGCCTCCAGGAGACCCAGCGCCCCGGGTTCGGGTTGGGTCCGCCGGCGCCAGTTTCGGCCCAATCCAGCGATTTTCGGCGTCCTGGGGGCGCGACTGGGCCATTTTTTCGGCGCCGGCGCCTAAAAAGTGGCCTGGGGGGACCTGTTGGGCGCGCGGCTGGAGATGCTCTTAGTTTCCGTAAGATATGTCCGTAGGTCTAGCATTGTTGCTTTGTGATTTGTGATTTTTTTCCTCGTTCGCTTGGGTCTAGGATTGCTTCATGCTCATTGGTCAATTGTGACTTCTCACAGATTGATCCCTCCTCTCCCTCTTACTCTGTTTTCACTTAATTTTTCTAACTCATGAGCGGTAGCGGACCAAAGGACTCCTAGAACGTTTTTTGAGCCTAAAAGTGGGAACGTGAGTGGGAGTCGGTCCTGAATTTTTCATATTTTTTGCATTGAGCCGCAACAAATGGAGAACAACAGTCGCATGGGACCCGCCATGGCTACGTTATTAGGTTGGAGTTTTTATTCGCATTTGAACTTTAGGGTGACTCCAGCGTCGCGCACCAAAACAACCCTAAATGGCATGACACCAGGGTCTAGGGACTTTTATCATCCATCATCGTACACCAAATGTCTGTGGACTAGCCCGGGCGTACGTACCGTGGTTGGCTCATCCAAGTCGCGGAACCGTACCTACTTACGTACGAGGAGAGTAGTGTGCTTCCACATCTATCTAGTCGATCAGTAGATTCTTTGTACTTGTGCACATGTGTTGATTCGCCGATTTGTGTGCCTGCAGTGGTTGCGTTGCCGAGCAGCCCTCAAGCCAGTGCAAGACGTGTGTGGACTGCCCCGTGTTGGACGACGTGGTGTCGCCAACCAGGATTAAGTGCCCCAACGCCGGGTCCCAGAAGTACGTGATCTACCACGAGACGGGCGAGCTCCAGAGCGCGTGCCCGCATGCGCCCTGCCGCTGCACGTAACCGGGCTGCAAATTTGTCGGCGCGGCGCCGAGGCAGTCCACTCGGTGCCAGTGCGCATCGTCCACTACGGTAGGGTGAGCCGTGTCTTGGTCCCTTGTCGGCCCCGCGGCCACGGCTTGTCGGCAACGACGACAGCTGGGTGTTCCTCCTGGTTGTGGGCGCACTCGGCAAGGATGCAAACCATGACATTGCAATCATATGTACATACCATGAAATTGTCATGATATGTTGCTATATTTATCTATGTTGGAATTTGCTCTCCGAAGAGGCACAAGGTAAATACTTCATATGTTTCTACATAGTTGTTTTTACTAGAGTGAGAACCTCTTTCGTTCAAAGAAAATAGATAATACACTCGTGTTGCTGTGGGAATTTGTAGTGCCACATAGGGATCTATATTTATAGTGGGAAATAATGATATGGGAATCTTGTATGGAATTTGCAATACTAAATATATGTTTTTTACCTTAATTAGAATTCGTCGCTAACACATAATTGAAAGAACATATAGCTTGATCAGATTTTACTTATAATAATATACTTACACGGTATTAGGTTGCATTGTCCACCATGATCCATTTTTTAGAGAATAACCAAAGGTGTACAAAATGTCATAGTTCTTGAGTAGGACAACATATACTTGGGGCTGAGCATCCCCGTTCTCTTCTGCTCAACAATGCAATCAACTACGCCTCTTTGCATAAGTAGTTTAGGAGTTGCCCCTTTGTACTTCTACTCCCTCCGTCCGGGTTTATTAGGCCTCTCAGCATCACAAGTATGTCCCTTTTTATAAGGCCTCGCTTTGGAAAGGTGCATGCATGCAACCATTTCATTGGTTGTATTAAAAGCCATTATGGTTGGTGCCATGGCTGGGAAATTAATACACTGCATGGGTGTATTTTCATTGGATGCATGCATGTGAGAGAGTGCATTGGGAGTGGAATGAGAGAATTAATGTGAGCAGATTACTATGTGTCTTAGTCTAAGAGAAGTTGTCTTTAGGCCTAATAAACCCGGACGGAGGGAGTACCCCGTATCAATGCAATGATATGCAATCTATATCGAGAAAAAATGACAATATATACAATCTATTTTTTCACACCTTTTTTAATGGTCTGCCAGGCAGCATAGAACAATCAACCCGACCGATGAACAAAACAGGCCATACTTTATCCTCTAAGCAAGGACGAACCTTTTGGGCCATGAGTGTCACCAAACCAGAACAATCATATAATGATATTGTGACCACATTAATATATATTCTTACATTTGTCAATAGATGTTATAGGTTTGAAGACAAAATAAACCAAGTGCTTAGCCTTCCAGAAGATCGTTTGGTTGTAATTATAAGTCTGAACAACAATCGCTATTCCAACTTCTATCTCCAAACAAAACCCTTCCATTCTAAACGCCTGTAGTAGAACAACAATGCCGGTCACACAATGGTACCACTAGATATTAGATCGATCTGATGTTACTGTGAAATAATACTGCCTGAAAAGAACGTACTTCCTCCATTCGTTATACAAGGCCACAAACTCAGATTACAGGTATCAAGGTAAAAATTAATGACTGCTTTGCAAGCCAACTTTTCTTCTCATCATCCGGGTTATTAATACGCCCGCGTGCGTGCAAGGAAGGATCTCCGGCGTAGACGTCTCGAAGGATTGGTAGGTAGAGGCACCTCGCCATCAATGCCACCACCATCGCTCCTCAAAGTGAGATTTTTTAGATTGGTTGTTTTGCAATTGTTGCCTATAAATTGATGAACTGGATCCAAACACCAGACCAAGGGGTTGATTTATTTGTGCGAGTGGAACCGAAAGGAGAGAATATGAAACTAAAGGATAAGTGTGGTGGAGATGATAATGCGCCCGAAAATAAATGTTACGACTGAAACTAGGAAGGGAATAAACCAGCGGGTCATCAGGACAGTGCACGATCAAATTAAGCCATGATTAACTACATGCATGGGTTTAGGCAATAGTAATTAACTGCACCGAGTTAAGTGGTGGCATGAAAGCTCGCGGATGAAATTGGTTGCGTGCCTGCTTTCCACTGTTCTCCTTCATGTTGATTTGTGTCCTTCACGCATGGCTGGTGTTACGCGTGCATGCATGCAGTTGCTCATGCAACTCATGATTGCGTTGCCCCTGGATGGCCAATTAGAGAGTTCATGAGAGCTCAATTACCTATACAAATAAAATAGAAGCTTTATTGAGAAAAAAGCTCATTCCAAGAATCCGCAAGTTGATAACCAAAATATACATCAAGTGGATCAATAGAACATCGCATTATCACCACGGACATCCCACCACAAGACATACATCTAGTGCTCTCACATCCAACGATTCAATCCGACATAACAAAACCTCAAAGGTAGAGAGGGAAGAACACCATAAGATGCAACTATAATAACAAAGCTCGTGGTACATCAAAATCGTACCAAATCAACAACACGAGAGAGAGAGACCGAGAGAGAGAGATGGCTATTGGTACAAACCCTCAGCCCCGAGGGTGGACTACTCCCTCCTCATCATGGTGGCCGCCGGCATGATGAAGATGGCATCCAGTGATGATCCACCCTCCAGCAGTGTGCCGGAACGGGCTCCCGAGAGGTTTTTGGTGGCTACAGAGACTTTGGGTGACGGAACTTCCGATATAGGGTTCCTTTCACGGGTTTCTATATTTATAGGAATTTTTGGCGTAGGTTTCATGTCAAGGGGGTCCACGAGGCAGCGGCAAAACAAGGGGCGCGCCCTCCACCCTTGTCGTTGCCTTAGGACTCTTCTTGCCCAACTCTTTTTCTTTAGGGGTTTCTTTTGGTGCATAAAAAACATCGTAAATTTTCAGCCCATTCTGAGATTTTTTTTTTCTACCCAAAAAACGACACCACGGTAGTTCTGCTTAAAACAACATCAGTCCGGATTAGTTCTAATCAAATCATACAAAAATCATATAAAATTATTGTAAACATCGCATTAATACTTCATAAATTATAGATACGTTGGTGACGCATTAGTACATACATACATACGTTTAGTAACTAACTAAAACTAGTGTGGATATTTGCATGGCACCGTGTGACCCAACATCTAATCTAAACCTACGTGCGGATGCATGGCCAATGTACTATAATTGGCTGTACCACCTGTTCTACCACTAGTAGGAAAAGGGCCATTTATCCCGGTTCGTAAGGGCCATTTGTCCCGGTTGGGGAACCGGGGCTAAATGGTCCATACAAATGCCCTTGACCATTAGTCCCGGTTCTTATACAAACCGTCACAGATGGGGTTTCATGTGGCCAATGCGGCTTGCCCAGGCAGGGGGCCTTTTGTCCCGGTTGGTAGCACCAACCGGGACAAATAAGCTTGCACGCGTCAGCAGTTCAGTGGCTCGAGTTTTTTTTTAAAGGGGGAGGGGGTTTGGGGGGTTTTGTAGGGTTAATTTAGGGGTTTCATATATTGTGTTAGCCCGCTAATAAAGAGAAGTGTCCTATCTTATCTCCGTGCTTGGTCGACGCTACGTACTATATATATACGTATAGATCGGAGGACTCGACACGCTAGCTAGTAAGCAAATGAAGGAAACCATTAAGTACAGAAGATCGACCTCTCTCTTTCTCCGAGAGAGATAGATCGAACAACAAGTTTTCGTATATCTACCCGACGCTACTGGCTACATACATACAATATAAGATCTCTTACTACAATTATCTAACATCTTAAATCATATTCCAGATGGAATTCTCCGGCTTTATTGATAACGTAATCAAGAAAGAATCCCGCAAATTCCTCATGAATTGCCCGTATGCGATCTTGTGGTAGGAGTTCATCCCGCATCTGCCACATCTAATTTGAAGAAGGGGGTCAATATAGGACTCCTCTTTTATACTCCCAAGAGTATGTACTCCCATTCCTTAATTGATAAGGTTTAACGAGTGAGCCGAGTATACCCGATAGCAACACATGCAATGGCCGTGCTAATTAGTGAAACAAATTAACTAATTTGTTTGCATGCGTAGCTACCCCCTAAATTGATGGAACGTGTGCATGCTCATCTCTAGCATGAGGCGGATGAGGTTGTTAGAGGCTGGTTGGCTATATTCTCTCTGGTACGCACAAGAGTATGACACCAAGTGTATACTTCATCTTTTGTGAGTGTATATTGAAAAAAATCTTGGGCAGTATATACTTCATCTTTTGTGAGTGTGTATACACAACATTTTCTAGGAAGTACATACTTCATCTTTTGTTAGAGTGTACAGATAATATTTTATATGAAGTATATACTTCACTTTTTTTATGAGAGTGTGTACGACCTTTTTTGAGGACGTATATACTTCATTTATATGGGTGAGTATATACAACAACATTTGTGAGGAACTTCATATTGTATGGGAGAGCAAACACGACATCTTTTGCGGGGAAGTTTATAATTTATGTATCACATGAGAGTATATGCTTCATCACTTTTGAGGGATATACTAGTTTTTTTAATGATATACTACATTTTCCAAGTGTAAACTACATCCGGGTGAAAATTACTTTCTAATGGAGCATATACTACTTAGGACCCTACATGGCTAACTATATGTACTGATCATCATGCAAATGATTACTCTCTGTTGCTCATCCATAAAGAAGTTTCAGCTCAATTACACTAATAACCAAAAGGAGTATGTCATACTTGCTAAATTAAAAAGATTATGACTGTATATCCTATATGCGTAAGAATTGTTTACAATTCATAAGAGTTATATATGCACTTTTCATTTTAATGGTCTAGATAATATCTATTCATAAAGAAGTATATATAACACTTTTTAAGTATATACTAACATTACTTCTTCGAGGGATTTATCTGTCTTATTTTGATGGAGTATATACCGCATTTTTGTCAAGGAATATTTTCTGTCTTTTTAAAGAGTACATGCTGGTTGTCGCAAAAAAAAAAAAAGAGTACATGCTGGTTTTTTAAGCAGTGTATACTGACTATTTTGGAAGGAAGTACGTACAGATTTTTTCAAAATAAGTATATGCTCACATTTTTTCAAAGAAGTATGTACTGCATTTCTTTATAAGAAGTACATACTGACTTTTTTTGAAACTGTATATACAGTATTATTTTTAAGGAGTATGTACCTCCCTTTTTCGGAAGAGCATAAATATAATGACATATTTTTAGAAAGTACATACTTTTTAATCCAAGGAGTACATACAGGTAAGCATCAATAGTATAACCAAATAATAAGTATACTCGGCTACTTTATACGAGTACATATATGGGTAGTACGTTACGTAGCATCGGACAAGCCCTATATGTACTGCTTCTGCGTTATGAGTGTTTCCCATCTTCCAACATCAAGTGTACGTGTAGGCCAGAAGAGAAGAAATTGTTGGGATAACGCGCTGCTGGGTGAGACACCCACAGGCCCTCCAACGACCAAAAATCGGCATATAACACGCATGGAGCATTTGTGTCTGCTTGAACAAATCTGCAAAACAAAATCAAGATTTTAATCCTTTAGCAGATTGATGGATCATTGACTTGACTCGAAAGTGTTCATACAAAATGTTGTCTTTCTATGACAAAAATACAAAATGCAGTTGGATCCCAGATCTCATGCTAGTATGTTGGTAGCTCATCTCCCCGAAAAAAAATATTTATTGGTAGCTCATCTCGTGATCGGTTCAAACAACATTATACTCCAAACTATTGGTACCGTCCGGCGAATACTATAGTAAAAAAATGGGTGCACCTACCATGATATTCGTACATGCCTCTAATGATTGTATATGCATAGAATAGATTAGATTGATTCTTTGACGTAAGGCAGAGATCACCGATTGAGTATAATACGCGCGCGCCGGAGTAGTAGGAGTTGAGTATTGTCCCATATGCATGTTCCGCGCTGGGATTGACATATGGTCGTCGGCAGGCAGCCCGGCGCTCGGCCCAATCCCACGGCGACGTGCCCAAGCTGAACGACGATGAGGATCATAGATTGATCATATGATAAAGGGTGGTTGTTGTCGTCGTCGTCGCTCTTGCCGGTGCCAGATCAGATAATACAACCGCATCTTCTCGCGGTCGCCGCCGTCGCCGCTGATGTGTTTCATATGTGAGGACGCGAGAGCAATGTGTTTTGGAAGATGGAACAGAGCCTAATAGGCTAGTAATGCGGGACTAGCAAGATTAAAAATTGATGTAGCTTATCCCTAATAATTCGGAGCTAACCTGATCCTTACGGTGGGTTAGTTTGATGTGAACGTTTGATATCTTGTGGAAAGAAAAAACAAGGACACATGGCTAGGAGTATGTACTCCTAGGAGTACTAACCCATTTTCTGTACTCCTGGGAGTATGTACTCTCATCGTCAATATACCTCTTGTATGCATGGATTATGCCCCTCTATTATTCTCAATATACTTCATTAAGTATTCTTAGATACCTCAATACGAGTTTGTTTGAAAAAAATATTATTTATAACGTAATTTTAGTAATATACCTTTTTCACGTACGAACAAATCAGTATATACGTAAACCTTTAAAAATATGTAGACTCACATGATTTTTTTTTATGAAACTCATTTTGGGTATCTACTAATTATTAATGAAGTATATTAAAAATAATAATGAGGTATGAAAGATTCATCTATGTGGTATATGAGAAGCAGGAGTACGTACTCCCAGGAGTACACAACTATTTTCCTATATATATATATATATGAATTAAACTCAACAGAAATGATGGTAATAAAATAAAATTGTGAATATTTTTGCTTACACACCTCAAATTGTCTTTTAGAGTAGCCCCGCCTATTCTTGGCCGTTGCGTTGTAGATGAACTCGCAGACGTAGTATCCGCAGTAATTATTACCGGCTTCCTGCCACAAGCACTTTACAAGAAATAGAGGTCAATCAAACTGATAATGAAGCATTATACATGCATTGATGAAAGTATAGCTAGAGTCAACGGGAGATGTGCGGAATTAGCTAGCTAGTAGTACTTACTTTCGGGTAAATACATCGCAGTTGCCGTGGCATTGCCGGAACTTTTTTGGCGAATTCTTTCCAAACCCTGCGAGACAAAGAAAACAATTACTTTATATCAGGAAAATGAACAAAGTTGCCGATATGGTGCGGTAATGATCGGTTGAACTTACTTGTTGAGCATTTTAGACATGTTCGCGTAGTTCTCGGGGTCTTTTCGTCTCGAGTCTAAGACGGTTACTAGTCCCTCCTCAAGCTTAATCTCTAGGAGAATATAGTGGAAACTGCGCACGCATGCATACAACTCATCAATTACATTAATTACTATAACCTCAAGTAATATATAATTAAGGGAAACCGAATATGCACAAGACAGTAATACTCACTTGAAGTTGTAAGGAAAGAGTATTTTATCTTTGTTTTGATTTACTATCAACGATTGTAGCAAGTTGGCCTCGGCTTCTTTGGCATAATCTTTTACCTGATATTCATCTATGAGATTTGTGTTAATGAAGCCAATATCGTAGATATCAACTTTTCTACATTCGACGATCTTCAACCTGCATAATATACTGAGGATAATTATATATACTTGCAATGAAGTATACTTGCAATATGAAGAGTTGAGCTATATATAGAGACTTAATTCATGACAGAACTAGTACTTACATACAATAGGAAGTGATCGTTGGTTTTTCGAGGGCCTTCAGATTGAAAATGTTGAAGAACTCCTCAAATGTAATAGACAACATATCAATTCCAACGAGGTCATGCTCCTCTGTAAATTTCAACATCAGAGTATCCTGGCCACCAGAGTCTCTGCAGGTTTCCATGTACCAGTCATGCAATCTTTGCATAATCGTGGTTAGAGTTATGGCATCTTTGGCGAGAGGCTTCCCGTACCGGTATTTGTGATCATCCACCTCTAACACATCAGGAAGTAAATCATCGGTCACGTAATCTGCAAGATTTGTATCGGGCGCCATCCGCGGATGAAGAGGGACGATGTCGCTAGGCACCTTGAGCGGGGGGCACGATTGGAGCCGCCGCCCCGGAGGGCTGCCGCCGCCGCCACGGCTGCCGCCGGCCGCCTCCTCCTCTCCGGGCTGCACCTCTCCATCAACACCACCATCAATCTCTTGCTCACCATGGTCATGTGTGAGTAGTCTTCTCCGGGGCTGAGGGCTTGTACGTGTAGCTATGTGGTTATCTCTCTCTCCCATGATGTGATCTTCGTTGTGATCATAGGCTATGTTAATCTAGGGTGATCCCATGATATTTCCCCTTCCTCTATGTATTGAATTGATGTACTCACTTGTCTTTATCTAGTATAATCCCCGAGACCAAGGTGACAGCGGTCTATTGGACATGGATTAGAAGAATATTTTCATGAGTGATTTCCTCTTTTGTGTGTTGATTGAAGATTGAGAGTCTCTTGGTGCTTGTCTTTGACTATCCTTGAGATATGTTGTGGTGATTGTGGTACTCTCTTTGGATGGCCGCGGTGACATTGGGAAATCCATAGATTGAGAACTACGAACTTAGAGGTGTGCTTTTGTAGCCCTACATAATTCTCGTCCTCTCTTGACCACAAAGGAATGACCTCCGAGTGCGTCTCCATTATGCGAAATATCATGTGATTAGACTATGCTAATGTTGTTGGGAGTTGCCACTAGTGAAAGTATGAAGCCTAGGCCTTGTTTCCACCATTGCAATACCATTTGTGCTCACGTTTACCACTTGTTTGCTTGCTGCACTTTTTATTACAGATTTATATTACTTTGTTTTGCCACTCCTATCATCCATATTTTACCATCTGTTTGCCGAACTAGTGCACCTATACAACTCCTAGTTGTATTAGGTGTGTTGGGGACACAAGAGACTTCTTGTATCTTGATTGTAGGGTTGCTTGAAAGGGGTACGTTCAACCTCCACTTCCCTGAGTTCGATAAACCTTGGGTTACTCACTTGAGGGAAATTTGCTGCTGTCCTACAAACCTCTGCTCTTGGAGGCCCAACACTGTCTACAGGAATAGAAGCGTGTAGTAGACATCAACCATCACCCTAGCATATCCTTCTGGAATCGGACGGCAGTGAAAAGTTGCGCCGGGTTCAGAAGGATAAACAGAGCCTACAGTCGCCTTGACTTTGAATTGCATCCATTGCGCCATAAGGTGGCAATGTTGAGACTCCATGATAGCATCCACGGGGTAGCTTGCAGGAGCATCCAAGACAGGCTCCTCAGGCAGCTCGGTGAAAGCCACGCTGCTTTTTTGTTGAGATGGCAGGGTAGCTTCGAGGGTAGCTTCGACAAGTGGCTTGCTGCGAGATTCTTCTCGTTTGACCTCTAGCGCTTTTACTCTAGCGTGCAGCGCCTGCAAAGTGGTCTGATCCACTTTCTTCTTCCTCTCCCGGCATTTGTAACCGCTTGCGTCGGGAAACCCGACCTTCCATGAAAGGGAGCCTGGCGTTCCTCGTGTCCGTCCAGGGTGCTCAGGATTCCCGAGGGCCATTGTGAGCTCGTCGTTCTCTCTGTCGGGAACGAACATCCCTTGCTGCGCTGCTTTGATATAGAACTGAAGCTGTGTGATGGGTATTGCAAGTTGCTCCTCCGTCCAAATGCACTTCCCTGTTACAGGGTCCTAGGTTCCCCCAACTCCAAAGAACTAAGTCCTTGAACGGTCTGGCCAGTGTAATGTCTGCGGTTCGACCCCTTTAGCAAGCAGGTCATTCCCGGCCTTGTCCCACAATGGCCGGGCTTTGAGGTAGCCACCTGACCCCGTGCGATGGTGATACAGCTTCTTTGCAGCATTTTCTTGTTTCTCTCTGACATCTGCTTACTCTTTTCCGATTTCTTGGGGGCCACAACTGCGTCCCAATGATCTTTGATCTTCTCAAACCGGCCGTTGAATTGTGGAGTCTTCTTTTTTTTCGACAAACTTTGCATTCAGCTCATTCTTCCACCTCCTGAATAGCTCCCCCATCTTCTTAAGAGCGACCGCCTTGACCAATTGCTCTATAACTGGTGGCTTCTTCGGATCCTCCTCTGGCGGTTGGGTGAAATTGGACTTCAGCTTAGTCCAAAGATCGTTTTTCTGCATATCGTTGACATAAGACACCTGAGAGTCTTCGTTCTTAGGCTTGTACCATAGGTGGATGCTGATCGGGATCATGTCCCTAACAACAACCCCGCAATGAGCAGTAAATGCATCATTGGCCTTCCTAGGTTTACTTGGTAGGCCATCGCGCCTGATTTCTACGATGATGAACTTTTCATCCTGGCGCAACCTTTTTTCGGACCTCGTGTCTTTACCGAACTTTGGCTCGACCCGGAGGGTTAGAAAAGAAGAAATAATAGAGTTAATACGTGTACATATATACCAAAACAATCAATGCATCAATTAACTATAATGTCAGCACATGCTTAATGAATACATATATACCTGGCCGGACTCTGTTCGGTCACCGGAGCCGTCATCACTGTTTCCTTCTTCCACCGGTAATCGGTCACCGGAGCCGTCATCACCGTGTCCTTCTTCCAGCGATAATCGGTCACCGGAGCCATCATAATCATGTGTTTCCTCCTCCATTGGATCATCGGAGCCTTCATAATCATGTGTTATCTCCTCCATTGGATCACCGTAGCCTACTTCTTCATCACCATGTCCTTCCAAATGACCATCGTAGTCGACGTTGATATACATTTTGACAGCAGCTCCGTCTGCGATTATGTCGCCCAACACATGTTCTACTACCTCGTCTCGTCCTATGTCCATAGTTTCTGCAAATATTACGACATGACAATTATTATACAAACATGACAGAACGGATATATTAGTGGCCTCGACGCTTCTCTAGGGTTTGTGGTGGCCTCGGCGACGTTCCTCATGTCAAAGTTATCGGGGAGGGGGATATCGAGAACGACGACATATACGTAGAAAAAAATGTTATAGGGTAGGGGGGTAGATATCGATCGACCACCCTCATGTCGAAGTTATCGGGGAGGGGGTATATCGACAAAATTACATCATCATATATCATTGAATAAAATTACATCATCATCATCATATATTATACATGTAAAAACTTATTTATTTCTCCTCTTCTTCCTCCTCCTCTTCTTCTCCTTTTTCTTTTCCTTCTTCCTAAGCTAAAGATAAACTAAACTAAACTTCTCCTCCTCCTTTTTTTCTTCTTCTTTTTTTTCATCCTAAAACTTTATGAACAAAATTACAACAGAAAAAAACCATAAAAATTCTATGAACAAAATAAAAATTCTATGAACAAAATTACAACAGAATAAATCATAAAAATTCTAACATTTGCATATGAACATATACATCATCATATATATGAAAAAAACAAGCACATACATACATACATACATACATACATACATATACATACTTGTTTGCATGTTCTACTAGGTGCCCAGGCATACATACACATACATACATACATACATACATACATACATACATACATACATACATACATACATACATATACATACATATACTTGTTTGCATGTTCTACTAGGTGCCTATAAAAAAACAAGCACATACATACATACATACATACATACATATACATATATATAGGACGATCATTTGGGACACCTAGGTGCCCAGGCACCTTGCCTAGATGTCGTTCGATTTCATCGTGATTGTGTTGGGATGATGGGTATATGGGTTATTGTATTTGACCCGCTAAAAAATAAGCTTATTATTTAATTTATATCTTTGTCAAATAAAACCTTTCCATACTTGTTTGCATGGTTCTGATGCGTGTCAATTATGTCAATAGATTACCTTCCATATATGTTTGCATGGCGTACCTTATATGGAAAACCATTTAATGTGGGTCATCAATTGTCCATTAGTGAGATCAAGTAATAAAAAAGCTTCCAAACTATTGGCGTGTAAAATATAGTAAGAACTTTTTGCACTTCGTATGCAGGGATTTTTATGTGAGTATATACTCTTAATATTTTAGTGTACGCATATATGCCAACATTTCTCTACAGCTACATACCCCAGTGTGAAATAAACGAATTCATATGTCAATAATACGTAGATATTATATCTAATTGTTTTTTCATATTTCCCTACATCTACATACCAATGTGTGAAAAATATGAATATACCACCCAATAATACGTAGGTATTATACCTAATTGTTTCGAAGTACATAGTCCAAAAATAAGTGGGTATGCAAAATTTCATGCGTACATACCTCAATATTTATCTACAACTATATATTTATTCTATACAACTACATACCCCAATGTGAAATATATGACTACATACCCCAATGATACATAGGTATTATACTTAACTGTTTTTGCATATTTCACTATATACCCCGGCGTGAAATATATGAGTACATACCCAAAAAATACGTAGGTATTATACCTAATTGTTATTATATGAGTACATTCCCCAATAATCTGTAGGTATTATAATTAACAAATATATGAGTACATACCTCAACAATATGTAGTTATTATACCTCGGCGTGAAATATATGAGTACATACCGCAATAATACGGGTATATACTCGCCAAATGATATGAAATTGGTAGTATCCAATACAATTACGGATATGCAAAACTGAGAGTACTCAATATATTTTTAGGTATGTGCATACTCATCATATTTATACAAGTACATACCCAAAAATACATAGGTATTATATGTAGTCGCAAAGTGTGTATGATACCTAACTTTTTTCGGATGTATGTCTACGCAAATATGAGGGCATGATACCAAATTAATTTCAATGTATAGTCACAAAAAACATAGTGTACAACTTCTGCATGATAATATACGAGAGAAGGTAAAAGAAAGTGTATTAATTGAGGAAATTTCTCATACATGGAAAATCTTGCATGCAAATAGTAGGAAACAAATCAGAATTCCTAGAAATGCACTAACGGGTTGGACCCGATCAAGGTGCCCAGGCACCTAGGTGCCCCAGACATTTTACCTATATATATGGCGACGGCGATGGCGAGGGCGCGGGCGATGGCGACGGCGAGGGCGCGGGCGACGGCGACGAAGGGGGCAGCGGGGCGGCGTCGGCGCAGCCTGGAGGCATCGATTTGCTCGGCGTCGTCGGGGGCAACTGGTGATGAATGTGAAAATTTCCTAAGTGTAGCTTATATAGGAAAGCCTTTAGTCCCGGTTTGTGGCACCAACCGGGACCAATGCCTCCTATTAATCTCGGTTGGTGCCACCAACCGGGACCAAAGGTCTCTTTTCAGCGACCCAGAGGGCGGGTAGCTGAGGCCTTTGGTCTCGGTTGGTGGCACCAACCGGGACTAAAAGGGGGGCATTGGTCCCGGCTGGTGCCACGAACCGAGACCAAAGGCTGGTATTGGTCCCGGTTCGAGCCATCAACCGGGACCAATAACCTGTGCAGAGCGGCGTGGTGGTGGGAGTTTAGTCCCACGTCGCTAGCTGGGAGCGCCCAACACCTGTTTATGAGCCCCGCTGCCTCCTCCATTTCGAACTCCTCTGATCAGCAGACATATGGGCCTAAACTGACACTGCTATGCCTGTGGGCTTGCCGGGCTTTCTACGGGCCTGAATCCTGGCCCATGGTTGGGTTTGTAGTCGTATTCAAGCCGTGTTGGCCCAGTAGATGGGATTTTTTAATTTTTTTCTTTGTTGCTTTATTTTTTAGTTTTGTTTCAACTTTCAACAAAATACTTACTGTTGCTATTTTTATTTATTTTAAATTCTTACTGTTGCTATTTTTATTTATTTTATTAAAGTTTATTTATTTTACTTTATTAAAGTTTATTTTGTTTCTACTTATTTATTTTATTTATATTCTACTTATTTATTTTCTTTTCTTTTTTGCTTTTTTATTTATTTTATGAAAATTCTTTTTGCTTTTAGAGCAGAAAATACTTTGATAATTTTAGTTGCATAAATTTTATATAATTCTAGTTTCACTAATACAAAACGGACTATCTGTTTCGAGGTGTCAGGGTTTCACACGAAAACTCATCTGTTACAAAGGGATTTCAATTTTTTAACTTATTTGAACTACAGACTCCTTCTGTGTTCAAAATGCACAATTACAAAGTGATATTCTAGATTAAAGGCATCATCACAATAGTTGTGGAGAAAAAGTCTTCACTTTTTCTTCGCTTGTGTCATTTGCTTATTGTGCCGTAACCATGGATAATCTTCATCGTTTATCAGGGTGCTTGGGTCAGCCTTGACTTTGAAGGGGGAATTTCATGAAACTTTTCATAATCTTCGGAAATGTCTGTCTTGTCCTCCACTCCCACGATGTCTCTTTTTCCTGAAAGAACTATGTGGCGCTCTGGTTCATCGTTTGTTGTGTTCGCTTCCATATCTTTTCTTTGTCTGGTTCTTGTAGACATGTCCTTCGCATAGAAAACCTGCGCAAAACATGTTCTAGAGAATCTGATATGTGGTAAACACATTGAACATGTCAAGTATCAATATAGACATATTTCTGGAATTTTAAACTCAACAGAAAATACAGTAATTGGTACTGTTGATAAAACAGAGAGAAAACCAATCAATAAACTAACCCAGAGAAGGCGGCCGGAGGTCACGCCAGACGCCTGGGCCTGGGCCTCCACGGCCTTTGGACGGCCCACCCTCCGCCACACCGCATGAGAGAGAGAGAGAGAGAGCGAGGAGGCGGCGGTTACGGATAAGGGTCGGAGACCCGAAGCCCGCACCACCCCCGCTCGATCCCCCTCATCCCGCACGACGCCGCCGGCGGTTGGAGGGCGACGGCCATGGGCACAGTCGGGCGGTCTTGGCTGCGTGCAAGAGGGCGCGTGGTCGGGCGGAGGCCGGGCCGCAAGGCGGCCGGCGTAGCGTGGCGCACGGTCGGGCACGGGACTCGGCACGGCGGTCGGGATCACAGCGCGACGCAGCACGGGTCCGGCGGCACGGAGGCCGGGCGGACGAGCACGGAGGCCGGCTTGTCGTCGTCGCCAAGGCCATAGGCCGCCGGTTGGAGCCGCTTGAACGAAGATCCGGGCGAAGCACCGCCAGGTTGTGTAGCGCCAAGCCATTGACGGACGCCTTCGGGAGCGTCACCGCTCCACACATCGGGGTCGCCGTTGGTCTGCACGTCTCCGCGTGATGGATGTGTTGGGGAACGTTGCATGGAAAACAAAAAATTTTCTCTACGTTCACCAAGATCAATCTAGTAGATGCAACTACGAGGGGAGAGTAGGATCCACATACCCTTGTAGATCGCTAAGCGGAAGCGTTATGAACGCGGATGATGGAGTCGTACTCGTCGCGATTCAGATCGCCGAAGACCTAGCACCGAAGCAACGGTGCCTCCGCGTTCTTCACACGTACGGCTCGGGGACGTCTCCTCCTTCTTGATCCAGCAAGGGGTGGAGGAGAGGTTGATGGAGAACCGGCAGCACGACGGCGTGGTGGTGATGGTGGAGGAGAATTCCAGCAGGGCTTCGCCTAAGCACCGCGGGAGAAGAAGATGTTGTGGGAGAGGGAGGGCAGCACCGAGGCACGAACTTGTGTTGGCTGCCCTCCCTTTGCCTCACTATATATAGGGGGGGTGGAGAGGTGAGGGCGCCCTAGGGTTTCCCCCCTAGGGGGCCGGCGGCCAG
>LR738711.1:48695504-48715613 GCA_902687465.1 Secale cereale | reverse complement strand
ACAGTTCCCTTTGTCTCGTCGGTATGTTACTTGCCCGAGATTCGATCGTCGGTATCTCTATACCTAGTTCAATCTCGTTACCGGCAAGTCTCTTTTCTCGTTACCGTAATACATAATCCCGTGACCAACTACTTAGTCACTTTGAGCTCATTGAGATGACGTATTACCGAGTGGGCCCGGAGATACCTCTCCGTCACACGGAGTGACAAATCCCAGTCTTGATCCATGTCAACTCAACAGACACCCTCGGAGATACCTGTAGAGTACCTTTATAGTCACCCAGTTACGTTGTGACGTTTGGTACACACAAAGCACTCCTACGGTGTCAGTGAGTTACATGACCTCATGGTCATAGGAACTTATACTTGACATGCAGAAAACTATAGCGATAACTGACACGATCAAAAGCTATGTTAACGTTTGGGTCTCGTCCATCACATCATTCTCCTAATGATGTGATCTCGTTATCAAACGACAACTCATGTCTATGACCTGGAAACCGCGGTCATCTTTGATCAACGAGCTAGTCCTATAGAGGCTCACTAGGGACACAAAGTCTGTCTATTCATCCACACGTGTATCTGAGTTTCCAATCAATACAATTATAGCATGGATAATAAACGATTATCATGAACAAGGAAATATAATAATAACTCTTTTATTATTGCCTCTAGGGCATATTTCCAACAGGATGTAAGCAGTGGAGATCAGGACCGCCGCCGCCAGCCGTGGCTGGCCTCGGGCGCCACCATGCCACGCGAGAGCTATGGTCTCAGGCACAACCGTCACGCATATGCGACCGACCGTGGGAGCGGCCAAGGCGCATGGACGGGGGCGCTGCTAGCGATGTGATGAAAAACAGCAGCAGTTGCCGCTCGATCCAGTGCAAGAGTAAGTGAACGCATGGTACCTTTTTCCCTTTTTGCATCTCTCAATCGATGGGCTTCGCCTTCTCTGTTTTCACTTGCTCTTCCTGATTTACTCTTAAATTTCCTGTGAAGAATCACTCCAGATGATGAAATAGAGATCTTTGATTGATGGCAAGAAGAAGAAAAGAAAGAAAATGGACAATGTGTTGATCCAGTTTTCCTGTTTACGGATGCATCATGTTAATGTCGATGCATCTTGTGTGATTCTTGCTGTTGTTTCTCGCATCAGCGATAGACACTTATTATGCCGGCGCCGCCGCATAGCCGCGCAGTTGCACACGCGGGCAGGCTGCAGACGCCCTTGGTCGCCTTTGCGCCGGATGACCAGGCCCCGCGAGTTCTTGTCGTCGCTGTGCATCCTCGCTGGCCTCATTTTTCTCGGTAGAGACGTGGCTGATAACGTGTTTAGAATTGAGATCGAGAGAGACAGAGACAAACGAATGAAATGAACCAGTGTATCCTTTATTGATGATTGTCACAGACTATATACAAGTTGGGGAGACGCCTCTGGGAGGCGTCTATTTGTAGGGACGCGTTCGGGAAGTAACCACCGTGCAGTTGAGCGCAACTGCACGTGGGGGAACGGGGATTCCCCTAATTAATCACAGGGATTAATTAACCTTAACAAATGCAACGGAACAGACACCTTCGAAGATATACCTGTAGATCACCCAGTTACGAAGTGGGGTATTCCTCTAGTATCTGGGAGTGGCATGATCTCATGGTCAAAGGAGCAGATACTTGACATGAAGAAATTTGTAGCAAATAACTAAACAATTTGGTGCTAAGCTTATCTTTGGGCCTTGTCCATCAAATGACAACTCATGTCCACGGTCAGGAAACCATAACCATCTTTGATCAACAAGCTAGATAAGTAGATGCTCACTAGGGACACAGTGTTGTTTATGTATTCACACATGTATTTATGTTTTTAATTAATACAATTCTAGCATGAATCATAAACATTTATCAAGAACATGGCAATATTATAATTACCAATTTATTATTGCATCTAGGAATATTTCCAACACTTCTCGGCAGGTGGGCTGATGCCAATTCCGTTGCATCGATGTCGGTGTAATGTGTCCTCACGCACGCATACACCCATTGAGCACCCTCTAGGCAGGCAGAGCACTTCCAGCGAAGGACTTCGAGGCTGACGCCTTGAAACCATCGCACCAAACCGAAGTAGCCTCTCAGCAATGGCTCTTGGGGCAAGAGGTTGACACAAATATCCTCCATGGCCGGCCTCACCATGCGAGACAGTTCCACCAGCTATGGATGCAACAATGCGTGGAACAACTCCCAGAAGGCGTTCTGCATGGAGTCGCTCCCAAAGGTACCATACTAGTGGCCAACATCCAACATGCCCCTCAGTAGGTCCGCGAAGAAGTCTAAGGAACACCAGATTTGCGTAAACTGGGCCAAAAAACACACTGAAGCAAGTATGTCTTCTGCGGTCAAGAGTTGCATTTCAGAAGTTGATTGTTTACACATATCATTTCTGAGGCTAATTCAGGGTCCAGGCAAAACAAAGTCTGTTGTTATATTGCAGTTACTTCTAAAGAAAAAAAATACTTGTGTGTGCTCGAACCAACATAGCAGTCATACAATTACCTTATTGTGTTATGGAACTTATTGAGAGAGACGACATGTAAATGGCCACCAGTGTTCCCTCGGTGATATTATCCTATTTGGTAGCAAGAGCAGAAATCTCATTTACAAGGATCTATCACAAATACATTTGGATGGCCATATCAAGATACTTGAGAGGGACTACTTTCAAAGTAACGGGTCACTAAAAATGATTATTCTCATGTGTTGGCTAAACCATTTCTTGAGTGGTGTACAAAAATATAGTCGCACTTCCTACAAAACTAAAAATATTATGGGCAAGGTAGAAACATTTAAAAATTTGTTAATAAAATATCAAAAGATCTTCCGTGTCAGTTGCGTTCAACGGTGGTGTCTGCCAAAAATTCATTAGTCAAGTTGTCTTCTATGAGTGAAAATTCGTTTTCTTACTATATTCAACAAGAGACCTTTCAAGTTTACTGACCTAAGCTCTATAGAAATAGAGATTTACGAGGCAGCAATTTGTTTTATCAACAATTTCAAAATCTTTAAAAAATATATATCTTTGAAGGGAGAGAAAATATAATTTATTCAAGAAATTCTCTTTAGGAGAAGCAAGATTTAAATTTTATACTACTTCTAAATCTTTCGATCTATCCAGACTTGATGTGAGGACGAAAATCTTGGTTATTGATGAGGCAAAATATCAGAAAGAATGCGAGTCGGTAATTCCTCTTCTTCTCCTAGGGATAACTTATGTTTTTGTTGATTGGGATGAAATACATCTAACATCCCAGGTAAAGAGTCAGGTATGCCTAAAGAGTAAATATCATTTCATTACCATCTTATTATCATCTAATCTAGTGATTATTTTTCAAACATCAATTGCTGCACATATATATTTCTCTTCACTATTGCCAAATTTCTCAACAAGCTCAATTTGTGAGAAGTCTTTTTGAGTTACACAACGCACTTGCTAGATACACAATATAGAATGCACCTTTGAATAAGTCAGTTTCCTAATATGAAATTCTATAATAAACTAATTTCTGATGGACATAATATGCGTTGTAACAAATATAACAATACATTTCTCTCCGAAATTATTCATCATCCTTATTCATTTATTGATATTAAAGGTCTGGAAAGGCCTAGTGAAAGTTCAATAAATATGACTGAGTTGTTGCAGTGACTCATATTATTGAGAAACTCAGGGAAGGTTTATCATTCTTCACATCATTTTTGATGCATCTAGTTGATTTTCTTTGGTCTTAAACTACCGTAGAATGATAAAGGAGGAGCAAATAACATGTGTTGGTGTTTTATCACCATACAAAGGCCAACTTCATGTTCTAGAAAGAAAGCTTGCACTAAAGTTCAAGGATCATGCATATCTTTCTGTTACAATGAGTACATTTGATGGATTTCAAGGTGGTGGGAGAGATATCTTAAGACTTGAGGAAGCATATTTTTCCATTATGATTATTGACTACTTTTATATTCGTTTACTAACGGCATGCATTTGCATTAGCACTATTAAGACTTGAGGAAGCAATTTTTTCTACTATGATTGCACCTAACCATTAAAATTAAGATGATATGTCTCTTGCCACCATGAAATCCAACAAATATACTCACTGTAACAGAAAGATGTGGATGATCCTTAAACTTTAGTGCAACCTTTCTTTCTAAAACAACCACTTGACCTTTGTATGATGATAAGACACCAACACTTTTGTTTACTCCTCTTTTAAGCATTCTACAATAGTTTAAGACCAAAGAAAATCCATTAAATCCATCAAACCTGAGGTGAATAAGTTAAGTATTGCTTTCAACATTCTATTTGAATGTCTAGATATAATTTCCCCAAGTTTTTCAATAATATGAGTCACTACAGCAACCTGAACCATATTTATTGAACTTTCACCGGGCCTTTTCAAATCTCTAATATTAACAAATGAATAAGAATGATGAATAATTACGAAGAGATATGTCTTGTTATGTTGTGACGCACATTCTCTCCATCCGAAATTAATTTATTTTATAATTTCGTACTAGGAAACTGACTTATTCAAAGGTGCATTCTAATTGTGTTTCTAGCTAGTGTGTTGTGTAGCCGAGTGCACACAATCTCTTATAAAGACTTACCCCAAATTAAGCTTCTTGACCAATCTAGAAATAGTGAAAAAAACTATATATAAGTATCAATTGATGTTTGAAAATAATCACTAGATCAGATAATAATAAGATGGTATTGAAATGCTATTTAGTCTTAAGACATAACTAACTCTTTGCAAGTGATGTTAACTGCATTTCATCCCGATCAACAAAACATGAGTTATCCCTAAGAGAAAAGGAGAAATTACCAATTCGTATTGTTTTAGATATGATGCCTCGTGCTTAACAAAATTTCCGTCCTTACATCAAGTCTGAACATATTAAAATACTTAGAAGCAATACAAAATTTAAGTCTTGCTTCTGCCAAACAGAATTTATTTTATGACCTATATTTTCCTCTCCCTTTAGAGATATTCATTTATAAAAGATTTTCTGCACCTCGTAGACCTGTATTTCTATAGAGCCTAGATGATTAAACATGAAAAGGTCATTTGTTGAAGGTAGTAAGAGAAGACTTTTCACTGAAAAAATACAACTTGACTAACGATTTTTTGGCAGACAACACCACTAAACGCAGCTGACACAAAAGATCTTTTAATAATTTATAACCAAATTATTTAAATGCTTTTACAATGTTCATAAAATCATTTGTTTTGTAGAAGGTGGAGCTATATTTTTTATACGACTCAAGAAATTGTTTAGCCAGCAAATGAGAAGAAACCTTTTCAATGGTAATGCCCAAAGCTAGTAGAGATGTTTACAAAGATTACCTTAAATGATTATGACAAAACAGACAAGGCAAGGTAGGCTGCAAATGTTTAAATCTTCTTGAAAGAACAAAGAAATACATATATAATGTCTACAAACCTCAAGATCAACGAGGGCTCGATCTGCACGAAACTGGTAAAAATGAATATTGAAGAAGCTTGTTTGGATCACCATCCCATATCTCATTTTAATTAAACATGTTGTTGCTCAAATGGAAGACCCTAATCAAAAGGACGATACTAATGTAATATCCCGCAAAATAGAAAGTAAACGTGCATAAAAACAACTACAAGAAACACTAAATGATTACTTGAGCAATGCTAACTCAAGATTCCAGGATGGAAGGATCTCGATAGTGGATGGTCCATTAATTAGTTGTTATCAAGTCAGACATGGCTAATAGTTTAGAGCTGCAGCTCATTTTCGGCTCTCTCTGTCGGTCTGCAAAACATCTAATACACATATGAAACTTAACACATCTTGTTTCACTTTTCCAAACATCCAGATCTTAGCAAGGAGATAGAATGAATGGATCCCATCATAACATAACAAGTTGTGTGCCCAGGCCAACAATATAGGAAATTGTTTAAAAACAGCCGGCTGGTTACAATGGGGCGTAAGCCTGTTCTAATGCACGGCATGCGTCCTGGTGGGGACCCGCACACCGCTTCTCTGCCCCGTCCTTACCCCCACTCGAGATGTCTCAACCACAAAAGAAGCAACTGGTCGTTGACCAAGCTCACCCGTGGATCTGCAATTCATCTCTTTCCCCTGGTCGATGCTCTTCCTCTACCTCCTACCCCATTTGTTTATTCACTGGTGAAATTGGAAGCCCGCTGCAAGCCGTCCATGTGCTGTCATGGCCGGCCAGCTCGGGAGGCAATGCCCGCTGCCAACTGCTTGGGGACGCCGGTGCAGGGGAGGTCAATGGAGCTGCAATGGGGGTCACGCGGCGGTGCTGCAACAGGCCAGAGGCGCACGGCGGCGATGTAGTCGAGCGCATGTCTGCGGCTTCCTGGTGCTGCTATATATGCAACGCTCGTCGGCGGCCCGAGCAGCGACAATGTTGAAGTGATGCTTCACCAGCACTGCAATGGAGCTTCGGCGGCGGCTCCAATGGAGCTTCACCGGCGGCATGGAGCTGCTATGCAGCTGGCGGTACTGCAATGGAGCTTCATTGGGCGTCGCCGGTGCAGCATCGGAGCTATTGCCGTGCCCCCGAGCCTGGATTAGAGCTCCACCGAAACTGCAATGGACCTTTACTGGTGTTGCATGCCGGATGAGGTGCGGTGTTGTCGGGTCACCGGTGCTACGATGGCCGAGACGATCGGTGCTGCAATGAAGCCTCGTAGCCGGGCACCGATCCTACAATGAATTTCTCGTTGTCGGCCACCGGCAACCGGTGTTGCAATGACACCAAACCTCACCGGCCAAGGAGTGTTTCTCCTACCCTGTAGCAGCCCTGGAGCGTTGACCCCATCCCTGGTGCTGCTCGCTAGCCACAACAGGTATGGAGCGTGACCCACAAATGGCAGCGATGATTGAGGAGGAATCACGCGGCTATAATCCATCCCAGTTGAGTCACTCCGACGACAGTCTAGCGGCTTAAACTTGGACAAGATCAGCCGCCTGATTTGTAGCAGTCGCAAACAACGTATCCAGTAAGAGAGCACTAACCAGTCCAAGAACCGAATCAAGTCCCATTAACCAAAATTGCTAAAGGAAACAATATCAGCCTCTAGCCTACAAGCTAGAGCCACATCTTTGTTACTCACACAACACTAATAAAAAATAAACTTTCACTAGTAAGTTGTAACTTGGTAAGTTTATAAGTTATGACACAAAGATAATCATATGTTTCTATGAACACTAGACGTCACTCAGGATAAAAAAAAGTATCTTCTAGTAACTAGTGTGTATCAGGATCATTACTAGCACATAATGGTAATTAGTTACTCCGTCCATTTGGAAATGCTATTGTGCAACATCAGTTATTTCCGATCAGATGGGCTATTTTTTTGTAGACAACAAAGGATTTATCTTTCAGGCATCCACATCTCATTTGAAAGTGCTAGATGTGAAGTGAAGATCAAGCTAAGCATAATTATGTTAAAATTAGTTCGCTCTACAGTTATTGGGACATAAAGCACATATTCTTTCAATTCGCCGACATAAATAAATACAGGTTACGGGTTCAGAATGAGCAATTGATGAAACACTCTTCAGACAAAAGGACAAAAAAAACTATATAAACAGACCATGTTGGAGTAATGATGCATTGTTGCTAGTACATTAAATTTGCCCCACTCGAATCTATCAAGATCAACTTGTTCAAGAAACTGAGAAGTATAACATAGGAAATGTCCCAATTATAAAGATACTCGAAATCTATCCAGATGAACTTGTTCAATTCAGAAACTGAGAAGTATAACATAGGAAATGCCCGAGCTATAAAGGATGCTCAAAATCTATCCAGGTGAACTTGTTCGGTTCAGAAACTGATAATTACTACCTATGTCCCGTAATATAAGAAATTTTTTGCAGTTCTGTCCCAGCTTTAAAGGAGAACTGAATCTATGCATACCTAGAACTGGACTGTTGTTGCTGTAAAATTAAAGCACTCCACCGAATAATTACATTGGTTGCTCATAGTAAAAATATTTACTCTAGATGAACATATTTTACCAGGGAACATTATTGATGTTAGAAGTGGTAACAGGAAACAATATAAGTCTCAAGCCTACAGGCTGCAGCCACTTTTCTGTCACTTATACGTCACTGATAAAAGAATTTTCACTTAGTAAATTGTAACTTGGAAGTCAGCCATTTTATATCACACAAAGATAATCATATGTTTCTATCAACACTAGACACCAAACAAAGGATAAAAATAATCTACCAGCAACTAGTGTGTATCAGGAACATCAGTAGCACATGATAGTGGTTAGGTTTTTTTAGACAACAAAAGATTTATCTTGCAGACATCTACATCTCAGAGTGTACCAAACAAAACTCAGAGCTTGATGCTATCCAATTATTAAAACCACGCAGTTGTGTGGCCCTTAGCAGCAACTTCACAAATCAATTCAATGGAAGTCCAAGAAGACAGCACATAGCAGAGGCTTGGCAATTTCTTTATGGAAAGAGTAACTGACCTTTGGCTGGGGGGATTGTCCTCAATGCAACTCCTTCAAAATATCGAGACTGTCTTGAATGCAAAGGTGTGAGAATTCACCATCACCGGCCAATAAAGTACATGTGGTCTTCCTGGCCACCAGCAAATCAAAAGGAAATGTTAGCAACTCTACAGCCTACAAATAAGATAGCTACATGCAGAACCAACCATGACGGATATAACAATTAACAGCCCTGGAGCACGCGATGTTATTGTTTGTTTTCGTTCTGATTTAGTTACACCTGTAAAACTGAGAACCTCAGTGCGTTGTGAGAGTGCATGGCTGGTGTGGCTTTCCTAATCTAAAAAGGTCAACAACTTAAGTAATCAGCAAGCAGCTGGGTCGAGAAGGTCCAAACCTGCCATACATAGCAGCTCTGCTGTTTAATGTTTATAGTTTTTTTGTTCTACAATTTGTACTGGAGAAATTGACAGAAACTGTACAAAGTGCAACACAAAAGAACAGTCGGTTTCTATGCCCAACCGCATCCAGAAAAGGTACGACCCTAACTAAACAAGAACCACGCGTACACGAATCAGTCGATCCTACCGACCGCTGCTATTCTCGCAAACCCAAGACGTAGACCGCACAGCTCTGCCGAATAACCCAAGTTGCAGCGAGTACCTGTGCTTGCGTCGACATGATCGATGCAGAACTAACAGGGTTTAGATACCAGAATTACTTACCCGGAGAGACAATCCGGCGCGACAAGGAGATCCTGTGGGCGTGGTCGTGCTCGTGGTCGTCGTGGTTGGATGGAACAGGTCGGATCTGAGGCGCAAGTAAGTCTGCCCAAGGATGAAAGCAATCACATCAGAGGAGGCTGCTGCAAGCTATGGACTTGCGGGGTGGAGAAGGAAGGAGGAGGGTAGTACCTTGGGCGTCTGGTCCACCGTCGAGGGCCGCCGCTCCCCCATGTCCGCAGAGGGAAGGGGGTGGAAGGGATCGGCCTCCGTCGCGCTGCTGCAGCAGCAGCCGAGCCGGCGCTGGTGGGTGCAGTCGGTCTCGGACCTTGCTCGCCGGAAGAGGGAGGGCGTCCGTGGCCGTTTCTCTCACCCCATCCATGGTTGGCTAGGGTTTAGGGAGCTGTCTCTAAGGAGGGAGGAAGGGAGGTCGTCGTGGGGCTGCGGGAGACGAGGCCCTCGGTGGGGATGGCGGAGAGGACGTTTCCGGTGCGTGAGAAGAGGTCGCCGGCGGCGAGTGGATCGGGGAGAGGAATCGGCAGAGGAAGACAGATGAGTCGTGTACTGCTCGTCTGCTTTGGTCTGGGGACTTGGGGTTGGGTAGCTTTGCTGGTGCGCCTTTTTGTTTCCTTTTGTTTTGAACGAAATATCTTTTTTTTGAACACTTTGAACGAACTAGTAAGCATGCACGTGCAACGCACGTCACGACCGAAAGCATGCTATACTAAGATACATAAATAACAAAACATAGAATAACTCTTTTGAGAATTTCAAATTTGATGTAAGGTGCATAAAATTCCTAATTCGTGATTCATAAAGAGGTGACCTTACGGGACGTGTGCACCATTGGATTTGCCTGACTACCCTGGCTCTCGTACCCCTTCAACTTGTTGCGCTGCTCCCCAGCAGACGTCCACCCCCCGCATCACTGCTCACAGCGCCCCGCTCCGCAGCACCGCCGTAGCCAACGACAGCTGCCCCATGGTACCCCTCGCAACATGGTACCCCTCGCAACAATGAAACACGGCGTTTGCAGCACCGCCTGAACAGTTGTCGCCTCCCTCGCAGCAGCAAACCATCAGTCTGCATCGATATCACATCTTTATCACCAAAATAAGACATGAATCATGCTACTCATTACCTACATGTCTTGACCAATGTACTTCAGTGGCCGGCCAGCCCTTCCCCTGCGGCTGTACCAAGGGACGGCCCATACATAATCACTCAGGAACCTGTCGGACAGACAAATGCACATGCCTAAGCTAGTGGAGCGAGACTAACACTTACTACGTGAAGATCCTGACCAACGTAGTTCATTTGACATTAATTTGTGTTCATTTTTCCATGGTCAGGTCCTGACAAATGAAGGTATAACAAAATTTTCATTCTATCCATTTTAAACAGCATGCCCCTCCAAAATAGCATGCCTCTCCAGTAAATTTCACAACGTACAGCCATGTCATATGCCCAAAATACAAGTAGCAGTTCGAGATTGTAAGTCTAACAGTAGCTCTTACATGAAAAATGACAAAATCTAATAGTGATCAGGATGGACGTGTCTCTAATTTGGGGCTGTACTTAGCCTCTAATTGTTTGGTCAGAATTTAGGTGGCCCACACAAATTTTCATCTAAGCTCAATAAAACTGAGCCATGCATAGCCAGTCTTTCCATGGCCAATAGGCAATAGCAACTGTACACAAAATGGCTCATCCTGAACAGGTAAAAGCATCAACTACCATCAGCGATGCATATGAAATCACATCCCAAGTCCTAAAAGTATACGGCTACTGAATATCAGGAAAGAAAAAGGCAAGCAGCAAGGCAATGAAAAACGGATCGATGCCATGGCAACATGATCTCTCTGCCCTCCTATCTTTGTGAATCTTGATTATTGGCAGGTTGAAACTTCTGAATTGCCTTCTTTGGTTCCCGGGTATAGACCCCTGCAGTACACAACTTTCTGTAGCAAAATGTAAAATGTTAACACTGTTCTAAATGGATTTGCTAATAAAACTCAAAACATTCAAGTAGGTCTGAGTGTGCAAGCCACACAGAACCATTCTTTCAGCCAATCAACATTGTTTCAAAGCAAAAGAAATTGAGAAATGAAAGAACACATCAACGCAGAACCATGGCAGGTTGTCTCTGCATAATAACACTGACAAACTTTGCAAACGTGTACGGAAAAAGTACAGTCATGAACCATGGTGCATAATAATATCTGAATTAAGATGGTGAGCATTACAACATGGGGGTAATTGACCTTAACTCGCTTACATATGAATGTCTTCTCTAAATGTAGGCCCTGGCTGAGAAGCAAGCCGGATCTGGACATTCAGTAACTAAAGCCACAAACTTACCAACCTCTTCATCCTTTGGTTGACTACCTGAGAATGGTGAATGAGAAAAATGTATGCATGATAGGTATAGGAGCCTAGGAGGTCTTCGTCACTTCTGCATGCTGTAGCAGTCTGGCAAGGTGTTGTTTGGTTCATGCGTGAGCCTGAGAAAAATATAAGTAATATCGCACGACATGAAGATGTCCTGCTAAATAAGATGTATTGTGAGCACAAGATGAACCTGAGCTCCTCTCTTAAGGTATACTCTATTGGCTTTCCCTTTGCCAAGATTGGAAAAGGGCATACTCTACTGGCTTTCCCAGTGCCAGGATTGGAAAAGGATATAGACCATCCTTCGGCTAATTACCAGCCTGGTGAGCTCAGGTCAGGCTATAGAAAACGTGGTCAGGCACCAACCAAACAAGATGAAAACTACTGTCCGGCTTGCTCCTGGCCAGGCATATATTTTTCTCAGGGTAGCAACCAAACATACCCTAAGATAGTAGTATATCATTGTTGTCCTTCTATAAAAACAGTAAGAACAAAGACATACACTCATTCATCCTTGATGTCTCTCCTTATTTACAAAGCATTTAACCTCTACCTCATTGGTCAAAGTATTGAAAAAAAGATTTCCGCAAACTACAGGTAAATGCTCCAACTTCCAATAAAACCAGAAAAGGATGCAGCAAGAACCAAATATTGCAGCAGAGCATTTTATCATTGAGTAGTTAGAACGAACAAAAAATATACATACCGTGTATTCTTGCTTCTTTCTGTACAAAAAAATCCGCACCATTTTATACAAAAAACTGCGCATGGTCTGGATTAAACTAATTGTGAACTCATAGTCTGAACTTCAAAGCACCAAGTTCTTAATCTAAGATAACAGTATAAATAATGATATGAAAATGAATAATCATAATCTAAACCAAGTTATCAGATGATGGGCAGGAGTTACATTTCAAAAACAGTTTGTAACACATGGCAGTACAATGTGATAATCAGGCTTCAGTCGTAATGGGTGAAGAATGATTACCAGTATATCTACATCTCAGGCCTAATAAGAAATAGTGAAAATGCAGTCAAGAAGGTGAACACGTTAACCTTATTTTCCAATTGAATCTTTGATATAACCATAGTAGTGCGAACCAATTACCTTGAGCTTGTCAAATGGATGCTTCTCCCTTTCTTCTTTATGCCCCTTCCATACTTGAATTGGTCCCTTTGCTGCCTGCACATGAAATAAAGACTTTGTGGGAGGTACCATCCTTCTCGATATGACTTCGCAAAAAGTCCCACAAAGGGTATATATGTATCAGCATGTGGCATGTACCTTTTGTCAAAGTCAGCATACTCAAATAGGACTTCTTCACCAAGTTCCAATGTAACATGCTGTCAAGAAAAAAGATGCAATACCAAAGGTGAGAATGGCGGTCTCTTGTCCAATATATTCTAATAATTACTCTAAAGGAGGAAAAAACGCATAATGTGTGACAAATTAGCACAAAGATAAATAAAATTATAGAAATGTGAACAAACCTTGACCTTAAGAGTTGCAGCAACCATAATCATTTTACCAGTTTCATAGCTCCCAATAAATGCAACCTGAGAGTTTATCCATCCCTTCACCTGGTGACCTGTTGGACTTAAGTAGAGATGATTTCTGAAACAAAATGTGAGATGCTTAATCTGGGCCTCACCCAAACACACTTTTGTATTTTCTCTTACAAAATATATATTCAAATAGCTTGCATATAAAATGGTGTCAAGAAGAGCCAACTTAATCAAATGGCTTTGCTGCATATAATCGATAACCTTCAAGGTATTTGGAAGTCCCAAGTTTCTTTTATGAAAAACCATAATAAAGTTCTTTATTTGCATCTCCAGTTATAACCCAACTGAAATTTAATAAAATCTCTGAGATGAAGAACATATATAAAATAATGAATAAAAAAAGCAGGATTGAGCACATCCCCTGTGTTGTGTAAAGGGTAATTGTCAAGATTTCAAGGTCGACCCATCATGAACCAACACACCTGCACATTGGTCTGGTTCAGTAAAGAAAATCAAAATTCAAGGGCATGTTAACTAACGTATCAGGAAGCATCTTGAAGTAGATGAAATATCATGAGAGCTTGATTAACATTGTTTTCCACAAGTCGATCATTCTACTTTTTTCACCTTGGAGATGAGTTCGTAGACCTGTACATATACCTCTCAAATATATCCTTATATGGGTCATCTTCAGGCTCAGGTTCCTGCAAATGAGTTACATTAGGAAAATCAGTGAGAAATTTACTCCAAACAAAGGGAAGATCAACAAAAGCCAAAATCAATGCCAAACTTATCACCAGCATCCTACGCTTACTCCCTCCAAAAAAGCATCCTGTGAGAAAGAGGGGCACGGGTGAAAACTATAACCAAAAAATTGCACATTGGATGATTGTATTATGATACCGTCAATTTAGATAATTAAAAATTTCACAAAGAACATAACATCTATGATATGATATATTATATGTACACAATACTTGAATTGCATGCTTATATAACTGAACTTATTTCACATTCCTCTTCTGTGCCCAGCCGTCATAAGTACTTCAACCACATTATCCATCCAGTTGATTAGTACTCCAAATAATTCAATACTCATTAAAATTAAATCTTTAGCCATATTCAGTAGGTAGTAGCTCTAGATCAAAAGTAGAATTTAGGATTTGTAATGGAGGCACAATGCATCAGGTCTGGGACATCATACCAATTATTCCTCTCCTCCATCAGGTCTGAGATCTTGTGTATGGCGACATGCCTGCGGCGACGAGCTGTCAATGAAGGGCACAAAGAGGACGCTCTGTCAGCGAGCAGAGGAAGAGGCGAACGCAATCAGACATGTATATGTATCGATCCATGGAGGTATAACTACTCGTTGCCTCGTTCGCCTCCTGGACTGGTAAGGGAGGAGAAGCGGTGCGGAGTGAGGAGTGGGGTGCGGCGGCGGCTGCGGTTGGAGAAGGGGATCATGGGAGCGTCGGCGGTTGCGGGTGGAGAAGGGGTTCGCGGGAGCGGCGGCGGCGGCGGCTGCGGTGTAAAGGGGATCGAGGGAGCCAGGCGCTCGATCGGCTAAATTGGAGGAAGTAAGGCTCTAGGCTCGTGAGTTTAGGAGATTGGTTGCTGCGTACTTGCGGTTCGATCGTGAAGGCCAGGATGTGCGAGTGGATGGTCTGCCGGCAGAACATTGAATCCGAACCGTTCGATTAGCTGGCAGACCATCAGATTATTATGGGCTCTTGGATTTAACTAATTGGTTTAGATCTAATGGTTCTGACTGTCCTGTGTACAGTTGTTTGGGTGGTTGTAAAATAAATCTGGTTTGCTCTTTTAATAGTAGTATAGACTATTGAGAGAGAGAGAAAGAGAGCGCCCGCCCCCAAATATTTCGGGGCGATAGCGTGCTCACTTGCGTTGGACTTCTCCTTTTCGTTTCGTTTGAACGATGCTCATTGGTCGATACTTTGTGATGAAAAATGCTACACTTACGGATCACGTACGGATGGAACTCATGGACTGCTCCCACCAGCCAATCACTCTACCCCTGATTTCCATGGCGTGGGCCCTGCTGCCCCCTTGTTTCCAATTAAACGTTGCCAAGTTAGTGCGTAAGTTAGAGCATCTCCAGCCGTTGGCCCCCCAGGACGCGCCGAAAACCGCCGCCTGGGGGCGAGCCGGCGCTAGTTTCGGCTTGGGTGCCAGTTCGTTCCCAGTCGCCGCCCCCCCAGGTCACCCCCAGGCGCCGATATCGGCCCATTTTCGGCGCTTTTCAGCCCATTTCCGGCGCAAAACGGCCCAGGCTCGACGTTCTCGTAGATAGTTCACATAGATAGATAGTTCACATATATAGATAGATAGATAGATAGATAGATAGATAGATAGTTCACATAATCTTAATCCTACGATAGGTAGATAAATAGATAGTTCACATAGTCTTCTCGTACGACCTACTACTACTACTAGTCATTCACCGACTCGGACTCTGCCTCGGTGATGTCCTCCTCCGACGTCTCAGCGTAGGCGTCAAGGAACCGCTCGTCGGTGGAGTCCCAGGAGGACACATCTCCTAGCTCGATGTTGAACTTAGCGACCGCCTTCCGCGCTCGCTTGTCCTCGCGATAAGCCGCTCGCTCCTTCCTCCTCTTCTTCCTCTCCGCCCTCTTCTCGGCCAAGAACTGGTGCTCGTCGATGATGTCTTGCGGGAAGTTTTGGCGCCACGTCGCCATGGCTTCCTCGTCCATCTCGGCCAAGTTGAGACGGTGCGCCCGCCTACAGTTCTTCCGACGATCTTCGTCGGTTCTAAGCCGCGGGGGAGGCGCCAACTCATGTGCCCGCTCCAGAGTGGGCACGTCCGTGAATTTAATGTCCCAACGGGAACGCCGGAGGTGCCACGCCGCAACGTCGTACGCGCGGGAGCCCTCCTGAGCGGTGTCGAAGGTTCCGAGGCGAAGGCGCACGTCACCCGATTGAATCTCGGCGGAGTAGGTGCCGGACGAGCGAACCCGGATGCCGCGGTAGCCCGCACCTCCCCGGCGGCGAGGCGGCATGGGGGCACGGTGCGTGTCGGCGACGAAGCAGACAGCGGCCGGAGGAAGCGGTGAACCGCGTGTGGCAGTGTGGAGAGTGCAGTGGGGCGATGTGCTGCGGTGTGGCGTTCACCGGCGAGGTAGGCTGCTTTTATAGCCGGAGATCGGGCGGCGAGAGGCGCATGCCAGGCGACGCGTGGTGGTCTCCCGTGGTGCCGGGCGACGCGACGGTTCGCTGAGCGGCATCAATGGGCAGGCGACGGCTCGGCAGTGCGGCAGCTTTGGCATTGATTTCCGCGGGAACCGAGGCGATGAGGACGACGAAGCAGCGCATCGCTGATAGGGTGGGCCCATCACATTCGCGCCAAAAAACGCCTCGTCCGGCGCCCCCAGGCGACCCCAGCGTCCCGGGTTCGGGTTGGGTCTGCCGGCGCCAATTTCGGCCCAATCCAGCGATTTTCGGCGTCCTGGGGGCGCGACTGGGCCATTTTTTCGGCGCCGGCGCCTAAAAAGTGGCCTGGGGGACCTGTTGGGGGCGCGGATGGAGATGCTCTTAATTTCCGTAAGATATGTCCGTAGGTCTAGCATTGTTGCTTTGTGATTTGTGATTTTTTTCCTCGTTCGCTTGTGTCTAGGATTGCTCCATGCTCATTGGTCAATTGTGACTTCGCACAGATTGATCCCTCCTCTCCCTCTTACTCTGTTTTCATTTCATTTTTCTAACTCATGAGCGGTAGCGGACCAAAGGACTCCTAAAACGTTTTTTGAGCCTAAAAGTGGGAACATGAGTGGGAGTCGGTCCTGAATTTTTTATATTTTTTGCATTAGATTCCAATTGAGCCGCAACAAATGAAGAACAACAGTCGCATGGGACCCGCCATGGCTACGTTATTAGGTTGGAGTTTTTATTCGCATTTGAACTTTAGGGTGACTCCAGCGTCGCGCACCAAAACAATCCTAAATGGCATGACACCAGGGTCTAGGGACTTTTATCATCCATCATCGTACACCAAATGTCTGTGGACTAGCCCGGGCGTACGTACCTTGGTTGGCTCATCCAAGTCGCGGAACCGTACCTACTTACGTACGAGGAGAGTAGGGTGCTTCCACATCTATCTAGTCAATCAGTAGATTCTTTGGACTTGTGCACATGTGCTGATTCGCCGATTTGTGTGCCTGCAGCGGTTGCGTTGCCAAGCAGCCCTCAAGCCAGTGCAAGACGTGCGTGGACTGCCCCGTGTTGGACGACGTGGTGTCGCCAACCAGGATTAAGTGCCCCAACACCGGGTGCCAGAAGTACGTGACCTACCACGAGACGGGCGAGCTCCAGAGCGCGTGCCCGCATGCGCCCTGCCGCTGCACGTAACCGGGCTGCAAATTTGTCGGCGCGGCGCCGAGCCAGTCCACTCGGTGCTAGTGCGCATCGTCCACTACGGTAGGGTGAGCCGTGTCTTGGTCCCTTGTCGGCCCCGTGGCCACGGCTTGTCGGCAACGACGACAGCTGGGTGTTCCTCCTGGTTGTGGGCGCGCTCGGCAAGGATGCAAACCATGACATTGCAATCATATGTACATACCATGAAATTGTCATGATATGTTGTTATATTTATCTATGTTGGAATTTGCTCTCCGAAGAGGCACAAGGTAAATACTTCATATGTTTCTACATAGTTGTTTTTAATAGAGTCAGAACCTCTTTCGTTCAAAGAAAATACACTCGTGTTGCTGTGGGAATTTGTAGTGCCACATAGGGATCTATATTTATAGTGGGAAATAATGTTATGCGAATCTTGTATCGAATTTGCAATACTAAATATATGTTTTTTACCTTAATTAGAATTCGTCGCTAACACATAATTGAAAGAACATATAGCTTGATCAGATTTTACTTATAATAATATACTTACACGGTATTAGGTTGCATTGTCCACCATGATCCATTTTTTAGAGAATAACCAAAGGTGTACAAAATGTCATAGTTCTTGAGTAGGAAAACATATACTTGGGGCTGAGCATCCCCGTTCTCTTCTGCTCAACAATGCAATCAACTACGCCTCTTTGCATAAGTAGTCTGGGAGTTGCCCCTTTGTACTTCTACCCCGTATCAATGCAATGATATGCAATCTATATCGAGAAAAAAGGACAATATATACAATCTATTTTTTCACACCTTTTTTAATGTTCTGCCAGGCAGCATAGAACAATCAACCCGACCGATGAACAAAACAGGCCATACTTTATCCTCTAAGCAAGGACGAACCTTTTGGGCCATGAGTGTCATCAAACCAGAACAATCATATAATGATATTGTAACCACATTAATATATATTCTTACATTTGTCAATATATGTTATAGGATTGAAGACAAAATAAACCAAGTGCTTAGCCTTCCAGAAGATCGTTTGGTTGTAATTATAAGTCTGAACAACAATCGCTATTCCAACTTCTATCTCCAAACAAAACCCTTCCATTCTAAACGCCTGTAGTAGAACGACAATGCCGGTCACACAATGGTACCACTAGATATTAGATCGATCTGATGTTACTGTGAAATAATACTGCCTGAAAAGAACGTAATCCCTCCATTCATTATACAAGGCCACAAACTCAGATTACAGGTACCAAGGTAAAAATTAACGACTGCTTTGCAAGCCAACTTTTCTTCTCATCATCCGGGTTATTAATACGCCCGCGTGCGTGCAAGGAAGGAATGAGAATGAAGTAGCGTAGTGTCATTATGACTACATGCATCCAAATATTAAAGAAGTTACTAGTACGAGGGAACATCATTAATTTTTTACTCAATTACTATTAGTGGCCTTGTATAGATGCAAAATATATTTTTCGTAGTGGCCTTTTATAAGGGAATGGAGGGAGTACTTAAGATGAACTGAACTTTGTCATATGCTTTCATTCTACAAATTAATCAAATGATATCAATAACAATACACATTCAGAGGATTGTAGATGAGAGAGAAAGACCGGACCTACTGATATGGAGGAGGTGACCAGAACAAAGCTTTCTTTGAAATGTAAGGCTTTCTAGTAGTTCCTATCACACACAAAAAAATCTTCCAACTCAAGCTAACTAATAAAGTACGCTATGATCTAAGGAGATAGAGAGGAAGGAGAACCCCCACCTTTGATGCAACTGGTGTTGGAGGAGGAGGCCGATGGTGTCATGCATTTCCCACCGGGAGTTCTGGTCGTAGCCGGTATTTCGTGGCTTGGGGCAGCGGAGAATACGGGGCTTGATTCTTTGGCTACGACAGCTTGTTTCAAGTACAAAGATTACAGAGGCCTTACTCAGCTGTAGCGCACCGATCTCAGGCGTAGACGACTCGAAGGATTGGTAGGTAGAGGCACCTCGCCATCAATGCCACCACCATCGCTCCTCAAAGTGAGATTTTTTTAGATTGGTTGTTTTGCAATGGTTGCCTATAAATTGATGAACTGAATCCAAACACCAGACCAAGGGGTTGATTTATTTGTGCGAGAGGAACCGAAAGGAGAGAATATGAAGATAAAGGATAAGTGTGGTGAAGATGATAACGCGCCCGGAAATAAATGTTACGACTGAAACTAGGAAGGAAATAAACCAGCGGGTCATCAGGACAGTGCACGATCAAATTAAGCCATGATTAACTACATGCGTGGGTTTAGGCAATAGTAATTAACTGCACGGAGTTAAGTAGTGGCATGAAAGCCACTACTAGGAAAAGGGCTATAGATGGAATTGATACTAATGGCGCACCAGACAAGCAGAGTTCAAACTACTAATGGCGCACCTGGCCCAGGGTGCGCCATTAGTATCAAAAAGTTTTTTTTTGAACTAGTGCGCCTGTCCAAACATACTAATGACGTATCCAGACACAGTGCGCCATTACTAGTTGTAACTAATAATGGCGCACCTGTAGGAAAGTGCGCCACTAATGTTCTTTTTTTT
>LR738711.1:48684136-48695494 GCA_902687465.1 Secale cereale | reverse complement strand
TTTTTTTTGCAAAACTACTAATGGCGCACTGTTCCACAGTGCGCCATTACTAGTTGAAACTAGTAATGGCGCACTGTGGGACAGTGCGCCATTAGTATATTTTTTTCCAAAACTAGTAATGGCGCACTAACTGAAGATGCGCCATTAGTAACCTTGATTACTAATGGTGCATTTAGAGTGGATGCGCCATTAGTAAGTGGGCAGCAATAAGATATTTTGGACAGCCTCTCCTACCCACACTCACTTTCTCCCCACTTCATTCTCTCCACCTCCTCCTTGTCTCGGGTCCCTCCTCTTTTTCACCTCATTTCCACCATAGATTCATTCAAATTAAGTCGTTAAATTACCTTGTTTTGATAGATAAGTAAGGGGGGAAGCTATATTTATGTTGTTCTCCCTACAACAATGTGCACATGCACTTTTTATGGCCTAGCTAGATCTATGTATGTTCGTGGTGTTGCATATGTTTGTTGTGTTGCATACGTGTTTGTGTTTGGAGGTGTATGATGGGCCTCTAACCCCTCGTTGGTTATCCCAAGTGGAAGGTGTAAGATGCAGTGTTGTGGAAGTTTTTCCCTTAGCAAAGATGCCAAGGATCGAATCCCCAGAGACTCCTAGGTTCAACAAGTAGGTGTCAACTGCTAACGGCGCCAGATATTAGCAATCAACGTGGACCTGCACACAGATACAAATAACTATGCTCCCAACGAGTACAGAGAGGTTGTCAATCCCTCCGGCCTTGTAGTTCACAAAGGGTTAAACGCAAATGATAGTAATGATAGATAATGTTTGCAATAGTAAGTAATAGCGAAAAGTAAATAGCGGATGTGATCAATGATGGTAATATGGACCGGAGTCTCATGATGTTCACTAGTGATGTCTCTCTCCCAAAAGACGATAAAACAGCTATGTGAGGTAAACGAATTACAGCTGGGCAATTGACAGGACCACGAACGCAAACCAATGCTGACTACATTGCAAGAAAGGTTGAGGTTCAAAGCATGGACGGTACGCCAAAGTAAGTAGACCGAAATCCATCAATATCTACTACTAATCATCCACCTTGAGATATCTATCCAGAACGTCTCGCTGGTATTAAGTTGCGAGTCCCACTCATAGTGTAAACTCAATGCAACAGACAACTGCATTAAAAGAACTTTGCGTAAAGTAAACAATCCTTGCACCCGCGGGCACAAGCACCGTTGTTTTCCCTCTTGTGGCAACAGCACATCCCCTAGACTCATGTTTCTGTCACTCACGCTAGTCATCGAGGGGCATGAACCCACAATCGAGCATAACGTTCCCTCTTGGAGTCACTACGTATTACTTGGCCAAAGCAATAAATAACAACGGAGAACATGCAAGAATTACTTATGAACATACATATAAAAGAGGTAGATCAAATATATTACTCAAGAACAATCTGAACATAATCTCATAATCCATCGGATCCCAGCAAACTCATCATAGCAACAGCATAAGGATTACATATGTGCCTCGATCATGTAGGGCAGCTCACGAGGACTAACTAGTGAAGCACAAGAACGGGAGGAGAACATCATATAGCTACTGGTCATGGACTCATGGTCCAAGGGAGACTACTCACAACTCTTCCGGGAGGCGTCCATGGTGGTGGAGAGGCTCCCGATGGTGATCCTCCCCTCCGGCAGGGTGCCGGGAAGAGTTCTCCTGGTGCTCCCGATCTTGGAAGCAGCGGCGGCGGCGGAACAGAGATGAGATCGCGAAAAAGAGTTCTAGTACCGAGGGTTTCGAAGGACGCTCTAAATATATGGCAAAGGGGGGCACCAGACGGGGCTCGGGGGGCCCAGGCGCCCCCCCGGCGCGGCCCAGGGGGGGGTGACGCCAGGGCGCCTGGAGCCCTGGTGGCCCCCTCCCCCCCGGCTGTCCTTCGGGCGCAAGGTAGGTTCTGGAACGCTGATTTTTTATATAATATTTCTGGATTTTTCCTGGCAGTTCTCGTAATGTGAAAACCTGAAATACAAAAACAGCCGAAAACAGAAACTGGCACTGGGGTGCACTGGATTAGTAGGTTAGTCCAAATATGACCAAAAGTGTATGGAAGTGTATAAATATCATAGAAATATCACCCAAAAGTGGCATGGAGCAAGCAGAAATTATAGATACGTTTTGGACGTATCAACATCCCCAAGCTTAATTCCTGCTCGTCCTCGAGTAGGTAAATGATAACAAGAATAATTTCTGTGGTGACATGCTATTAACCATATAGGACCTTTTCATAGTCATATGACAAAAGCTTACTGAGACAATGAATCTGTAGTAATTGAGTTGCCTCATGAGAAAATCACAAATGACTGAAAGTTTTACAATATGAAACTGAAACATCAAAAAGATTTGCAATGAACATGATGTGCAAATATGATAAAGTGATATCTAGCTTGCCCCCTTTAGTGAAGCAAAACATAAATGCAGGGGCACCTTCAAGGTTTAAGTGATGACTAAATACAATGGTTTCAAAATAAACGATATCACAATCATGCAAAAGACAATGCTACTTTGGGACAATGCACATTACACTCAGAATGACAATCATGCTCTCAGTAGTTGGTGCTTGAAGAAAGAAGGTGGAGACTCAACATAAAAGTAAAAGAATGGTTATGTGCTAGAGATTTTTATTTTGAAAACATGGAAGCAATTTTGTCAAGGTAGTAGTACTTCATATGTGTCATGCATAAGACATCCTATAAGTAGCAAGCCTCATGCATCGAATACCAATAGTGCTCGCACCTTGTCCTAATTAGCTCGGATTTCCATGGGTTATCATTGCATTACATATGTTTCAACCAAGTGTCACAAAGGGGTACCTCTATGCCACCTGTACAAAGGTCCAAGGAGATAAATCGCATTTGATTTCTCGTTTTTTGATAGATCTCAACTTGAGGACATCCATATCGGGACAACATAGAAAATACATAATGGACTCCTCTTTAATGCATAAGCATATTCTCATAAGAGATTGAGGATTAATGTCCAAGCTAAAACTTCCACCATGATACATGGCTTTGGTTGGCGGCCCAATGTTCTTCTCTAACAATATGCATACTCATTCAACCCATGGCAAATCATCCTTACTTCAGACAAGACGAACATGCATAGCAACTCACATGATATAAAACAAAAGTGTGACAGTTGATGGCGTCCCCAGAAACATGGTTACCGCTCAGCAAGCAACTTATAAGAAATAAGATACATAGGCAACATATTCTTTACCACAATAGTTTTTTTTAAGCTACTTTCCCATGAGCTATATATTGCAAAGTTAGTTCGCTTATTACAGGTGGAGGTTAGCAAAAGACTGAGAGCGACCAACTAAGAGAGCAATGACGGTCATAATCATGCAGAGCGACAAAGCAACATTGAGTCAGGCATGGAAGTTATATCGCTACTCAGAAATAAAAGATCATCAAGGCTTGACAGACTTTCTTTACAGTCTTAAATATGCGTGAGCATACGCCAAGTCAATCAAAATAAATTCTCTAAGGAAGATATTACTAAACCATACCACATCATAGGCAAACAAATCATGTTGGTACTCCAATAACACATTGGGAACCCCCCAGCTATTTGAGATTAACCATAAGAAAACCTGAACTACTAAGCACCATTATGCACGTAGCATCTTTATCATGGACATATTAACCAATGCAACAGAAGCAAACTCTCTTAATAAGGTAAGCATGATAATTAAAGAGAGTTCAAGCAACCAACTAAACAAAAGCTCTTTGAAAAGATAAGCATGAATACTAAGAGCAGAGCATGATAGTAGCTATTAAAAGACAAAGTACACACACAGCATAGATAGACATGAAAATTCTATGTTATGTTCTAGGTAGAAGTGGAGCGTGTTTCTCTCCCACATAAAGAAAGCTGAGTTCCGACTCGTTATGAAAAACTAAAAAGAAAACTAAAAGCAAGACGCTCCAAGCATAGCACATAACCCATGAAGTGATAAAAATATAGTGGAACGAAAGACGAACTGATAATGTTGATGGAGAAGGGGATGCACGGGGGCATCCCCAAGCTTAGACGCTTGAGTCTCCTTGAATATTTCTTGGGGGTGTACAGGGGCATCCCCAAGCTTGAGCGCTTGACACTCCTGAATCTTTTTATCATCTTCCCTCGCACACTTGAAAACTCCCTTCATACATAACTCATCATAATCTGATTAGCGAGGTTAGTACCCTTAATAAAATAATTGTACCTTGCTAGAAATAAAGATATTCTTGAAGTTCTACTGTTTCTCAAGATTTCCAAAAGGTTTTTGCAAAGGAAAAGCAAGCTCTTGATTTGCAAAATGAAGGAAATGCAAAACAGGACAGAATCTGTGAAAAACAGAACAGCAGGTAGTAATTGATCTGTTCGGGATACTTCTGCAACTCAAATCAAAAAACTCAGAACAGATGCACGAAAGACAATTATATAGAGAATACTGTCGAAAAAATTCAGACAAAAAAGATGATCTGGTGATTTTATACGAATTTTTCTATCCAAGGACAGAATCTGTTTCCTGGACAGCACCTCACAACTTTTGAACTTTCTAGCAATCAGAGGCTATACTTGGCACAAATATGAAAAGCAAAGATACAATGATGATGCTACAGCAGTAAACAACATCAAGATACAACAAAAGCAAAATATAAAAAAGTTATTCATGTGGGCTGCCTCCCAAAAGCGCTTTCTTTTATGCCTTTAAGCTAGGCATAATGCATAGAGATCAAGTTTTATCAAGAGTAATAGAATAGCTAGCCCGTACAACGGACTCAAAAGGTAACTTGATCTTCTTTCGAGGGAAGTGTTCCATCCCTTTCTTGAGAGGAAACTGAAATTTTATATTGCCCTCTTTCATGTCAATGATAGCACCAACGGTGCGTAAAAAGGGACGTCCCAAAATAATTAGACATGAAGGATCACATTCAATATCCATAATAGTAAAATCAACGGGAACATAGTTGTCATTGACAATGATAAGAATATCGTCGATCCTCCCCAAAGGTTTCTTTATGGAAGAATCAACGAGACGAACACCAAAAGAACAAGAATCATAAGGTTTCAATTTAAGCATATCATATAGTCTTTTGGGCATAATAGAAGTACTAGCTACAATATCACATAAAGCATAGAATGAGAAGTTGTTTATCTTAATTTTAATCATAGGATCCCAACCATCTTCTAGCTTTCTAGGTATGGAGTCTTCTACTCTAAGTTTCTCCTCCCTAGCTTTGATAAGAGCATTAGTGACATGCTCTATGAAGGCAAGATTAAGCGTGCTAGTGTGGGGATCTTTGGCCATTCCTTGTAGAAAGGTGACAACTTTTGAAATACTACAATTATCAAAATCAATTTTATCATTAGTGGGCAGAATTTTAGTGTCATCCTCTTTGTTTGAATCGGTCTCTATTATAAGAGTTTGAACATCTTCCCAAGTCTGGGGAAGCTTAGGAGCAATTTTAAACTGAGGCTCATACTCTTTTCCTGGAAGACCATGCCATGGGCATAACCCTCCGCCAAGACTAATATAATCACAAGGTTTATTACTTTTGTAGATCCCGACAGTTGTAATTGGGGTAATGGAAGAAGGGGTGTACTCCTCCCATTTAGTGTTTTTGGTAGAACCCATAGTAGCAAGCAAGCAAGATAACTATTTTTTGTGATTTTCGATAAAAGACACTAAAGCAAAAACTGAAAGGTAAACTAACAAGACTAAAAAGAAAAGGTAAAAGATAGCATGCAATTCCCCTATCCTGAAGAGTGGAGTCCCCGGCAACGGCGCCAGAAAAACTCCTTGATGGGCCTCTAATCCCTCGTTGGTTACCCCAAGTGGAAGGTGTAAGATGCGGTGTTGTGGAAGTTTTTCCCTTAGCGAAGATGCCAAGGATCGAATCCCCAGAGACTCCTAGGTTCAACAAGTAGGTGTCGACTGCTAACGGCGCCAGATATTAGCAATCAACGTGGACCTGCACACAGATACAAATAACTTTGCTCCCAACGAGTACAGAGAGGTTGTCAATCCCTCCGGCCTTGTAGTTCACAAAGGGTTAAACGCAAATGATAGTAGTGATAGATAATGTTTGCAATAGTAAGTAATAGCGAAAAGTAAATAGCGGATGTGATCAATGATGGTAATATGGACCGGAGTCTCATGATGTTCACTAGTGATGTCTCTCTCCCTGAAGACGGTAAAACATCTATGTGAGGTAAACGAATTACAGCTGGGCAACTGACAGGACCACGAACGCAAACCAATGCTGACTACATTGCAAGAAAGGTTGAGGTTCAAAGCATGGGCGGTACGCCAAAGTAAGTAGACCGAAATCCATCAATATCTACTACTAATCATCCACCTTGAGATATCTATCCAGAACATCTCGCTGGTATTAAGTTGCGAGTCCCACCCATAGTGTAAACTCAATGCAACAGACAACTGCATTAAAAGAACTTTGCGTAAAGTAAACAATCCTTGCACCCGCAGGCACAAGCACCGTTGTTTTCCCCCATGTGGCAACAGCACATCCCCTAGACTCATGTTTCTGTCACTCAAGCTAGTCATCGAGGGGCATGAACCCACAATCGAGCATAACGTTCCCTCTTGGAGTCACTACGTATTACTTGGCCAAAGCAATAAATAACAACGGAGAACATGCAAGAATTACTTATGAACATAAATATAAAAGAGGTATATCAAATATATTACTCAAGAACAATCTGAACATAATCTCATAATCCATCGGATCCCAGCAAACTCATCATAGCAACAGCATAAGGATTACATATGTGCCTTGATCATGTAGGGCAGCTCACCAGGACTAATTAGTGAAGGACAAGAACGGGAGGAGAACATCACATAGTTACTGGTCATGGACTCATGGTCCAAGGGAGACTACTCACAATTCATCCGGGAGGCGTCCATGGTGGTGGAGAGGCTCCCGATGGTGATCCTCCCCTCCGGCAGGGTGCCGGGAAGAGTTCTCCTGGTGCTCCCGATCTTGGAAGCGGCGGCGGCGGCGGAACAGAGATGAGATCGCGAAAAAGAGTTCCCGTACCGAGGGTTTCGAAGGACGCTCTAAATATATGCCAAAGGGGGGCACCAGACGGGGCTCGGGGGGTCCAGGCGCCCCCTCGGCACGGCCTAGGGGGGGGGCGCTCCGCCAGGGCGCCTGGAGCCCTGGTGCCCCCCCCCGTCTGTCCTTCGGGCGCAAGGTAGGTTCTGGAACACTGATTTTTTATATAATTTTTCTGGATTTTTCATGGCAGTTCTCGTAATGTGAAAACCTGAAATACAAAAACAGCCGAAAACAGAAACTGGCACTGGGGTGCACTGGATTAGTAGGTTAGTCCAAATATGATCAAAAGTGTATGGAAGTGTATAAATATCATAGCAATATCACCCAAAAGTGGCATGGAGCAAGCAGAAATTATAGATACGTTTTGGACGTATCAGTGTATCGGTATTTGAAATGCGATAGTTGCCAATATTTTCCCGGAATGTTGATTCATTTCCGTTTCGATGAGAATTTTGGCATTAAGCATTCTTTTTTGTCCTATTTTTAGGGAAAGTCATGGCAAATTTTTTCTTGGTTCTAAACTATCGTTTTGCTCTACCCCGCAGGCGACCATGGTGCGCACGATGACCGAAGGCATCGTGAATAGGTTTTTGAGGTCCGCGAAGGCCGAGCTGCTTCAAAAGAACGAGACAGAGATAAGATGTCCGTGTCGAAGATGCAAGCTGAAGAGCATTATTGTGGACCTGGATTCCGGGCAGGTGCGGGACCACCTGCTCTTGCGTGGTTTCATGGATGGCTATCGGTGGCAAGGTGATGAAGATGACTACGAAGTCGTCCATGGGGGCCGGGCAAGAAATGAGAAAGGGCAGCAAGACAACCACCGCGGCTCGGGCAGGCGAGAAGATGAAGAATCCCCAGGAGATGATCACGACGGTGATGCTGTACACAGTCATCATGTAGAAGATGCAGGACATGATGATGAAGAAGATGCCGGAGCAGACGACAGACATGATCATGAAGATGATGATGCCGGCGGAGCAGACGACGCTGGACCATCGATGGGCTGGGTGCAGGACCCTCATATTCAAGAGCTGCTTCTCAAGCAGACCGATAACGCAAGAGCTGCCGCCCGAGAGAAAGCCAAGATGGATCAACTTGAGTTAGACGCAGTTACTCCATTGTATGAAGGATGCAGGCCCGAGGATACCCGCCTGAAAGTAACGCTCATGGCTTTGGAGATGAAGGTAAAACACAAAATGACCGACGCATGCTTCGACGAGAACATGTCATTCTGGCACGAACGTCTTCCCAAGGGGAACAAGTGCCCGACCAGTTTGGAGGAGGCGAAGAAAATCGTGTGTCCTCTGGATTTACCGCACGTGAAATACCATGTGTGCATGAACAATTGCATCATTTATCGGGACGAGCACGCGGAGTCTACCATATGTCCGGTGTGCGGCGTCACTCGATACAAGAAGAGGAAGAAAGCTCCTCGAAAAGTGGTGTGGTACTTTATGATCACTCCTCGTCTGCAGCGGTATTTCGCGGACCCTAAGGTAGCAAAGCTCCTGCGTTGGCACGCGGATAGGGAGGAGAAGAAGCGAGAATATGACGCAAATGATCCGGAGATAGATTAAAAAGACAAGATGCTGAGTCACCCTAAGGATGCGAGCCAGTGGCAAGCGTTGAACTTCAAAGACCTAGAATTTGGGAACGATCCAAGGAACATCGTGCTGGGCGCGAGCACCGATGGAGTCAATCCGTTTGGCAGCCAGAGAAGCACACATAGCACCTGGCCTGTGTTTGTGTGAATGTACAACCTTCCCCCTGGTTGTGCATGAAGAGGAAGTACATTCACATGAGTATGCTAATTGAAGGACCGAAACAACCAGGGAACGACATCAATCTATATCTGGGGCTGCTGAAAGAGGAGCTTGACACGCTGTGGAAAACGCAAGCCAATACGTGGGACGCCGCAGAGAAAGAATATTTCCCTATGAGAGCCGCGCTGCTCACGACGGTGCACGACTATCTCGGTTACGGATATGTCGCGGGGCCGGTGGTCCACGGATTTTCTGGATGCGTCAGGTGCATGGATGACACAACATATCGCCAGCTAGATAGAGATCCTGGGTCTTCGAAAACCGTGTTCATGGGACATCGAAGGTGGCTTCGCGATGATGACCTGTGGAGAAAACGCAAGGATCTGTTCGATGGTGAAACCGAACCCCGAGGACGCCCGCGTACGAGGAGCGGCGAGGAAATAGACGAGCTATTGAAAATTTGGAAAGATTGCCCACTGCCGGGAAAGAAGCAAAAGGCGCCAGAGCCGGGAAAGAAGCGAAAGGCGCCAGAGCCGCTGCTGAAGGTATGGAAAACGAGGTCTGTTTTCTGGGACTTGCCGTACTGGAAGATCCACCGTGTGCCTCACCGCCTTGATGTAATGCATATCACGAAGAACGTGTGCGAGAGTCTGCTTGGTACCCTGCTCAACATGCCAGAGAGGACCAAAGATGGGCCAAAAGCAAGGGCAGACTTGAAATCAATGGGCATCAGGCAGGAGCTTCACGCTATATATGATGATGATGAGGCGAAGCAGGACACGGAAAGTCGTCGCAAAGGCAAAAAGGCCAAGAAGACCGGAAATGACTACCCTCCCGCGTGCTTCACTCTAAGTCAGGAGGACATCGAGCAGTTTTTCACCTGCCTCGTAGGAGTAAAACTTCCTTACGGTTACGCGGGGAAGATAAGCAGATACCTAGACCCAGCGAAGCTGAAGTTCAGCAGGATGAAGTCTCACGACTGTCACGTGCTGATGACGCAGATACTTCCAGTTGCAATCTGTGGGATCATGGATGCGCACGTCCGTGAAACCCTATTTGGCCTATGCAACTTTTTCGACGTCATCTCTCAGAAGTCTGTTGGCGTGAGGCAACTCAGAAGGCTACAGGAAGAGATCGTGGTGATACTATGCGAGCTTGAGATGTACTTCCCGCCAGCATTCTTCGACGTAATGGTGCATCTGCTGGTCCATATCGTGGACGATATCATCCAACTCGGGCCAACGTTCCTGCACAGCATGATGCCGTTCGAAAGGATGAATGGTGTCATCAAAGGATACGTTCGCAACATGTCACGTCCAGAGGGAAGCATAGCAAGGGGCTTTCTGACCGAAGAGTGCATCTCCTACTGCACGAATTATCTAGGCATCGAGAACCCCGTTGGTCTGCCCGTCAACAGGCACCTCGGCAGGCTCGCTGGATGGGGTCACCGTGAGGGTCGCCGCGAAATGCATGTCGACTTCGAGGGTTGACTCGCCGACTTTGAAAGAGCAAACCTAGTCGCGCTACAACACATAGACGTGGTCGATCCTTGGGTGGTAGAGCACAAAACCTTTATTGAGAAGACGTACAATGACCGAGGCCAAGAGAGGACGGACGGAGATATAATCAAAGAGCACAACTCATGTTTCACGCGTTGGTTCAAGCAGAAGTTTCTGTCGTACCCTTTACATGAGGATTCTTCCGCGGAAGAACAACTCATATTCGCCTTGTCACAGGGCGCCGAGCACAACCTGATGACCTATGAGGCGTACGATATCAACGGCTACACATTCTACACCGAGGCCAAGGACATGAAGAGCGATGGTTATCAGAACTCCGGGGTAATGATGGAATCCTACACCGGTAATGACAAGGACAGATACTACGGAAGGATCGAGGAGATCTGTGAGCTGAGCTACGCTGGAGAGGAGGTCCCGATGTTCCGTGTCAAATGGGCCAAGAGCGTCCTAAAAGAAGACCGGTATTTCACCACCATGGTTATACCCGAAGCCAAATCCAAGACCGCGGGCGCAAACGTCACCGCGAAAAATGATCCATGGGTACTGGCTTCCCAAGTTGACCAATGCTTCTTCATTACCAACCCGTCAAAGCCCAGTCGTGTTGTCGTGAGGAGAGGCAAAAGGAAGATCATCGGAATGGATGGAGTAGCCAATGAGCAAGACTTCGACAAGTACGGCGACCCGAGGATCGAACATGACGACGATGATGAAGTAGCAGCATACACCACAAGAAGAAGCAGGACCACCCTACCTAAAGGACGTCCGTTCCACAGAAGAACTCCATTTGCGAAAAAGAAGGGCAAGAAGATTGTGAACAGATAGCTAGCTAAGATCGATTGTATTTAAATTGCAGCCTTCATTTCTCGATTGTATTTCATGGGCACTTTTTGAACTATCATGAATATTTTTAAATTTCATGGACACTCGATCTCGACCCCCCTCCATCTCGATCGCTATCCCACCTCGCCAGATCCG
>LR738711.1:48655462-48683852 GCA_902687465.1 Secale cereale | reverse complement strand
CGCCGACCCCCCGCACCCTCGTTTCCCCTACTCAACCGCCGCCGCCGACCCTCCGCACCCTCCCCCGCTCCACCGGCATTACTGTTTGATGATATTTTTTAAAAAATTATTACTGTCTTATAAAAAAATATTACTGTTATGATTTAAACAAGTTTGAACGTATTTAAACACAAATAAGTATCAAACAACATTTTAAATGCATAAAAAAATTGTGGAGCCTGGGAATCGAACCCAGGATCTCCTAGTGTGAGAACTGGCAACTGACCAGTCGAGCTAGTAGAAGGAACTTGATGTGGATCAGGTCAGGTGGGAGATAACCTGTTGGCTCGAGCAGAAAACAAAAAAAAATACTAAGGGCGCACCAGGGTGAGGTGCGCCATTAGTATGGATGTACTTATGACGCACCAAGGGGTGGTGCGCCATTAGTATTGTGCCGCCCCCACCATCCATATTTCCTCTCCGGTCGGCCCAAACCTATCCCCTCTCTCTCCCTCTCCCTCGCGCCCTCTATCCCCTTCCCCTCTCCTCTCCCGACGCCGCTGCCCCGCCGCCTCGACGCCGCCCCGCCGTCTCGACGACCCGACGCCGCCTCGACGCCTCGACGCCGCCCCGACGCCGCCTCGCCGCCTCGACGCCGCTGCCCCGCCGCCTCGACGCCGCCCCGATGCCGCTGCCCCGCCGCCTCGACGTCGCCTCTCCTCCAAAACGGCCGCTGCATCATCCACGCACCAACGCCGTTCATCAGCCCAAGTAAGTTCTCCTCCTTCTTCTTCTTTTAGATCCATTAGGGTTTGAATAGGGGCGGCGATCTTCCATGAGGTGAAGATCTATTGGGGATGAAGTGAATTGAGACGTGGGGCCTTTGCTCCGAAGAGATTTGGAGGTGGCTATGGATGGATCCAAAGTGGGGAGGGGCACCGTAGGCAGCGGTAGTGGCAATAAAGAGAGCAGCTGCATAAAAGCTTGAACCCATCAGTCCTTTTGAGGCCTGACGCATGAGCCATCTCTCCATAACCCTGTTGCAACGTTCAACGAATCTTGGTTCTTGCTTCAATTATATGCGCATCTTCACACTGAACCACACATCCCTCTGGTTATGATACGGTTAGTCTCCACCCCTGGTACGTACACTCAGAGATGGACACATAGCATCATCTCAATCCACTCACAGATGACAGTACAATTTATCTTTTTTGATTGGCAAGCTGCTTTCTGGAAGACAATAAACTGAAAGTTTTCCGGGCACTCCCGTTGCTTTCACCTTCTCCGGTGCAGCATAAGAAATGCAGCCGCTTTTAGCCCAGCAACTAAACTAAAACATGCACTGGCAGCAAATGAGCACACGACACAACATGGGGGCACACAGATTGTTTGGGACTAGACTAGAGATTCTTTCATAATCCGCCCCCATCTCCTCTGCTTTTTTCCCGCCGTTCGGGACCCATTCAGGCCGGGGGTGGTCCAATGACAACGACAACGACCTCTCCTCTGTCCCCAGTTCCAAGGTTGGAAGCATTGCAGCAGCCATGGATGGATTTATTTTTTCTCCTCTTCCTGTTTATTGTCTTATGTATGCAGTATGCTGCTCAGAGCCATAGTCAGGTGTCTTGATCGTCTGCAGATGGAGCCTCTGATGATAGTTTATCTTATGACAGTGTGGCTGTAGTTGCAGACTTGCAGTGCTTCAATAGTGAAACTGGGTGTTGCCACAGGCATACATGGGGTTTCTCAGTCTGAATTTCAATTTCAGGCAATTCTGGTGCTTGCCCATTACTATGATGATAAATCATATGCTTGCTCAAGTATTTTGCTCATTTATATTCTGGTTGTGGTTAAATAGTCCCGTGTTTCACTTCCAAGTTGCTAGCAAATGATGCGGAGAATAAGCCATCAAAACCCTTGAAATGGATTTATTCTGTCACAAGTTGCAGTAGGGTGTTAAGTTGAAGCCCATGCATTGTTTCAATCATGGAATGGACGGATGCCATTTTTTGTGCCTTTTGAGAGCAGCTCGTATTATGTGCATTCCCCGGGATGGCTTCATATATCAGTTTTGCAAATAGTGTGTATTCAATTATGAACTAATTGCACACAATTTTCCATAGAGCGCAAATAGATGGTTGATCTCTGTATTTTCCTTTGCCCCCCTTTGAAGTTTTGATGAAGCTTCAACACTGTAGTTGGTTGGTATTTTAGAGAAAAATTAAAGAATTTTGAATCTATGAGCAAAACTGATATACATACTTTTGGAAGAACATATAATATAATAATTTACGGAATTACCCTATCCGTTGTAGTTTTGGTAACACAAGCTTAGACCTGGTTGAAAGTCTGACCTACCAAAAGTGATGTTTCCAAAATTCAATCATTTACTTTTCTGTTAGACTCATCAAGCCATAACAATTTTTTTTGAGCTGAAGCCATAACAAATTAATCATATGCCTTTCACATTATCAGAGTTCTCTAGGAGTTTGTTTTCTGTTCCTCTTCTTTTAGAAATTGCGCAATCTGATTTTGGCATGTCCAGTAGTGTACCCATTTTTAGTGTAATTTGGCATCATCATCGATTCGTAGAGTTAACAGTTGATTCATGGTGGTGATGGGTTGGTCGATGCTGTTGAATGCTTCAGTAACTTGTCAGTCACATTTTGCTGTCCACGGCTGTGCCTACATGCCTTATTAGTAGATTGCAACTGTAGTATCATGGGACAAAAACATATGCTTTCGGTGTATGAATTATTAACATGGATTAGTAGAACTGTTGATGTGTGCACACTCAAGTCTTTAGCAATTCCCCCTTGCATGTATGTCTATTCTTCCTATTTGTTATCTTGCTCAATTTAATAAACCGAACTCTTCAGGCATGTAATTCCCCCTCAAGGCATGTAATTTTATTGTGTGTGTGTGTGTGAGTGTCCCTTGTGGATTTGATCTTCCTGCAAACTTATTTTAAGAATGGTTCATATCTTCCTACACTTCAATAGTTGCTAGATGGCTTACTTCACTTGTTTATGTGCATATTCGGGACAATTTGGGTTCCAACACTACAAATGATGTATACTATGTTACCTACCACGCTTGTACTGTTTTATTAATTGTGCTCTGAGTGGAGTCCTTCCATATTGGTAGAGATGGAAGGCTTGAGTAGGGTTTATGATGTGCATTCTGTTTGATTGCTAATATATTTGGGTACACTTCTTGAGGATGTAGTGCCAGCATTGCTCTTCTTTTGTGACTTGTTGCTTATCACCTCTGTTTCCATGGAGGGTAACTTTTTTGTGCCCTTCTTCGTTGATTTCAAGTTATTTGTCAAACTCTCGCTTTGTTAGTTTACTTATTAGTGGTAGAGTATATTACTTTTGTACTCCCACTTATACTACTGTTGGCTGACTTACTTCATGTTTTGTGTGCAGATTTGTGCTGTGGTTTGACAGCTTTGAGCCAGTTTTCCGGTTACCAGAGTAAGTAAACTCTGTTTTCATGTGTTGTGTTGTTTACATCATTGTTCTCTTGGTAGGGTTATGCTGTGATTTGGAAGTATATTCTAATAATTTCTGCTAGTTAATATAAAAATGTCCAGTGTATATATATTTGAAATTGATTGCTGCTAGATGTTAATTTGCTGGTACTAGCTAGAATTTGGCACTGAAAAGCAAAAGCAAAAGCTAATTAACTGCTGGGTAATAGCACTGGTACTAGGTAGCTAAAATATGTGTTCTGAAACACTGAGAGCAGAAACACTTACTACATACATATGCTCAAGAAACACTTACTAACCAGAAAAGGTTTTGACTTGAAATGTTAATAGCACAGCACCTCAATCTGTTAGTATTTGTCTGCATTTTCTCAAATTCTTCTTGTATCTGATCCAGTATTGCTTGTAGTGGTTTGTCCAAAATGTTGAATGATACTGCTTGGAGATGCATATATTGTTTCACCTCTTCACATGCCAATGTATTTTCCATGTTGTGATGGAGGCCTTTTTTGCCTTGTCCACCCGAGAGGCCCTTGAGTTTGCTGGAATGTCGATTAACTTCCGTTTCGGCAAATTCGGGTACTCCATATGTCCTATTTTCAGCAAAGGTCATGCTGAAATTTTCCATGAATTTTAGCATGACTTTGCTAAAAATAGGACATATGGGGTACTTGTGACTAATGCATGGGTCGGGGTATCTTAGTAGTTAATTATGTAGGATCAAGTGCCCCTTTATTCTAGCTGCATTAAACCATAGGCGGCAATAGAGCCAAGTGATTAGGCCCAACTTAGAATTCTCCTTCCCAGCTTAGCTTTTAGGATGCCTCGGTGTCGACAAACTATAAATTATAAAATCTTGACTTTTAGGGTGCCTCGGTGTCGATAAAAACCGAAATGATGAAAGCTTAGGCTTTTAGGGTGCCTCGGCGTCGAAAAACCCTCAATTATAAAAGCTTAGCTTTTAGGATGCCTCAGTGTCGACAAACCCTAAATGATGAGACCATGATCTTGTTCCTTGACAATAACCAACTTTTTGACCAAACTTTGTTCCTATTTAGAGACAAACATGGCCAACAACGATGAGGCCGGGGGTTCGGGCGGCAAGGCATTCTGTGAGCTGTCCCAGGAGATGGAGGAACAACCTCACTTGTATGAGGACGCCGCCTTACCCACCGATCCTGAGACCACTGATGGTACCGCCGAGGATGACCCCACTGATGCCACCACTGATGGTGCCGCCGAGGATGCCACCACTGATGATGGTGGCGCACGCACAGATGGCAGCCAACCGAAGAGGCAACGGAAGGACCGGCGCCCGACCATGCTCCGCACCTTCAAGTAGGAAGTTACTGAAGTGGACTCCGACGGGAATCCAACGACGCCCGAACGAATAGTCAAGGGGTACTCGCTTCAGCTCGGGTGCATTCTCCGGAGCACCGTCTCGATCAACACCGAGAACCTGAGGCATCCTGACCGAGGGAATTTGCGCAACCTCCTCTTCACGAAGCTGCACGAACGATACAAGTTCCCCGCTGAATTTGAAAACACAAGCCTCAAAGGGAATAAAGTGAACAATGCTGCCCTCACGAAGATGAGCAAGGCCCTGTCTACTTGGAAAAGCAATGTGAAGAGAATGATCGAGAAAGGTGAGAGTTATGAGAAGATCAAGGAGAAAAATCCTTCGATCACCGAAGATGACTACAACGACTTCAAGATCAATTGCTCGAGCACCGCAAACTCCGAATCAAGTCAGTGGGGGAAAGAAATGCGGGAGCTGAACTTAGGGGAACACACACTCGGTCCCGACGGTTACAGAGTGGCAGAGCCTATATGGGACAAGGAGGAGGCGGACCATGCCGAGCAAGGCCTACCGCCCCTCTTCGATAAATACGGTAACAAGCAGACCAGGAACTTTGTCAGGGCCCGGTACAAGAAGGACCAAAAACGAAGGAGCTTACCACGGATCCGAAGACCAGGGCGCTTGAGCTTGTTCTGGTAAGGAATACACCCCCGCGTAATTAGCTCCATATGGTTGCATTCTAATTAATGAAGCCAAATTTCTAAATGGTTCACATTCCTTCCGCAGGCGACTGAAAGCAGTAGCGCGGGGTCGACTAAGAGCAACCCTTGGGACACAACTCTAAATAGGGTGTTGAATGTAATGAAGAACAATGATAAGCTCAATAAGCCGACGTCAGCGGTTCGTGTGGCCGGCAAAGGCTTGTCGACAAAATGGTCGTCATACTATAACGCTGGTGGGCGAAAGGAGAAAAAGACCAGCTCGGAAAGCCAGGCGCGCGAGGTTCAAGAACTCAAGGCACAGGTGGCGCGGATTCCGGAGATTGTCCAAGAGCAAGTGCAACAACAGCTCGGAGCGACGATCACCGCCATTGTGCCTACCTTAATCGAGGGGTTGAGTGCGTGGATTGCGGGCGGCCAATAGGGGCCGCCCCCAATTCCTAGCTTCACGGCCAGCAACTCGCAGAACGCGGTGGCGGGGCCATTGGTGTCTCCGGCGGAGGCGGCATTGGTGTCTCCGACGCCGGCACGGGAGCTTAATGCACCCGGGTGTACGCCGGCCGGCACCTCTGCAGCAAGCGGCCCCTCCGTCAACTGCACGCCCGCCGTTGGCGGTGCCTCGACATTAGCCGAGCTCGACGCCATCATCATGGTAACTAATTAAGCCTCTCTCGGCCGAGGACTTCATCTCCTTGCCATTGATTGGGCATCCCTGACGCCCTACATGTTTTCGCAGGGCGCCGCCGACGTTCCGTGCACTCTCCTGCACTTCGTGAACAACGAGTTGGTCGATGTCGTCAAGGGCAAAATCGTTCAACCGGGCAACCCCTTGTTCCACGGTACCCAGATGCCATCCAACTTGTTTAGGGTTCAACTGGTTCGGGTACTGCCAGGATGCGACGAGGTGTTACCCCCGATTCCACCCGTCGGGGCCGACGATGATGACGTGATGACCCTCAGCGCCTGCCTGAGCTGGCCCCTGCTTTGGTCGAAGAGCCAGATTCGTTTGGGGGCGGGGGACACCACCCCAAAGACAACACCGCCAGTCGTGCCGGCGCTAGGTCGGCCCCATGGCAAGACCGCTGCAACGGTGCCGGACATCCCTATGCCACTGGATCCAAACATGCATATGGCACAGGATCAGAACGACTACGACGACGATACATTTGCCAACGTCGATCAGTACTTTGCCGATCATGGGTACGGTGGTGACTTCATGGGGCCTCCTTCTCAAGAACCCAACCCAATAAAAGACGTGCGCGATCTAGCTGGTACCGCGGAGAAGCCAAGTTGCAACAGGCGTCGTCTGCCGTTCAGCTCTCAGGAGACGCCTCCAGCTGCCGACTTCACCAAGCGTTAGATAGGCGAGGTGCGAAATATTATCAGCCCCAACACACTCAAGAAGGCGGTCTGTGAGCAGAACTCGGTCCCATTACAGGAGAAGAAGAAGGCACGCAAAAGAAAGACTAACAAGGGTGCGAGCCAGCCGGCACCGAGTACGATCCGTGCTCAGGACGGGCCACCTTCACCTGAGGATGTAATGAGGAGGGTGCATGTGGCGGGAAGGCCGATGCTACCGAGAAATATGCTCGATGCTGCAACCGGTGCTATGCGGAGTCTGCATGACAGTGTTCTTTCTTTGGAGAAGCGGCGTCTCAGAGAGAAGGATGTGGCATACCCGGTTTTCACGGCCAAGGTGCCAGAGGGCAAGGGCTTTGTGGATAACTCCATCGGGGGTACGATCGTCCTGCGGTTTGATGACATCCACGCTATGTTGAACCTTCATTCGCTGCACTACACCTTCGTTCGGCTATTTTCGCTGAGTATGGAGATGTGGAACATTCGCGACAACACCCCAGACATCGTGATAGTCGACCCCTTCTACATGCGTGCCAAGATCTTGGGCAGCGCTGGGGACCGGCAAGTCGCTAGTTCTTACCTCGAAGGCGTCATTTTGGTAAACCGAGATAAGGATAACTTCCTCGTGCCTTACTTTCCCGAGTAAGTCCTCCCCTCAACCGCCCCGTAACATATGAATTCTTAGATTTCGATCATTTTTCTTTTAACATTCCGTGTTTTCTGCAGTGACACACATTGCACGCTCATCCTCCTAAGCCCCAAATATTTCTTGGCCACGTATTTCGACCCAAACCGTCAGTCGAACGTAGACTACACAAATGTCAAGAAGGTTCTTGATGATGTTCTCCCCGGCTACGCCAAATCTGGAGGCACCTTCACCAGGACAATTCGTAAGTACGGCAAGCACGTGTTCTCCCACAATACGACGTTCTGCTGCGTCAAGCAGCCGCCTGGCGGTCAGAAGGGTGCCTACTACGCCATCCATCACATGCGGGCGATCGTACGGGACCATCATCAACTTCTGCTACCGAGTAAACTCAAAGATTGGGCCGCGAGCGTGTCGGCAAAATAAACCAAGTGCTTAGCCTTCCAGAAGATCGTTTGGTTGTAATTATAAGTCTGAACAACAATCGCTATTCCAACTTCTATCTCCAAACAAAACCCTTCCATTCTAAACGCCTGTAGTAGAACAACAATGCCGGTCACACAATGGTACCACTAGATATTAGATCGATCTGATGTTACTGTGAAATAATACTGCCTGAAAAGAACGTACTTCCTCCATTCGTTATACAAGGCCACAAACTCAGATTACAGGTACCAAGGTAAAAATTAATGACTGCTTTGCAAGCCAACTTTTCTTCTCATCATCCGGGTTATTAATACGCCCGCGTGCGTGCAAGGAAGGATCTCCGGCGTAGACGACTCGAAGGATTGGTAGGTAGAGGCACCTCGCCATCAATGCCACCACCATCGCTCCTCAAAGTGAGATTTTTTAGATTGGTTGTTTTGCAATTGTTGCCTATAAATTGATGAACTGGATCCAAACACCAGACCAAGGGGTTGATTTATTTGTGCGAGTGGAACCGAAAGGAGAGAATATGAAACTAAAGGATAAGTGTGGTGGAGATGATAATGCGCCCGAAAATAAATGTTACGACTGAAACTAGGAAGGGAATAAACCAGCGGGTCATCAGGACAGTGCACGATCAAATTAAGCCATGATTAACTACATGCATGGGTTTAGGCAATAGTAATTAACTGCACCGAGTTAAGTGGTGGCATGAAAGCTCGCGGATGAAATTGGTTGCGTGCCTGCTTTCCACTGTTCTCCTTCATGTTGATTTGTGTCCTTCACGCATGGCTGGTCTTACGCGTGCATGCATGCAGTTGCTCATGCAACTCATGATTGCGTTGCCCGTGGATGGCCAATTAGAGAGTTCATGAGAGCTCAATTACCTATACAAATAAAATAGAAGCTTTATTGAGAAAAAAGCTCATTCCAAGAATCCGCAAGTTGATAACCAAAATATACATCAAGTGGATCAATAGAACATCGCATTATCACCACGGACATCCCACCACAAGACATACATCTAGTGCTCTCACATCCAACGATTCAATCCGACATAACAAAACCTCAAAGGTAGAGAGGGAAGAACACCATAAGATGCAACTATAATAACAAAGCTCGTGGTACATCAAAATCGTACCAAATCAACAACACGAGAGAGAGAGACCGAGAGAGAGAGATGGCTATTGGTACAAACCCTCAGCCCCGAGGGTGGACTACTCCCTCCTCATCATGGTGGCCGCCGGCATGATGAAGATGGCATCCAGTGATGATCCACCCTCCAGCAGTGTGCCGGAACGGGCTCCCGAGAGGTTTTTGGTGGCTACAGAGACTTTGGGTGACGGAACTTCCGATATAGGGTTCCTTTCACGGGTTTCTATATTTATAGGAATTTTTGGCGTAGGTTTCATGTCAAGGGGGTCCACGAGGCAGCGACAAAACAAGGGGCGCGCCCTCCACCCTTGTCGTTGCCTTAGGACTCTTCTTGCCCAACTCTTTTTCTTTAGGGGTTTCTTTTGGTGCATAAAAAACATCGTAAATTTTCAGCCCATTCCGAGATTTTTTTTTTCTACCCAAAAAACGACACCACGGTAGTTCTGCTTAAAACAACATCAGTCCGGGTTAGTTCTAATCAAATCATACAAAAATCATATAAAATTATTGTAAACATCGCATTAATACTTCATAAATTATAGATACGTTGGTGACGCATTAGTACATACATACATACGTCTAGTAACTAACTAAAACTAGTGTGGATATTTGCATGGCACCGTGTGACCCAACATCTAATCTAAACCTACGTGCGGATGCATGGCCAATGTACTATAATTGGCTGTACCACCTGTTCTACCACTAGTAGAAAAAGGGCCATTTATCCCGGTTCGTAAGGGCCATTTGTCCCGGTTGGGGAACCGGGGCTAAATGGTCCATACAAATGCCCTTGACCATTAGTCCCGGTTCTTATACAAACCGTCACAGATGGGGTTTCATGTGGCCAATGCGGCTTGCCCAGGCAGGGGGCCTTTTGTCCCGGTTGGTAGCACCAACCGGGACAAATAAGCTTGCACGCGTCAGCAGTTCAGTGGCTCGAGTTTTTTTTTAAAGGGGGAGGGGGTTTGGGGGGTTTTGTAGGGTTAATTTAGGGGTTTCATATATTGTGTTAGCCCGCTAATAAAGAGAAGTGTCCTATCTTATCTCCGTGCTTGGTCGACGGTACATACTATATATATACGTATAGATCGGAGGACTCGACACGCTAGCTAGTAAGCAAATGAAGGAAACCATTAAGTACAGAAGATCGACCTCTCTCTTTCTCCGAGAGAGATAGATCGAACAACAAGTTTTCGTATATCTACCCGACGCTACTGGCTACATACATACAATATAAGATCTCTTACTACAATTATCTAACATCTTAAATCATATTCCAGATGGAATTCTCCGGCTTTATTGATAACGTAATCAAGAAAGAATCCCGCAAATTCCTCATGAATTGCCCGTATGCGATCTTGTGGTAGGAGTTCATCCCGCATCTGCCACATCTAATTTGAAGAAGGGGGTCAATATAGGACTCCTCTTTTATACTCCCAAGAGTATGTACTCCCATCCCTTAATTGATAAGGTTTAACGAGTGAGCCGAGTATACCCGATAGCAACACATGCAACGGCCGTGCTAATTAGTGAAACAAATTAACTAATTTGTTTGCATGCGTAGCTACCCCCTAAATTGATGGAACGTGTGCATGCTCATCTCTAGCATGAGGCGGATGAGGTTGTTAGAGGCTGGTTGGCTATATTCTCTCTGGTACGCACAAGAGTATGACACCAAGTGTATACTTCATCTTTTGTGAGTGTATATTGAAAAAAATCTTGGGCAGTATATACTTCATCTTTTGTGAGTGTGTATACACAACATTTTCTAGGAAGTACATACTTCATCTTTTGTTAGAGTGTACAGATAATATTTTATATGAAGTATATACTTCACTTTTTTTATGAGAGTGTGTACGACCTTTTTTGAGGACGTATATACTTCATTTATATGGGTGAGTATATACAACAACATTTGTGAGGAACTTCATATTGTATGGGAGAGCAAACACGACATCTTTTGCGGGGAAGTTTATAATTTATGTATCACATGAGAGTATATGCTTCATCACTTTTGAGGGATATACTAGTTTTTTTAATGATATACTACATTTTCCAAGTGTAAACTACATCCGGGTGAAAATTACTTTCTAATGGAGCATATACTACTTAGGACCCTACATGGCTAACTATATGTACTGATCATCATGCAAATGATTACTCTCTGTTGCTCATCCATAAAGAAGTTTCAGCTCAATTACACTAATAACCAAAAGGAGTATGTCATACTTGCTAAATTAAAAAGATTATGACTGTATATCCTATATGCGTAAGAATTGTTTACAATTCATAAGAGTTATATATGCACTTTTCATTTTAATGGTCTAGATAATATCTATTCATAAAGAAGTATATATAACACTTTTTAAGTATATACTAACATTACTTCTTCGAGGGATTTATCTGTCTTATTTTGATGGAGTATATACCGCATTTTTGTCAAGGAATATTTTCTGTCTTTTTAAAGAGTACATGCTGGTTGTCGCAAAAAAAAAAAAAGAGTACATGCTGGTTTTTTAAGCAGTGTATACTGACTATTTTGGAAGGAAGTACGTACAGATTTTTTCAAAATAAGTATATGCTCACATTTTTTCAAAGAAGTATGTACTGCATTTCTTTATAAGAAGTACATACTGACTTTTTTTGAAACTGTATATACAGTATTATTTTTAAGGAGTATGTACCTCCCTTTTTCGGAAGAGCATAAATATAATGACATATTTTTAGAAAGTACATACTTTTTAATCCAAGGAGTACATACAGGTAAGCATCAATAGTATAACCAAATAATAAGTATACTCGGCTACTTTATACGAGTACATATATGGGTAGTACGTTACGTAGCATCGGACAAGCCCTATATGTACTGCTTCTGCGTTATGAGTGTTTCCCATCTTCCAACATCAAGTGTACGTGTAGGCCAGAAGAGAAGAAATTGTTGGGATAACGCGCTGCTGGGTGAGACACCCACAGGCCCTCCAACGACCAAAAATCGGCATATAACACGCATGGAGCATTTGTGTCTGCTTGAACAAATCTGCAAAACAAAATCAAGATTTTAATCCTTTAGCAGATTGATGGATCATTGACTTGACTCGAAAGTGTTCATACAAAATGTTGTCTTTCTATGACAAAAATACAAAATGCAGTTGGATCCCAGATCTCATGCTAGTATGTTGGTAGCTCATCTCCCCGAAAAAAAATATTTATTGGTAGCTCATGTCGTGATCGGTTCAAACAACATTATACTCCAAACTATTGGTACCGTCCGGCGAATACTATAGTAAAAAAATGGGTGCACCTACCATGATATTCGTACATGCCTCTAATGATTGTATATGCATAGAATAGATTAGATTGATTCTTTGACGTAAGGCAGAGATCACCGATTGAGTATAATACGCGCGCGTCGGAGTAGTAGGAGTTGAGTATTGTCCCATATGCATGTTCCGCGCTGGGATTGACATATGGTCGTCGGCAGGCAGCCCGGCGCTCGGCCCAATCCCACGGCGACGTGCCCAAGCTGAACGACGATGAGGATCATAGATTGATCATATGATAAAGGGTGGTTGTTGTCGTCGTCGTCGCTCTTGCCGGTGCCAGATCAGATAATACAACCGCATCTTCTCGCGGTCGCCGCCGTCGCCGCTGATGTGTTTCATATGTGAGGACGCGAGAGCAATGTGTTTTGGAAGATGGAACAGAGCCTAATAGGCTAGTAATGCGGGACTAGCAAGATTAAAAATTGATGTAGCTTATCCCTAATAATTCGGAGCTAACCTGATCCTTACGGTGGGTTAGTTTGATGTGAACGTTTGATATCTTGTGGAAAGAAAAAACAAGGACACATGGCTAGGAGTATGTACTCCTAGGAGTACTAACCCATTTTCTGTACTCCTGGGAGTATGTACTCTCATCGTCAATATACCTCTTGTATGCATGGATTATGCCCCTCTATTATTCTCAATATACTTCATTAAGTATTCTTAGATACCTCAATACGAGTTTGTTTGAAAAAAATATTATTTATAACGTAATTTTAGTAATATACCTTTTTCACGTACGAACAAATCAGTATATACGTAAACCTTTAAAAATATGTAGACTCACATGATTTTTTTTTATGAAACTCATTTTGGGTATCTACTAATTATTAATGAAGTATATTAAAAATAATAATGAGGTATGAAAGATTCATCTATGTGGTATATGAGAAGCAGGAGTACGTACTCCCAGGAGTACACAACTATTTTCCTATATATATATATATATATGAATTAAACTCAACAGAAATGATGGTAATAAAATAAAATTGTGAATATTTTTGCTTACACACCTCAAATTGTCTTTTAGAGTAGCCCTGCCTATTCTTGGCCGTTGCGTTGTAGATGAACTCGCAGACGTAGTATCCGCAGTAATTATTACCGGCTTCCTGCCACAAGCACTTTACAAGAAATAGAGGTCAATCAAACTGATAATGAAGCATTATACATGCATTGATGAAAGTATAGCTAGAGTCAACGGGAGATGTGCGGAATTAGCTAGCTAGTAGTACTTACTTTCGGGTAAATACATCGCAGTTGCCGTGGCATTGCCGGAACTTTTTTGGCGAATTCTTTCCAAACCCTGCGAGACAAAGAAAACAATTACTTTATATCAGGAAAATGAACAAAGTTGCCGATATGGTGCGGTAATGATCGGTTGAACTTACTTGTTGAGCATTTTAGACATGTTCGCGTAGTTCTCGGGGTCTTTTCGTCTCGAGTCTAAGACGGTTACTAGTCCCTCCTCAAGCTTAATCTCTAGGAGAATATAGTGGAAACTGCGCACGCATGCATACAACTCATCAATTACATTAATTACTATAACCTCAAGTAATATATAATTAAGGGAAACCGAATATGCACAAGACAGTAATACTCACTTGAAGTTGTAAGGAAAGAGTATTTTATCTTTGTTTTGATTTACTATCAACGATTGTAGCAAGTTGGCCTCGGCTTCTTTGGCATAATCTTTTACCTGATATTCATCTATGAGATTTGTGTTAATGAAGCCAATATCGTAGATATCAACTTTTCTACATTCGACGATCTTCAACCTGCATAATATACTGAGGATAATTATATATACTTGCAATGAAGTATACTTGCAATATGAAGAGTTGAGCTATATATAGAGACTTAATTGATGACAGAACTAGTACTTACATACAATAGGAAGTGATCGTTGGTTTTTCGAGGGCCTTCAGATTGAAAATGTTGAAGAACTCCTCAAATGTAATAGACAACATATCAATTCCAACGAGGTCATGCTCCTCTGTAAATTTCAACATCAGAGTATCCTGGCCACCAGAGTCTCTGCAGGTTTCCATGTACCAGTCATGCAATCTTTGCATAATCGTGGTTAGAGTTATGGCATCTTTGGCGAGAGGCTTCCCGTACCGGTATTTGTGATCATCCACCTCTAACACATCAGGAAGTAAATCATCGGTCACGTAATCTGCAAGATTTGTATCGGGCGCCATCCGCGGATGAAGAGGGACGATGTCGCTAGGCACCTTGAGCGGGGGGCACGATTGGAGCCGCTGCCCCCTAGGGCCGCCGCCGCCCCGGAGGGCTGCCGCCGCCGCCACGGCTGCCGCCGGCCGCCTCCTCCTCTCCGGGCTGCACCTCTCCATCAACACCACCATCAATCTCTTGCTCACCATGGTCATGTGTGAGTAGTCTTCTCCGGGGCTGAGGGCTTGTACGTGTAGCTATGTGGTTATCTCTCTCTCCCATGATGTGATCTTCGTTGTGATCATAGGCTATGTTAATCTAGGGTGATCCCAAGATATTTCCCCTTCCTCTATGTATTGAATTGATGTACTCACTTGTCTTTATCTAGTATAATCCCCGAGACCAAGGTGACAGCGGTCTATTGGACATGGATTAGAAGAATATTTTCATGAGTGATTTCCTCTTTTGTGTGTTGATTGAAGATTGAGAGTCTCTTGGTGCTTGTCTTTGACTATCCTTGAGATATGTTGTGGTGATTGTGGTACTCTCTTTGGATGGCCGCGGTGACATTGGGAAATCCATAGATTGAGAACTACGAACTTAGAGGTGTGCTTTTGTAGCCCTACATAATTCTCGTCCTCTCTTGACCACAAAGGAATGACCTCCGAGTGCGTCTCCATTATGCGAAATATCATGTGATTAGACTATGCTAATGTTGTTGGGAGTTGCCACTAGTGAAAGTATGAAGCCTAGGCCTTGTTTCCACCATTGCAATACCATTTGTGCTCACGTTTACCACTTGTTTGCTTGCTGCACTTTTTATTACAGATTTATATTACTTTGCTTTGCCACTCCTATCATCCATATTTTACCATCTCTTTGCCGAACTAGTGCACCTATACAACTCCTAGTTGTATTAGGTGTGTTGGGGACACAAGAGACTTCTTGTATCTTGATTGTAGGGTTGCTTGAAAGGGGTACGTTCAACCTCCACTTCCCTGAGTTCGATAAACCTTGGGTTACTCACTTGAGGGAAATTTGCTGCTGTCCTACAAACCTCTGCTCTTGGAGGCCCAACACTGTCTACAGGAATAGAAGCGTGTAGTAGACATCAACCATCACCCTAGCATATCCTTCTGGAATCGGACGGCAGTGAAAAGTTGCGCCGGGTTCAGAAGGATAAACAGAGCCTACAGTCGCCTTGACTTTGAATTGCATCCATTGCGCCATAAGGTGGCAATGTTGAGACTCCATGATAGCATCCACGGGGTAGCTTGCAGGAGCATCCAAGACAGGCTCCTCAGGCAGCTCGGTGGAAGCCACGCTGCTTTTTTGTTGAGATGGCAGGGTAGCTTCGAGGGTAGCTTCGACAAGTGGCTTGCTGCGAGATTCTTCTCGTTTGACCTCTAGCGCTTTTACTCTAGCGTGCAGCGCCTGCAAAGTGGTCTGATCCACTTTCTTCTTCCTCTCCCGGCATTTGTAACCGCTTGCGTCGGGAAACCCGGCCTTCCATGAAAGGGAGCCTGGCGTTCCTCGTGTCCGTCCAGGGTGCTCAGGATTCCCGAGGGCCATTGTGAGCTCGTCGTTCTCTCTGTCGGGAACGAACATCCCTTGCTGCGCTGCTTTGATATAGAACTGAAGCTGTGTGATGGGTATTGCAAGTTGCTCCTCCGTCCAAATGCACTTCCCTGTTACAGGGTCCTAGGTTCCCCCAACTCCAAAGAACTAAGTCCTTGAACGGTCTGGCCAGTGTAATGCCTGCGGTTCGACCCCTTTAGCAAGCAGGTCATTCCCGGCCTTGTCCCACAATGGCCGGGCTTTGAGGTAGCCACCTGACCCCGTGCGATGGTGATACAGCTTCTTTGCAGCATTTTCTTGTTTCTCTCTGACATCTGCTTACTCTTTTCCGATTTCTTGGGGGCCACAACTGCGTCCCAATGATCTTTGATCTTCTCAAACCGGCCGTTGAATTGTGGAGTCTTCTTTTTTTTCGACAAACTTTGCATTCAGCTCATTCTTCCACCTCCTGAATAGCTCCCCCATCTTCTTAAGAGCGACCGCCTTGACCAATTGCTCTATAACTGGTGGCTTCTTCGGATCCTCCTCTGGCGGTTGGGTGAAATTGGACTTCAGCTTAGTCCAAAGATCGTTTTTCTGCATATCGTTGACATAAGACACCTGAGAGTCTTCGTTCTTAGGCTTGTACCATAGGTGGATGCTGATCGGGATCATGTCCCTAACAACAACCCCGCAATGAGCAGTAAATGCATCATTGGCCTTCCTAGGTTTACTTGGTAGGCCATCGCGCCTGATTTCTACGATGATGAACTTTTCATCCTGGCGCAACCTTTTTTCGGACCTCGTGTCTTTACCGAACTTTGGCTCGACCCGGAGGGTTAGAAAAGAAGAAATAATAGAGTTAATACGTGTACATATATACCAAAACAATCAATGCATCAATTAACTATAATGTCAGCACATGCTTAATGAATACATATATACCTGGCCGGACTCTGTTCGGTCACCGGAGCCGTCATCACTGTTTCCTTCTTCCACCGGTAATCGGTCACCGGAGCCGTCATCACCGTGTCCTTCTTCCAGCGATAATCGGTCACCGGAGCCATCATAATCATGTGTTTCCTCCTCCATTGGATCATCGGAGCCTTCATAATCATGTGTTATCTCCTCCATTGGATCACCGTAGCCTACTTCTTCATCACCATGTCCTTCCAAATGACCATCGTAGTCGACGTTGATATACATTTTGACAGCAGCTCCGTCTGCGATTATGTCGCCCAACACATGTTCTACTACCTCGTCTCGTCCTATGTCCATAGTTTCTGCAAATATTACGACATGACAATTATTATACAAACATGACAGAACGGATATATTAGTGGCCTCGACGCTTCTCTAGGGTTTGTGGTGGCCTCGGCGACGTTCCTCATGTCAAAGTTATCGGGGAGGGGGATATCGAGAACGACGACATATACGTAGAAAAAAATGTTATAGGGTAGGGGGGTAGATATCGATCGACCCCCCTCATGTCGAAGTTATCGGGGAGGGGGTATATCGACAAAATTACATCATCATATATCATTGAATAAAATTACATCATCATCATCATATATTATACATGTAAAAACTTATTTATTTCTCCTCTTCTTCCTCCTCCTCTTCTTCTCCTTTTTCTTTTCCTTCTTCCTAAGCTAAAGATAAACTAAACTAAACTTCTCCTCCTCCTTTTTTTCTTCTTCTTTTTTTTCATCCTAAAACTTTATGAACAAAATTACAACAGAAAAAAACCATAAAAATTCTATGAACAAAATAAAAATTCTATGAACAAAATTACAACAGAATAAATCATAAAAATTCTAACATTTGCATATGAACATATACATCATCATATATATGAAAAAAACAAGCACATACATACATACATACATACATACATACATATACATACTTGTTTGCATGTTCTACTAGGTGCCCAGGCATACATACACATACATACATACATACATACATACATACATACATACATACATACATACATACATACATACATACATACATACATACATATACATACATATACTTGTTTGCATGTTCTACTAGGTGCCTATAAAAAAACAAGCACATACATACATACATACATACATACATATACATATATATAGGACGATCATTTGGGACACCTAGGTGCCCAGGCACCTTGCCTAGATGTCGTTCGATTTCATCGTGATTGTGTTGGGATGATGGGTATATGAGTTATTGTATTTGACCCGCTAAAAAATAAGCTTATTATTTAATTTATATCTTTGTCAAATAAAACCTTTCCATACTTGTTTGCATGGTTCTGATGCGTGTCAATTATGTCAATAGATTACCTTCCATATATGTTTGCATGGCGTACCTTATATGGAAAACCATTTAATGTGGGTCATCAATTGTCCATTAGTGAGATCAAGTAATAAAAAAGCTTCCAAACTATTGGCGTGTAAAATATAGTAAGAACTTTTTGCACTTCGTATGCAGGGATTTTTATGTGAGTATATACTCTTAATATTTTAGTGTACGCATATATGCCAACATTTCTCTACAGCTACATACCCCTGTGTGAAATAAACGAATTCATATGTCAATAATACGTAGATATTATATCTAATTGTTTTTTCATATTTCCCTACATCTACATACCAATGTGTGAAAAATATGAATATACCACCCAATAATACGTAGGTATTATACCTAATTGTTTCGAAGTACATAGTCCAAAAATAAGTGGGTATGCAAAATTTCATGCGTACATACCTCAATATTTATCTACAACTATATATTTATTCTATACAACTACATACCCCAATGTGAAATATATGACTACATACCCCAATGATACATAGGTATTATACTTAACTGTTTTTGCATATTTCACTATATACCCCGGCGTGAAATATATGAGTACATACCCAAAAAATACGTAGGTATTATACCTAATTGTTATTATATGAGTACATTCCCCAATAATCTGTAGGTATTATAATTAACAAATATATGAGTACATACCTCAACAATATGTAGTTATTATACCTCGGCGTGAAATATATGAGTACATACCGCAATAATACGGGTATATACTCGCCAAATGATATGAAATTGGTAGTATCCAATACAATTACGGATATGCAAAACTGAGAGTACTCAATATATTTTTAGGTATGTGCATACTCATCATATTTATACAAGTACATACCCAAAAATACATAGGTATTATATGTAGTCGCAAAGTGTGTATGATACCTAACTTTTTTCGGATGTATGTCTACGCAAATATGAGGGCATGATACCAAATTAATTTCAATGTATAGTCACAAAAAACATAGTGTACAACTTCTGCATGATAATATACGAGAGAAGGTAAAAGAAAGTGTATTAATTGAGGAAATTTCTCATACATGGAAAATCTTGCATGCAAATAGTAGGAAACAAATCAGAATTCCTAGAAATGCACTAACGGGTTGGACCCGATCAAGGTGCCCAGGCACCTAGGTGCCCAGACATTTTACCTATATATATGGCGACGGCGATGGCGAGGGCGCGGGCGATGGCGACGGCGAGGGCGCGGGCGACGGCGACGAAGGGGGCAGCGGGGCGGCGTCGGCGCAGCCTGGAGGCATCGATTTGCTCGGCGTCGTCGGGGGCAACTGGTGATGAATGTGAAAATTTCCTAAGTGTAGCTTATATAGGAAAGCCTTTAGTCCCGGTTTGTGGCACCAACCGGGACCAATGCCTCCTATTAATCTCGGTTGGTGCCACCAACCGGGACCAAAGGTCTCTTTTCAGCGACCCAGAGGGCGGGTAGCTGAGGCCTTTGGTCTCGGTTGGTGGCACCAACCGGGACTAAAAGGGGGGCATTGGTCCCGGCTGGTGCCACGAACCGAGACCAAAGGCTGGTATTGGTCCCGGTTCGAGCCATCAACCGGGACCAATAACCTGTGCAGAGCGGCGTGGTGGTGGGAGTTTAGTCCCACGTCGCTAGCTGGGAGCGCCCAACACCTGTTTATGAGCCCCGCTGCCTCCTCCATTTCGAACTCCTCTGATCAGCAGACATATGGGCCTAAACTGACACTGCTATGCCTGTGGGCTTGCCGGGCTTTCTACGGGCCTGAATCCTGGCCCATGGTTGGGTTTGTAGTCGTATTCAAGCCGTGTTGGCCCAGTAGATGGGATTTTTTAATTTTTTTCTTTGTTGCTTTATTTTTTAGTTTTGTTTCAACTTTCAACAAAATACTTACTGTTGCTATTTTTATTTATTTTAAATTCTTACTGTTGCTATTTTTATTTATTTTATTAAAGTTTATTTATTTTACTTTATTAAAGTTTATTTTGTTTCTACTTATTTATTTTATTTATATTCTACTTATTTATTTTCTTTTCTTTTTTGCTTTTTTATTTATTTTATGAAAATTCTTTTTGCTTTTAGAGCAGAAAATACTTTGATAATTTTAGTTGCATAAATTTTATATAATTCTAGTTTCACTAATACAAAACGGACTATCTGTTTCGAGGTATCAGGGTTTCACACGAAAACTCATCTGTTACAAAGGGATTTCAATTTTTTAACTTATTTGAACTACAGACTCCTTCTGTGTTCAAAATGCACAATTACAAAGTGATATTCTAGATTAAAGGCATCATCACAATAGTTGTGGAGAAAAAGTCTTCACTTTTTCTTCGCTTGTGTCATTTGCTTATTGTGCCGTAACCATGGATAATCTTCATCGTTTATCAGGGTGCTTGGGTCAGCCTTGACTTTGAAGGGGGAATTTCATGAAACTTTTCATGATCTTCGGAAATGTCTGTCTTGTCCTCCACTCCCACGATGTCTCTTTTTCCTGAAAGAACTATGTGGCGCTCTAGTTCATCGTTTGTTGTGTTCGCTTCCATATCTTTTCTTTGTCTGGTTCTTGTAGACATGTCCTTCGCATAGAAAACCTGCGCAAAACATGTTCTAGAGAATCTGATATGTGGTAAACACATTGAACATGTCAAGTATCAATATAGACATATTTCTGGAATTTTAAACTCAACAGAAAATACAGTAATTGGTACTGTTGATAAAACAGAGAGAAAACAAATCAATAAACTAACCCAGAGAAGGCGGCCGGAGGTCACGCCAGACGCCTGGGCCTGGGCCTCCACGGCCTTTGGACGGCCCACCCTCCGCCACACCGCATGAGAGAGAGAGAGAGAGCGAGGAGGCGGCGGTTACGGATAAGGGTCGGAGACCCGAAGCCCGCACCACCCCCGCTCGATCCCCCTCATCCCGCACGACGCCGCCGGCGGTTGGAGGGCGACGGCCATGGGCACAGTCGGGCGGTCTTGGCTGCGTGCAAGAGGGCGCGTGGTCGGGCGGAGGCCGGGCCGCAAGGCGGCCGGCGTAGCATGGCGCACGGTCGGGCACGGGACTCGGCACGGCTGTCGGGATCACAGCGCGACGCAGCACGGGTCCGGCGGCACGGAGGCCGGGCGGACGAGCGCGGAGGCCGGCTTGTCGTCGTCGCCAAGGCCATAGGCCGCCGGTTGGAGCCGCTTGAACGAAGATCCGGGCGAAGCACCGCCAGGTTGTGTAGCGCCAAGCCATTGACGGACGCCTTCGGGAGCGTCACCGCTCCACACATCGGGGTCGCCGTTGGTCTGCACGTCTCCGCGTGATGGATGTAAGCAGTGGAGATCAGGACCGCCGCCGCCAGCCGTGGCTGGCCTCGGGCGCCACCATGCCACGCGAGAGCTATGGTCTCAGGCACAACCGTCACGCATATGCGACCGACCGTGGGAGCGGCCAAGGCGCATGGACGGGGGCGCTGCTAGCGATGTGATGAAAAACAGCAGCAGTTGCGGCTCGATCCAGTGCAAGAGTAAGTGAACGCATGGTACCTTTTTCCCTTTTTGCATCTCTCAATCGATGGGCTTCGCCTTCTCTGTTTTCACTTGCTCTTCCTGATTTACTCTTAAATTTCCTGTGAAGAATCACTCCAGATGATGGAATAGAGATCTTTGATTGATGGCAAGAAGAAGAAAAGAAAGAAAATGGACAATGTGTTGATCCAGTTTTCCTGTTTACGGATGCATCATGTTAATGTCGATGCATCTTGTGTGATTCTTGCTGTTGTTTCTCGCATCAGCGATAGACACTTATTATGCCGGCGCCGCCGCATAGCCGCGCAGTTGCACACGCGGGCAGGCTGCAGACGCCCTTGGTCGCCTTTGCGCCGGATGACCAGGCCCCGCGAGTTCTTGTCGTCGCTGTGCATCCTCGCTGGCCTCATTTTTCTCGGTAGAGACGTGGCTGATAACGTGTTTAGAATTGAGATCGAGAGAGACAGAGACAAACGAATGAAATGAACCAGTGTATCCTTTATTGATGATTGTCACAGACTATATACAAGTTGGGGAGACGCCTCTGGGAGGCGTCTATTTGTAGGGACGCGTTCGGGAAGTAACCACCGTGCAGTTGAGCGCAACTGCACGTGGGGGAACGGGGATTCCCCTAATTAATCACAGGGATTAATTAACCTTAACAAATGCAACGGAACAGACACCTTCGAAGATATACCTGTAGATCACCCAGTTACGAAGTGGGGTATTCCTCTAGTATCTGGGAGTGGCATGATCTCATGGTCAAAGGAGCAGATACTTGACATGAAGAAATTTGTAGCAAATAACTAAACAATTTGGTGCTAAGCTTATCTTTGGGCCTTGTCCATCAAATGACAACTCATGTCCACGGTCAAGAAACCATAACCATCTTTGATCAACAAGCTAGATAAGTAGATGCTCACTAGGGACACAGTGTTGTTTATGTATTCACACATGTATTTATGTTTTTAATTAATACAATTCTGGCATGAATCATAAACATTTATCATGAACATGGCAATATTATAATTACCAATTTATTATTGCATCTAGGAATATTTCCAACACTTCTCGGCAGGTGGGCTGATGCCAATTCCGTTGCATCGATGTCGGTGTAATGTGTCCTCACGCACGCATACACCCATTGAGCACCCTCTAGGCAGGCAGAGCACTTCCAGCGAAGGACTTCGGGGCTGACGCCTTGAAACCATCGCACCAAACCGAAGTAGCCTCTCAGCAATGGCTCTTGGGGCAAGAGGTTGACACAAATATCCTCCATGGCCGGCCTCACCATGCGAGACAGTTCCACCAGCTATGGATGCAACAATGCGTGGAACAGCTCCCAGAAGGCGTTCTGCATGGAGTCGCTCCCAAAGGTACCATACTAGTGGCCAACATCCAACATGCCCCTCAGTAGGTCCGCGAAGAAGTCTAAGGAACACCAGATTTGCGTAAACTGGGCCAAAAAACACACTGAAGCAAGTATGTCTTCTGCGGTCAAGAGTTGCATTTCAGAAGTTGATTGTTTACACATATCATTTCTGAGGCTAATTCAGGGTCCAGGCAAAACAAAGTCTGTTGTTATATTGCAGTTACTTCTAAAGAAAAAAAATACTTGCGTGTGCTCGAACCAACATAGCAGTCATACAATTACCTTATTGTGTTATGGAACTTATTGAGAGAGACGACATGTAAATGGCCACCAGTGTTCCCTCGGTGATATTATCCTATTTGGTAGCAAGAGCAGAAATCTCATTTACAAGGATCTATCACAAATACATTTGGATGGCCATATCAAGATACTTGAGAGGGACTACTTTCAAAGTAACGGGTCACTAAAAATGATTATTCTCATGTGTTGGCTAAACCATTTCTTGAGTGGTGTACAAAAATATAGTCGCACTTCCTACAAAACTAAAAATATTATGGGCAAGGTAGAAACATTTAAAAATTTGTTAATAAAATATCAAAAGATCTTCCGTGTCAGTTGCGTTCAACGGTGGTGTCTGCCAAAAATTCATTAGTCAAGTTGTCTTCTATGAGTGAAAATTCGTTTTCTTACTATATTCAACAAGAGACCTTTCAAGTTTACTGACCTAAGCTCTATAGAAATAGAGATTTACGAGGCAGCAATTTGTTTTATCAACAATTTCAAAATCTTTAAAAAATATATATCTTTGAAGGGAGAGAAAATATAATTTATTCAAGAAATTCTCTTTAGGAGAAGCAAGATTTAAATTTTATACTACTTCTAAATCTTTCGATCTATCCAGACTTGATGTGAGGACGAAAATCTTGGTTATTGATGAGGCAAAATATCAGAAAGAATGCGAGTCGGTAATTCCTCTTCTTCTCCTAGGGATAACTTATGTTTTTGTTGATTGGGATGAAATACATCTAACATCCCAGGTAAAGAGTCAGGTATGCCTAAAGAGTAAATATCATTTCATTACCATCTTATTATCATCTAATCTAGTGATTATTTTTCAAACATCAATTGCTGCACATATATATTTCTCTTCACTATTGCCAAATTTCTCAACAAGCTCAATTTGTGAGAAGTCTTTTTGAGTTACACAACGCACTTGCTAGATACACAATATAGAATGCACCTTTGAATAAGTCAGTTTCCTAATATGAAATTCTATAATAAACTAATTTCTGATGGACATAATATGCGTTGTAACAAATATAACAATACATTTCTCTCCGAAATTATTCATCATCCTTATTCATTTATTGATATTAAAGGTCTGGAAAGGCCTAGTGAAAGTTCAATAAATATGACTGAGTTGTTGCAGTGACTCATATTATTGAGAAACTCAGGGAAGGTTTATCATTCTTCACATCATTTTTGATGCATCTAGTTGATTTTCTTTGGTCTTAAACTACCGTAGAATGATAAAGGAGGAGCAAATAACATGTGTTGGTGTTTTATCACCATACAAAGGCCAACTTCATGTTCTAGAAAGAAAGCTTGCACTAAAGTTCAAGGATCATGCATATCTTTCTGTTACAATGAGTACATTTGATGGATTTCAAGGTGGTGGGAGAGATATCTTAAGACTTGAGGAAGCATATTTTTCCATTATGATTATTGACTACTTTTATATTCGTTTACTAACGGCATGCATTTGCATTAGCACTATTAAGACTTGAGGAAGCAATTTTTTCTACTATGATTGCACCTAACCATTAAAATTAAGATGATATGTCTCTTGCCACCATGAAATCCAACAAATATACTCACTGTAACAGAAAGATGTGGATGATCCTTAAACTTTAGTGCAACCTTTCTTTCTAAAACAACCACTTGACCTTTGTATGATGATAAGACACCAACACTTTTGTTTACTCCTCTTTTAAGCATTCTACAATAGTTTAAGACCAAAGAAAATCCATTAAATCCATCAAACCTGAGGTGAATAAGTTAAGTATTGCTTTCAACATTCTATTTGAATGTCTAGATATAATTTCCCCAAGTTTTTCAATAATATGAGTCACTACAGCAACCTGAACCATATTTATTGAACTTTCACCGGGCCTTTTCAAATCTCTAATATTAACAAATGAATAAGAATGATGAATAATTACGAAGAGATATGTCTTGTTATGTTGTGACGCACATTCTCTCCATCCGAAATTAATTTATTTTATAATTTCGTACTAGGAAACTGACTTATTCAAAGGTGCATTCTAATTGTGTTTCTAGCTAGTGTGTTGTGTAGCCGAGTGCACACAATCTCTTATAAAGACTTACCCCAAATTAAGCTTCTTGACCAATCTAGAAAGAGTGAAAAAAACTATATATAAGTATCAATTGATGTTTGAAAATAATCACTAGATCAGATAATAATAAGATGGTATTGAAATGCTATTTAGTCTTAAGACATAACTAACTCTTTGCAAGTGATGTTAACTGCATTTCATCCCGATCAACAAAACATGAGTTATCCCTAAGAGAAAAGGAGAAATTACCAATTCGTATTGTTTTAGATATGATGCCTCGTGCTTAACAAAATTTCCGTCCTTACATCAAGTCTGAACATATTAAAATACTTAGAAGCAATACAAAATTTAAGTCTTGCTTCTGCCAAACAGAATTTATTTTATGACCTATATTTTCCTCTCCCTTTAGAGATATTTATTTATAAAAGATTTTCTGCACCTCGTAGACCTGTATTTCTATAGAGCCTAGATCATTAAACATGAAAAGGTCATTTGTTGAAGGTAGTAAGAGAAGACTTTTCACTGAAAAAATACAACTTGACTAACGATTTTTTGGCAGACAACACCACTAAACGCAGCTGACACAAAAGATCTTTTAATAATTTATAACCAAATTATTTAAATGCTTTTACAATGTTCATAAAATCATTTGTTTTGTAGAAGGTGGAGCTATATTTTTTATACGACTCAAGAAATTGTTTAGCCAGCAAATGAGAAGAAACCTTTTCAATGGTAATGCCCAAAGCTAGTAGAGATGTTTACAAAGATTACCTTAAATGATTATGACAAAACAGACAAGGCAAGGTAGGCTGCAAATGTTTAAATCTTCTTGAAAGAACAAAGAAATACATATATAATGTCTACAAACCTCAAGATCAACGAGGGCTCGATCTGCACGAAACTGGTAAAAATGAATATTGAAGAAGCTTGTTTGGATCACCATCCCATATCTCATTTTAATTAAACATGTTGTTGCTCAAATGGAAGACCCTAATCAAAAGGACGATACTAATGTAATATCCGGCAAAATAGAAAGTAAACGTGCATAAAAACAACTACAAGAAACACTAAATGATTACTTGAGCAATGCTAACTCAAGATTCCAGGATGGAAGGATCTGGATAGTGGATGGTCCATTAATTAGTTGTTATCAAGTCAGACATGGCTAATAGTTTAGAGCTGCAGCTCATTTTCGGCTCTCTCTGTCGGTCTGCAAAACATCTAATACACATATGAAACTTAACACATCTTGTTTCACTTTTCCAGACATCCAGATCTTAGCAAGGAGATAGAATGAATGGATCCCATCATAACATAACAAGTTGTGTGCCCAGGCCAACAATATAGGAAATTGTTTAAAAACAGCCGGCTGGTTACAATGGGGCGTAAGCCTGTTCTAATGCACGGCATGCGTCCTGGTGGGGACCCGCACACCGCTTCTCTGCCCCGTCCTTACCCCCACTCGAGATGTCTCAACCACAAAAGAAGCAACTGGTCGTTGACCAAGCTCACCCGTGGATCTGCAATTCATCTCTTTCCCCTGGTCGATGCTCTTCCTCTACCTCCTACCCCATTTGTTTATTCACTGGTGAAATTGGAAGCCCGCTGCAAGCCGTCCATGTGCTGTCATGGCCGGCCAGCTCGGGAGGCAATGCCCGCTGCCAACTGCTTGGGGACGCCGGTGCAGGGGAGGTCAATGGAGCTGCAATGGGGGTCACGCGGCGGTGCTGCAACAGGCCAGAGGCGCACGGCGGCGATGTAGTCGAGCGCATGTCTGCGGCTTCCTGGTGCTGCTATATATGCAACGCTCGTCGGCGGCCCGAGCAGCGACAATGTTGAAGTGATGCTTCACCAGCACTGCAATGGAGCTTCGGCGGCGGCTCCAATGGAGCTTCACCGGTGGCATGGAGCTGCTATGCAGCTGGCGGTACTGCAATGGAGCTTCATTGGGCGTCGCCGGTGCAGCATCGGAGCTATTGCCGTGCCCCCGAGCCTGGATTAGAGCTCCACCGAAACTGCAATGGACCTTTACTGGTGTTGCATGCCGGATGAGGTGCGGTGTTGTCGGGTCACCGGTGCTACGATGGCCGAGACGATCGGTGCTGCAATGAAGCCTCGTAGCCGGGCACCGATCCTACAATGAATTTCTCGTTGTCGGCCACCGGCAACCGGTGTTGCAATGACACCAAACCTCACCGGCCAAGGAGTGTTTCTCCTACCCTGTAGCAGCCCTGGAGCGTTGACCCCATCCCTGGTGCTGCTCGCTAGCCACAACAGGTATGGAGCGTGACCCACAAATGGCAGCGATGATTGAGGAGGAATCACGCGGCTATAATCCATCCCAGTTGAGTCACTCCGACGACAGTCTAGCGGCTTAAACTTGGACAAGATCAGCCGCCTGATTTGTAGCAGTCGCAAACAACGTATCCAGTAAGAGAGCACTAACCAGTCCAAGAACCGAATCAAGTCCCATTAACCAAAATTGCTAAAGGAAACAATATCAGCCTCTAGCCTACAAGCTAGAGCCACATCTTTGTTACTCACACAACACTAATAAAAAATAAACTTTCACTAGTAAGTTGTAACTTGGTAAGTTTATAAGTTATGACACAAAGATAATCATATGTTTCTATGAACACTAGACGTCACTCAGGATAAAAAAAA
>LR738711.1:48623289-48637982 GCA_902687465.1 Secale cereale | reverse complement strand
CCCCCCGGTCCACCGGCCGCCGCCGCCGACCCCCCGCACCCTCGTTTCCCCTACTCAACCGCCGCCGCCGACCCTCCGCACCCTCCCACGCTCCACAGGCATTACTGTTTGATGATATTTTTTAAAAAATTATTACTGTCTTATAAAAAAATATTACTGTTATGATTTAAACAAGTTTGAACATATTTAAACACAAATAAGTATCAAACAACATTTTAAATGCATAAAAAAATTGTGGAGCCTGGGAATCGAACCCAGGATCTCCTAGTGTGAGAACTGGCAACTGACCAGTCGAGCTAGTAGAAGGAACTTGATGTGGATCACGTCAGGTGGGAGATAACCTGTTGGCTCGAGCAGAAAACAAAAAAAAAATACTAAGGGCGCACCAGGGTGAGGTGCGCCATTAGTATGGATGTACTTATGACGCACCAAGGGGTGGTGCGCCATTAGTATTGTGCCGCCCCCACCATCCATATTTCCTCTCCGGTCGGCCCAAACCTATCCCCTCTCTCTCCCTTTCCCTCGCGCCCTCTATCCCCTTCCCCTCTCCTCTCCCGACGCCGCTGCCCCGCCGCCTCGACGCCGCCCCGCCGTCTCGACACCCCGACGCCGCCTCGACGCCTCGACGCCGCCCCGACGCCGCCTCGCCGCCTCGACGCCGCTGCCCCGCCGCCTCGACGCCGCCCCGATGCCGCTGCCCCGCCGCCTCGACGCCGCCTCGACGTCGCCTCTCCTCCAAAACGGCCGCTGCATCATCCACGCACCAACGCCGTTCATCAGCCCAAGTAAGTTCTCCTCCTTCTTCTTCTTTTAGATCCATTAGGGTTTGAATAGGGGCGGCGATCTTCCATGAGGTGAAGATCTATTGGGGATGAAGTGAATTGAGACGTGGGGCCTTTGCTCCGAAGAGATTTGGAGGTGGCTATGGATGGATCCAAAGTGGGGAGGGGCACCGTAGGCAGCGGCAGTGGCAATAAAGAGAGCAGCTGCATAAAAGCTTGAACCCATCAGTCCTTTTGAGGCCTGACGCATGAGCCATCTCTCCATAACCCTGTTGCAACGTTCAACGAATCTTGGTTCTTGCTTCAATTATATGCGCATCTTCACACTGAACCACACATCCCTCTGGTTATGATACGGTTAGTCTCCACCCCTGGTACGTACACTCAGAGATGGACACATAGCATCATCTCAATCCACTCACAGATGACAGTACAATTTATCTTTTTTGATTGGCAAGCTGCTTTCTGGAAGACAATAAACTGAAAGTTTTCCGGGCACTCCCGTTGCTTTCACCTTCTCCGGTGCAGCATAAGAAATGCAGCCGCTTTTAGCCCAGCAACTAAACTAAAACATGCACTGGCAGCAAATGAGCACACGACACAACATGGGGGCACACAGATTGTTTGGGACTAGACTAGAGATTCTTTCGTAATCCGCCCCCATCTCCTCTGCTTTTTTCCCGCCGTTCGGGACTCATTCAGGCCGGGGGTGGTCCAATGAGAACGACAACGACCTCTCCTCTGTCCCCAGTTCCAAGGTTGGAAGCATTGCAGCAGCCATGGATGGATTTATTTTTTCTCCTCTTCCTGTTTATTGTCTTATGTATGCAGTATGCTGCTCAGAGCCATAGTCAGGTGTCTTGATCGTCTGCAGATGGAGCCTCTGATGATAGTTAATCTTATGACAGTGTGGCTGTAGTTGCAGACTTGCAGTGCTTCAATAGTGAAACTGGGTGTTGCCACAGGCATACATGGGGTTTCTCAGTCTGAATTTCAATTTCAGGCAATTCTGGTGCTTGCCCATTACTATGATGATAAATCATATGCTTGCTCAAGTATTTTGCTCATTTATATTCTGGTTGTGGTTAAATAGTCCCGTGTTTCACTTCCAAGTTGCTAGCAAATGATGCGGAGAATAAGCCATCAAAACCCTTGAAATGGATTTATTCTGTCACAAGTTGCAGTAGGGTGTTAAGTTGAAGCCCATGCATTGTTTCAATCATGGAATGGACGGATGCCATTTTTTGTGCCTTTTGAGAGCAGCTCGTATTATGTGCATTCCCCGGGATGGCTTCATATATCAGTTTTGCAAATAGTGTGTATTCAATTATGAACTAATTGCACACAATTTTCCATAGAGCGCAAATAGATGGTTGATCTCTGTATTTTCCTTTGCCCCCCTTTGAAATTTTGTTGAAGCTTCAACACTGTAGTTGGTTGGTATTTTAGAGAAAAATTAAATAATTTTGAATCTATGAGCAAAACTGATATACATACTTTTGGAAGAACATATAATATAATAATTTACGGAATTACCCTATCCGTTGTAGTTTTGGTAACACAAGCTTAGACCTGGTTGAAAGTCTGACCTACCAAAAGTGATGTTTCCAAAATTCAATCATTTACTTTTCTGTTAGACTCATCAAGCCATAACAATTTTTTTTGAGCTGAAGCCATAACAAATTAATCATATGCCTTTCACATTATCAGAGTTCTCTAGGAGTTTGTTTTCTGTTCCTCTTCTTTTAGAAATTGCGCAATCTGATTTTGGCATGTCCAGTAGTGTACCCATTTTTAGTGTAATTTGGCATCATCATCGATTCGTAGAGTTAACAGTTGATTCATGGTGGTGATGGGTTGGTCGATGCTGTTGAATGCTTCAGTAACTTGTCAGTCACATTTTGCTGTCCACGGCTGTGCCTACATGCCTTATTAGTAGATTGCAACTGTAGTATCATGGGACAAAAACATATGCTTTCGGTGTATGAATTATTAACATGGATTAGTAGAACTGTTGATGTGTGCACACTCAAGTCTTTAGCAATTCCCCCTTGCATGTATGTCTGTTCTTCCTATTTGTTATCTTGCTCAATTTAATAAACCGAACTCTTCAGGCATGTAATTCCCCCTCAAGGCATGTAATTTTATTGTGTGTGTGTGTGTGAGTGTCCCTTGTGGATTTGATCTTCCTGCAAACTTATTTTAAGAATGGTTCATATCTTCCTACACTTCAATAGTTGCTAGATGGCTTACTTCACTTGTTTATGTGCATATTCGGGACAATTTGGGTTCCAACACTACAAATGATGTATACTATGTTACCTACCACACTTGTACTGTTTTATTAATTGTGCTCTGAGTGGAGTCCTTCCATATTGGTAGAGATGGAAGGCTCGAGTAGGGTTTATGATGTGCATTCTGTTTGATTGCTAATATATTTGGGTACACTTCTTGAGGATGTAGTGCCAGCATTGCTCTTCTTTTGTGACTTGTTGCTTATCACCTCTGTTTCCATGGAGGGTAACTTTTTTGTGCCCTTCTTCGTTGATTTCAAGTTATTTGTCAAACTCTCGCTTTGTTAGTTTACTTATTAGTGGTAGAGTATATTACTTTTGTACTCCCACTTATACTACTGTTGGCTGACTTACTTCATGTTTTGTGTGCAGATTTGTGCTGTGGTTTGACAGCTTTGAGCCAGTTTTCCGGTTACCAGAGTAAGTAAACTCTGTTTTCATGTGTTGTGTTGTTTACATCATTGTTCTCTTGGTAGGGTTATGTTGTGATTTGGAAGTATATTCTAATAATTTCTGCTAGTTAATATAAAAATGTCCAGTGTATATATATTTGAAATTGATTGCTGCTAGATGTTAATTTGCTGGTACTAGCTAGAATTTGGCACTGAAAAGCAAAAGCAAAAGCTAATTAACTGCTGGGTAATAGCACTGGTACTAGGTAGCTAAAATATGTGTTCTGAAACACTGAGAGCAGAAACACTTACTACATACATATGCTCAAGAAACACTTACTAACCAGAAAAGGTTTTGACTTGAAATGTTAATAGCACAGCACCTCAATCTGTTAGTATTTGTCTGCATTTTCTCAAATTCTTCTTGTATCTGATCCAGTATTGCTTGTAGTGGTTTGTCCAAAATGTTGAATGATACTGCTTGGAGATGCATATATTGTTTCACCTCTTCACATGCCAATGTATTTTCCATGTTGTGATGGAGGCCTTTTTTGCCTTGTCCACCCGAGAGGCCCTTGAGTTTGCTGGAATGTCGATTAACTTCCGTTTCGGCAAATTCGGGTACTCCATATGTCCTATTTTCAGCAAAGGTCATGCTGAAATTTTCCATGAATTTTAGCATGACTTTGCTAAAAATAGGACATATGGGGTACTTGTGACTAATGCATGGGTCGGGGTATCTTAGTAGTTAATTATGTAGGATCAAGTGCCCCTTTATTCTAGCTGCATTAAACCATAGGCGGCAATAGAGCCAAGTGATTAGGCCCAACTTAGAATTCTCCTTCCCAGCTTAGCTTTTAGGATGCCTCGGTGTCGACAAACTATAAATTATAAAATCTTGACTTTTAGGGTGCCTCGGTGTCGATAAAAACCGAAATGATGAAAGCTTAGGCTTTTAGGGTGCCTCGGCGTCGAAAAACCCTCAATTATAAAAGCTTAGCTTTTAGGATGCCTCAGTGTCGACAAACCCTAAATGATGAGACCATGATCTTGTTCCTTGACAATAACCAACTTTTTGACCAAACTTTGTTCCTATTTAGAGACAAACATGGCCAACAACGATGAGGCCGGGGGTTCGGGCGGCAAGGCATTCTGTGAGCTGTCCCAGGAGATGGAGGAACAACCTCACTTGTATGAGGACGCCGCCTTCCCCACCGATCCTGAGACCACTGATGGTACCGCCGAGGATGACCCCACTGATGCCACCACTGATGGTGCCGCCGAGGATGCCACCACTGATGATGGTGGCGCACGCACAGATGGCAGCCAACCGAAGAGGCAACGGAAGGACCGGCGCCCGACCATGCTCCGCACCCTCAAGTAGGAAGTTACTGAAGTGGACTCCGACGGGAATCCAACGACGCCCGAACGAATAGTCAAGGGGTACTCGCTTCAGCTCGGGTGCATTCTCCGGAGCACCGTCTCGATCAACACCAAGAACCTGAGGCATCCTGACCGAGGGAATTTGCGCAACCTCCTCTTCACGAAGCTGCACGAACGATACAAGTTCCCCGCTGAATTTGAAAACACAAGCCTCAAAGGGAATAAAGTGAACAATGCTGCCCTCACGAAGATGAGCAAGGCCCTGTCTACTTGGAAAAGCAATGTGAAGAGAATGATCGAGAAAGGTGAGAGTTATGAGAAGATCAAGGAGAAAAATCCTTCGATCACCGAAGATGACTACAACGACTTCAAGATCAATTGCTCGAGCACCGCAAACTCCGAATCAAGTCAGTGGGGGAAAGAAATGCGGGAGCTGAACTTAGGGGAACACACACTCGGTCCCGACGGTTACAGAGTGGCAGAGCCTATATGGGACAAGGAGGAGGCGGACCATGCCGAGCAAGGCCTACCGCCCCTCTTCGATAAATACGGTAACAAGCAGACCAGGAACTTTGTCAGGGCCCGGTACAAGAAGGACCAAAAACGAAGGAGCTTACCACGGATCCGAAGACCAGGGCGCTTGAGCTTGTTCTGGTAAGGAATACACCCCCGCGTAATTAGCTCCATATGGTTGCATTCTAATTAATGAAGCCAAATTTCTAAATGGTTCACATTCCTTCCGCAGGCGACTGAAAGCAGTAGCGCGGGGTCGACTAAGAGCAACCCTTGGGACACAACTCTAAATAGGGTGTTGAATGTAATGAAGAACAATGATAAGCTCAATAAGCCGACGTCAGCGGTTCATGTGGCCGGCAAAGGCTTGTCGACAAAATGGTCGTCATACTATAACGCTGGTGGGCGAAAGGAGAAAAAGACCAGCTCGGAAAGCCAGGCGCGCGAGGTTCAAGAACTCAAGGCACAGGTGGCGCGGATTCCGGAGATTGTCCAAGAGCAAGTGCAACAACAGCTCGGAGCGACGATCACCGCCATTGTGCCTACCTTAATCGAGGGGTTGAGTGCGTGGATTGCGGGCGGCCAATAGGGGCCGCCCCCGATTCCTAGCTTCACGGCCAGCAACTCGCAGAACGCGGTGGCGGGGCCATTGGTGTCTCCGACGGAGGCGGCATTGGTGTCTCCGACGCCGGCACGGGAGCTTAATGCACCCGGGTGTACGCCGGCCGGCACCTCTGCAGCAAGCGGCCCCTCCGTCAACTGCACGCCCGCCGTTGGCGGTGCCTCGACATTAGCCGAGCTCGACGCCATCATCATGGTAACTAATTAAGCCTCTCTCGGCCGAGGACTTCATCTCCTTGCCTTTGATTGGGCATCCCTGACGCCCTACATGTTTTCGCAGGGCGCCGCCGACGTTCCGTGCACTCTCCTGCACTTCGTGAACAACGAGTTGGTCGATGTCGCCAAGGGAAAAATCGTTCAACCGGGCAACCCCTTGTTCCACGGTACCCAGATGCCATCCAACTTGTTTAGGGTTCAACTGGTTCGGGTACTGCCAGGATGCGACGAGGTGTTACCCCCGATTCCACCCGTCGGGGCCGACGATGATGACGTGATGACCCTCAGCGCCTGCCTGAGCTGGCCCCTGCTTTGGTCGAAGAGCCAGATTCGTTTGGGGGCGGGGGACACCACCCCAAAGACAACACCGCCAGTCGTGCCGGCGCTAGGTCGGCCCCATGGCAAGACCGCCGCAACGCTGCCGGACATCCCTATGCCACTGGATCCAAACATGCATATGGCACAGGATCAGAACGACTACGACGACGATACATTTGCCAACGTCGATCAGTACTTTGCCGATCATGGGTACGGTGGTGACTTCATGGGGCCTCCTTCTCAAGAACCCAACCCAATAAAAGACGTGCGCGATCTAGCTGGTACCGCGGAGAAGCCAAGTTGCAACAGGCGTCGTCTGCCGTTCAGCTCTCAGGAGACGCCTCCAGCTGCCGACTTCACCAAGCGTTAGATAGGCGAGGTGCGAAATATTATCAGCCCCAACACACTCAAGAAGGCGGTCTGTGAGCAGAACTCGGTCCCATTACAGGAGAAGAAGAAGGCACGCAAAAGAAAGACTAACAAGGGTGCGAGCCAGCCGGCACCGAGTACGATCCGTGCTCAGGACGGGCCACCTTCACCTGAGGATGTAATGAGGAGGGTGCATGTGGCGGGAAGGCCGATGCTACCGAGAAATATGCTCGATGCTGCAACCGGTGCTATGCGGAGTCTGCATGACAGTGTTCTTTCTTTGGAGAAGCGGCGTCTCAGAGAGAAGGATGTGTTATACCCGGTTTTCACGGCTAAGGTGCCAGAGGGCAAGGGCTTTGTGGATAACTCCATCGGGGGTACGATCGTCCTGCGGTTTGATGACATCCACGCTATGTTGAACCTTCATTCGCTGCACTACACCTTCGTTCGGCTATTTTCGCTGAGTATGGAGATGTGGAACATTCGCGACAACACCCCAGACATCGTGATAGTCGACCCCTTCTACATGCGTGCCAAGATCTTGGGCAGCGCTGGGGACCGGCAAGTCGCTAGTTCTTACCTCGAAGGCGTCATTTTGGTAAACCGAGATAAGGATAACTTCCTCGTGCCTTACTTTCCCGAGTAAGTCCTCCCCTCAACCGCCCCGTAACATATGAATTCTTAGATTTCGATCATTTTTCTTTTAACATTCCGTGTTTTCTGCAGTGACACACATTGCACGCTCATCCTCCTAAGCCCCAAATATTTCTTGGCCACGTATTTCGACCCAAACCGTCAGTCGAACGTAGACTACACAAATGTCAAGAAGGTTCTTGATGATGTTCTCCCCGGCTACGCCAAATCTGGAGGCACCTTCACCAGGACAATTCGTAAGTACGGCAAGCACGTGTTCTCCCACAATACGACGTTCTGCTGCGTCAAGCAGCCGCCTGGCGGTCAGAAGGGTGCCTACTACGCCATCCATCACATGCGGGCGACCGTACGGGACCATCATCAACTTCTGCTACCGAGTAAACTCAAAGATTGGGCCGCGAGCGTGTCGGCAATCCAGGACACGGACATCAGACAAGAATTCTTTCGCATCTAGTTGGAGTTTGCGGAAATCATCCATCAAGATGTCCTTCGTACCTCGGGGCAGTTCTACATCAGAAATCAACCGTCCAATAGTGACATCGACACAATGCTACAAATGCAGGCTGACAACGCCCGTGATTTCATGACTCCCACGATAGACGGCGGCTTCATCCATGCTCCGGTCCTTTGAGTCGAGTCGAAAGCAGTGATGCTGTGTCTAGTTCTGAAACATCGATTGGCTCATGTTGTAATTAAACTTTAATGAACTTGTAGTATGTCTCTTTGGTTTCGAGAGTCGTTCAACTTAGATGTAATCGATGCTATTAATGTCTTTCTTTTCTCTTTCGATCGTTCTGTTGCATACTTATATATTGCTTATGTATTGTTTGTGAATTGGTACTAACGTTTCGTTTGGCTAGTGCATAGCGATGCCGTCGTATGTCGTGTACAAGGGTAAGGTTCCCAGAGTCTACGACGACTGGGAGGTGTGTCGGAGACAGGTTCACTGATTCAGCGGTAACAGTTACAAAGGGTACACCACTAGGGCCGAGGCCGAATCTAGATACGCCCGCTATCTAGCGGGAGAGGGGAGGGAGCGTTGGAGGAACCGGATGAAGACGAGTTTCATCGTGATGATGCTCATCGTGATGACCGCAGCTCTCTTCAATGTGATGGTAGTTTAGATGATCGATATCGACTTGTAATGTGAAGACAAACTCGCTACCCGCGGTCTCGAGACTTGTAATATAATGTTCTATCTTTGTTTGGTCTTTTCAATTCGGAGACTAATATGATGAATTGTATTCGGAGACTAATTTGATGAATTGTATTCAGAGACTAATCTTCTATTGTATTCGATGAATCTGTTGTTGATGTGTGCTGTTTATATTCTGTAAAATTATACATTTTGTAACCTGTGCAAAAAACAGAAAATTAAAAAACTAATATTCATACTAATGGCGCATCACATCACAGTGCGCCATTAGTATGCCAAAGGATACTAATGGCGCATCATTAAACAGTGCACCATTACTATGCCGAAGTTACTAATGGCGCATATTGTTGTTGTGCGCCATTAGTATGCCAAAGCACCTGGGTATACATGGCCCCCAAGGAGGCATACTAATGGCGCACTGCTGTGTATACTAATGGCGTATCTGTGGTGCGCCATTAGTAAAATATACTAATGGCGTGGCACTAATGGCGCACCACTAATGCGCCATTAATGGCCAAATTAGGTGCGCCATTAGTAGGCCTTTTCCTAGTAGTGAGCTCACGGATGAAATTGGTTGCGTGTCTGCTTTCCACTGTTATCCTTCATGTTGATTTGTGTCCTTCACGCAAGGCTGGTGTTACGCGTGCATGCATGCAGTTGCTCATGCAGATCATGATTGCGTTGCCCGTGGATGGCCAATTGTAGAGTTCATGAGAGCACAATTACCTATACAAATAAAATAGAAGCTTTATTGAGAAAAAGCTCATTGCCAGAATCCGCAAGTTGATAACCAAAATATACATCAAGTGGATCAATAGAACATCGCATTATCACCACGGACATCCCACCGCAAGACATACATCTAGTTCTCTCACATCCAACGATTCAATCCGATAAAACAAAACCTCAAAGGTAGAGAGGGAAGAACACCATAAGATGCAACTATAATAACAAAGCTCGTGATACATCAAGATCGTACCAAATCAACAACACGAGAGAGAGACAGAGAGAGAGAGATGGCTATTGGTACAAAACCTCAGCCCCGAGGGTGGACTACTCCCTCCTCATCATGGTGGCCGCCGCCATGATGAAGATGGCCTCCAGTGATGATCCACCCTCCAGCAGTGTGCCGGAACGGGCTCCCGAGAGGTTTTTGGTGGCTACAGAGAATTTGCGGTGACGGAACTTCCGATATAGGGTTCTTTTCACGGGTTTCTATATTAATAGGAATTTTTGGCGTAGGTTTCATGTCAAGGGGGTCCACGAGGCAGCAGCAAAACAAGGGGCGTTCCCTCCACCCTTGTCGTTGCCTTAGGACTCTTCTTGCCCAACTCTTTTTCTTTAGGGGTTTCTTTTGGTGCATAAAAAACATCGTAAATTTTCAGCCCATTCCGAGATTTTTTTTTCTACACAAAAAACGACACCACGGTAGTTTTGCTTAAAACAGCATTAGTCCGGGTTAGTTCTAATCAAATCATACAAAAATCATATAAAATTATTGTAAACATCGTATGAATATTTCATAAATTATAGATACGTTGGTGACGCATTAGTACATACATACATACATCTAGTAACTAACTAAAACTAGTGTGGATATTTGCATGGCACCGTGTGACCCAACATCTAATCTAAACCTACGTGCGGATGCAGGGCCAATGTACTATAACTAGCTGTACCACCTGTTCTACCACTAGTAGAAAAAGGGCCATTTATCCCGGTTCGTAAGGGCCATTTGTCCCGGTTGGGGAACCGGGACTAAATGGTCGATACAAATTCCCTTGCTCATTAGTCCCGGTTCTTATACAAACCGTCACAGATGGGGTTCCATGTGGCCACTGCGGCTTGCCCAGGCAGGGGCCGTTTTGTCCCGGTTGGTAGCACCAAGCGGGAGAAATAAGCTTTCACGCGTCAGCAGTTCAGTGGCTCGAGTCTTTTTTTTAAAGGGGGAGGGGGTTTGGGGGGTTTTGTAGGGTTAATTTAGGGGTTTCATATATTGTGTTAGCCCGCTAATAGAGATAAGTGTCCTCTCTTATCTCCGTGCTTGGTCGACGCTACGTACTATATATATACGTATAGATCGGAGGACTCGACACGCTAGCTAGTAAGCAAATGAAGGAAACCATTAAGTACAGAAGATCGACATCTCTCCTTCTTCGAGAGAGATAGGTCGAACAACAAGTTTTCGTATATCTATCCAATGCTACTGGCTACATACATACAATATAAGATCTCTTACTACAATTATCTAACATCTTAAATCATATTCCAGATGGAATTCTCCGGCTTTATTGATAACGTAATCAAGAAAGAATCCCGCAAATTCCTCATGAATTGCCCGTATGCGATCTTGTGGTAGGAGTTCATCCCGCATCTGCCACATCTAATTTGAAGAACGGGGTCAATATATATATATATATATATATATATATATATATATATATATATATATATATATATATATATATATATATATATATATATATATATATATATATATATATATATATATATATTTGGCAACCCTGTGACAAATTGCAAAACTGCCACACCATCTCATTAACGTCTGCGGACACGATCCCGCCAGGCAGCCCCGATCGAACCACACCGTTTCGCTTCTCCCACGCACGATACCGCCTAGCAGTTCCATTTCTCCCGCGATCCTTTTTTCCTCTTCGGGCGAAAAAAATAGCGTTAAGTGGGGTTCGATCCCTCAACCAACAGGTTCTCATGTAGGCTGAGTACCACTGGGATAATTCCATTCACATGTGCGCAAGTAGATTAACTAAGTATTCAGGTTTTCAGAGTTCAGATGGATCCAAACCAAGATTTGATCCATCTCATGCTCGCATAAATGGAAGAGACTTCACTCCAAGGTTACATTGGCGTGTGACACAACGATGGACACGGCAGCGCTGAGGTGTGTCTACGACTAGAAACCCCCTCTCATCCCCTTGGATTCGTCACTAATGGCGGCCCAGCCGAGCGACCCTGCGATCTGATGATTTTTGGTTCATACGGGTTGTCGCATAAGTGTCTTACTACTACCGAGAGATGCCATAAGTTCAGCAAGTCCATCTTGACCACATTTCCTGTTGGTTGAGACCCTCACAATCTCTCTCACTCTTCAAATTTAGTGGACACACACGCAGTGTTTCAAACGGACGCATGCTTCAGAGTTTCAGAGAAAGACCAAAGTAATTGAAAACAAAGGAGACAATAGTGTTTTGTCTGGGCAACACATGCCCTTTTTTTAGTACAACAAATGCCTTAATTCTGTTTCCAACGAGTGCTAGTATTTTGGTTGCTATCTACCTGTTGCGTGCTTTATTAGTTTGCAAATTTCCATATCCGTGCTCCTTCATGCTACTACTATCTGCTGCTATAATTTTTGTGGAATTTGGTCCCAATCTTTCTTTCTTGATAAGAAAAAACAAAAGGTAGTTTCCAAAAGAATGATCTTTTGTCGGTAGGTATCTCTCTCACTCGCAGTAAACTGCCCCTTGAAAATGTTCCTTGCACTGATCCTGATAACGTAGGTAACATCACCACAGTAATCTTGAACCTAAAAAAATTTATTGAAAAATATAACCCCGATAATTTTCTTAGTAAATAGTTGGTAATATAACCAACAAACTAGATAACTTACACACAAACACCGCAGTAATTGTGAGTCGCGAGTAAAAAATGTTGAAAACATACCTTCGATAAATTTCGTGCAAATAGCATGATAATATACGCATCATAGATTTGATAACTTATGTCTAAAATACCACAATAATTTTTTGTTGGGTGGAAAAAAGTTGTTGTAAACATACAATGGTAATTTTTTTGTACATAGCATGGTAATTGAAGCATTGCCGACATGTTAAACGGCCTACAAAGACCATGATAACTTATTGACCTTGGGAAAAAATTTGTTCAAACATACACCCGCTATTTTTTTTAAACATGGTAGTATAAGCAGCTCATAATCGATAGCTTACATAGAAACACCATGATAACTTTTGCCCTAGGAGAAGGTTGTTGAAAAATATACCCTCACTAACTTATTTGTACATAGTATGGTAATATACAACTCAAAGACTTGATAACTTATGTCCAAACACCTCGGTAATTTTAACTAGGAGTATTGCAAATTACCTCAACAGCTTCTGTGCAAATAACACGGTAATGTACGTCCAAACACTGTGGTAATTTTGGATAGGGAAAAGCTTTACAGAATACTCGCGGTAATTTTTATGTAAATAGCATGGTAATTTAGGCCTCACAAACATTCTAATTTACTTACAAACGCTGCAGTAATTTTGACTAGGTGAAATTTATTGGGAAAATAACCCCTGTTAATTTCTATGTAAATAGAACGATAATTCACGTACCACAGACATGATAAATTATGTACAAACACCATTCTAATTTTTTACTTGAAAAAGATGTTGAAACATACCCTGATAAATTGTGTGTAAATAACATGGTAATATACGCACCACAATCATGTTAATATTCATACAAACACCATAGTAATGTTTGAACCAGGGAAAAAGTTGTTGAAAACATATCCCTGATAACCTTTGTGTAAATAGTACGAATGTCATGCATATCTGATAATTTACTCATGCAAATCTGATAACTTGTGTATGAACGTCATGGTAACTTTTATGATCTGTGGGTATAAAAAATGTTGAAAACATACAAACAGTACCTTATATGTACCTAGCGTGATGATTTACACACCGCAAACATAATAACTTTGGTACAAAACACCATAATAAATTTGCCCAAGTGATTTTTTATGAACACATGATAACTTCTGTCTAAATAACGTGATAATTTACTCATCGCAGATCTAATTACTTACGTACAAACATCATGGTAACATTGATCGGGGGACGGTTGTTGAAAAATACACCCCCGATAACTTATCTGCAAATATCATGGTAATATATGAAGCCCATACCTGATAATTTAAGTACAATCATGAAAAAAGCTATTGAGAAACATACCCCAAAAACTTGAGTGGGAAAAGCATGGCAACATTAAAACCCCGTACCTGATAACTTACATGCAAACATCATGATATTTTGCATCTGAAAAGGAGTGAAGGGGACGCCCGGGTTTGTGAACCGCGTGAAATGTGTAGAAAAAATGATAGAACTAGGGCGCATTGGGACGTGGAGTATCTGCACCCGAGCTCAAATGAGCTCGGGTGAACAGTAAAATCGAAAAAAAAATCAAAAAAAATTCAAAAAAATCCAATTTTTTTTGGTGAAACATTGATAAAAGTTGTAAGTGGTTGCAAAAATTTGTCATGAAATAACATTCCTAGAAAGCGTGAAAAAAAAACAAAATCAGTACTCTGAAAATGCTACTTTCGAAAGCATTTTGGAGCACTGAATTTGTTTTTTTGCCACGCCTTACAGAAATGTGATTCCTTGACAAATTTTTGCATGCACTTAGAACTTTTATCAATGTTTCACCTAAAAAAAATTTGGACTTTTTTTGAATTTTTTTCGATTTTTTCGATTTTACTGTTCACTGGGCTCATTTGAGCCCGGGAGCAGAAAGGCACTTTCGGGCGCATTGTTCTAAAACCCGTACACGTGAGGCTGCCGTTCGGATTTTCAGTTACTAATCACTGCCTTTTTTTGTTTATTCTCATCTCAGAAAGATACAACTAGCATGTAAGTTGTATGTAACTAGTTAAGTGGGCTAGCGCAGCAGGATGTTGCAGCTTAGTTTCGTATGAGAGGGTCTAGGTTCGAATCCCCTTCAACGCCATTTTTTGCGTATTTTAAACTACATGCCCGAAAAAAAAAACTAGAGAAGATTGGATCGAAGGAGGGCGGTCGCTCGGAAGGAGGTCGGGCCGAAGGGAGAGAGTGGTGTGATACTTTTAGCAATCTGGCACACGTGTGCCAGATATCACAGTCCATATATATATATATATATATATATATATATATATATATATATATATATATATATATATATATAT
>LR738711.1:48600863-48623197 GCA_902687465.1 Secale cereale | reverse complement strand
ATATATATAGGACTAATTTTCTGTACTCCTGGGAGTATGTACTCTCATCGTCAATATACCTCTTGTACGCATGGATTATGCCCCTCTATTATTCTCAATATACTTCATTAAGTATTCTTAAATACCCCAATACGAGTTTGTTTGAAAAAATATTATTTATGACGTACTTTTTGTAATATACTTTTTTCACGTACGAACAAATCAGTATATACGTAAACCTTTAAAAATATGTAGACTCACATGATTTTTTTTATGAAACTCATTTTGGGTATCTAGTAATTATTAATGAAGTATATTAAAAAAAATAATGAGGTATGAAAGATTCATCTATGTGGTATATAAACTCAACAGAAATGATGGTAATAAAATAAAATTGTGAATATTTTTGCTTACACACCTCAAATTGTCTTTTAGAGTAGGCCCGCCTATTCTTGGCCGTTGCGTTGTAGATGAACTCGCAGACGTAGTATCCACAGTAATTATTCCCGGCTTCCTACCACAAGCACTTTACAAGAAACAGAGGTCAATCAAACTGATAATAAAGCATTATACAGGCATTGATGAAAGTATAGCTAGAGTCAACGGGAGATGCGTGGAACTAGCTAGCTAGTAGTACTTACTTTCGGGTAAATACATCGCAGTTGCTGCGGCATTGCCGGAACTTTTTTGGTGAATTCTTTCCAAACCCTGCGAGACAAAGAAAACAATTACTTTATATCAGGAAAATGAACAAAATTGCCGATATGGTGCGGTAATGATCGGTTGAACTTACTTGTTGAGCATTTTAGACATGTTCGCATAGTCCTCGGGATCTTTTCGTCTCGAGTCTAAGATGGTTACTAGTCCCTCCTCAAGCCTAATCTCTAGGAGAATATAGTGGAAACTGCGCACGCATGCATACAACTCATCGATTACATTAATGACTATAACCTCGAGTAATATATAATTAAGGGAAACCGAATATGCACAAGACAGCAACACTCACTTGAAGTTGTAAGGAAAGATTATTTTATCTTTGTTTTCATTTACTATCAACGATTGTAGCAAGTTGGCCTCGGCTTCTTTGGCATGATCGTTTACCTGATATTCATCTATGAGATTTGTGTTAATGAAGCCAATATCGTAGATATCAGCTTTTCTACATTCGACGATCTTCAACCTGCATAATATAGTGAGGATAATTATATATACTTGCAATGAAGTATACTTGCAATACGAAGAGTTGAGCTATATATAGAGACTTAATTGATGACAGAACTAGTACTTACAGACAGTAGGAAGTGATCGTTGGTTTTTCGAGGGCCTTCTGATTGAAAATGTTGAAGAACTCCTCAAATGTAATAGACAACATATCAATTCCAACGAGGTCGTGCTCCTCTGTAAATTTAAGCATCAGAGTATCCTGGCCACCAGAGTCTCTGCAGGTTTCCATGTACCAGTCATGCAATTTTCGCATAATCGTGGTTAGAGTTATGGCATCTTTGCCGAGAGGCTTCCCTTACCGGTATTTGTGATCATCCACCTCTAACACATCAGAAAGTAAATCATCGGTCACGTAATCTGCAAGATTGGTACTGGGCGCCATTCCCGGATGATGAGGGACGATGTCGCTAGGCACCTTGAGCGGGGGGCACGATTGGTTCTCTTGTTCGCCGAGCTAGGGAATCTGTTTCCCACTTTTTTCTGTGCTAACCTATGATCACTGCAAGTACTTCCCGACCGTGATGCTTCGACATATGACTTTTGAATAATGCGCTCATAGTTACTTTTCGGCGGAGACGGTGGTGGTTTCTTTAGGGTATCAATAGTACGCTTCGCTCTCACCAGATCTATCTGCTGCTTTGGAGGTACAGGTTTCTTTGCAAAAAAGTCCTTCACTTCGGCTTTACAGATCTCCGTGTTCTCCTCGTCGGTCCTCTCGTATGGTAACTTCTCTTAGGGTCTGAGAGATGGACCGTATCTGTATTGCCTCCTGCCTCTGGTTGTACTGCTAGACGCCTGAGCAGTCCCAGCGGCTGCCTTCTTTTGTTGCTTACGAGGCGGAGGAGGAGGCGGGGTGCTACCACGCGCCGGAGCAGCCGGAGCGTCGGCGGCTCTCTTAATGCCTTGCTGACGAGGCGGAGGAGGAGGCGGGCTGCTCGGACGCACAGGCGCAGGCGGAGGAGGAGGCGGGCTGCTCGGACGCGCCGGCGTAGGCGGAGGAGGAGGCGAGCTGCTCGGACGCGTCGGCGCAGGCGGAGAAGGAGGTGGAGTGCCGCCACGCGCCTGATCACCCGGAGAAGGAGATGGAGTGCGTTGATCCCTTGCCGGAGGTGGAAGCGGAGTGCGCTGACTCGCCAGAGGTGTCCTGTTCACAAGGTTGATGAGGTCCTTTCGCCATAGGCATGGAGTCTTTAGAGAAGAACCCAGTCGAGTCTCCCCTTCACCGGTAGGGTGGTCAAGCTCGAGATCCTCAAGCCCCTCCGTTATTTAATCCACCATCACCCTAGCATATCCTTCTGGAATCGGACGTCAGTGAAAAGTTGCGCCGGGTTCAGAAGGATAAACAGAGCTTACAGTCGCCTTGACTTTGAGTTGCATCCATTGCGCCATAAGGTGGCAATGTTGAGACTCCATTATAGCATCCATGGGGTAGCTTGCAGGAGCATCCAAGACAGGCTCCTCAGGCAGCTCGGTGGAAGCCACGCTGCTTTTCCGTTGAGATGGCGGGGTAGCTTCGAGGGTAGCTTCGACAAGTGGTCTGATCCACTTTCTTCTTCCTCTCCCGGCATTTGTAACCGCTTGCGTCGGGAAACCCGGCCTTCCACGAAAGGGAGCCTGGCGTGCCTCGTGTCCGTCCAGGGTGCTCAGGATTCCCGAGGGCCATTGTGAGCTCGTCGTTCTCTTTGTCGGGAATGAACATCCCTTGCTGTGCTTCTCCGATACAGAACTGAAGCTGCGTGATGGGTATTGCAAGTTGCTCCTCCGTCCAAACGCACTTCCCTGTTACAGGGTCCTAGGTTCCCCCAACTCCAAAGAACCAAGTCCTTGAACGGTCTGGCCAGTGTAATGTCTGTGGTTCGACCCCTTTAGCAAGCAGGTCATTCTCGGCCTTGTCCCACAATGACCGGGCTTTGAGGTAGCCACCTGACCCCGTGCGATGGTGATACAGGTTCTTTGCATCATTTTCTTGTTTCTCTCTTACATCTGCTTACTCTTTTCCGATTTCTTATGGGCCACAAATGCGTCCCAGTGATCTTTGATCTTCACAAACCGGCCGGTGAATTCTGGAGTCTTCTTTTTTTCGACAAACTTTGCATTCAGCTCATTCTTCCACCTCCTAAATAGCTCCCCCATCTTCTTAAGAGGGGCCGCCTTGACCAATTGCTCTATAACTGGTGGCTTCTCCGGATCCTCCTCTGGCGGTAGGGTGAAATTGGACTTCAGCGTAGTCCAAAGATCATTTTTCTGCATATCATTGACATAAGACACCTGAGAGTCTTCGTTCTTAGGCTTGTACCATAGGTGGATGCTGATCGGGATTATGTCCCTTACAACAACCCCGCACTGAGCAGTAAATGCGTCATTAGCCTTCCTAGGTTTACTCGGTAGGCCATCGCGCCCGATTTCTACGATGATGAACTTTTTCATCCTCGCGCAACCTTTTCTCGTGCCTCGTGTCTTTACCAAACTTTGGCTCGATCCGGAGGGCTAGAAAAGAAGAAATAACAGAGTTAATATGTGTACATATATACCAAAACAATCAATGCATCAATTAGCTATAGTGTCAGCACATGCTTAATGAATACATATATACCTGGCCGGACTCTGTTCGGTCACCGGAACCGTCATCACCGTGTCCTTTTTCCACCGGTAATCGGTCACCGGAGCAGTCATCACCGTGTCCTTCTTCCACCGATAATCGGTCACCGGAGCCATCATAATCATGTGTTTCCTCCTCCATTGGATCATCGGAGCCTTCAAAATCATGTGTTATCTCCTTCAATGGATCACTGTAGCCTACTTCTTCATCACCATGTCCTTCCAAATGACCATCGTAGTCGACGTTGATATACATTTCGACAGCAGCTCCGTCTGCGATTATGTCCCCCAACACCTGTTCTACTACCTCGTCTCGTCCAATGTCCATAGTTTCTGCAAATATTACGACATGACAATTATTATACAAACATGACAGAACGGATATATTAGTGGCCTCGACGCTTCTCTAGGGTTTGTGGTGGCCTCGGCGACCTTCCTCATGTCGAAGTTATCGGGGAGGGGTATATCAAGAACGACGACATATACGTAGAAAAAAAATGTTATAGGGTAGGGGGTAGATATCGATCGACCCCCCTCATGTCGAAGTTATCGGGGATGGGGTATATCGACAAAATTACATCATCATATATCATCGAATACAATTACATCATCATCATCATCATATATTATACATCCAAAAAAGTATTCATATATCACCATATATCATCATCATCTAGTACAAAAAATTGACCAATCAAGTTTTCATATATCAGCATCATCTACTACAGAAAAAATTGACCAATTGACGACACTCGAACCCTCGGCCCCTCGACGACCCTCCACCCCTCGGCGACCCTCCACCCCTCGGTGACCCTCGACCCCCTCGAACCCTCAGCAACCCTCGACCCCTCGGCTATCCCTCCCCCCCCTCATGTCGAAGTTATCGGGGAGGGGGTATATATATATATCGAGAACGACGACATAATACATAGGAAAAATGTTATAGGGTAGGGGGGTAGATATCGATCGACCCCCCTCATGTCGAAGTTATCGGGGAGGGGGTATATCGACAAAATTACATCATCATATATCATGGAATAAAATTACATCATCATCATCATATATTATACATCTAAAAACTTATTTATTTCTCCTCTTCTTCCTTCTCCTCTCCTTCTCCTTTTTCTTTTCCTTCTTCCTAAGCTAAAGATAAACTAAACTAAACTTCTCCTCCTCCTTTTTTTCTTCTTCTTTTTTTTCATCCTATAACTTTATGAACAAAATTACAACAGAAAAAACCATAAAACTACTATGAACAAAATAAAAATTCTATGAACAAAATTACAACAGAAAAAATCATAAAAATTCTAACATTTGCATATTCTTTGCATATGAACATATACATCATCATATATATGAAAAAAACAAGCATATATATATATATGTGAAAAAAAGGGAGGGCGCCGACCAAGGTGACAGCGCGGGCGATGGCGACGGCGACGGCGGGCGACGGCGAGGGCGCGGGCGACGGCGGGCGATGGCGACGGCGGGCGATGGGGACGGCGCGGGCGACGGCGACGACGGGGGCGGCGGGCGGCGTCGGCGCAACCTGGAGGCGTCGATTTGCTCGGCGTCGTCGGGGGCAACTGGCGATGAATGTGAAAATTTCCTAAGTGTAGCTTATATAGGAAAGCCTTTAGTCCCGGTTTGTGGCACCAACAGGGACCAATGCCTCCTATTTGTCTCGGTTGGTGCCACCAACCGGGACCAAAGGTCTCTTTTCAGCGACCCAAAGGGCGGAAAGCTGAGGCCTTTGGTCCCGGTTGGTGGCACCAACCGAGACTAAAAGGGGGGCATTGGTCCCGGTTGGTGCCATGAACCGGGACCAAAGGCTAGTATTGGTCCCGGTTCGAGCCATCAACCGGGACCAATAACATGTGCACAGCGGCGTGGTGGTGGGAGTTTAGTCCCACGTCGCTAACTGGGAGCGCCCAACACCTGTTTATGAGCCCCGCTGCCTCCTCCATTTCGAACTCCTCTGAACAGCAGGCCTATGGGCCTAAACTGACACTGCTATGCCTGTGGGCTTGCTGGGCTTTCTACGGACCTGAATCCTGGCCCATGGTTGGGTTTCTAGTCGTATTCAGGCCGTGTTGGCCCACTAGATGATTTTTTTAATTTTTTTCTTTGTTGCTTTATTTTTTTAGTTTTGTTTCTACTTTCAACAAAATACTTATTGTTGCTATTTTTATTTATGTTAAATACTTACTATTGCTATTTTTATTTATTTATGAAAGTTTATTTATTTTACTTTATTAAAGTTTATTTTGTTTCTACTTATTTATTTTATTTTTATTCTACTTATTTATTTTATTTTCTTTTTTGCTTTTTTATTTATTTTATGAAAATTCTTTTTGCTTTTAGAGCAGAAAATAGTTTGATAATTTTAGTTGCATAAATTTTATATAATTCTTGTTTCACTAATACAAAACGGACTATCTGTTTCGAGGTATCAGGGTTTCACACGAAAACTCATCTGTTACAAAGGGATTTCAAATTTTTAACTTATTTGAACTACAGACTCCTTCTGTGTTCAAAATGCACAATTACAAAGTGATATTCTAGATTAAAGGCATCATCACAATAGTTGTGGAGAAAAAGTCTTCACTTTTTATTCGCTTGTGTCCTTTGCTTATTGTGCCGTAACCATGGATAATCTTCATCGTTTATCAGGGTGCTTGGGCCAGCCTTGACTTTGAAGGGGGGAATTTCATGAAACTTTTCATAATCTTCGTAAATGTCTGTCTTGTCCTCCACTCCCATGATGTCTCTTTTTCCTGAAAGAACTATGTGACGCTTTGGTTCATCGTTTGATGTGTTCGCTTCCATATCTTTTCTTTGTCTAGTTCTTGTAGACATGTCCTTCGCATAGAAAACCTGCGCAAAACATGTTCTAGAGAATCTGATATGTGGTAAACACATTGAACATGTCAAGTATCAATATAGACATATTTCTGGAATTTTAAACTCAACAGAAAATACAGTAATTGGTATTGTTGATAAAACAGAGAGAAAACAAATCAATGAACCAGCCCAGAGAAGGCGGCCGGAGGTCACGCCAGACGCCTGGGCCTGGGCTTCCACGGTCTTTGGCCGGCCCACCCGCCGCCACACCGCATGAGAGAGAGAGAGAGAGCGAGGAGGCGGCGGTTACGGATAAGGGTCAGAGACCCAAAGCCCGCACAACCCCCGCTCGATCCCCCTCATCCTGTACGACGTCGCCGGCGGTTGGAGGGCGGTGGCCATGGGCACAGTCGGGCGGTCTTGGCTGCGTGCAAGAGGGCGCGTGGCAGGGCGGAGGCCAGGCCGCAGGGCGGCCGGCGTAGCGTGGCGCACGGCCGGGCACGGGACTCGGCGCGGCGGCCGGGATCATAGCGCGGCGCAGCACAGGTCCGGCGGCACGGAGGCCGGGCGGACGAGCGCGGAGGCCGGCTGGTCATCGTCGCCAAGGCCGTAGGCCGCCGGTTAGAGCCGCTTCAGCGAAGATCCGGGCGGAGCACCGCCAGGTTGTGGAGCGCCAAGCCATTGACAGACGCCTTTGAGAGCGTCGCCGCTCCACACATCCGGGTCGCCGTTGGTCTGCACGTCTCCGCGTGATGGATGTAAGCGGTGGAGAGGACCGCCGCCGCCAGCCGTGGCTAGCCTCGGGCGCCACCATACCACGCGAGAGCTATGGTCTCAGGCACAGCTGTCACGCCTATGCGACCGACCGCGGGAGCGGCCAAGGCGCATGGACGAGGGCGCTGCTAGCGATGTGATGAAAAACAGAAGCAGTTGCCGCTCGATCTAGTGCAAGAGTAAGTGAACGCATGGTACCTTTTTCCCTTTTTGCATCTCTCAATCGATGGGCTTCTCCTTCTCTGTTTTCACTTGCTCTTCCTGATTTACTCTTATATTTCCTATGAAGTATCACTCCGGATGATGAAATAGAGATCTTTGATTGATGGCAAGAAGAAGCAAAGAAAGAAAATGGACAATGTGCTGATCCAGTTTTCCTGTTTATGGATGCATCATGTTAATGTCAATGCATCTTGTGTGATTCTTGCTGTTGTTTCTCGCATCAGCGATAGACACTTATTATGCCGACGCCGCCGCATAGCCGCGCAGTTGCACACGCGGGCAAGCTGCAGACGCCCTTGGTCGCCTTTGCGCCGGATGACCAGGCCCCGCGAGTTCTTGTCGTCGCTGTGCATCCTCGCTGGCATCATTTTTCTCGGTAGAGACAACGTGGCTGATAACGTGTTTAGAATTGAGATCGAGAGAGACAGAAACAAACGAATGAAATGAACCAGTGTATCCTTTATTGATGATTGTCACAGATTATATACAAGTTGGGGATACGCCTCTGGGAGGCGTCTGTTTGTAGGGACGCGTCCGGGAAGTAACCACCGTGCAGTTGAGTGCAACTGCACATGGGGGAACGGGGATTCCCCTAATTAATCACAGGGATTAATTAGCCTTAACAAATGCAACCGAACAGACACCTTCGAAGATATACCTGTAGATCACCCAGTTACGAAGTGGGGTTTGATAGCACACAAGGTATTTCTCTAGTATCTGGGAGTGGCATGATCTCATGGTCTAAGGAGCAGATACTTGACATAAAGAAATTTGTAGCAAATAACTAAACAATTTGATGCTAAGCTTATCTTTGGGCCTTGTCCATCAAATGACAACTCATGTCCACGGTCAGGAAACCATAACCATCTTTGATCAACAAGCTAGTTAAGTAGACGCTCACTAGGGACACAGTGTTGTTTATGTATTCACACATGTATTTAAGTTTTTAATTAATACAATTCTGGCATGAATCATAAACATTTATCATGAACATGGAAATATTATAATTACCAATTTATTATTGCATCTAGGAATATTTCCAACACTTCTCGGCAGGTGGGCTGATGCCAATTCCGTTGCATCGATGTCGGTGTAATGTGTCCTCACGCACGCATACGCCCATTGAGCACCCTCTAGGCAGGCAGAGCACCTCCAGCGAAGGACTTCGGGGCTGACGCCTTGAAACCATCGCACCAAACCGAAGTAGCTTCTCAGCAATGGCTCTTGGGGCAAGAGGTTGACACAAATATCCTCCATGGCCGGCATCACCATGCGATATAGTTCCACCAGCTATGGATGCAACAATGTGTGGAACAGCTCCCAGAAGGCGTTCTGCATGGAGTCACTCCCGAAGGTACCATACTAGTGCCCAACATCCAACATGCCCCTCAGTAGGTCCGCGAAGAAGTCTAAGGAACACCAGATTTGCGTGAACTGGGCCAAAAAACACACTGAAGCAAGTATGTCTTCTGCGGTCAAGAGTTGCATTTCAGAAGTTGATTGTTTACACATATCATTTCTGAGGCTGATTCAGGGTCCAGGCAAAATAAAGTCTGTTGTTATATTGCAGTTACTTCTAAAGAAAAAAAATACTTGCGTGTGCTCGAACCAACATGGCAGTCATACAATTGCCTTATTGTGTTATGGAACTTATTGAGAGAGACGACATGTAAATGGCCACCCGTGTTCCCTCGGTGATATTATCCTATTTGGTAGCAAGAGCAGAAATCTCATTTACAAGGATCTATCACAAATACATTTGGATGGCCATATCAAGATACTTGAGAGGGGCTACTTTCAAAGTAACGGGTCACTAAAAATGATTATTCTCATGTGTTGGCTAAACAATTTCTTGAGTGGTGTACAAAAATATAGTCGCACTTCCTACAAAACTAAAAATATTATGGACAAGGTAGAAACATTTAAAAATTTGCTAATAAAATATCAAAAGATCTTCCGTGTCAGTTGCGTTTAACGGTTGTGTCTGCCAAAAATTCATTAGTCAAGCTGTCTTCTATGAGTGAAAAATCGTTTTCTTACTATATTCAACAAGAGACCTTTCAAGTTTACTGACCTAAGTTCTATAGAAATAGAGATTTACGAGGCGACAATTTGTTTTATCAACAATTTCAAAATCTTTAAAAAATATATATCTTTGAAGGGAGAGAAAATATAATTTATTCAAGAAATTCTCTTTAGGAGAAGCAAGATTTAAATTTTATACTGCTTCTAAATCTTTCAATCTATCCAGACTTGATGTGAGGACGAAAATCTTGGTTATTGATGAGGCAAAATATCTGAAAGAATGCGAGTCGGTAATTCCTCTTCTTCTCCTAGGGATAACTTGTGTTTTGTTGATTGGGGATGAAATACATCTAACATCCTAGGTAAAGAGTCAGGTATGCCTAAAGAGTAAATATCATTTCACTACCATCTTATTATCATCTAATCTAGTGATTATTTTTCAAACATCAATTGCTGCACATATATATTTCTCTTCACTATTGCCAAATTTCTCAACAAGCTCAATTTGTGAGTAGTCTTTTTGAGTTACTCAACGCACTAGCTAGATACACAATATAACACACCTTTGAATAAGTCAATTTCCTAATATGAAATTCTATAATAAACTAATTTCTGATGGACAGAATATGCATTGTAACAAATATAACAATACATTTCTCTCCCGAATTATTCATCATCCTTATTCATTTATTGATATTAAAGGTCTGGAAAGGCCTAGTGAAAGTTCAATAAATATGACTGAGTTACTGCAGTGACTCATATTACTGAGAAACTCCGGGAAGGTATATCTAGGCTTCCAAATAAAATGTTAAAAGCATTAAGTAACTTCTTCACATCATTTTTGATGCATTTAATTGATTTTCTTTGGTCTTAAACTACCGTAGAATGATAAAGGAGGAGCAAATAACATGTGTTGGTGTTTTATCACCATACAAAGGCCAACTTCATGTTCTAGAAAGAAAACTTGCACCAAAGTTCAAGGATCATGCATATCTTTGTATTACAATGAGTACATTTATATCCGTTTACTACGCGCACCAAAGCATATTTTTCCATTATGACTATTGACTACTTTTATATCCGTTTACTACGCGCATGCATTTGCATTAACACTATTAAGACTTGAGGAAGCAATTTTTTCTATTATGATTGCACCTAACCATTAAAATTAAGATGATATGTCTCTTGCCACCATGAAATCCAACAAATATACTCACTGTAACAGAAAGATGTGGATGATCCTTAAACTTTAGTGCAACCTTTCTTTCTAAAACAACAACTTGACCTTTGTATGATGATAAGACACCAACACTTTTGTTTACTCCTCTTTTAAGCATTCTACAATAGTTTAAGACCAAAGAAAATCCATTAAATCCATCAAACTTGATGAGAATAAGTTAAGTATTGCTTTCAACAGTCTATTTGAATGTCTAGATATACATTTCCCGAGTTTCTCAATAATATGAGTCACTGCAGCAACCTGAACCATATTTATTGAACTTTCACCGGGCCTTTTCAAATCTCTAATATTAACAAATGAATAAGAATGATGAATAATTCCGAAGAGATGTGTCTTGTTATGTTATGACACACATTCTCTCCATCCCAAAATTAATTTATTTTATAATTTCATACTAGGAAACTGACTTATTCAAAGGTGCATTCTAATTGTGTTTCTAGCTAGTGTGTTGTGTAACCCAGTGCACACAATCTCTTAAAAAGACTTACCCCAAATTAAGCTTCTTGACCAATCTAGAAATAGTGAAAAAAACTATATATGAGTATCAATTGATGTTTGAAAATAATCACCAGATCAGATAATAATAAGATGGTATTGAAATGCTATTTAGTCTTAAGACATAACTAACTCTTTGCAAGTGATGTTAACTGCATTTCATCCCGATCAACAAAACAAGAGTTATCCCTAAGAGAAGAAGAGAAATTACCAATCCGTATTGTTTTAGATATGAAGCCTCGTGCTTAACAAAATTTCCGTCCTTACATCAAGTCTGAACATATTAAAATACTTAGAAGCAATACAAAATTTAAGTATTGCTTCTGCCAAACAGAATTTATTTTATGACCTATATTTTCCTCTCCCTTTAGAGATATTTATTTATAAAAGATTTTCCTCACCTCGTAGACCTGTATTTCTATAGAGCTTAGATCATTAAACATGAAAAGGTCATTTGTTGAAGGTAGTAAGAAAAGACTTTTCACTGAAAAAATACAACTTGACTAACGATTTTTTGGCAGACAACACCACTAAACGTAGCTGACACAAAAGATCTTTTAATAATTTGTCACCAAATTATTTAAATTCTTTTACAATGTTCATAAAATCATTTGTTTTGTAGAAGGTGGAGCTATATTTTTTGTACGACTCAAGAAATTGTTTAGCCAGCAAATGAGAAGAAACCTTTTCAATGGTAATGACCAAAGCTAGTAGAGATGTTTACAAAGATTACCTTCAATGATTATGACAAAACAGACAAGGCAGGGTAGGCTGCAAATGTTTAAAACTTCTTGAAAGAATAAAGAAATACATATATAATGTCTACAAACCTCAAGATCAACGAGGGCTCGATCTGCACGAAACTGGTAAAAATGAATATTGAAGAAGCTTGTTTGGATCACCATCCCATATTTCATTTTAATTAAACATGTTGGAAGACCCTAATCAAAAGGACGATACTAATGTCATATCCCGCAAAATAGAAAGTAAACGTGCATAAAAACAACTACAAGAAACACTAAATGATTAATTGAGCAATGCTAACTCAAGATTCCAGGATGGAAGGATCTGGATAGTGGACGGTCCATTAATTAGTTGTTATCAAGTCAGACATGGCTAATAGTTTAGAGCTGCAGCTCATTTTCGGCTCTCTCTGTCGGTCTGCAAAACATCTAATACACATATGAAACTTAACACATCTTGTTTCACTTTTCCAAACATCCAGATCTTAGCAAGGAGATAGAATGAATGGATCCCATCATAACATAACAAGTTGTGTGTCCAGGCCAACAATATAGGAAATTGTTTAAAAACAGCCGACTGATTACAACGGGGTGTAAACCTGTTCTAACGCACGGCATGCGCCCTGGTGGGGACCCACACACCGCTTCTCTGCCCCGTCCTTATCCCCACTCGAGATGTCTCAACCACAAAAGAAGCAACTGGTCGTTGACCAAGCTCTCCCGTGGATCTGCAATTCATCTCTTTCCCCTGGTCGATGCTCTTCCTCTACCTCCTACCCCATTTGTTTATTCGCTGGTGAAATTGGAAGCCCGCTGCAAGCCACCCATGTGCTGTCATGGCCGGCTAGCTCGAGGCAATGCCCGCTGCCAACTGCTTGGGGACGCTGGTGCAGGGGAGGTCAATGGCGCTGCAATGGAGGTCGCGCGGCGGTGCTGCAACAGGCCAGAGGCGCACGGCAGCGATGCAGTCAAGCGCATGTCTGCGGCTTCCTGGTGCTGCTATATATGCAACGCTCGTCGGCGGCCCGAGCAGCGACAATGTTGAAGTGATGCTTCACCAGCACTGCAATGGAGCTTCGGCGGCGGCTCCAATGGAGCTTCACCGATGGCATGGAGCTGCTATGCAGCTGGCGGTACTGCAATTGAGCTTCATCGGGCGTCGCCGGTGCAGCATCGGAGCTATTGACGTGCCCCCGAGCCTGGATTGGAGCTCCACCGGAGCTGCAATGGAGCTTTACTGGTGTTGCATGCCGGATGAGGTGCGGTGTTGTCGGGTCACCGGTGCTACGATGGCCGAGACGATCGGTGCTGCAATGAAGCCTCGTAGCCGGGCACCGATCCTACAATGAATTTCTCGTTGTCGGCCACCGGCAACCGGTGTTGCAATGACACCAAACCTCAACGGCCAAGGAGTGTTTCTCCTACCCTGTAGCAGCACTGGAGCATTGACCCCATCCCTGGTGCTGCTCGCTGGACACAACAGGTATGGAGCGTGACCCACAAATGGCAGCGATGATTGAGGAGGAATCACGCGGCTCTAATCCATCCCAGTTGAGTCACTCCGACGACAGTCTAGCGGCTTAAACTTGGACAAGATCAGCCGCCTGATTTGTAGAAGTCGCAAACAACGTAACCAGTAAGAGAGCACTAACCAGTCCAAGAACCGAATCAAGTCCCATTAACCAAAATTGCTAAAGGAAACAATATCAGCCTCTAGCCTACAAGCTAGAGCCATATCTTGTTACTCACACAACACTAATAAAAAATAAACTTTCACTAGTAAGTTGTAACTTGGTAAGTTTATGAGTTATGACACAAAGATAATCATATGTTTCTATGAACACTAGACGTCACTCAGGATAAAAAAAGTATCTACTAGTAACTAGTGTGTATCAGGATCATTACTAGCACATAATGGTAATTAGTTACTCCGTCCATTTGGAAATGCTACTGTGCAACATCAGTTATTTCTGATCGGATGGCATATTTTTTTGTAGACAACAAAGGATTTATCTTTCAGGCATCCACATCTCATTTGAAAGTGCTAGATGTGAAGTGAAGATCAAGCTAAGCATAATTATGTTAAAATTAGTTCGCTCTACAGTTATTGGGACATAAAGCACATATTCTTTCAATTCGCCGACATAAATAAATACAGGTTACGGGTTCAGAATGAGCAATTGATGATACACTTTTCAGACAAAAGGACAAAAAAACTATATAAATAGACCATGTTGGAGTAATGATGCATTGTTGCTAGTACATTAAATTTGCCCCACTCGAATCTATCAAGATCAACTTGTTCAGTTCAGAAATTGAGAAGTATAACATAGGAAATGTCCCAATTATAAAGGATACTCGAAATCTATCCAGATGAACTTGTTCAATTCAGAAACTGAGAAGTATAACATAGGAAATGCCCGAGCTATAAAGGATGCTCAAAATCTATCCACATGAACTTGTTCGGTTCAGAAACTGATAATTACTACCTATGTCTCGTAATATAAGACATTTTTTGCAGTTTTGTCCCAGCTTTAAAGGAGAACTGAATCTATGCATAACTAGAACTGGACTGTTGTTGCTGTAAAATTAAAGCACTCCACCGAATAATTACATTGGTTGCTCAAAGTAAAAATATTTACTCTAGATGAACATATTTTACCAGGGAACATTATTGATGTTAGAAGTGGTAACAGGAAACAATATAAGTCTCAAGCCTACAGGCTGCAGCCACTTTTCTGTCACTTATACGTCACTGATAAAAGAATTTTCACTAAGTAAATTGTAACTTGGAAGTCAGCCATTTTATATCACACAAAGATAATCTTATGTTTCTATCAACACTAGACACCAAACAAAGGATAAAAATAATCTACCAGCAACTAGTTTGTATCAGGAACATCAGTAGCACATGATAGTGGTTAGGTTTTTTTAGTCAACAAAAGATTTATCTTGCAGACATCTACATCTCAGAGTGTACCAAACAAAACTCAGAGCTTGATGCTATCCAATTATTAAAACCACGCAGTTGTGTGGCTCTTAGCAGCAAATTCACAAATCAATTCAATGGAAGTCCAAGAAGACAACACATAGCAGAGGCTTGGCAATTTCTTTATGGAAAGAGTAACTGACCTTTGGCTGGGGGGATTGTCCTCAATGCAACTCCTTCAAAATATCGAGACTGTCTTGAATGCAAAGGTGTGAGAATTCACCATCACCGGCCAGTAAAGTACATGTGGTCTTCCTGGCCACCAACAAATCAAAAGGAAATGTTAGCAACTCTACAGCCTACAAATAAGATAGCTACATGCTGAACCAACCATGACGAATATAACAATTAACAGCACTGGAGCACGCGATGTTATTGTTTGTTTTCGTTCTGATTTAGTTACACCTGTAAAACTGAGAACCTTAGTGCGTTGTGAGAGTGCATGTCTGGTGTGGCTTTCCTAATATAAAAAGGTCAACAACTTAAGTAATCAGCAAGCAGCTGGGTCGAGAAGGTCCAAACCTGCCGTACATAGCAGCTCTGCTATTTAATGTTTGTAGTTTTTTTGTTCTACAATTTGTACTGGAGAAATTGACAGAAACTGTACAAACTGCAACACAAAAAAACAGTCGGTTTCTATGCCCAACCGATCCAGAAAAGGTACGACCCTAACTAAACAAGAACCACGCGTACACGAATCAGTCGATCCTACCGACCGCTGCTATTCTCGCAAACCCAAGACGTAGACCGCACAGCTCTGCCGAATAGCCCAAGTTGCAACGAGTACCTGTGCTTGCGTCGACATGATCGATGCAGAACTAACAGGGTTTAGATACCAGAATTACTTACCCGGAGAGACAATCCGGCGCGACGAGGAGATCCTGTGGGCGTGGTCGTGCTCGTGGTCGTCGTGGTTGGATGGAACAGGTCGGATCTGAGGCGCAAGTAAGTCTGCCCAAGGATGAAAGCAATCACATCAGAGGAGGCTGCTGCAAGCTATGGACTTGCGGGGTGGAGAAGGAAGGAGGAGGGTAGTACCGGTGCTGGTGGGTGCAGTCGGTCTCGGACCTTGCTCGCCGGAAGAGGGAGGGCGTCCGTGGCCGTCTCTCTCACCCCATCCATGGTTGGCTAGGGTTTAGGGAGCTGTCTCTAAGGAGGGAGGAAGGGAGGTCGTCGTGGGGCTGCGGGAGACGAGGCCCTCGGTGGGGATGGCGGAGAGGACGTGTCCGGTGCGTGAGAAGAGGTCGCCGGCGGCGGGTGGATCGTGGAGAGGAATCGGCAGAGGAAGACAGATGAGTCGTGTACTGCTCGTCTGCTTTGGTCTGGGGACTTGGGGTTGGGTAGCTTTGCTGGTGCGCCTTTTTGTTTCCTTTTGTTTTGAACGAAATATCTTTTTTCAGATATAAGTTTTGAACGAAATATCTTTTTTTTGAACACTTTGAACGAACTATTGAGAGAGAGAGAGAAAGAGAGCGCCCGCCCCCAAATATTTCTGGGCGATAGCGTGCTCACTTGCGTTGGACTTCTCCTTTTCGTTTCGTTTGAACGATGCTCATTGGTCGATACTTTGTGATGAAAAATGCTACACTTACGGATCACGTACGGATGGAACTCATGGACTGCTCCCACCAGCCAATCACTCTACCCCTGATTTCCATGGCGTGGGCCCTGCTGCACCCTTGTTTCCAATTAAACGTTGCCAAGTTAGTGCGTAAGTTAGAGCATCTCTAGCCGTTGGCCCCCCAGGACGCGCCGAAAACCGCCGCCTAGGGGCGAGCCGGCGCTAGTTTCGGCTTGGGTGCCAGTGCGTTCCCAGTCGCCCCCCCCCCCCAGGTCGCCTCCATGCGCCGATATCGGCCCATTTTCGGTGCTTTCGGCCCATTTTCGGCGCTTTTAAGCCCATTTCCGGCGCAAAATGGCCCAGGCTCAACATTCTCGTAGATAGTTCACATAGATAGATAGATAGATAGATAGATAGTTCACATATATAGATAGATAGATAGGTAGATAGATAGTTCACATAATCTTAATCCTACGATAGATAGATAAATAGATAGTTCACATAGTCTTCTCGTACGACCTACTACTACTACTAGTCATTCACCGACTCGGACTCTGCCTCGGTGATGTCCTCCTCCGACGTCTCAGCGTAGGCGTCAAGGAACCGCTCGTCGGTGGAGACATCCCCAAGCTTAATTCCTGCTCGTCCTCGAGTAGGTAAATGATAACAAGAATAATTTCTGTGGTGACATGCTATTAACCATATAGGACTTTTTCATAATCATATGACAAAAGCTTACTGAGACAATGATTCTACAGTAATTAAGTTGCCTCATGAGAAAATCACAAATGACTGAAAGTTTTACAATATGAAACTGAAACATCAAAAAGATTTGCAATGAACATGATGTGCAAATATGATAAAGTGATATCTAGCTTGCCCCCTTTAGTGAAGCAAAACATAAATGCAGGGGCACCTTCAAGGTTTAAGTGTTGACTAGATACAATGATTTCAAAATAAACGATATCACAATCATGCAAAAGACAATGCTACTTTGGGAACAATGCACATTACACTTAGAATGACAATCATGCTCTCAGTAGTTGGTGCTTGAAGAAAGAAGGTGGAGACTCAAAAAGTAAAAGAATGGTTATGTGCTAGAGCTTTTTATTTTGAAAACATAGAAGCAATTTTGTCAACGGTAGTAGTACTTCATATGTGTCATGCATAAGACATCCTATAAGTTGCAAGCCTCATGCATCTAATACCAATAGTGCTCGCACCTTGTCCTAATTAGCTCGGATTTCCATGGGTTATCATTGCATTACATATGTTTCAACCAAGTGTCACAAAGGGGTACCTCTATGCCACCTGTACAAAGGTCCAAGGAGATAAATCGCATTTGATTTCTCGTTTTTGATAGATCTCAACTTGAGGACATCCATACCGGGACAACATAGAAAATAGATGATAGACTCCTCTTTAATGCTTAAGCATATTCTCATAAGAGATTGAGCTAGGATTAATGTCCAAGCTAAAACTTCCACCATGATACATGGCTTTGGTTGGCGGCCCAATGTTCTTCTCTAACAATATGCATACTCATTCAACCCATGGCAAATCACCCTTACTTCAGACAGGACGAACATGCATAGCAACTCACATGATATTCAACAAAAGTGTGACAGTTGATGGCGTCCCCAGAAACATGGTTACCGCTCAGCAAGCAACTTATAAGAAATAAGATACATAGGCAACATATTCTTTATCACAATAGTTTTTAAGCTACTTTCCCATGAGCTATATATTGCAAAGTTAGTCTGCTTAGTACAGGTGGAGGTTAGCAAAAGACTGGGAGCGACCAACTAAGAGAGCAATGACGGTCATAATCATGCAGAGCGACAAAGCAATATTGAATCAGGCATGGAAGTTATATCGCTACTCAGAAATAAAAGATCATCAAGGCTTGACAGACTTTCTTTACAGTCTTAAATATGCGTGAGCATACGCCAAGTCAATCAAAATAAATTCTCGAAGGAAGATATTACTAAACCATACCACATCATAGGCAAACAAATCAAGTTGGTACTCCAATAACACATTGGGAATCCCCCAGCTATTTGAGATTAACCATAAGAAAACCTGAACTACTAAGCGCCATTATGCACGTAGCATCTTTATCATAGACATATTAACCAATGCAACAGAAGCAAACTCTCTTAATAAGGTGAGCATGGTAATTAAAGAGAGTTCAAGCAACCTACTAAACAAAAGCTCTTTGAAAAGATAAGCATGAATACTAAGAGCAGAGCATGATAGTAGCTATTAAAAGACAAAGAACACACACAACATAGATAGACATGAAAATTCTATGTTATGTTCTAGGTAGAAGTGGAGCGTGTTTCTCTCCCACATAAAGAACGCTGAGTTCCGACTCGTTATGAAAAACTAAAAAGAAAACTAAAAGCAAGACGCTCCAAGCATAGCACATAACACATGAAGTGATAAAAATATAGTGGAACGAAAGACGAACTGATAATGTTGATGGAGAAGGGGATGCACGGGGGCATCCCCAAGCTTAGACGCTTGAGTCTCCTTGAATATTTCTTGGGGGTGCACGGGGGCATCCCCAAGCTTGAGCGCTTGACACTCCTGAATCTTTTTATCATCTTCCCTCGCACACTTGAAAACTCACTTCATACATAACTCATCATAATCTGATTAGCGAGGTTAGTACCCTTAATAAAATAATTGTTCCTTGCTAGAAATAAAGATATTCTTGAAGTTCTACTGTTTCTCAAGATTGTTAAAAGGTTTTTGCAAAGAAAAAGCAAGCTCTTGGTTTGCAAAATGAAGGAAAGGCAAAACAGGACAGAATCTGTGAAAAACAGAACAGCAGGTAGTAAATGATTTGTTCGGGGTACTTCTGCAACTCAAATCAAAAAACTCAGAACAGACGCACGAAAGACAATTATATAGAGAACGTTGTCGAAACAATTCAGACCAAAAAGATAATCTGGTGATTTTATACGAATTTTTCTATCCAAGGACAGAATCTGTTTCCTGGACAGCACCTCACAACTTTTGAACTTTCTAGCAATCAGAGGCTATACTTGGCACAAATATGAAAAGCAAAGATAAAATGATGATGCTACTGTAGTAAACAACATCAAGACACAACAAAAGCAAAACATAAAAATTTATTCATGCGGGCTGCCTCCCAAAAGCGCTTTCTTTTATGCCTTTAAGCTAGGCATAATGCATATAGATCAAGTTTTATCAAGAGTAAAAGAATAGCTAGCCCGTACGACGGACTCAAAAGGTAACTTGATCTTCTTTCGAGGGAAGTGTTCCATCCCTTTCTTGAGAGGAAACTGAAATTTTATATTACCCTCTTTCATGTCAATGATAGCACCAACGGTGCGTAAAAAGGGACGTCCCAAAATAATTGGACATGAAGGATCACATTCAATATCGATAATAGTGAAATCAAAGGGAACATAGTTGTCCTTGACAATGATAAGAACATCGTCGATCCTCCCCAAAGGTTTATTTATGGAAGAATCAACGAGACGAACACCAAAAGAACAAGAATCATAAGGTTTCAATTTAAGCATATCATATAGTCTTTTGGGCATAACAGAGGTACTAGCTACAATATCACATAAAGCATAGCATGAGAAGTTGTTTATCTTAATTTTAATCATAGGGTCCCAACCATCCTCTAGCTTCCTAGGTATGGAGGCTTCTACTCTAAGTTTCTTCTCTCTAGCTTTAATGAGAGCATTAGTGATATGCTCTGTGAAGTCAAGATTAAGCGTGCTAGTGTGGGGATCTTTGGCCATTCCTTGTAGAAAGGTGACAACTTCTGAAATACTACAATTATCAAAATCAATTTTATCATTATTGGGCAGAATTGTAGTGTCATCCTCTTTTTTTGAATCGCTCTCTATTATATGAGTTTGAACATCTTCCCAAGTTTGGGGAAGCTTAGGAGCAATTTTAAACTGAGGCTCATACTCTTTTCCTGGAAGACCATGCCATGGGCATAACCCTTCGTCAAGACTAATATAATCACAAGGTTTATTACTTTTGTAGATCCCGACAGTGGTAATTGGGGTAATGGAAGAAGGGGTGTACTCCTCCCATTTAGTGTTTTTGGTAGAACCCATAGTAGCAAGAAAACAAGATAACTATTTTTGTGATTTTCGATAAAAGATACTAAAGCAAAAACTGAAAGGTAAACTAACAAGACTAAAAAGCAAAGGTAAAATATAGCATGCAACTCCCCTATCCTGAAGAGTGGAGTCCCCGGCAATGGCGCCAGAAAAACTCCTTGATGGGCCTCTAACCCCTCGTTGGTTACCCCAAGTGGAAGGTGTGAGATGCAGTGTTGTGGAAGTTTTTCCCTTAGCAAAAGATGCCAAGGATCGAATCCCCAGAGACTCCTAGGTTCAACAAGTAGGTGTCAACTGCTAACGGCGCCAGATATTAGCAATCAACGTGGACCTGCACACATATACAAATAACTTTGTTCCCAACGAGTACAGAGAGGTTGTCAATCCCTCCGGCCTTGTAGTTCACAAAGGATTAAGCGCAAATGATAGTAGTGATAGATAATGTTTGCAATAGTAAATAATAGCGAAAAGTAAATAGCGGATGTGATCAATGATGGTAATATGGACCGGAGTCTCATGATGTTCACTAGTGATGTCTCTCTCCCAAAAGACGATAAAACAGCTATGTGAGGTAAACGAATTACAGCTGGGCAATTGACAGGACCACGAACGCAAACCAATGCTGACTACATTGCAAGAAAGGTTGAGGTTCAAAGCATGGGCGGTACGCCAAAGTAAGTAGACCGAAATCCATCAATATCTACTACTTATCATCCACCTTGAGATATCTATCCAGAACATGTCGCTGGTATTAAGTTGCGAGCCCCACCTATAGTGTAAACTCAAAGCAACAGACAACTGCATTAAAAGAACTTTGCGTAAAGTAAACAATCCTTGCACCCGCGGGCACAAGCACCGTTGTTTTCCCCCTTGTGGCAACAGCACATCCCCTAGACTCATGTTTCTGTCACTCAAACTAGTCATCGAGGGGCATGAACCCACAATCGAGCATAATGTTCCCTCTTGGAGTCACTACCTACTACTTGGCCAAAGCAATAAATAACAACGGAGAACATGCAAGAATTACTTATGAACATAAATATAAAAGAGGTAGATCAAATATATTACTCAATCACAATCTGAACATAATCTCATAATCCATCGGATCCCAACAAACTCATCATAACAACAGCATAAGGATTACATATGTGCCTTGATCATGTAGGGCAGCTCACGAGGACTAATTAGTGCAGCACAAGAACGGGAGGAGAACATCACATAGCTACTGGTCATGGACTCATGGTCCAAGGGAGACTACTCACAACTAATCCGGGAGGCGTCCATGGTGGTGGAGAGGCTCCTGATGGTGATCCTCCCCTCCGGCAGGGTGCCGGGAAGAGTTCTCCTGGTGCTCCCGATCTTGGAAGCGGCGGCGGCGGCGGAGCAGAGATGAGATCGCGAAAAAGAGTTCCCGTGCCGAGGGTTTCGAAGGACGCTCTAAATATATGCCAAAGGGGGGCACCAGACGGGGCTCGGGGGGCCTAGGCGCCCCCCGGCGCGGCCCAGGGGGGGGGGGCGCCGC
>LR738711.1:48589438-48600812 GCA_902687465.1 Secale cereale | reverse complement strand
CCCCCCCCGGCTGTACTTCGGGCGCAAGGTAGGTTCTGGAACGCTGATTTTTTATATAATTTTTCTGGATTTTTCCTGACAGTTCTCGTAATATGAAAACCTGAAATACAAAAACAGCCGAAAACAGAAAATGGAACTGGGGTGCACTCGATTAGTAGGTTAGTCCAAATATGATCAAAAGTGTATGGAAGTGTATAAATATCATAGCAATATCACCCAAAAGTGGCATGGAGCAAGCAGAAATTATAGATACGTTTTAGACGTATCATGGAGTCCCAGGAGGACGCATCTCCTAGCTCGATGTTGAACTTAGCGACCGCCTTCCGCGCTCGCTTGTCCTCGCGATAAGCCGCTCGCTCCTTCCTCCTCTTCTTCCTCTCCGCCCTCTTCTCGGCCAAGAACTGGTGCTCGTCGATGATGTCTTGCGGGAAGTTTTGGCGCCACGTCGCCATGGCTTCCTCGTCCATCTCGGCCAAGTTGAGACGGTGCGCCCGCCTACGGTTCTTTCGACGATCTTCGTCGGTTCTAAGCCGCGGGGGAGGTGCCAACTCATGTGCCCGCTCCAGAGTGGGCACGTCCGTGAAGTTATTGTCCCAACGGGAACGCCGGAGGCGCCACGCCGCAACGTCGTACGCGCGGGAGCCCTCCTGAGCGGTGTCGAAGGTTCCGAGACGGAGGCGCACGTCGCCCGACTGAATCTCTGCGGAGTAGGTGCCAGACGGGCGAACCCGGACGCCGCTGTAGCCCGCACCTCCCCGGGGGCGAGGCGGCATGGCGGCGTAGTGCGTGTCGGCGACGAAGCAGCCAGTGGCCGGAGGAAGCGGTGAACCGCGCGTGGCAGTGTGGAGAGTGCAGTGGGGCGATGTGCTGCGGTGTGGCGTTCACCGGCGAGGTAGGGCTGCTTTTATAGCCGGAGCTCGGGCGGCGAGAGGCGCATGCCAGGCGACGCGTGGCGGTCTCCCGTGGTGCCGGGCGACGCAACGGTTCGCTGATCGACATCAATGGGCAGGCGACGGCTCGGTAGTGCGGCAGCTTTGGCATTGATTCCCGCGGGAGCCGAGGCGATGAGGACAACGAAGCAGCGCTTCGTTGATAGGGTGGGCCCATCACATTAGCACCAAAAAATGCCTCGTCCGGCGCCCCCAGGCGACCCCAGCGCCCCGGGTTTGGGTTGGGTCCGCCGACGCCAGTTTCGGCCCAATCCAGCGATTTTCGGCGTCCTGGGGGCTCGACTGGGCCATTTTTTCGGCGTCGGCGCCTAAAAAGTGGCCTGGGGGGACCTGTTGGGGGTGCGGCTGGAGATGCTCTTAGTTTCCGTAAGATATGTCCATAGGTCTAGCATTGTTGCTTTGTGATTTGTGATTTTTTTCCTCGTTCGCTTGTGTCTAGGATTGCTCCATGCTCATTGGTCAATTGTGACTTCGCACAGATTGATCCCTCCTCTCCCTCTTACTCTGTTTTCACTTCATTTTTCTAACTCATGAGCGGTAGCGGACCAAAGGACTCCTAGAACATTTTTTGAGCCTAAAAGTGGGAACGTGAGTGGGAGTCGGTCCTGAATTTTTTATATTTTTTGCATTAGATTCCAATTGAGCCGCAACAAATGGAGAACAACAGTCGCATGGGACCCGCCATGGCTACGTTATTAGGTTGGAGTTTTTATTCGCATTTGAACTTTAGGGTGACTCCAGCGTCGCGCACCAAAACAACCCTAAATGGCATGACACCAGGGTCTAGGGACTTTTATGATCCATCATCGTACACCAAATGTCTCTGGACTAGCCCGGGCGTACGTACCGTGGTTGGCTCATCCAAGTCGCGGAACCGTACCTACTTACGTACGTACGAGGAGAGTAGGGTGCTTCCACATCTATCTAGTCCATCAGTAGATTCTTTGGACTTGTGCACATGTGTTGATTCGCCGATTTGTGTGCCTGCAGCGGTTGCGTTGCCGAGCAGCCCTCAAGCCAGTGGAAGACGTGCGTGGACTGCCCCGTGTTGGACGATGTGGTGTCGCCAACCAGGATTAAGTGCCCCAACACCGGGTGCCAGAAGTACGTGATCTACCACGAGACGGGCGAGCTCCAGAGCGCGTGCCCGCATGCGCCCTGCCGCTGCACGTAACCGGGCTGCAAATTTGTCGGTGCGGCGCCGAGGCAGTCCACTCGGTGCCAGTGCGCATCGTCCACTACGGTAGGGTGAGCCGTGTCTTGGTCCCTTGTCGGCCCCACGGCCACGGCTTGTCGGCAACGACGACAGCTGGGTGTTCCTCCTGGTTGTGGGCGCACTCGGCAAGGATGCAAAGCATGACATTGCAATCATATGTACATACCATGAAATTGTCATGATATGTTGCTATATTTATCTATGTTGGAATTTTCTCTCCGAAGAGGCACAAGGTAAATACTTCATATGTTTCTACATAGTTGTTTTTACTAGAGTCAGAACCTCTTTCGTTCAAAGAAAATAGATAATACACTCGTGTTGCTGTGGGAATTTGTAGTGCCACATAGGGATCTATATTTATAGTGGGAAATAATGATATGCGAATCTTGTATGGAATTTGCAATACTAAATATATGTTTTTTACCTTAATTAGAATTCGCCGCTAACACATAATTGAAAGAACATATAGCTTGATCAGATTTTACTTATAATAATATACTTACACGGTATTAGGTTGCATTGTCCACCATGATCCATTTTTTAGAGAATAACCAATGGTGTACAAAATGTCATAGTTCTTGAGTAGGACAACATATACTTGGGGCTGAGCATCCCCGTTCTCTTCTGCTCAACAATGCAATCAACTACGCCTCTTTGCATAAGTAGTCTGGGAGTTGCCCCTTTGTACTTCTACCACGTATCAATGCAATGATATGCAATCTATATCGAGAAAAAAGGACAATATATACAATCTATTTTTTCACACCTTTTTTAATGTTCTGCCAGGCAGCATAGAACAATCAACCCGACCGATGAACAAAACAGGCCATACTTTATCCTCTAAGCAAGGACGAACCTTTTGGGCCATGAGTGTCATCAAACCAGAACAATCATATAATGATATTGTAACCACATTAATATATATTCTTACATTTGTCAATATATGTTATAGGATTGAAGACAAAATAAACCAAGTGCTTAGCCTTCCAGAAGATCGTTTGGTTGTAATTATAAGTCTGAACAACAATCGCTATTCCAACTTCTATCTCCAAACAAAACCCTTCCATTCTAAACGCCTGTAGTAGAATGACAATGCCGGTCACACAATGGTACCACTAGATATTAGATCGATCTGATGTTACTGTGAAATAATACTGCCTGAAAAGAACGTAATCCCTCCATTCATTATACAAGGCCACAAACTCAGATTACAGGTACCAAGGTAAAAATTAACGACTGCTTTGCAAGCCAACTTTTCTTCTCATCATCCGGGTTATTAATACGCCCGCGTGCGTGCAAGGAAGGAATGAGAATGAAGTAGCGTAGTGTCATTATGACTACATGCATCCAAATATTAAAGAAGTTACTAGTACGAGGGAACATCATTAATTTTTTACTCAATTACTGTTAGTGGCCTTGTATAGATGCAAAATATATTTTTCATAGTGGCCTTTTATAAGGGAATGGAGGGAGTACTTTGTCATATGCTCTCATTCTACAAATTAATCGAAGGATATCAATAACAATACACATTCAGAGGATTGTAGATGAGAGAGAAAGACCGGACCTGCTGACATGGAGGAGGTGACCAGAACAAAGTTTTCTTCGAAATGTAAGGCTTTCTAGTAGTTCCTATCACACACAAACAGATCTTCCAACTCAAGCTAACTAATAAAATACGCTATGATCTAAGGAGATAGAGAGGAAGGAGACCCCCCACCTTTGATGCAACTGGTGTTGGAGGAGGAGGCCGATGGTGTCATGCATTTCCCACCGGGAGTTCTGGTCGTAGCCGGTATTTCGTGGCTTGGGGCAGTGGAGAATACGGGGCTTGATTCTTTGGCTACGACAACTTGTTTCAAGTACAAAGATTACAGAGGCCTTACTCGGCAGTAGCGCACCGATCTCCAGCGTAGACGACTCGAAGGATTGGTAGGTAGAGGCACCTCGCCATCAATGCTACCACCATCGCTCCTCAAAGTGAGATTTTTTTAGATTGGTTGTTTTGCAATTGTTGCCTATAAATTGATGAACTGGATCCAAACACCAGACCAAGGGGTTGATTTATTTGTGCGAGTGGAACCGAAAGGAGAGAATATGAAAATAAAGGATAAGTGTGGTGGAGATGATAACGTGCCCGGGAATAAATGTTACGACTGAAACTAGGAAGGGAATAAACCAGCGGGTCATCAGGACAGTGCACGATCAAATTAAGCCATGATTAACTACATGCGTGGGTTTAGGCAATAGTAATTAACTGCACCGAGTTAAGTAGTGGCATGAAAGCTCATGGATGAAATTGGTTGCGTGCCTGCTTTCCACTGTTCTCCTTCATGTTGATTTGTGTCCTTCACGCATGGCTGGTGTTACGCGTGCATGCATGCAGTTGCTCATGCAGCTCATGATTGCGTTGCCCGTGGATGGCCAATTAGAGAGTTCATGAGAGCTCAATTACCTATACAAATAAAATAGAAGCTTTACTGAGAAAAAAGCTCATTGCAAGAATCCGCAAGTTGATAACTAAAATATACATCAAGTGGATCAATAGAACATCGCATTATCACCACGGACATCCCACCGCAAGACATACATCTAGTGCTCTCATATCCAACGATTCAATCTGACATAACAAAACCTCAAAGGTAGAGAGGGAAGAATACCATAGGATGCAACTATAATAACAAAGCTCGTGGTACATCAAGATCGTACCAAATCAACAACACGACAGAGAGAGACAGAGAGAGAGAGAGATGGCTATTGGTACAAACCCTTAGCCCCGAGGGTGGACTACTCCCTCCTCATCATGGTGGCCGCCGACATGATGAAGATGGCCTCCAGTGATGATCCACCCTCCAGCAGTGTGCCGGAACGGGCTCCCGAGAGGTTTTTCGTGGCTACAGAGACTTTGCGGTGACGGAACTTCCGATATAGGGTTCTTTTCACGGGTTTCTATATTTAAAGGAATTTTTGGCGTAGGTTTCATGTCAAGGGGGTCCACGAGGCAGCAGCAAAACAAGGGGTCCGCCCTCCACCCTTGTCGTTGCCTTAGGACTCTTCTTGCCCAACTCTTTTTCTTTAGGGGTTTCTTTTTGTGCATAAAGAACATCGTAAATTTTCAGCCCATTCCGAGATTATTTTTTCTACACAAAAAACGACACCACGGTAGTTCTGCTTAAAACAGCATCAGTCCGGGTTAGTTCTAATCAAATCATACAAAAATCATATAAAATTGTTGTAAACATCGCATGAATATTTCAAAAATTATAGATACGTTGGTGACGCATTAGTACATACATACATACGTCTAGTAACTAACTAAAACTAGTGTGGATATTTGCATGGCACCGTGTGACCCAACATCTAATCTAAACCTACGTGCGGATGCAGGGCCAATGTACTATAATTGGATGTACCACCTGTTCTACCACTAGTAGAAAAAGGGCCATTTATCCCGGTTCGTAAGGCCCATTTGTCCCGGTTGGGGAACCGGGACTAAATGGTCGATACAAATGCCCTTGACCATTAGTCCCGATTCTTATACAAACCGTCACAGATGGGGTTCCATGTGGCCACTGCGGCTTGCCCAGGCAGAGGGCCTTTTGTCCCGGTTGGTAGCACCAACCGGGACAAATAAGCTTCCACGCGTCAGCAGTTCAGTGGCTCGAGTTTTTATTTTTTTTAAGGGGGAGGGGGTTTGGGGGGTTTTGTAGGGTTAATTTAGGGGTTTCATATATTGTGTAGCCCGCTAATAGAGAGAAGTGTCCTCTCTTATCTCCGTGCTTGGTCGACGCTACGTACTATATATATATACGTATAGATCGGAGGACTCGACACGCTAGGTAGTAAGCAAATGAAGGAAACCATTAAGTACAGAAGATCGACCTCTCTCCTTCTCCGAGAGAGATAGGTCGAACAACAAGTTTTCGTATATCTATCCGACGCTACTAGCTACATACATACAATATAAGATCTCTTACTACAATTCCCTAACATCTTAAATCATATTCCAGATGGAATTCTCCGGCTTTATTGATAACGTAATCAAGAAAGAATCCCGCCAATCCCTCATGAATTGCTCGTATGCGATCTTGTGGTAGGAGTTCATCCCGCATCTGCCACATCTAATTTGAAGAAGGGGGTCAATATATATATATAGGACTAATTTTCTATACTCTTGGGAGTATGTACTCTCATCGTCAATATACCTCTTGTACGCATGGATTATGCCCCTCTATTATTCTCAATATACTTCATTAAGTATTCTTAGATACCCCAATACGAGTAAGAGATATGAGGAGCAGGAGTACACAACCATATATATATATATATATATATATATATATATATATGAATTAAACTCAACAGAAATGATGGTAATAAAATAAAATTGTGAATATTTTTGCTTACACACCTCAAATTGTCTTTTAGAGTAGCCTCGCCTATTCTTGGCCATTGCGTTGTAGATGAACTCGCAGACGTAGTATCCACAGTAATTATTCCCGGCTTCCTATCACAAGCACTTTACAAGAAATAGAGGTCAATCAAACTGATAATGAAGCATTATACAGGCATTGATGAAAGTATAGCTAGAGTCAACGGAGATGCGCGAAACTAGCTAGCTAGTAGTACTTACTTTCGGATAAATACATCGTAGTTGCCGCGGCATTGCCGGAACTTTTTTGGCGAATTCTTTCCAAACCCTGCGAGACAAAGAAAACAATTACTTTATATCAGGAAAATGAACAAAGTTGTCGATATGGTGCGGTAATTATCGGTTGAACTTACTTGTTGAGCATTTTAGACATGTCCGCATAGTCCTCGGGATCTTTTCGTCTCGATTCTAAGACGGTTACTAGTCCCTCCTCAAGCTTAATCTCTAGGAGAATATAGTGGAAACTGCGCACGCATGCATACAACTCATTAATTACATTAATTACTACAACCTCGAGTAATATATAATTAAGGGAAACCGAATATGCACAAGACAGTAACACTCACTTGAAGTTGTAAGGAAAGAGTATTTTATCTTTGTTTTGATTTACTATCAACGATTGTACCAAGTTGGCCTCGGCTTCTTTGGCATGATCTTTTACCTGATATTCATCTATGATATTTGTGTTAATGAAGCCAATATCGTAGATATCAGCTTTTCTACATTCGACGATCTTCAACCTGCATAATATAGTGACGATAATTATATATACTTGCAATGAAGTATACTTGCAATATGAAGAGTTGAGCTATATACAGAGACTTAATTGATGACAGAACTAGTACTTACAAACAGTAGGAAGTGATCGTTGGTTTTTCAAGGGCCTTCTGATTGAAAATGTTGAAGAACTCCTCAAATGTAATAGACAACATATCAATTCCAACGAGGTCGTGTTCCTCTGTAAATTTCAGCATCAGAGTATCCTGGCCACCAAAGTCTCTGCAGGTTTCCATGTACCAGTCATGCAATCTTCGCATAATCGTGGTTAGAGTTATGGCATCTTTGGCGAGAGGCTTCTCGTACCGGTATTTGTGATCATCCACCTCTAACACATCAGGAAGTAAATCATCGGTCACGTAAACTGCAAGATTTGTACCGGGCGCCATCCGTGGATGATGAGGGACGATGTCGCTAGGCACCTTGAGCGGGGGGCACGATTGGTTCTCTTGTTTGCCGAGCTGGGGAATTTTTTTCCCAATTTTTTTCCTGTGCTAACCTGTGATCACTACAAGTACTTCCCGACCGTGATGCTTCGACATATGACTTTTGAATAATGCGCTCATAGTTGCTTTTCGGCGGAGACGGTGGTGGTTTCTTCAGGGCATCAATAGTGCGCTTCGCTCTCGCCGGATCTATCTGCTGCTTTGGAGGTATAGGTTTCTTTGCAAAAAAGTCCTTCACTTCGGCTTTACAGATCTCCGCGTTCTCCTCGTCGGTCCTCTCGTATGGTAACTTCTCTCAGGGTCTGAGAGATGGACCGTATCTGTATTGCCTCCTGCCTCTGGTTGTACTGCTAGACGCCTGAGCAGTCCTAGCGGCTGCCTTCTTTTGTTGCTTACGAGGCGGAGGAGGAGGCGGGGTGCTACCACGCGCCGGAGCAGCCAGAGCATTGGCGGCTCTCTTAACGCCTTGCTGACGAGGCGGAGGAGGAGGCGGCCTGCTCGGACGCACCGGCACAGGCGGAGGAGGAGGCGGGCTGCTCGGACGCGCCGGCGCAGGCGGAAGAGGAGGCTGGCTGCTCGGATGCGCCGGCGCAGGCGGAGAAGGAGGTGGAGTGCCGCCACGCGCCCGATCACCCGGAGAAGGAGATGGAGTGCGTTGATCCCTTGATGGAGGAGGAGGCGGAGTGCGCTGACTTGCCAGAGGTGTCCTGTTCACAAGGTTGATGAGGTCCTTACACCATAGGCATGGAGTCTTTAGAGAAGAACCCAGCCGAGTCTCCCCTTCACCGGTAAGGTGGTCAAGCTCGAGATCCTCAAACCCCTCCGTTATTTGATCCACCATCACCCTAGCATATCCTTCTGGAATCGGACGGCAGTGAAAAGTTGCGCCGGGTTCAGAAGGATAAACAGAGCCTACAGTCACCTTGACTTTGAATTGCATCCATTGCGCCATAAGGTGGGAATGTTGAGACTCCATGATAGCATCCACGGGGTAGCTTGCAAGAGCATCCAAGACAGGCTCCTCAGGCAGCTCGGTGGAAGCCACGCTGCTTTTCCGTTGAGATGGCGGGGTAGCTTCGAGGGTAGCTTTGACAAGTGGCTTGCTGCGAGATTCTTCTCGTTTGTCCTCTAGCGCTTTTACTCTAGCGTGCAGCGCCTGCAAAGTGGTCTGATCCACTTTCTTCTTCCTCTCCCGGCATTTGTAACCGCTTGTGTCGGGTAACCCGGCCTTCCACGAAAGGGAGCCTGGTGTGCCTCGTGTCCGTCCAGGGTGCTCAGGATTCCCGAGGGCCATTGTGAGCTCGTCGTTCTCTTTGTCGGGAATGAACATCCCTTGATGTGCTGCTTCGATATAGAACTGAAGCTGCGTGATGGGTATTGCAAGTTGCTCCTCCGTCCAAACGCACTTCCCTGTTACAGGGTCCTAGGTTCCCCCAACTCTAAAGAACCAAGTCCTCGAACGGTCTGGCCAGTGTAATATTTGTGGTTCGACCCCTTTAGCAAGCAGGTCATTCTCGGCCTTGTCCCACAATGACCGGGTGTTTTAGGTAGCCACCTGACCCCGTGCGATGGTGATACAGCTTCTTTGCAGCATATTATTGTTTCTCTCTGACATCTGCTTACTCTTTTCCGATTTCTTGTGGGCCACAAATGCGTCCCAGTGATCTTTGATCTTCTCAAACCAGCCGATGAATTCTGGAGTCTTCTTTTTTTCCGACAAACTTTGCATTCAGCTCATTCTTCCACCTCCTGAATAGCTCCCCCAATCTTCTTAAGAGCGGCCGCCTTGACCAATTGCTCTATAACTGGTGGCTTCTCCGGATCCTCCTCTGGCGGTAGGGTGAAATTGGACTTCAGCGTAGTCTAAAGATCATTTTTCTACATATCGTTGACATAAGACACCTGAGAGTCTTCGTTCTTAGGCTTGTACCATAGGTGGATGCCAATCAGGATCATGTCCCTAACAACAACCCCGCACTGAGCAGTAAATGCGTCCTTGGCCTTCCTAGGTTTACTCGGTAGGCCATCGCGCCCGATTTCTACGATGATGAACTTTTCATCCTGGCGCAACCTTTTCTCGGGCCTCGTGTCTTTACCGAACTTTGGCTCGATCCGGAGGGCTAGAAAAGAAGAAATAATAGAGTTAATACGTGTACATATATACCAAAACAATCAATGCATCAATTAGCTATAGTGTCAGCACATGCTTAATGAATACATATATACCTGGCCGGACTCTGTTCGGTCACCAGAGCCGTCATCACCATGTCCTTCTTCCATCGGTAATCGGTCACCGGAGCCGTCATCACCGTGTCCTTCTTCCACTGATAATCGGTCACCGGAGCCATCATAATCATGTGTTTCCTCCTCCATTGGATCATCGGAGCCTTCATAATCATGTGTTATCTCCTCCATTGGATCACCATAGCCTACTTCTTCATCACCATGTCCTTCCAAATGACCATCGTAGTCGAAGTTGATATACATTTCGACAGCAGCTCCGTCTGCGATTATGTCCCCCAACACCTGTTCTACTACCTCGTCTCGTCCTATGTCCATAGTTTCTGCAAATATTATGACATGACAATTATTATACAAACATGACAGAACGGATATATTAGAGGCCTCGACGCTTCTCTAGGGTTTGTGGTGCCCTCGGCGACCTTCCTCATGTCGAAGTTATCGGGGAGGGGGTATATCGAACGACGACATATACGTAGAAAAAATGTTATAGGGTAGGGGGGTAGATATCGATCGACCCCCCTCATGTCGAAGTTATCGGGGAGGGGGTATATCGACAAAATTACATCATCATATATCATCGAATAAAATTACATCATCATCATCATATATTATACATCTAAAAAAGTTTTCATATATCACCATATATATCATCATCGTCTAGTACAAAAAATTGACCAATCAAGTTTTCATATATCATCATCATCTACTACAGAAAAAAATTGACCAATTGACGACACTCGAAACCGCGGCCCCTCGACGACCCTCGAACCCTCCACCCTCCACCCCTCGGCGACCCTCGACCCCCTCGAACCCTCAGCAACCCTCGACCCCTCGGCTATCCCTCCCCCCCTCATGTCGAAGTTATCGGGGAGGGGGTATATATATATATCGAGAACGACGACATAATACATAGGGAAAATGTTATAGGGTAGGGGGGTAGATATCGATCGACCCCCCTCATGTCGAAGTTATCGGGGAGGGGGTATATCGACAAAATTACATCATCATATATCATCGAATAAAATTACATCATCATCATATATTATACATCTAAAAAAGTTTTCATATATCACCATATATATCATCATCATCTAGTATAAAAAATTGACCAATCAAGTTTTCATATATCATCATCATCTACTACAGAAAAAATTGACCAATTGACGACACTCGAACCCTCGGCCCCTCGACGACCCTCGAACCCTCGACCCTCCACCCCTCGGCGACCCTCGACCCCTCGGTGACCCTCGACCCCTCGACCCTCGAACCCTCAGCAACCCTTGACCCCCTCGGCTATCCCTCCCCCCCC
>LR738711.1:48552745-48589099 GCA_902687465.1 Secale cereale | reverse complement strand
TCCTATTAGTCTCGGTTGGTGCCACCAACCGGGACCAAAGGTCTCTTTTCAGCGACCCAGAGGGCGGGAAGCTGAGGCCTTTGGTCCCGGTTGGTGGCACCAACCGGGACTAAAAGGGGGGCATTGGTCCCGGTTGGTGCCACGAACCGGACCAAAGGTTGTTATTGGTCCCGATTCGAGCCATCAACCGGGACCAATAACCTGTGCACAGCGGCGTGGTGGTGGGAGTTTAGTCTCACGTCGCTAGCTGGGAGCATCCTGTTGGGGGACGTACTATTTTCAAAATTTTCCTATGATCACGCAAGATCTATCTACTAGATGCATAGCAACGAGGGGGAGAGTGTGTCTATGTACCCTCGTAGACCGGGAGCGAAAGCGTCAAATGACGCGGTTGATGTAGTCAAACTTCTTCAGGATCCAACCGATCAAGCACCGAACGTACGGCACCTCCGCGTTCAGCACACGTTCAGCTTGATGACGTCTGATACGTCCAAAATGTATCTATAATTTCTGCTTGCTCCATGCCTCTTTTGTGTGATATTGCTATGATATTTATGCACTTCCATACACTTTTGATCATATTTGGACTAACCTATTAACTCAGTGCACCACAGTGCCAGTTCCTTTTTTCTGTTTTCTTTCTATTTCAGGTTTCCCCCATATTAAAAGTGCCCTCAAAATTCCGGGAAAAATACAAGAAAAATCAGCGTATCGGGAGCTTCCGGAAAAACCAAGGCAGGGCCAGAGGGGAGCCTGGGGGGGCCCAGGCAGCCACCCGGCGCGGCTCCACCCCTGGCCGCGCCAGGGGGGCGCCTGGGGCCCCACTTCCTCCTTTGGTGCCCCCCCTTTGGCATATATTTACCTCGCGTCCCGAAACCCTCGAGGACGGAAACCCTTTTTACAATCTCGTCTCTGTTCCGCCGCCGCCGCGCTTCCAAGATCGGGAGCACTAGGAGAACTCTTCCCGGCACCCTGCCGGAGGGGAGAACCACCACCGGGAGCTTCTCCACCACCATGCACGCTTCCCGGATGAGTTGTGAGTAGTCCCCCTTGGACCATGGGTCCATGACCAGTAGCTATGTGATGTTCTCCTCCCCTCTTTGTTCTTCATCGATTAGACCTCGTGAGCTGCCCTACATGATCGAGGCACATATGTAATCTTTATGCTGTTGCTATGCTGAGTTTGCTGGGATCCGATGGATTATGAGATTATGTTCAGATTGTGTGTGAGTAATATATTTGATTCACCTCTTTTATATTTATGTTCTTGAGTAATTCTTGCATGTTCTCCGTTGCTATTTATTGCTTTGGCCGAGTAGTAGGTAGTAACTCCAAAAGGGAACGTTATGCTTGATTGTGGGTTCATGCCCCTCGATGACTAGTTTGAGTGACAGAAACATGAGTCTAGGGGATGTGCTGTTTCCACAAGGGGGAAAACAACGGTGCTTGTACTTGCGGGTGCAAGGATTGTTTACTTTACGCAAAGTTCTTTTAATGCAGTTGTCTGTTGCTTTGAGTTTACACTTTGGGTGGGACTCACAACTTAATACCAGTGAGATGTTCTGGATAGATATCTCAAGGTGGATGATTAGTAGTAAATGCAGATGGATTTCGGTCTACTTGCCATGGCGTACCGCCCATGCTTTTGAGCCTATACCTTTCTTTGCAGCATAGTTAGCATTGGTTTGCGCACATAATCCTGTCAATTGCCCAGCTGTAATTTGTTTACCTCGCTTAGCTGTCTTATCGTCTTTTGGGAGAGAGACATCGCTAGTGAACATCATGGGACCCCGGTCCATATTACCATCACTGATCACACCCGCTATTTACTTCCTGTTCTTATTTCCTAATTGCAGTCATACCTATCACTATTATCTCTTGCGTTTGATCCTTTGTAAACGACAAGGCCGAAGGGATTGAGAACCTCTCTGTACTCGTTGGGAGCAAAGTTATTTGTATCTGTGTGCAGGTCCTGTCAAGCCAAAGTTTCTGGCGCCATTGACACCTTCTTGTCGACCCTCGGAGTCTCACGGGATTCGATCCTTGGTATCTTTGCCAAGGGAAATTTGCCGCTACGCTACATCTCAAACCTTCCACTTGGGGTAACCAACGAGGGGCGAGAAGCCATCAAGCAAGTTTCTGGCGCCATTGCCGGGGACTCCACTCTTCAAGATAGGGGAGTTGCACGCTATCTTTTATCTTTGCTTTTTAGTCTTGTTAGTTTACATTTCAGTTTTTTTCTTTAGTGTCCTTTACCAAAAATCACAAAAAAAATTATTTGCTTTTCTGTTAGTAGTCCTTTTTGTTTAGTCAAGCATGTTGGGATTTCGTGCTTTGAGGGAATCAAAAGTTCTAGATTTCCATCAAAGGGATGGAGAAAACATGAAGAAGGCATGGGACAGAATTTCTGATGCACATAGGAGAATTATGCCTTGGATACCTATAAAAATTGTGCTTAGAAATTTTTACCATGGTCTTTTTAAATGGTGTAAACACTCTCTTGATATTATAGCTGAAGGAGATTTCCTAGAGTGTGATGAAGCTAGAGCTCTTGAAATTATACATGGTCTATCTAGTTACTTTGTTTATGATCATAGTTTTGATACTCTCATAGATAGACTTGCTACTATTGAGAAGAGAATGGATGCTCTAGACTAGATGAAGGTAGAGAAACCCAAACCCAATAAGAGAGATATTTTGGGAATAAACAATGATTGGGAGCCTTTTGTTAGGATTAGCATCTCTAATCAAGACTTCCTTGCTTATTGTGATATTGGATCTATGGTTTCTACTATGCCAAAAATTGTTCATGATTCTTTAAAATTTAACATGGATAGATTATAATCCTATCATGAACATGCTAATGGAGATATTTCTGAGATCCAGGGAAGAATAAAAGACGTGCCAGTTACATTCCTTAAAGGGATTGCAATGGTTGATTTCTTCATCATGAAGCCAAACCAAGGAAATATAGTGCTTGGAAGGGACTTCCTCCGAGCCGTAAAAGGCTTCGTCGATATAGGTAAGGGACAAATCCGCCTACGCGGGAAGGCAAAAGGTACGTACCCCTTTCCTAGAAGGAACAAGGATGAACTTGTTGAGGAACCATTTGAAGCAATTTATAACTCCGATTATTATAATGATTTTTGATTCCTCTTTGCATTATGCCTAGCTTAAAGGCATAAAAAAGCGCTTTTGGGAGGCAGCCCACAACGAATAAAGTTTTATTTTTCTTTTGTTGTGTCTTGATGTTTGTTACTACAGTAGCATCATCATTGTATCTTTTCTTTTCAGCTTTGTGCCAAGTTTAGCCTCTGATTGCAAGAAAGTTAAAAAGTTGTGACGTGCGGTCCAGAAAACAGATTCTGTCCTTGGACAGAAAAATTCGTATAAAATCAGCAGATCATCTTTTTGATCTGAATTTTTTTGAAAACGTGCTCTATACAATTGGCTTTCGGGCGTCTGTTCTGAGTTTTTTTATTTGAGTTGCAGAAGTGCCCCGAAAAAATTATTTACTACCTGCTGGTCTGTTTTTCACAGATTTTGTCCTGTTTTGCCTTTTCTTTGTTTTGCAAACCTTGAGCTTGCTTTTTCTTTGCAAAAACCTTTTGGAAATCTTGAGAAACAGTAGCTCTTCAATATTATATTTATTTCCAGCAAGGAAAAATTATTTTATTATGGGTACTAACCTCGCTAATCAGATTATGATGAGTTATGTATGAAGGGAGTTTTCAAGTGTGCGAGGGAAGATGATAAAAAGATTCAGGAGGGTCAAACGCTCAAGCTTGGGGATGCCCCCGTGCACCCTCAAGAAATATTCAAGAAGACTCAAGCGTCTAAGCTTGGGGATGCCCCCGTGCATCCCCTTCTCCATCAACAATTATCAGTTCGTCTTTCGTTCCACTATATTTTAATCACTTCATGCGTTATGTGCTATGCTTGGAGCGTCTTGCTTTCAGTTTCCTTTTTAGTTTTCTTTAGCTTTGCTTGCTGTTCATAACAAGTTAGAACCCAGCTTTCTTTGTGTGGGAGAGAAACACGCTCCACTTCAACCTAGAACACAACATAGGATTTTCATGCTTATCTTTGATGTGTGTGTTCTTTGTCTTTCCATAGCTACTATCATGTTTAGCTCTTAAGTTTTCATGCTTTTCTTTTTTTTAAAGAGCTTTTGTTTAGTTGGTTGTTGAACTCTCTTGAGTTTTCATGTTTATCTTGTTAAGAGAGTTTGTCTATTGCACTGAGTTGTGTGTCTTAACTTAAAGTAGGTAATTGAGGTTGCTATTTAATTTTAGTAGTAACTTGCAATAGTTTTGAGGTGTTGCCATGAGTAATGTTTGAACTTTTGGTGTCAAGAGCTTTAGCCTATTAGTGATAGATGTCGTATTTTGGGCAATCCGTGTTTATTTTCGAAAACCTACAAAATAGTTGAGAACTTTAGCTACTAAATGGATCACTAATCTTTGGAGGGATCGAATATTAGAGTACACTCACGTATCATGAGTCGAGGATGCGCAAGGATAACCAAATCCCCATACACTCCTCCTCGGGGTACTTGTCTCTTTGTGAACCTCCTAATTAGATTGAGAGTTACCGATAATAAGTGCACGAGTTCTTCGGACTAATGTGAGTATTCGAAGGTTGACACTTCCACCTAACCATATTTTTCTAGCCTCTTCGGTACCGTGCATTGCCCTTTCTCACCTCGAGAGTTGGCACATACTTCGCCGGTGCATCCAAATACTTGGCACGATACGCTCTGTCATCATAAGCCTCATTATATCCTTCCTCAAAACAGCCACCATACCTACCTATTAAGGCATTTCCATAGCCTTTCCGAGATACATTGCCATGCAACATCAATCCTCTCATGACTTGATCTTCATGTCATACATGCTTTTTGCTTGATCGATGAGCCGCATGCTAGTTGGGCCTTGCCCTAATCATTGCTACATGACGCGCTAGTATCATTGCATATCCTGCTACACTGGCAGAGGCATACATTTGCATACATCATGATAGTTTCATTTTCTTTATGTTGAGTACTTTTGTAAAGTGTGAAAGATCTTCTATACTTCTTGTAATACATAGAGTGTTGCCCCTTAAGTGAGGAAAAGATCCCAAAGAAGACAAATCAAAAGATCCCAAAGAGGACAAAATCAAAAGATCCCAAAGAGGACAAATGAGAGATAAAAAGAAAGAGCCATTGAGGCCACAAAAAAATAAAAAAATAGAAAAAAGAGAAAAAGAAATAAAAAGAGAGAAGTGGGCACACTACTATTTCTTTTGAGAGATCCACACTCGTACTCCATCTAATACCTTGTACTCCATAGAGATTATCATTCATGCATATAGCTATGTGGGGACCTTTACACTATAGAACTTGGCTTGTATATTCCAATGATGAGCCTCCTCAAAAGAGCTCTAGGTCTTCTTGAGCAAGCAAGTTGGATGCACCCCCACTAGTTCCATTGGAGAGCTTACTTTAGCTCATATGTGCATCCGTTGCATGGCAATCCCTACTCCTCACATCATATCTATCATTTGGCTTTCTCTCGCCGATGATTGTCCTCATTGATGTGAGCCTTTCACACCTTTTTTGTCTTCCCCCTCTATCATTTTTCTCTCTTTGCCATCCTAAGTGTCGACTTTCTTGCTTACGCTCATCCATTGCATGAGTGCTCAAAATATCGAAAGGGAGTGGATCATTTTGACTTGTACCTGGCTGACGGTCTGGTGATGAGTCAAGATAAGATTCCAAAGAAGACGAAGTGTGAAACTTTAGTAATTTAAGTTCTCAACAATACAAAAACTATGTTTTACTCTCTCATATATCCCTATCCCCTTTCTTGCACGCAAACACCATTTGGAGACATTCGAGTCACGGACAGCGAGAGCTCTTGCACCTTTATGTTCTGATGTTACTTGTTATAATGCTAATATAGACTCTTGCTTGTTATGACTTGAATTGGATTACATGCCTTGATTGCTTTACTTAAAAGTTCTTATATGGTTGATAGCATGTCACCACAGAAATTATGCTTGTTATCATTTACCTACTCGAGGACGAGCAGGAATTAAGCTTGGGGATGTTGATATGTCCAAAACGTATCTATAATTTCTGCTTGCTCCAATCCTCTTTTGTGTGATATTGCTATGATATTTATGCACTTCCATACACTTTTGATCATATTTGGACTAACCTATTAACTCAGTGCACCATAGTGCCAGTTCCTGTTTTTTGCTATTTTTCTATTTCAGGTTTCCCCCATATTAAAAGTGCCCTAAAAATTCCAGGAAAAATACAGGAAAAATCAGCGTATCGGGAGCTTCCGGAAAAACCAAGGCAGGACCAGAGGGGATCCTGGGGGGGCCCAGGCGGCCACCCGGCGCGGCCACACCCCTGGCCGCGCCAGGGGGGCGCCTGGGGCCCCACCTCCTCCTGTGGTGCCCCCTTTGGCATATATTTACCTCGCGTCCCAAAACCCTTGAGGACGGAAACCCTTTTTACGATCTCGTCTATGTTCCGCCGCCGCCGCGCTTCCAAGATCGGGAGCACCAGGAGAACTCTTCCCGGCACCCTGCCGGAGGGGAGAACCACCACCGGGAGCTTCTCCACCACCATGGACGCTTCCCGGATGAGTTGTGAGTAGTCCCCCTTGGACCATGGGTCCATGACCAGTAGCTATGTGATGTTCTCCTCCCCTCTTTGTTCTTCATCGATTAGACCTCGTGAGCTGCCCTACATGATCGAGGCACATATGTAATCTTCATGCTGTTGCTATGCTGAGTTTGCTGGGATCCGATGGATTATGAGATTATGTTCAGATTGTGTGTGAGTAATATATTTTATTCACCTCTTTTATATTTATGTTCTTGAGTAATTCTTGCATGTTCTCCGTTGCTATTTATTGCTTTGGCCGAGTAGTAGGTAGTCACTCCAAGAGGGAACGTTATGCTTGATTGTGGGTTCATGCCCCTCGATGACTAGTTTGAGTGATAGAAACATGAGTCTAGGGGATGTGCTGTTGCCACAAGGGGGAAAACAACGGTGCTTGTACTTGCGAGTGCAAGGATTGTTTACTTTACGCAAAGTTCTTTTAATGCAGTTGTCTGTTGCTTTGAGTTTACACTTTGGGTGGGACTCGCAACTTAATACCAGCGATATGTTCTGGATAGATATCTCAAGGTGGATGATTAGTAGTAGATGCAGATGGATTTCGGTCTACTTGCCTTGGCGTACCGCCCATGCTTTTGAGCCTCTACCTTTCTTTGCAGCATAGTTAGCATTGGTTTGCGCACATAATCCTGTCAATTGCCCAGCTGTAATTTCTTTACCTCGCTTAGCTGTCTTATCGTCTTTTGGGAGAGAGACATCGGTAGTGAACATCATGGGACCCCGGTCCATATTACCATCACTGATCACACCCGCTATTTACTTCCTGTTCTTATTTCGTAATTGCAGTCATACCTATCACTATTATCTCTTGCGTTTGATCCTTTGCAAACAACAAGGCCGGAGGGATTGACAACCTCTCTGTACTCGTTGGGAGCAAAGTTATTTGTATCTGTGTGTAGGTCCTGTCAAGCCAAAGTTTCTGGCGCCATTGACACCTTCTTGTCGACCCTCGGAGTCTCACAGGATTCGATCCTTGGTATCTTTGCCAAGGGAAATTTGCCGCTACGCTACATCTCAAACCTTCCACTTGGGGTAACCAACGAGGGGCGAGAAGCGATCAACGTCCCACGAGCTCTTGATCCAGTTGAGCTTCACGGGAGAGTTTCGCCAGCACGACGGCGTGGTGATAGATATGATGTATCTACCGGCGCAGGGCTCGCCTAAGCACTGCAACGATATGACCGAGTTGTGTTTCTGTGGAGAGAGACACCGCACACGGCTAAAACAATTCAACTTGTGTGTCCTAGGGTGCCCCCCTGCACCCGTATATAAAGGAGCAAGGGAGAGGCCGGCCCTAGAGGGGGCGCGCCAAGTGTGGGGAGTCCTACTAGGACTCCCAAGTCCTAGTAGGATTCCCCTTTCCTTTCCGGAGTAGGAGAGAAGGAAAGAGGTGGAGAGGGAGAAGGAAAAGGGGGCTGCACCCCTTGTCCAATTCGGACCAGAGAGGGGGGGGGGCGTGCCTCCTTCCTTTTGGCCTTTCTCCTCTATTCCCGTATGGCCCAATAAGGCCCATATACTCCGAAAAATACCCGAATCACTCGGAACCTTTTCGATGTCCGAATATAGTCGTCCAATATATCGATCTTTACGTCTCGACCATTTCGAGACTCCTCGTCATGTCCCCCGCCTCATCCGGGACTCCGAACTCCTTCGGTACATCAAAACTCATAATACCGATCGTCATCAAACGTTAAGCGTGCGGGCCCTACGGGTTCGAGAACTATGTAGACATGACCCAGACTCATCTCCGGTCAATAACCAATAGCGGAACCTGGATGCTCATATTGGCTCCTACATATTCTACGAAGATCTTTATCGGTCAAACCGCATAACAACATACGTTGTTCCTTTTGTCATTGGTATGTTACTTGCCCGAGATTCGATTGTTGGTATCTCTATACCTAGTTCAATCTCGTTACCGGCAAGTCTCTTTACTCGTTCCGTAATACATCATCTCGTGACTAACTCATTAGTCTTTTGCTTGCAAGGCTTATTATGATGTGCATTACTGAGAGGGCCCAGAGATACCTCTCTGACACTCGGAGTGACAAATCCTAGTCTTGATCTATGCCAACACCACGAACACTTTCGTAGACACCTGTAGAGCATCTTTATGATCACCCAGTTACGTTGTGACGTTTGATAGCACACAAGGTGTTCCTACGGTATTTGGGAGTTGCATAATCTCATAGTCATAGGAACATGTATAAGTCATGAAGAAAGCAATAGCAGTAAAACTAAACGATCATAGTGCTAAGCTAACGGATGGGTCTTGTCCATCACATCATTCTCCTAATGATGTGATCCCGTTGATCAAATGACAACTCATGTCTATTGTTAGGAAACATAACCATCTTTGTTCAATGAGCTAGTCTAGTAGAGGCATACTAGGGACACTCTGTTTTGTCTATGTATTCACACATGTACTAAGTTTCCGGTTAATACAATTCTAGCATGAATAATAAACATTTATCATGATATAAGGAAATATAAATAACAACTTTATTATTGCCTCTAGGGCATATTTCCTTCAGTCTCCCACTTGCACTAGAGTCAATAATCTAGCTCACATCGCCATGTGATTTAATACCGATAGTTCACATCGTTATGTGAATAACACCCATAGTTCACATCGCCATGTGACCAACACCCAAAGGGTTTACTAGAGTCAATAATCTAGTTCACATCGCTATGTGATTAATACCCAAGAGTAATAAGGTGTGACCATTTTTTGCTTGTGAGAGAAGTTTAGTCAACGGGTCTGTCACATTCAGATCCGTATGTATTTCGCCAATTTCTATGTCTACAATGCTCTGCATGGAGCTACTCTAGCTAATTGCTCCCACTTTCAATACGCATCCAGATTGATACTTAGAGTCATCTGGATTTAGTGTCAAAGCTTGCATCGGCGTAACCCTTTACGACGAACTCTTTATCACCTCCATAATCGAGAAACATTTCCTTAGTCATCCAGTTACTAAGGATAATTTTGACCGCTATACAGTGATCTAATCCTGGATCAGTATTGTACCCCCTTGACAAACTCATGGCAAGGTACACAACATGTTTGGTACACAACATGGCATACTTTATAGAACCTATGGCTGAGGCATAGGGTATGACTTTCATTCTCTCTATATTTTTCTGCCGTGGTCTGGCTTTGAGTCTTACTCAACTTCACACCTTACAAGTCAGGCAAGAACTCCTTCTTTGACTGATCCATTTTGAACTACTTCAAAATCTTATCAAGGTATGTACTCATCGAAAGTCTTATCAAGCGTCTTGATCTATCTCTATAGATCTTGATGCCCAATATGTAAGCAGCTTCACCAAGGTCTTTCTTTGAAAAAATCATTTCAAACACTCCTTTATGCTTTCCAGAAAATTCTACATCATTTCCGATCGACAATATGCCATTCACATATACTTATCAGAAAGTTTGTAGTGCTCCCACTCACTTCTTGTATATATAGGCTTCACCGCAAGTCTGTATAAATCTATATGCTTTGATCAACTTATCAAAGCGTATATTCCAACTCCGAGATGCTTGCACCAGTCCATAGATGGATCGCTGGAGCTTGCACATTTTGTTAGCACCTTTAGGATTGACAAAACCTTCTGGTTGCATCATATACAAGTCTTCTTTAATAAATCCATTAAAGAATGCAGTTTTGTTATCCATTTGCCAGATTTCATAAAATGCGGCAATTGCTAACATGATTCGGACAGACTTAAGCATCGCTACGGGTGAGAAAGTCTCATCGTATTCAACTGAACTTGTTGAAAAACTTTCGCAACAAGTCAAGCTTTGTAAACAGTAACATTACCGTTAGCGTCAGCCTTCCTCTTGAAGATCCATTTATTTTAGATGGCTTGCCGATCATCGGGCAAGTCAACCAAAGTCCACACTTTGTTCTCATACATGGATCCCATCTCAGATTTCATGGCCTCAAGCAATTTTGCGGAATCTGGGCTCATCATCGCTTCCTCATAGTTCATAGGTTCATCATGGTCCAGTAACATGACTTCCAGAACTGGGTTGCCGTACCACTCTGATGCGGAACAAACTCTGGTTGATCTACGAAGTTCAGCAGAAACTTGATCTGAAGTTTCATGATCATCATCATTAGCTTCCTCACTAATTGGTGTAGGAATCACTGGAAGTAGTTTCTGTGATGTTCCACTTTCCAATTCGGGAGATGGTACAATTACCTCATCAAGTTCTACTTTCCTCCCACTCACTTCTTTCGAGAGAAACTCCTTCTCTAGAAAGGATCCACTCTTAGCAACAAAGACCTTGCCTTCGGATCTGTGATAGAAGGTGTACCCAACAATTTATTTTGGGTATCCTATGAAGATTTACTTCTCCGATTTGGGTTCGAGCTTATCATGTTGAAACTTTTTCACATAAGCATCGCAGTCCCAAACTTAAAGAAAATGACAACTTAGGTTTCTCGTCAAACCACAGTTCAGACGGTGTCATCTCCACGGATTTAGATGGTGCCCTATTTAACGTGAATGTAGCTGTCTCTAATGCATAACCCCAAAAGCGATAGTGGTAGATCGGTAAGAGACATCATCGATCGCACCATATCTAATAAAGTACGGTTATGACGTTCGGACACACCATTACACTGTGGTGTTCCAGGTGGCGTGAGTAGTGAAACTATTTCACATTGTTTTTACTGAAGGCCAAACTCGCTAACTTAAATATTTTACCTCTACGATCATATCGTAGAAACTCTTATTTTCTTGTTACGATGATTCTCCACTTCACTCTGAAATTCTTTGAACTTTTCAAATGTTTCAGACTTGTGCTTCATTAAGTAGATATACCCATATCCGCTCAAATCATCAGTGAAGGTCAGAAAATAATGATACCCGCTGCGAGCTTCAACACTCATTGGTTTACATGCATCTGTATGTATAATCTCCAACAAATCTGTTGCTCGCTCCATTGTTCCGGAGAATGGAGTTTTAGTCATCTTGCCCATGAGGCATGGTTCGCAAGCACCAAGTGATTCATAATCAAGTGATTCCAAAAGTACATCACTATGGAGTTTCTTCATGCGCTTTTCACCATTATGACCTAAATGGCAGTGCCACAAATAAGTTGCACTATCATTATTAACCTTGGATCTTTTGGCTTCAATATTATGAATATGTGTATCACCACGATCGAGATCCAACAAACTATTTTCATTGGGTGTATGACCATCGAAGGTTTTATTCATGTAAACAGAATAACAATTATTCTATGACTTTAAATGAATAATCGTATTGCAACAAATATGATCAAATCATATTCATGCTCAACGCAAATGCCAAATAACATTTATTTAGGTTTTACACTAATCCCGAAAGTATAGGGAGTGTGCGATGATGATCATATCAATCTTGGAACCACTTCCAACACACATCGTCACTTCACCTTTTAACTAGTCTCTGTTCATTCTGTAATTCTCGTTTCGAGTTACTAATTTTAGCAACTGAACCGGTATCAAATACCCAGGGGTTGCTATGAACACTAGTAAAGTACACATCAATAATCTGTATATCAAAATATACCTTTGTTCACTTTGCCATCCTTCTTATCTGCCAAGTATCTAGGGCAGTTCCACTTCCAGTGACCATTTCCTTTGCAGTAGAAGCACTTAGTTTTAGGCTTGAGTTTTAGCTTTGGGTTTCTTCACGGGAGTGACAACTTGCTTGTCATTCTTCTTGAAGTTCCCCTTCTATCCCTTTGCCCTTTACTAGAAACAAGTGGTCTTGTTAACCATCAACACTTGATGCTTTTTCATGATTTCTACCTTCGCCGACTTCAGCATCGCGAAGAGCTCGGGAATTACCTTCGTCATCCCTTACATATTATAGTTCATCACGAAGTTCTACTAACTTGGTGATAGTGACTAGAGAACTTTGTCAATTACTATCTTATCTAGAAGATTAACTCCCACTTGATTCAAGTAATTGTAGTACCCAGACAATCTGAGCACATGCTCACTGGTTGAGCTATTCTCCTCCATCTTGTAGGCAAAGTACTGTCAGAGGTCTTATACCTCTCGACACGGACATGAGTATGAAATACTAATTTCAACTCCTGGAACATCTCATATGCTCCATGGAGTTCAAACATTTTTGAAGTCCCGGTTCTAAGTCGTAAAGCATGGTGCACTAAACTATCAAGTAGTCATCATACTGAGCTTTTGTCAAAATGTTCTTAACATCTGCATCTGCTCCTGCAATAGGTCTGTCACCTAGCGGTGCATCAATGACATAATTCTTCCGTGCAGCAATGAGGAAAATCCTCAGATCACAGAACAAGTCCGCATCATTGCTACTAACATCTTTCAACTTAGTTTTCTTTAGGAACATATAAAAAAATAAACGGGGAGGAACATCGCGAGCTATTGATCTACAACATAGATATGTTAATACTACCAGGACTAAGTTCATGATAAATTAAAGTTCAATTAATCATATTACTTAAGAACTCCCACTTAGATAGACATCCCTCTAGTCATCTAAATGATCACGTGATCCAAATCAACTAAACCATGCCCGATCATCACGTGAGATGGAGTAGTTTCAATGGTGAACATCTTATGTTGATCATATCTACTATATGATTCACGCTCGACCTTTCGGTCTCCAGTGTTCCGAGGCCATATCTGCATATGCTAGGCTCGTCAAGTTTAACCCGAGTATTCTGCGTGTTCAAAACTGGCTTACACCCGTTGTATTTGAACGTAGAGCTTATCACACCCGATCATCACGTGGTGTCTCAGCACGAAGAACTTTCGCAACGGTGCATACTCAGGGAGAACACTTGTACCTTGAAATTTTGTAAGGGATCATCTTATAATGCTACCGTCGAACTAAGCAAAATAAGAAACAGAATAAGATAAACATCACATGCAATCAAAATATGTGACATGATATGGCCATCATCATCTTGTGCTTTTGATCTCCATCTCCAAAGCATCGTCATGATCACCTTCGTCACCGGCGCGACACCTTGATCTCCATCGTAGCATCGTTGTCGTCTCGCCAACTATTGCTTCTACGACTATCGCTACCGCTTAGTGATAAAGTAAAGCAATTACATGGCGATTGCATTTCATACAATAAGGCAACAACCATATGGCTCCTGCCAGTTGCCGATAACTTTACAAAACATGATCATCTCATACAAAACCGTATATCTCATCATGTCTTGACCATATCACATCACAACATGCCCTGCAAAAACAAGTTAGACGTCCTCTACTTTGTTGTTGCAAGTTTAATGTGGCTGCTACGGGCTTAGCGAGAACCGTTCTTACCTACGCATACAAAACCACAACGATGTTTCGTCAAGTATGTGATGTTTTAACCTTCACAAGGACCAGGCGTAGCCACACTTGATTCAGCTAAAGTGAGAGAGACAGACACCCGCCAGTCACCTTTAAGCAACGAGTTCTCATAACGGTGAAACCAGTCTCGCGTAAGCGTACGCGTAATGTCGGTCCGGGCCGCTTCATCTCACAATATCGCCGAAGCAAAGTATGACATGCTGGTAAGCAGTATGACTAGTATCGCCCACAACTCATTGTGTTCTACTCGTGCATATCATCTACGCATAGACCTGGCTCATCATGCCACTGTTGGGGAGCGTAGTATTTTCAAAATTTTCCTACGATCACGCAAGCTCTCTCTACTAGATTGATACGTCCAAAACGTATCTATAATTTCTGCTTGCTCCATGCTTCTTTTGTGTGATATTGCTATGATATTGATGCACTTCTATACACTTTTGATCATATTTGGACTAACCTATTAACTCAGTGCACCACATTGCCAGTTTCTGTTTTCTGTTGTTTTTGTATTTCAGGTTTTCCCATTACTTAAATTGCCAGAAAAATTCCAGGAAAAATATATAAAAAATCAGCGCTCCAGAAGCTTCCATGCACCAGAAGTGGGGCCAGAGGGGGGCCAGAGGGGCCCCAGGCTCCCTGATGGCGCGGCCCCACCCCTAGCCGCGCCGGGGGGCCGCCTGGGGTGCTCCCACCTCCTCTGGTGCCCTACTTGGACTCCTATTTATTCTCCCGTCGCGAAAACCCTAATTCCGGAACTTTTTTCTCCAGAAGCAATTCCGATCTCCGCCGCCATCGCCACCAAGTTTTGGGGGACTAGAATTCCTGTGCCGGCATCCTGCCGGGACGGGGAAGTGCCCCCGGATTCATCTCCATCGACATTGCTTCCTCCCTCCATGATGCGGGAGTAGTTCCTCCTGGGGGCTGAGGTTCCTACCAGTAGCTATGTGGTCAATTCTCTCTCCCATGATGTGATCTTCGTTGTGATCATAGGCTATGTTAATCTAGGGTGATTCCATGATATTTCCCCTTCCTCTATGTATGGGATTGATGTACTCACTTGTCTTTATCTAGTATAATCCCCGAGACCAAGGTGACAGCGGTCTATTGGACATGGATTAGAAGAATATTTTCATGAGTGATTTCCTCTTTTGTGTGTTGATTGAAGATTGAGAGTCTCTTGGTGCTTGTCTTTGACTATCCTTGAGATATGTTGTAGTGATTGTGGTACTCTCTTTGGATGGCCGCGGTGACATTGGGAAATCCATAGATTAAGAACTACGAACTTTGAGGTGTGCTTTTGTAGCCCTACATAATTCTCGTCCTCTCTAGACCACAAAGGAATGACCTCCGAGTGCGTCTCCATTGCATGTTTTATGGGAAATATCATGTGAATAGACTATGTTATGTTGTTGGGAGTTGCCACTAGTGAAAGTATGAAGCCTAGGCCTTGTTTCCACCATTGCAATACCATTTGTGATCACGTTTACCACTTGTTTGCTTGCTGCACTTTTTATTACAGATTTATATTACTTTTCTTTGCCACTCCTATCATCCATATTTTACCATCTCTTCGCCGAACTAGTGCACCTATACAACTCCTAGTTGTATTAGGTGTGCTGGGGACACAAGAGACTTCTTGTATCTTAGTTGCAGGTTTGCTTGAGAGAGACCATCTTCAACCTCTATTTCCCTGAGTTCGATAAACCTTAGGTCATCCACTTGAGGGAAATTGATGTTGTCCTACAAACCTCTGCGCTTGGAGGCCCAACATAGTCTACAAGAATAGAAGCGTGTGTAGACATCATAGATGCATAGCAACAAGGGGGAGAGCGTGTCTACGTACCCTCGTAGACCGGGAGCGGAAGCGTCAAGTGACGCGGTTGATGTAGTCGAACTTCTTAGCGATCCAACCGATCAAGCACCGAACGTACGGCACCTCCGCGTTCAGCACACGTTCAGCTTGATGACGTCCCACGAGCTCTTGATCCAGTTGAGCTTCACGGGAGAGTTTCGCCAGCACGATGGCGTGTTGACAGATATGATGTATCTACCGGCGCAGGGCTTCGCCTAAGCACTGCAACGGTATGACCGAGGTGTGTTTCTGTGGAGAGAGGCACCGCACACGGCTAAAACAATTGAACTTGTGTGTCCTAGGGTGCCCCTTGCTCCCGTATATAAAGGAGCAAGGGAGAGGCCGGCCCTAGAGGTGGCGCGCCAAGTGTGGGGAGTCCTACTAGGACTTGGGGAGAGAGAAGGAAAAGGGGGCTGCACCCCCTGTCCAATTCGGACCAGAGGGGGGGGGCGTGCCTCCTTCCTTTTGGCCTTTCTCCTCTATTCCCCTTTCCTTTCCGGAGTAGGAGAGAAGGAAAGAGGTGGGGAGAGAGAAGGAAAAGGGGGCTGCACCCCTTGTCCAATTCGGACCAGAGGGGGGGGGGGCGTGCCTCCTTCCTTTTGGCCTTTCTCCTCTATTTCCGTATGGCCCAATAAGGCCCATATACTCCGAAAAATACCCGAATCACTCGGAACCTTTCCGATGTCCGAATATAGTCGTCCAATATATCGATCTTTACATCTCGACCATTTCGAGACTCCTCGTCATGTCCCCGGCCTCATCCGGGACTCCGAACTCCTTCAGTACATCAAAACTCATAAACTCATAATACCGATCGTCATCAAACGTTAAGCCTGCGGACCCTACGGGTTCGAGAACTATGTAGACATGACCGAGACTCATCTCCGGTCAATAACCAATATCGGAACCTGGATGCTCCTATTGGCTCCTACATATTCTACGAAGATCTTTATCGGTCAAACCGCATAACAACATACGTTGTTCCTTTTGTCATTGGTATGTTACTTGCCCGAGATTCGATCGTCGGTATCTCTATACCTAGTTCAATCTCGTTACCGGCAAGTCTCTTTCCTCGTTCCGTAATACATCATCTCGTGACTAACTCATTAGTCTTTTGCTTGCAAGGCTTATTATGATGTACATTACTGAGAGGGCCCAGAGATACCTCTCCGACACTCAGAGTGACAAATCCTAGTCTTGATCTATGCCAACACCACGAACACTTTCGGAGACACCTGTAGAGCATCTTTATGATCACCCAGTTACGTTGTGACGTTTGATAGCACACAAGGCGTTCCTACGATATTCGGGGGTTGCATAATCTCATAGTCATAGAACATGTATAAGTCATGAAGAAAGCAATATCAGTAAAACTAAACGATCATAGTGCTAAGCTAACAGATGGGTCTTGTCCATCACATCATTCTCCTAATGATGTGATCCCGTTGATCAAATGACAACTCATGTCTATGGTTAGGAAACATAACCATCTTTGATAAATGAGATAGTCTAGTAGAGGCATACTAGGGACACTCTGTTTTGTCTATGTATTCACACATGTACTAAGTTTCCGGTTAATACAATTCTAGCATGAATAATAAACATTTATCATGATATAAGGAAATATAGATAACAATTTTATTATTGCCTCTAGGGCATATTTCCTTCACGTCCAACACCTGTTTATGAGCCCCGCTGCCTCCTCCATTTCGAACTCCTCTGAACAGCAGGCCTATGGGCCTAAACTGACACTGCTATGCATGTGGGCTTGCTGGGCTTTCTACGAGCCTGAATCCTGGCCCATGGTTGGGTTTCTAGTCGTATTCAGGCCGTGTTGGCCCAGTAGGTGTAATTTTTTTAATTTTTTCTTTTTGCTTTATTTTTTAGTTTTGTTTCTACTTTCAACAAAATACTTACTGTTGCTATTTTTATTTATTTTAAATAGTTACTGTTGCTATTTTTATTTATATTATTAAAGTTTATTTATTTTACTTTATTAAAGTTTATTTTGTTTCTACTTATTCATTTTATTGTTATTCTACTTATTTATTATTTTATTTTTTAAGAAAATTCTTTTTGCTTTCAGAACAGAAAATACTTTAATAATTTTAGTTGCATAAATTTTATATAATTCTAGTTTCACTAATACAAAACGGACTATCTGTTTCGAGGTATCAGAGTTTCACACGAAAACTCATCTGTTACAAAGGGATTTCAAATTTTTAACTTATTTGAACTACGTACTCCTTCCGTGTTCAAAATGCACAATTACAAAGTGATATTCTAGATTAAAGGCATCATCACAATAGTTGTGGAGAAAAAGTCTTCACTTTTTCTTCGCTTGTGTCCTTTGGTTATTGTGCCGTAACCATGGATAATCTTCATCGTTTATCAGGGTGCTTGGGTCAGCCTTGACTTTGAAGGGGGGAATTTCATGAAACTTTTCATAATCTTCGGAAATGTCTGACTTGTCCTCCACTCCCACGATGTCTCTTTTTCCTGAAAGAACTATGTGGCGCTTTGGTTCATCGTTTGATGTGTTCGCTTCCATATCTTTTCTTTGTCTGGTTCTTGTAGACATGTCCTTCGCATAGAAAACCTGCGCCACATCATTGGCTAGGACGAATGGTTCGTTTGTGTACCCAACATTGTTCAGATCCACTATTGTTGTAATGCCCAGGATGGAATTATACCTCCTACGTGTCGAGGCACGACTTAAAGGCATAAGTCCATCCTAGAATGATCTCAAGTTTGGTAATCTTTGCACAACTCATGTAAAAGGGGGATAGTAAACTGAAAATAGTTGGCTTACAATCGCCACGTCACAGAATAACAGTACAAGTCTCAAACATCATACAATAAGATCACTACAACCCTCTAAGGGCAAAAGCCAAATGTCAAAGTACCAAACTCAGATAACAAGAACAACCACAGGCGGATCGAATCCTAGTAAGAGTCTCCACTACTGATCGTCCGGGTAGCGCACGTAGTAACGACTACGCTCCTCGTCGTACTCCCAATCCAGCTCGGTGCCATCACCTGGATAGCTCACGGCTGGACCTGCATCTGGTGTGTGAAGTAACTGTGAGCCACAGAGGACTCAGCAATCCCGTTCCCGGGTAACAGAACTATCAAAGCCTTTAGGTGAGGGAAAGGCTGAAGAAAGAACAAGTCTGCAGCAGCAACTAGCATCTATCTTACGCAAGTGAGAGCGAGAAGAGAAGGCAACGCGAGAAGTGATCACGAAGTGATCCTAGCTACAAGCTCACAAGCATAACCCCTCCGTGTTCAACTTCCGAATCCCTATTCGGAAATTGACAGTCACGGAACACACGCTGGTAGTGTATTAGTATCATTGTGTCAAGTTATCTACAACCGGAATTAACAAGCTCCCATTTGCCACATAACCGCGGGCACGGCTTTCGAAAATTCAAACCCTGCAGGGGTGTTCCAACTTGACCCATTACAAGCCCACGATCCGCGGAGTCGCAACTCCAAAGTGGGAAGACCCGAGTATTCTCGGAATCCCGTGCTCAAGTTAAACCGAACTAAGGTAAGGCTAATCCAGCAAATCCTCCCGGCGTGTCGACACCCTGATCGTAGCCGCGCGTATCTAGGTCTCAGGACACGACCGGATGAGACGTCCTACAGGTGTATGCCAAATACCTCAGGTTGCCCCAAGGCGGCCCCGCAGTCCGCTCGTTTCGGACCAACACTCATGTGGAGCACTGGCCCGGGGTTGTTGATTAAGAAAGAGGGTTAATTACTCCCTTATGCATGTTTAGTTTGTTATGAGGCAAATAGTACCAATGTTGGGATTTGCTGGAAAAGACTTAGCACATAGCGGTTTATCGAGGGGGTCCCATACACCCCAACCGTGTTAGGAACGCATAATCAAGGAACATAAAACCGGCTTATACGGATCCTAACGGCATGAGTGGAACAAAACACCAAGCAAAAGGCTTAGCCTTCCACCCTTGCCAATATATAGATGATTTCAAATTAAGCATTTATATAGTGTGATATAACCCAACCAAACTTCAACATGGAGCAAGCATCTTCACTTCACCTGCAACTAGCAACGCTATAAGAAGGGCTGAGCGAAGCGTACTTAGCCAAGCAACGGTTTGCATAGGTAGGGTGGTTAAACATGGCAATTGGTTACAAGTAGGAGGCTGACAAGAAGAACATGGGCATCGAGGCAAAACTATAGATCGAGACTACTAGCAATAGGCAAAGATAGTAAAGTTAACGGGGTTCGGTCATCTTGCCTGAAGAGAAGAAGTTCGGATCGAAAGAAGGGTCCTCTTGCTCAAACTCGTTGGAAACCTCGTGCTCAACCTCGTTGGAAAACTCGTTCTCAGCTTCCGGCTCTAAACAAGACAAACACACCAAGCAACAATCAACACGATGCAATGCGCACTCGAAAAACATGTATGCATGATGGATGCACTAGTGAAGCACATGGAGCACGGAAAACATCACTCAAGCAAAACACCTCAAAACAAGTTAACAACCTGATATTATTAATCTACACAGAAAATCACCCAAGTTTGATATAAGATTCGCTGAAATCGGAGTTACGGGCTAAAAGTTATGCCCGAAACAAGATTTGAGCGAAAACTGCAAATTACAGCAACATAGCATCTTTGGAGCTCAAAATAATTAATCTACAGCACCCAAAAAGCATGGAAAAGGACTTGAACATAAACTAGATATAATGTACAGCAACTAGGTCCAAAGTGCACCCCCAACGGAGTCACGGATCAATAGCAATGATCTTGGACATATTGAACTTTGAAATAAAATTCTGGCAGCAGAATTTTATTGAAAGTTTGGAGCAAAAGATAAACATGCTACAGCACCTCAAATGGACATGTGAGGACATGAATGGAAAGACAACAATATATACTTCATGGAACAATCAAAATCCACCCCAAAACTATCATGCTTTGTCCTACAACATCACACGAACATGGCATCGGAACGTTACAGATTTCAGACTTAGTGAAATTTCACTAAGTCCTAAAACAGCAACATCATCATAGCATCAAAAAGAGCATGTTTAAGACACCTCGAAACTAAACATGGCAAAGGGTAAGCACCTCATCAAAGTACATATGACGGTGATCCCGAAACACACAAGCATGCATCAATGTGGTGAACACACCGATTGCAACGAGCTCAACAAGATGGCATTTCATAACAAGTAAAAACACAACATTTGAACATGGCATCTTGCAACGATGATAACAAGGAAACAATAATCTACCATGCAACCTATCACACACAACACGTAGTTCGTGACGAGACGAACACGTGGACATGTCATTTGCATCGTTTGGACAAACGAGCTAAAAGATAACACAAGTCAAAGGTGGCATGAAAATAACACATAACAGCAGTTTATATCAAGATGCCCTCTTGCAACAGCAAAACAAGTGTCAAGATGACATCTAACATGCATGACTACAACAGGTAAAACGTAGAGGGCATCTCCACGAACGTCTGGACATGCTACACGCGCAAAACGGAGCACCACAGTAAAAGTTATGCATGGTCAAACTTTGCATCACAGAACAAGTAAAACAGGGACTTAGAGGATTAGGTCAACCTGAGCAGATCTGGATGAACAGTACCAGGCCGGCCTGATGAACAGTGCGGCGGCCCAGCGGTGGAACAGTGGCGGCGGGATCTGGGCCCGATCCGGCGCAGCGGCGGCCCACCGCGGGAGGAGGCAAAGGGGCCCGGCGGGAGGCGGCGGCCCGCGGGCGGTGCGGCCCAGCCGGTGCGGTGGCTGGCTTGGCCCGGTGGAGGGGGCGAAGCGGCGCGGAGCGCCTGGTGCGGGGCGGCGGCTCGCTCGGTCCTCGGTGGGGCGCGGTCGAGGCGAACGGAGGGAGTCGGGCCGGGGCGACGCGCGGCCCGGCGCGGCGCGGCTGGCTGGGCGCCTGGCTGGCCTGGAGGGCGACGGTGAGGCGAGCGTTGACGCGGTCCCGCTGGACCACTTCAACGGGCCGGCTGCGGAGTGTACGGCCCGACGTGGCGAGCGAGCCTGGCGCGACGCGCTTCGGCGCGAGGGGTTGGATCGAAAGGATCCGGCGGCTACGTGCGTTGACTTGCCTCGCCTGGCTCCTGCGGGGTGCAAACGCCAGATCGGCGGCGGCCTGGCTGCCCCTCGACCGGATCCCTCGGGATCCGGGGAGAAAACAGAGGAAGGACCTTGGGATCTGAGATCTGAAATTTAGGGAAGAAGAAGGGGAATGTCCAAATGGACTAGAGGTCTATTTATAGCAGTTTTAGACTAGGGTTTGGAGGCTAGGGTGTTTAGGAGCCCTCCGATCGTGATCCAACGGATCCGATCGCGGGGATGATTTTAAAAGGACTAGACGGAGATAAAAGAGAGCAGTAGGGGTATTTCCGGGACACGAAGTGAAGGCACATCGGACCCACACGGACAACGGAGGGAAAAGTCAACGGAGTCCAAACGAGACGAGATTTGAGAGGCGGGTTGCACACAACAAAACAACAACACACAACACAACCTCGCGGCACACCGGTAACGAAAAACGCCCGAACAACAAAGAAGGCCTACGGGACGTCACGGACACGTGAGGGAGCTCCGGAACACGAAACGGACAACGGGAAGAAACGCCACGAACCGGAAACAACCCACAACACAAATGCAATGCAATGCACATGTCTACATGATATGAATGAATGCCACACACTCACACAACAAAACGACGAAAGCCCGAAAGACAAAGAACCCGAAATGGAAATAGATGAAGCCGGAGATTTATTATATACCCAAAAGGGAAAGTATTACATCCGGGGCATTACAAACTCTCCTCTACTACAAAAAGATCTCGTCCCGAGATCTAGGACTGGAAAAAGGAAGGGTACTCGGAACGAAGATGATCTTCTCGTTCCCAGGTAGCTTCTCGGTCTGTGTGATGTGACCACTTGACTTTCAGAAACTTGATGGACTTGTTGCGAGTCTTGCGTTCAGTTTCTTCGAGAATTGCAACTGGATGCTCTCGGTAGGAAAGGTCTTGTTGAAGATCAATCTCCTCAAACGGAATCATGCGCTCAGGTGCCTTGAAGCATTTGCGAAGCTGAGACACATGGAAGACATCATGAACATTTGCAAAGTTGGAAGGGAGCTCGAGCTGATAGGCTAGATCGCCTCTTTTGCCAAGAATTTTGAAAGGCCCGACGTATCTAGGAGCAAGCTTTCCTTTCATCGGAGAAACTCGGAGATAGACATGATCTCCGATGTCGAAAGCCAAATCACGATGCTTTCCGTCGTAGTAGCTCTTCTGACGCGACTGAGCGGCCTTGAGATTCTCACGTATGACTTTGCACATTTCTTCGGCTTCAGAGATCAAATCATTGCCAAGAAGTTGGCGTTCGCCTGTTTCAGACCAGTTGAGAGGGGTACGACACTTTCTGCCATAGAGAATTTCAAACGGTGCTTTGCCTGCACTTGCTTGAAAGCTGTTGTTGTAAGAGAATTCGGCAAATGGAAGACAGTCTTCCCATTTCATGCCGAAGGAGATGACACAGGCTCTGAGCATATCTTCAAGGATCTGATTCACACGCTCGACTTGACCACTAGTCTGAGGGTGAAAGGCAGTGCTGAACCTGATCTTCGTGCCCATGGCGGACTGAAAGGAGTCCCAGAACCTAGATGTGAACAAGCTGCCACGGTCTGAGGATATCACTTGAGGAATGCCATGTAGGGACACAATTCTGGAAGTGTACAGCTCTGCAAGTTGAGCTGCATTGATTGATTCTTTGACTGGAAGAAAGTGAGCGACTTTGGTAAGCTTGTCAATCACCACAAAGATAGCATCATTGCCTCGCTTGGATTTAGGAAAGCCAGTGACGAAGTCCATTTCAATGTGGTCGAACTTCCACTCAGGGATAGGAAGAGGTTGGAGAAGACCGGCTGGACGTTGATGTTCTGCTTTCACTCTTCTGCATACATCACATTCATTCACGAATTGGGCAATCTCCCTTTTCATGCGTGTCCACCAGTAAGATTGCTTGAGGTCTTGGTACATCTTGGAACTGCCAGGATGAATGGAAAGGAGAGAGTCATGAGCTTCTTCCATTATGAGCTTCCTGAGATCACCTTTGGGAACAACGAGTCTGTCCTCGAAGAACAAGGTATCTCTCTCATCAACACGGAAGCACTTATATTTTGGAGTGCCCTTTGCAATGCCATGTTTCACCTTCTTCACCATGGTATCACTGAGCTGAGCCTCACGGACTTGATCTTCCAAGGTAGGAGCAATCTGGAGATTTGCAAGAAAACCCTGCGGAACAACCTGAAGGTTGAGCTTCCTGAAAGCTTCACAAAGCTCAGGCTGGTGTGGCTTGATAAGAAGGCTGTTGCAATATGCCTTTCTGCTCAAAGCATCTGCAATCACATTCGCCTTGCCTGGAGTGTACTCAATGCTGGGGTTGTACTCTTGGATCATCTCGACCCAACGAGTCTGGCGGAGGTTCAGATGCGGCTGCGTGAAGATGTACTTCAAGCTCTTGTGATCAGTGAAGATGTCGACCTTTCTGCCCAACAACAGATGTCTCCACGTAATCAGAGCATGTACCACAGCTGCTAGCTCGAGATCATGTGTGGGATAGTTCTTCTCAGCTGGCTTGAGCTGACGTGAAGTGTATGCCACAATTCTCTTCTCTTGCATAAGCACACCACCAAGACCTTGAAGAGAAGCGTCATAGAACACTTCATAGGGCTTGGATTCATCAGGAGGAATCAGAACTGGAGCTGAGACAAGCTTCTCTTTGAGGGTTTTGAAAGCCACTTCACACTCGGGAGACCAAAAGTATTTGACATTCTTCTGAAGGAGGTTGGAAAGAGGCTTGGCAATCTTGGAGAAGTTCTCCACAAACCTTCTGCAATAGCTGGCAAGACCCAGAAAACTGCGGAGCTGCTTGACGTTCTGAGGAGCTTCCCAGTTGACAATTGCTTCAACTTTCTCGGGATTAACCGCAATACCGTCAGCTGAGATGATGTGGCCCAGGTAGAGAACCTTATCGAGCCAAAACTCGCACTTTGAGAACTTGGCATAGAATTTATGCTCTCTGAGTCGATCAAGAACCAGACGCAAGTGCTTTTCGTGATCTTCTTCATTCTTGGAAAACACCAGAATATCATCCAGATACACTAGCACAAACTCGCCTGTATAGGGGTTGAAGATGTAATGCATCATCCTTGAAAAGGTAGGAGGAGCATTGGCGAGACCGAAGGACATGACGGTATACTCATATGAACCGTAGCTCGTTCTGAAGGCCGTCTTGGGAATGTCTTCCTCGCGAATGCGAATTTGATGATAGCCCATTCGGAGGTCAAGTTTAGAGAATACTTTAGCTCCTTTGAGCTGCTCAAAGAGTTCATTGATGTTGGGGAGCGGATACTTGTTCTTAATCGTCTTCTTGTTCAGTGGCCGGTAGTCAACACAGAGACGCTCCGTGCCATCTTTCTTCTTGACAAATAAGACACCACAGCCCCACGGAGATGTACTCGGTCTGATGAGACCCATACGCTCCTGTTCATCCAACTGTTTCTTCAATTCCTTCAATTCATCTGACGAGAGCTTGTATGGACGCCGGCAAACAGGTTCGGTGCCCGGCTCGAGTTCAATGACGAACTCCACCTGACGGTGTGGAGGCATGCCTGGAAGTTCTTCTGGAAAGACGTCTTGATATTCATTCACCACTGGAATTTGCTCTATGGCATTAATTTCACCCTTATCATTAAGAGAGAAAAGCCGAATAGTATTATCCCTGGAGGCGAAGATAATCACATCTTCATCAGAATGAGTCAATTTGACTTCCTTTTGAGCACAATCAATGTGAGCATCATGCTGAGAAAGCCAATCCATTCCGAGAATGAGGTCGATGTCAGAATGACCAAGAACCACCGGAGAAGCCAAAAATCGATAATCACCCATGCGAATAGAAATATCCGGAGCATATAATCTAGAAGTCATGCATCTTCCCGGAGAAATCACTTGCAACTCCCTTGGCAAAGGCATAGTGCCCACATTATACTTGGATGCAAAAGGGAATGACATGAAAGAATGTGAAGCACCCGAATCAAATAACACTTTAGCTGGAAAAGAGTTCACTGGAAGGTTACCCAGAATGACATCAGAAGAAGCCTCTGCTTGTGCTGCATTCATCAGATTAACCCTTGCAGACTTTGGATCATGCTTGACAATAGCTGAACTCATAGGTGGAGGAGGTGGAAGACGCTTCGGATTCGGACATCTGTTTGCATAGTGCCCCTTCTGGCCACACTTGTTGCACACCACTTCAGAGAGAGGACGGAACTGAGAGCCACTGGACTTGGAGCCTTGAGACTGAAACTGCTTCTTCGACTGGTTGCTTGGGTTGGGTGGGTGGGAGAAACCACGGCCACTAGAGTTCTTGTTGGAGTTGTTGAAGTTGCTGGAGTTGTTGTATGGAGCTCGAATCATTGGAGGAGGAGGAAGCCAGAATTTCTGTTGTTTCGCAGCCAACTGAGACGATGAGGTAGAGTGAACAGCATCTCGAATTCTCTTCTTAGAAGCCTCCATCTTAAGCTGAGCTGCTTCTTGTTTCAAAGCCATATTATAGAACTTATCGAATTCGTCTGGCTCGAACAAAGTGAGAGCAAGCTGAAGTTCATCTTTGAGACCTCCACGGAACTGATAGATTTTGCTCTTTGCATCAGGTATGTCTTGCTTTGCATAGCGAGCGAGGTTTTGGAACTTGACATTATACTGATAGACTGTCATGGAGCCCTGCTTGAGGTTGCGGAATTGCTCACGCATACCCTCGATAACACTTGTAGGAATGTGATGCGAGCGGAAATCCCTGCAGAAGTTCTCCCACGAGATCACTTGACCCGGCCTTGAGTCTTTGTACTGCTGCCACCAATCAGCTGCTTGATCTTTCAGTTGGAAGGCTGCAAACTTCACATAATCATCTTCTTTCACGTTACTGCACTCAAAATGCTTCTTGATATCGGTCAACCAATCCTCAGCATCAAGAGGGTCGACACAGTAACTGAAAGCTTTAGGATTGTTAGCCAGGAACTGGTTGAGGGTAGCATGGTGCTGCTGGAAGAAGTTGCCTTGGTTCATTGGAACACCCTGATTAGCTTGATTAGCTTGATTAGCTTGCATCATCTGCATCATCTGCATCATCAACTGAGTGTTCTGAGCAGTAGTCTGCATAATTGCTCTCCAAGCCTCAGGCGGAGGAGGAGGTGAAGGAGGACGTTCTGGAACCTCTTCACCCTCTGGGTTGGCATTCGGAACCCTTTTCGGAGCCATCCTGTAAGAGATGACCACGAATCAGCAATGGATTGACAAAAGGAATAAGCTGAATCAATGGAATGAATTGCAACAAGTCTTCACAATAATCATTCGAACAATAAGAACGAATGAAATCATCCGAACAAGAGGAACGAATGAATTTCTTAGTTAATTGATAACATCAGTCTTCACGAGAAGCCACATAGGGATCAAAAGGATAAAATAATAAAACAACAAGGTACGGAAAGGAACAAACACAAGAGAGGAGTTTCGTTCTAACATCTTTGTGCTGAAAGCATATGAACGCGTTACGAAAAGGTTTTGCAATCCCCGGATCAGCATAGCCAAGGACCCTTTAAGATGCAACTCCTGATAGTAACCTCGGTCATATAACCCCTTCACTCAATGTCGAACCCCGAACTCACTAACCTGCATTCGTTAGAAGAATGCCTACGATCTACTGGATAAAACCCACCTATAGTTTTCCGAAAGATTCCAGTTATGCAATCAGGTGTTGGGGATACACGGGAAGCACCGCGCAATCAACTCTAACCTACATCCAGGTGTATCCATCCTTCAACACATAACCAGTCTTTCTCGGAAACTGTGTACCTCGGACCTTCGAAAAGCATCCACTATAACAAGCTATGGCAATACTCCCGAACTACCTCCCCAGTACTGGGTGATGTCGGGGTTATCTTGCCACTGGCCGTATAGGGGAGATTTTCGATGTCGGCCGTCTTAAGTATTTAGTACTGTCGCGATATGCTTGTTACAATGATACCCCGAAGCTCAACTCCTCGGTAACAGGAGGCATCGGGAACAATATCCTTGTCACAAGAACATCGAAACAATCCCAGAATACTCGCGGGAATCCTAAAAAAAAAATTTGTGCAAATTTTGAAGATAGGAGAGACAAGAGTAGACGTCAGGAGTCCTCACCAGAGAGAAAAGGGGATGGGAAGCAAAGAAATCCTACTCTCCGATATAATATAGGACTCAAAAAGTTTTCAGTGTGTGCCTAGACTCAACCGTCAACGGTTCGATCAAACAGTGGGGGCTCCTAGGTCGGAGAAGGCTCTGATACCAACTTGTAATGCCCAGGATGGAATTATACCTCCTACGTGTCGAGGCACGACTTAAAGGCATAAGTCCATCCTAGAATGATCTCAAGTTTGGTAATCTTTGCACAACTCATGTAAAAGGGGGATAGTAAACTGAAAATAGTTGGCTTACAATCGCCACGTCACAGAATAACAGTACAAGTCTCAAACATCATACAATAAGATCACTACAACCCTCTAAGGGCAAAAGCCAAATGTCAAAGTACCAAACTCAGATAACAAGAACAACCACAGGCGGATCGAATCCTAGTAAGAGTCTCCACTACTGATCGTCCGGGTAGCGCACGTAGTAACGACTACGCTCCTCGTCGTACTCCCAATCCAGCTCGGTGCCATCACCTGGATAGCTCACGGCTGGACCTGCATCTGGTGTGTGAAGTAACTGTGAGCCACAGAGGACTCAGCAATCCCGTTCCCGGGTAACAGAACTATCAAAGCCTTTAGGTGAGGGAAAGGCTGAAGAAAGAACAAGTCTGCAGCAGCAACTAGCATCTATCTTACGCAAGTGAGAGCGAGAAGAGAAGGCAACGCGAGAAGTGATCACGAAGTGATCCTAGCTACAAGCTCACAAGCATAACCCCTCCGTGTTCAACTTCCGAATCCCTATTCGGAAATTGACAGTCACGGAACACACGCTGGTAGTGTATTAGTATCATTGTGTCAAGTTATCTACAACCGGAATTAACAAGCTCCCATCTGCCACATAACCGCGGGCACGGCTTTAGAAAATTCAAACCCTGCAGGGGTGTTCCAACTTGACCCATTACAAGCCCACGATCCGCGGAGTCGCAACTCCAAAGTGGGAAGACCCGAGTATTCTCGGAATCCCGTGCTCAAGTTAAACCGAACTAAGGTAAGGCTAATCCAGCAAATCCTCCCGGCGTGTCGACACCCTGATCGTAGCCGCGCGTATCTAGGTCTCAGGACACGACCGGATGAGACGTCCTACAGGTGTATGCCAAATACCTCAGGTTGCCCCAAGGCGGCCCCGCAGTCCGCTCGTTTCGGACCAACACTCATGTGGAGCACTGGCCCGGGGTTGTTGATTAAGAAAGAGGGTTAATCACTCCCTTATGCATGTTTAGTTTGTTATTAGGCAAATAGTACCAATGTTGGGATTTGCTGGAAAAGACTTAGCACATAGCGGTTTATCGAGGGGGTCCCATACACCCCAACCGTGTTAGGAACGCATAATCAAGGAACATAAAACCGGCTTATACGGATCCTAACGGCATGAGTGGAACAAAACACCAAGCAAAAGGCTTAGCCTTCCACCCTTGCCAATATATAGATGATTTCAAATTAAGCATTTATATAGTGTGATATAACCCAACCAAACTTCAACATGGAGCAAGCATCTTCACTTCACCTGCAACTAGCAACGCTATAAGAAGGGCTGAGCGAAGCGTACTTAGCCAAGCAACGGTTTGCATAGGTAGGGTGGTTAAACATGGCAATTGGTTACAAGTAGGAGGCTGACAAGAAGAACATGGGCATCGAGGCAAAACTATAGATCGAGACTACTAGAAATAGGCAAAGATAGTAAAGTTAACGGGGTTCGGTCATCTTGCCTGAAGAGAAGAAGTTCGGATCGAAAGAAGGGTCCTCTTGCTCAAACTCGTTGGAAACCTCGTGCTCAACCTCGTTGGAAAACTCGTTCTCAGCTTCCGGCTCTAAACAAGACAAACACACCAAGCAACAATCAACACGATGCAATGCGCACTCGAAAAACATGTATGCATGATGGATGCACTAGTGAAGCACATGGAGCACGGAAAACATCACTCAAGCAAAACACCTCAAAACAAGTTAACAACCTGATATTATTAATCTACACAGAAAATCACCCAAGTTTGATATAAGATTCGCTGAAATCGGAGTTACGGGCTAAAAGTTATGCCCGAAACAAGATTTGAGCGAAAACTGCAAATTACAGCAACATAGCATCTTTGGAGCTCAAAATAATTAATCTACAGCACCCAAAAAGCATGGAAAAGGACTTGAACATAAACTAGATATAATGTACAGCAACTAGGTCCAAAGTGCACCCCCAACGGAGTCACGGATCAATAGCAATGATCTTGGACATATTGAACTTTGAAATAAAATTCTGGCAGCAGAATTTTATTGAAAGTTTGGAGCAAAAGATAAACATGCTACAGCACCTCAAATGGACATGTGAGGACATGAATGGAAAGACAACAATATATACTTCATGGAACAATCAAAATCCACCCCAAAACTATCATGCTTTGTCCTACAACATCACACGAACATGGCATCGGAACGTTACAGATTTCAGACTTAGTGAAATTTCACTAAGTCCTAAAACAGCAACATCATCATAGCATCAAAAAGAGCATGTTTAAGACACCTCGAAACTAAACATGGCAAAGGGTAAGCACCTCATCAAAGTACATATGACGGTGATCCCGAAACACACAAGCATGCATCAATGTGGTGAACACACCGATTGCAACGAGCTCAACAAGATGGCATTTCATAACAAGTAAAAACACAACATTTGAACATGGCATCTTGCAACGATGATAACAAGGAAACAATAATCTACCATGCAACCTATCACACACAACACGTAGTTCGTGACGAGACGAACACGTGGACATGTCATTTGCATCGTTTGGACAAACGAGCTAAAAGATAACACAAGTCAAAGGTGGCATGAAAATAACACATAACAACAGTTTATATCAAGATGCCCTCTTGCAACAGCAAAACAAGTGTCAAGATGACATCTAACATGCATGACTACAACAGGTAAAACGTAGAGGGCATCTCCACGAACGTCTGGACATGCTACACGCGAAAAACGGAGCACCACAGTAAAAGTTATGCATGGTCAAACTTTGCATCACAGAACAAGTAAAACAGGGACTTAGAGGATTAGGTCAACCTGAGCAGATCTGGATGAACAGTACCAGGCCGGCCTGATGAACAGTGCGGCGGCCCAGCGGTGGAACAGTGGCGGCGGGATCTGGGCCCGATCCGGCGCAGCGGCGGCCCACCGCGGGAGGAGGCAAAGGGGCCCGGCGGGAGGCGGCGGCCCGCGGGCGGTGCGGCCCAGCCGGTGCGGTGGCTGGCTTGGCCCGGTGGAGGGGGCGAAGCGGCGCGGAGCGCCTGGTGCGGGGCGGCGGCTCGCTCGGTCCTCGGTGGGGCGCGGTCGAGGCGAACGGAGGGAGTCGGGCCGGGGCGACGCGCGGCCCGGCGCGGCGCGGCTGGCTGGGCGCCTGGCTGGCCTGGAGGGCGACGATGAGGCGAGCGTTGACGCGGTCCCGCTGGACCACTTCAACGGGCCGGCTGCGGAGTGTACGGCCCGACGTGGCGAGCGAGCCTGGCGCGACGCGCTTCGGCGCGAGGGGTTGGATCGAAAGGATCCGGCGGCTACGTGCGTTGACTTGCCTCGCCTGGCTCCTGCGGGGTGCAAACGCCAGATCGGCGGCGGCCTGGCTGCCCCTCGACCGGATCCCTCGGGATCCGGGGAGAAAACAGAGGAAGGACCTTGGGATCTGAGATCTGAAATTTAGGGAAGAAGAAGGGGAATGTCCAAATGGACTAGGGGTCTATTTATAGCAGTTTTAGACTAGGGTTTGGAGGCTAGGGTGTTTAGGAGCCCTCCGATCGTGATCCAACGGATCCGATCGCGGGGATGATTTTAAAAGGACTAGACGGAGATAAAAGAGAGCAGTAGGGGTATTTCCGGGACACGAAGTGAAGGCACATCGGACCCACACGGACAACGGAGGGAAAAGTCAACGGAGTCCAAACGAGACGAGATTTGAGAGGCGGGTTGCACACAACAAAACAACAACACACAACACAACCTCGCGGCACACCGGTAACGAAAAACGCCCGAACAACAAAGAAGGCCTACGGGACGTCACGGACACGTGAGGGAGCTCCGGAACACGAAACGGACAACGGGAAGAAACGCCACGAACCGGAAACAACCCACAACACAAATGCAATGCAATGCACATGTCTACATGATATGAATGAATGCCACACACTCACACAACAAAACGACGAAAGCCCGAAAGACAAAGAACCCGAAATGGAAATAGATGAAGCCGGAGATATATTATATACCCAAAAGGGAAAGTATTACATCCGGGGCATTACAATTGTCATTCCGTAATCTGGGTCTACCTGTACCCCGCCTCCTGACAGATTGACCCATTTGCACTTAAACAAAGGGACCTTAAAATCATGTCCGTAGTCAAGTTCCCATATGTCCACTATGTAACCATAATATGTGTCCTTTCCCTTATTGGTTGCTGCATCAAAGCGAACACTGCTGTTTTGGTTGGTGCTCTTTTTATCTTGGGCGATCGTGTAAAATGTATTCCCAGTTATCTCGTATCCTTTGTAAGTCAATACAGTCGAAGATGGTCCCCTGGACAACGAGTACAACTCATCACAAACAGTGTTGTCACCTCTGAGACGTGTTTCCAACCAACTGCCGAAAGTCTTGATGTGTTCACATGTAATCCAATCGTCACACCGCTCCGGGTGTTTGGAGCACACACTGTTCTTGTGTTCATCGACATATGGGGTCACCAGGGTAGAGTTCTCTAGAACTATGTAGTGTGCTTTAGACCAAGAATGCCCGTCCCTGCATATTATTGACTCCCCTACAAGCGTGCTATTCCGAGTTAGTCTCCCCTCATACCGCGATTCAGGGAGACCAATCTTCTTAAGGCCAGGAATGAAGTCAACACAAAACCCAATGACATCCTCAGTTTGATGGCCCATGGAGATGCTTCCTTCTGGCCAAGCGGTAACGGAGATATTTCTTTAGGACTCCCATGAACCTCTCAAAGGGGAACATATTGTGTAGACATACGGGGCCCAGAATGACAATCTCGTCGACTAGATGAACTAGGACGTGTGTCATGATATTGAAAAAGGATGGTGGGAACACCAGCTCGAAACTGACAAGACATTGCGCCACATCACTCCTTAGCCTTGGTATGATTTCTGGATCGATCACCTTCTGAGAGATTGCATTGAGGAATGCACATAGCTTCACAATGGCAAAACGGACGTTTTCCGATAGAAGCCCCCTCAATGCAACCGGAAGCAGTTGCATCATAATCACGTGGTAGTCATGAGACTTTAAGTTCTGGAACTTTTTCTCTGCCATATTTATTATCCCTTTTATATTCGACAAGAAGCCAGACAGGACCTTCATACTGAGCAGGCATGCAAAGAAGATTTCCTTCTTTTCTTTGGTAAGAGCGTAGCTGGCAAGACCTTCATACTGCTTTGGAGGCAGGCCGTCTTTTTCGTGCAAACGTTGCAGGTCCTCCCATGCCTCCGGTGTATCTTTTGTCTTCCCATCCACGCCCAAGAAGTCTAGCAGGTTCACGCAAAGGTTCTTCGTCACGTGCATCACGACGATTGAAGAGCGGACCTCTAGGTCTTTCCAGTAGGGTTGGTCCCAAAATATAGATTTCTTCTTCCACATGGGTGCGCGTCCCTCATCGTCATTCGGAACAGATAGTCCGCCGGGACCCTTTCCAAAGATTACATGTAAATCATTGACCATAGCAAGTACGTGATCACCGGTACGCATGGCGGGCTTCTTTCGGTGATCTGCCTCGCCTTTGAAATGCTTGCCTTTCTTTCGACATTGATGCCCCAGGTACACATTCTTCCTGCATCTGTCCAGGTATATACTTTGGGTGTCATCTAAACAGTGCGTGCATGCATGGAATCCCTTGTTTGTTTGTCCTGGAAGGTTACCGAGAGCAGGCCAATCATTGATGGTTACAAACAACAACGCATGTAGGTCAAATTCCTCCTGGTTGGCCTCATCCCACGCACGTACACCTTGTCCATTCCACAGCTCTAAAAGTTCTTCAACTAATGGCCTTAGGTACGCATCAATGTCGTTGCCAGGTTGCTTAGGGCCTTGGATGAGTATTGGCATCATAATGAACTTCCACTTCATGCACAGCCAAGGAGGAAGGTTATAGATACATAGAGTCACGACCAGGTGTTGTGATTGCTGCTCTGCTCCCCAAAAGGATTAATGCCATTCGCGGTTAAACCAAACCATACGTTCATTGCGTCACATGCAAACTCCTCCCAGTACGTTCTCTCAATTTTTCTCCACTGCGACCCGTCACCGGGTGCTCTCAAGTTCCCGTCTTTCTTACGGTCCTCTGCGTGCCATCGCATCAACTTGGCATGCTCTTTGTTTCTGAACAGACGTTTCAACCGTGGTATTATAGGAGCATACCACATCACCTTGGCAGGAACCCTCTTCCTAGGGCGTTCGCCGTCATCATCACCAAGGTCATCTCATCTGATCTTATACCGCAAGGCACCACATACAGGGCATGCGTTCAAATGCTTGTACGCTCCGCAGTACAGGATGCAATCATTAGGGCATGCATGTATCGTATGCACCTCCAATCCTAGAGAGCATATGACCTTCTTTGCTGCGTACGTACTCTCGGGCAATTCGTTATCCTTTGGAAGCTTCTTCTTCAATATTTTGAGTAGTTTCTCAAATCCTTTGTCAGGCACACCATTCTCTGCCTTCCACTGCAGCAATTCCAGTACGGTACTGATGGCTTCTCGCCCCTCGTTGTTTACCCCGAGTGGAAGGTTTGAGATGCAGTGTAGCGGTAGATTTCCCTTGGCAAAGATACCAAGGATCGAATTCCCCTAAGACTCCAAGGTTCAACAAGAAGGTGTCAACTGCTAGCGGCGCAACTAGCGATCAACCGGACCTGCACACAGATACAAATAACTTTGCTCCCATCGAGTACAGAGAGGTTGTCAATCCCTACGGCCTTGTCGTTTACAAAGGATCAAACGCAAGAGATAATAGTGATAGGTATTACTGCAACTAGTAAGTAAGAACTGAAAGCAAATAGCGGATGCGATCAGTGATGGTAATATGGACCAGGGTCCCATGATGTTCACTAGTGATGTCTCTCTCCCAAAAGACGATAAAACAGCCATGTGAGGTAAACGAATTACAGCTGGGCAATTGACATGATTATGTGCGCAAACCAATGCTAACTATGCTGCAAGAAAGGTTGAGGCTCAAAAGCATGGGAGGTACGCCAAGGTAAGTAGACCGAAATCCATCTGCATCTACTACTAATCATCCACCTTGAGATATCTATCTAGAACATCTCGCTGGTATTAAGTTGCGAGTCCCACCCATAGTGTAAACTCAAAGCAACAGACAACTGCATTAAAAGAACTTTGCGTAAAGTAAACAATCCTTGCACCCGCGAGTACAAGCACCGTTGTTTTCCCCCTTGTGGCAATAGCACATCCCCTAGACTCATGTTTCTGTCACTCAAGCAAGTCATCGAGGGGCATGAACCCACAATCAAGCATAATGTTCCCTCTTGGAGTTACTACCTACTACTCGGCCAAAGCAATAAACAACAACGGAGAACATGCAAGAATTACTCAAGAACATAAATATAAAAGAGGTAAATCAAATATATTACTCACACACAATCTGAACATAATCTCAGAATCCATCGGATCCCAGCAAACTCATCATAGCAACAACATAAGGATTACATATGTGCCTCGATCATCTAGGGCAGCTCACGAGGTCTAATTAGTGAAGAACAAAGAGGGGAGGAGAACATCACATAGCTACTGGTCATGGACCCATGGTCCAAGGGAGACTACTCACAACTCATCCGGGAGGCGTCCATGGTGGTGGAGAGGCTCCCGGTGGTGATCCTCCCCTCCGGCACGGTGCTGGGAAGAGTTCTCCTGGTGCTCCCGAACTTGGAAGCGTGGTGGCGGCGGAACAGAGATGAGATCGCGAAAAAGGGTTCCGTCCTCGAGGGTTTCGGGACGCGGTGTAAATATATGCCAAAGGGGGGCATCGGCGGAGGCCTGGGGGGCCCAGGCGCACCCCCCCCCCCGGCGCGGCCAGGAGGGGGGCCGTGCCCCCAGGGCGCCTGGAGCCCTGGTGGCCCCCCTCCGGCCCTACTTTGGCCGCAAGGAA
>LR738711.1:48526624-48545914 GCA_902687465.1 Secale cereale | reverse complement strand
ACGCTGATTTTTTATATAATTTTTCTGGATTTTTCCTGACAGTTCTCGTAATGTGAAAACCTGAAATACAAAAACAGCCGAAAACAGAAACTGGCATTGGGGTGCACTGGATTAGTAGGTTAGTCCAAATATGATCAAAAGTGTATGGAAGTGTATAAATATCATAGCAATATCACCCAAAAGTGGCATGGAGCAAGCAGAAATTATAGATACGTTTTGGACGTATCATATGTGCGCAAACCAATGCTAACTATGCTGCAAGAAAGGTTGAGGCTCAAAAGCATGGGCGGTACGCCAAGGTAAGTAGACCGAAATCCATCTGCATCAACTACTAATCATCCACCTTGAGATATCTATCCAGAACATCTCGCTGGTATTAAGTTGCGAGTCCCACCCATAGTGTAAACTCAAAGCAACAGACAACTGCATTAAAAGAACTTTGCGTAAAGTAAACAATCCTTGCACCCGCGAGTACAAGCACCGTTGTTTTCCCCCTTGTGGCAACAACACATCCCCTAGACTTATGTTTCTGTCACTCAAGCTAGTCATCGAGGGGCATGAACCCACAATCAAGCATAACGTTCCCTCTTGGAGTTACTACCTACTACTCGGCCAAAGCAATACTCAGCAACGACGAACATGCAAGAATTACTCAAGAACATAAATATAAAAGAGGTAAATCAAATATATTACTCACACACAATCTGAACATAATCTCATAATCCATCGGATCCCAGCAAACTCATCATAGCAACATCATAAGGATTACATATGTGCCTCGATCATGTAGGGCAGCTCACGAGGTCTAATTAGTGAAGAACAAAGAGGGGAGGAGAACATCACATAGCTACTGGTCATGGACCCATGGTCCAAGGGAGACTACTCACAACTCATCCGGGAGGCGTCCATGGTGGTGGAGAGGCTCCCGGTGGTGATCCTCCCCTCCGGCAGGGTGCCGGGAAGAGTTCTCCTGGTGCTCCCGATCTTGGAAGCGCGGCGGCGGCGGAACATAGATGAGATCGTGAAAAAGGGTTCCGTCCTCGAGGGTTTCGGGACGCGGTGTAAATATATGCCAAAGGGGGCATCAGCGGAGGCCTGGGGGGCCCAGGCGCCCCCCCGGCGCGGCCAGGAGGGGGGCCGCGCCCCCAGGGCGCCTGGAGCCCTGGTGGCCCCCCTCCGGCCCTACTTTGGCCGCAAGGAAGCTTCTGGAACGCTGATTTTTTATATATTTTTCCCGGAATTTTTCTGGCAGTTTACGTAATGGGAAAACCTGAAATACAAAAACAGCAGAAAACAGAAACTGGCAATGGGGTGCACTGAGTTAATAGGTTAGTCCAAATATGATCAAAAGTGTATGGAAGTGTATAAATATCATAGCAATATCACACAAAAGAGGCATGGAGCAAGCAGAAATTATAGATACGTTTTGGACGTATCAGGTACCGAGCTTCATGTTGCCATCTTCCCAATTGGGGTACAACCCTTTTTTGTAATCCTCCAACATGCGATCGAACCTCAGCTTCTCCTTTTCACTTTCACACTGTCTCCTTGCATCAACAATGACCCGACGGAGATCATCGTCGGGCACAACATCGTCTGGTTCCTCTTGACCTTTAGCAGCTTCCCCCGTTGCAGCATCACCGTATTCCGGGGGCACATAGTTGTCATCGTCCTCTTCTTCTTCGTTGTCTTCCATCATAACCCCTATTTCTCCGTGCTTAGTCCAAACATTATAGTGTGGCATGAAACCCTTATATAGAAGGTGGGTGTGAAGGGTGCTCGAGTCGGACTAAGACCTCGTATTCCCACAGATAGTGCATGGACAACACATAAAACCATTCTGCTTGTTTGCCTTAGCCACTTCGAGGAAATTATGCACGCCATTAATGTACTCTGAGGTGCGTCTGTCACCGTACATCCATTGCCGGTTCATCTGCTTGCATTTATATAATTAAGTGTGTCCAAAACCATTACAGAACATCATGGATTGATAAGTGATCAAATTAATATAAGTTCATCATCACATTATATTCAAAGTACATGCATATATGGCTCACCATGGTGGTGCTGGCGACGAGATCGGCGCGGGCGATCGACGGCGGTGAAGACGGGGACGGGACGTACGACGGACCGCTCAACCTAGCCAAATCTCGGAGAAAATGGAGCTTCGAGTTCGAGCTTCGAGAGGAGAAAGCTTAACTAGTGTGGCTCGGGCATTTCATCGAGCACCTCATGTGCATATATGGGAGGTGAGCTAGAGCACCTCACAAAGCTCTCCCCTCGCCGGCCAGAAAAAATAGAGCAGTGTGGGCTCGCCGGCAATGGGGTATATATAAGCAACCAATTGGTCCCGGTTCATTACAGGAACCGGGTCTAAAGGCCACCCATTTGTCCCGGTTGCAATTATGAACCGGGACCAATCGGTGTGGGCTAGGAGCGAGGCCTATTGGTCCCGGTTTGTGCCTGGAACCGGGACAAATGGGTCCAGACCAACCGGGACATATGCCCCACGAGGCCCGGCCGGCCCCCTGGGCACACGAACCGGGACGTATGCCCCCATGGGTCCCGGTTCGTGGGTGAACCGGGACTAATGGGCTGGCTAGGCCCGAACCAAAGCCCTATTTTATACTAGTGTACCAGTACAACCCAAGGGAGCCGTGTGGGGGAACATCATGTGGGCACACTCCGTCTCCACCGGCCTTATCCACTGGATGGACCTGGAGACCGTGATCTACCCTACCAGGTCCTTCGACATCAACGACTTGGCCCTCTGAACAATTTTTTTGCACAAGTTGGCTCAGAGCTTGGGGGAGGGGGAGGCGCCCCCGCAAACTATATATTGTACTTGGTATATGTGCAGGCACTGGAGCTTGGTGGTGGGTAGCAAGGATTAAGGGGGGTTGCAGTGTTGTACCGCACCCGAGACTTCAAGAAGTGGGTTAAGGCGCACCACTCATTGCATGCGGGGCTAACAAGAATGTGGGAATGCCCAGAAATTTACCTCGTGCCGTTGGCCTGCGGCAGCCGCCACCACCAGAGCGGCGTGGACACAGCGAAGCTACATGACCGTTCCATGGTGGATGAGGTCAAGTACGTGCTTAATGTGAGTCTAGACCTGACATAGTATAAGTACTAGACGGTCGGCACCTACGGCCATGGTAAGGATAGGTATACCCCTGACTCCGCCTTCCCTGAAACGACAACGACCTCCGTTGCGACTGTGGTGACTTCTACTCCTCTAAATCCTTCTTCGACCTAGCCAAGAAACGTTGTGTGCTTTCGGGATAGGCAAATGAGTCTGGCACGGTCTTCGAAGACCACCACAATGGCTGGGCCGGCATCCAAGTCTATTTTTTGCTAATATAAATAACAATACAAATATGATCCACCACTAGATATGCTTCGACGTGAACAAAATTATTTTTGCTAATATATTTTCCACCGTACGTGCTGAGATTGAGACGTATTGGTGTTGGTGAATTTTTCAGGTGATACCAAGGAATATATTCATGTCATGAAGTGGGAGACAGTTGATCCAATGGCCAATGGAGGAGGTCAAGTCGATGTGCTCAAAGCATGTCAATATCAGCAATAAGGCCGCCAGGAGCGGCAAGTACTTCGAGGTCACGAGACTCAAATTCGTGCAGGCGGCATTCATGATCAGGAACCCGAAGAAGGTCGAGAAGTTCGACCCGGTGTGGCGGACCGTCACACATAGGATATGCAAGAAGGTCAAGTCATATGTCAAGGGCGGCGTGGGGCCGTTTGGGCTCTGGCTGGTGGCCTCCAACGACCTCAATGAGAGGACGACCATCTTTTTCAGGGTGTTGAAGACCAATGACACCAACTACATCGTCCTCATGTGCAATGATCCGACAAGGTAACATATGACAACTCACTCAAGTCAGAAGATCACATATAAAACTTGCAATGTTGGATTATCCCTGCATCCCGATCCAATAGTAATTCTCAGTGATGGATATCAAACACGTTGGCATACTAGCCGCTGATGGACATGATGACCTTTGCCGGCTTGGTCAACGTCGACATAGCCAAGAGCAAGAAGATTGCCCTCAGGACGTTGGTACTTAACTAACCACATGATCAACCATCAATGTATGCTCTAATATCTATGTCGGGTATAAGCCATGTTGCAAACTTCATTTCAGATTGACCATTTTGTGGTGGAGAGCTTCGGGCCGGCGGCACCACATGCATCCTAACAATGGTCTACCCGAGGAAGGCCATCGGGGACGACACACACATATTTGTCATCAACATCGACAAATCAGATATTAAGGTCACTAACCTGCATGCATTGGATATGAAGACCCCCACGATGAACATGTCGCTGCAGCAGTAGCAGCAGCCAGGATGATCGAGGAGTAGAAGTAGCCTAGCCTAGCAGTAGCTAGCTAGCTTATTAATTTTACTAAGTTGGATTAATTAGAAGAGGGAGCAAGTTTAGTGATGCACTGTTGGAGAGGGAAATGGCATGTATTGTAGCACCACTCTTGATGCCCACAGAACGAAACATAGGAACGACTTAAATATCTCAAAGAAAATTTTAAATTTTGACATTCACATTCTAAGGTGTCATTTTTATGTACATGAAAAAGGCACACAACTAGTGTTATTTAATTGTGGGTTAAAGGAACTTCATTTTTGTTCTTCTCATCCTGGCTGTAAGTTGAGATGTAACAAAACCAGCAATAGGTTGAATCTGTCAGAGCAAAGCTGAGATGTACCCCTTTTGTCCGTAGGTCTATCATTTTTGGGGTACCGTAGGGTTGATCGTGAGGAAACAACTGCCCCTGCTTCGTCCGCGTGAGCGACACGCATAGCCTCCGGATCCACTTTTCCAGCGAGTCTCTCCCCAAGCATCCTTACCTCGCCACTGCTGATAGTCGGTGGCGGCTTACCTACGCGGTCGATGGCGGTAGAGGAGCTTTGTTCCTCACTAGTAGATAAAGGGTCATCAGACCCGGTTCATTTGGGCCTTTAGCCCCGGTTCCAGAACCGGGACAAGAGGGTCGGTACTAATGCTCTGACCCTTTAGTCCCGGTTCAATCCAGAACCGGGGCAGAAGGGTGTCCACGTGGCCTGTGCACCGAGTCCAGGCAGGAGGGGCTTTAGTCCCGGTTGGTGGTACCAACCGGGACCAAAAGGCATCCACGCGTCAGCATTTCTGTGGCTGTGGTTTTTGTTTTTTTAAGGGGAGGGGGGGTTTTAGGTTTTGGGGGGTTAATTTAGGTGTTTCATATATTGTGTTAGCTAGCTAATTAATAGAGAGAAGTGTCCTCTCTTATGTCCGTGCTTCGTCGACGCTACATACTACACATACGTATATAGAGAGGACTAGAGTCACGCTAGCTAGCTAGCTAGCTGCTAGCTACTAAGCAAACGAAGGAAACAGAAGATCGTATAATCAACATATATATATATATGCATACAGTGAGAAGTAATATCGACCACCTCTCCTTCTCCGAGAGATTGGTCGAACAACAAGTTCTCGTATATCTAACCGACACTATCGGGCACATATATACAATAATTATCTCTTACAAAAATAATCTCCTAACATATGGATGCATGGTCCACATAGTATTCTCCGTCTTCAGCGATCACGTGTTCAAGGAAGAATGCCGCCAATTCCTCTTGAATTGCTCGCAGACGATCTGGTGTTAGGAGTTCATCCCGCATCCGAAACATCTAATTTGAAGTAGGGGGTCAATACATGAAATGATGCTATAAATTTGTGAATATTATTGATTGCTTACGCACTTCAAATTGTTCATCAGTGTAGCCCCGCTCACAGGTCGTGTGGCGGATGGACTTGCAAATGTAGTATCCACAATAATCATTCCCGGGTTCCTGCCACAACCACTTTACAAGAAACAGAGGTCAATCAAACTGATAAGCAAGAATGCCAAATTGGTATTGATGAAACTAGCGCTTGAATCAAGATATAGGAGATGCGCGCGCGGAACACGCTACTATATAGTACATACTTTCGGGTATCTAAATTGTAGCTTCTTCGGCAGTCCCGGAGCTTTTTTGGTGAATTTTTTCCAAGCCCTGCCAGACAAAGAAAACAATTAGTTGATATCAGAAATGAAGTTGCTGATATATATGCATGGTGGATAATATTGATCGATTTAACTTACCTGGCTAGCATTTGAGTCATGTCCGCATACTCCTCGGGATCTTTACGTTTAGAGTCGAAGACAGTTACTACTCCCTTCTCAAGCTTAATCTCTAAGAGAATATAGTGGAAGCTGCGCACGAATGCATGAGATCATCAATTACATCACTATAACCTTGACTGATATATAAGGGAAACCAAATATGCACAAGACATTAACACTCACTTGAAGTTGTAAGGAAAGAGTATTATATCTTTGTTTTCATTTACCACCAACGATCGTAGCAAGTTGGTCTCGGTATCGTCGGGACGCAATTTAACCTCGGTTGCATCTATGAGGTATGTGTTAATAAACCCAATATCACCTACTTGTCTTTTCTTCAATTCGACGATCTTCAATCTGCATAATATAGTGAGGATAATTATAAATACATGCAATGAAGATCAGCTATATAGAGAGACTTAATGACAGAAGTAGTACTACTTACAGACAGTAGCAGGTGACCGTTGTTTTATCGAGGGCCAATTGATTGAAAAACTGATAGAACTCCTCAAATGGAACAGGCAACAGGTCAATTCCAACGAGGTCATGCTCCGATTTAACTCTCAAATACAAGTTATTCCTCCCCCCAGACTCTCTGCAATTTTCAAGTACCAATCATGCAATCTTCGCATATTCGTTGATCGAGATATTTCATTTTTGACGAGAGGCTTTTTGTACTCGTATCTTTCTATCTGCACTTCCAAGAAATCATAGTGTACATCGTCGGACGCGTAATTTGCAAGATTGGTATAACCGGGCACCATCCTCGGATCATTAGCGACCATGTCGCTAGACACCTTGAGCGGGGGGCACGATTGGTCCGCTTGTTCGCCGAGCTGGGCAATTTGTTTCCCAGCTCGCCCTTCTGCTAACCTCTGATCACTTTTAGTACTTCCCGACCGCTTCGCTGCTTGATATGACTTTTGGATCATGCGGTCATAGTTGTCCTGCGGCTTACTTTGCGCTGGTTGCTTCAGGGCAGCAAGAGTGCGCTTTGCTTTCACCGCATCTATCTTCTCCTCCGGAGGTGGATGTCTCTGTGCTTTCAACCCTTCAAAAAAGTCCTTCACTTAGCCTTGAGCGATCTTCGTGTTTTCCTCGTCGGACCTCTCGTACGGTAACTTCTCTAGAGGCGTGAGAGAAGGACCGAATCTGCATCGCCTCCCGCCTCTGGCACTAGTAGACGTCGCCGGGCCAGACGAAGCAGCTGTCTTTTTTACTTGCTTACGCGCCGGAGAAGGAGCAGCCGGAGCGGCGGCAGGTCTCTTCCGCCCTTGCTGATTAGGCGGAGAAGGAGGAGCAGGCTGGCTGCTCGGGCGCGCCGGCGGCGAAGGAGGCGGAGTGCTGCCACGCGCCGGAGAAGGAGCCGGAGTGCCCTGATGGTCACTCGCCGGAGGAGGAGGCGGTGGAGGAGGCGGAGTGCCCTGACTCGCCGGAGGAGGAGGAGGAGGCGGAGGCGTCCAGTTGAGAATGTTGATTAGGTCCTTCCGCCATAGGCATGGAGTCTTCAGTGAAGAACCCAGCCGAGTCTCCCCTTCACCGGTAGGGTGGTCAAGCTGGAGCTCCTCAAATCCCTCCGTTATTTCGTCGACCATCACCCTAGCATATCCTTCTGGAATCGGTCGGCAGTGAAAAGTGTTGTCGGGTCCAGAAGGATAAACAGAGCCAGCAGCCGCCTTGACCTTCAGATTCATCCACTGTGCCATAAGGTGGCAATTTTGTGCCTGCGTGATAGCATCCACAGGATTCCTGGCAGTAGCCGTCAAGGCAGGCTCTAGCTGAAGCAGCTCAGTGGAAGCCACGCTGCTTCTCCGCTGAGATGGCGGGGTAGCTTCGGGGGAAGCTTCGGCAATTCTTTTCTCCCGATTTGCTTCCCGTTCCTCTATCGCTTGTATTCTGGCCCGCAGCGCCTGGATTTCGGTCTGCTCCATTTTCTTCCTCCTGTCGTGGCATTTGTAGCCTCCTGCGTCCGGAAACCCAGCACGCCACGGAAGGGAGCCTGGCGTGCCTCGTGTCCGTCCAGGGTGCTCAGGATTCCCGAGGGCCATTGTCAGCTCGTCGTTCTCTCTGTCTGGGATGAACGTCCCTTCATGCGCTCCTTTGATATACTGTCGCATCTTCCTGAGTGGTGTTTCCAATTGCTTGTCCGTCCAAATGCACCACCCTGTTACAGGGTCCAAGCTTCCGCCAGCCCCGAAGAACCAAGTCCGGCAACGTTCTGGCCAGTGCATTGTCTCTGGTTCGATCCCTTTCTGAAGCAGATCATTCTCAGCCTTGGCCCACTTAGGCCGGGCTACGAGGTAGCCGCCCGACCCCGTGCGATGGTGATGCATCTTCTTCGCAGCATTTATCCGGTTTATCTCCGACATCTTCTGACTCTTTTCCGACTTCTTATGGGCCACAAATGCGGGCCAGTCATCTTTGATCTTCTCATATATGCCCACGAATTCTGGAGTCTTTTTATCTTTGACAAACTTATTCAGTTTTTTCTTCCATGCCCTGAATTGGTCTGCCATCTTCGAAAGTGCAGCAGACTTGATTAACTCCTCTTTAACTGGGTTCGCCGGATCAACCTCTCGCGGTAGGACAAAATTTGACTTCAGCTCAGTCCAAAGATCTTCTTTCTGCATATCAGTGACATAAGTCACCTGAGCGTCGTTTGCAGCCGGCTTTAACCATTGATGGATGCTGATCGGGATCTTGTCCCTAACCAGAACCCCGCACTGATTAACAAATGCGTTCTTTGTCCGGATGGGTGCAATCGGCTCGCCGGAGCGCGAGATTTCTGAGATCTCAAACTTTTCATCCGGCCTCAACTTTTTCTTCGCTCCTCGTCTCTTTACCGAAGATTTGCTCGATCCGGAGGGCTAGAAAAAGGAACAAAGACGAGAGTTAATGAATGAATCAATTAACTAGTCAGCACATGCTTAACTAACATATATACCTCCTGGCCGGACTCGGTTCGGTCACCGGAGCCAGCATCACGGTCTCCTTCTTGCACCGGCATTGGGTCACCGGAGCTGTCCTCACGGTCTACTTCTTCCATGTGCATTGGGCCACCGGATCCATCAATATCATAGCCTAGATCTTCCAGCTGCAGCTCTTTTTCGACCTGCTCATCGGTGTCGTTGAGAAACGACAAGACGACATTTTGTCCGTGTGCGATTATGTCCATCAACATCGCTTCTTGTGCTAGGTCTCGGGTGTTGTCGTCCATTGTTTCTACAAATATTTACAACATGCCAATTATTATTCAAACATGACAGATGGATATATTAATGGAAAACGTAGAACTAGCTTCAACCCTCGACTGCTCGGCGATCCACAAACCCTAGACCCCTCATGTCACATTTTGTCTAGTGTCAAAGGATTCAACAAAACCAATACTTCATCATTAGGCGAAAGTAACAGTAGCATGATGGTACGAAGCTCTCCAAAGTTGTTTTGGAACGGAGTCCCGGGATAAGATAATTCGTAACAAAAGACGGATTATCCTATCAGGGACTTCGTTCCAGAACAACTTTGCATAACTTTGTACCAAAATGCCCCGGTTACTTCTGGCAAATGATGAAGTCATGGAATTCTTCAATACTTTGACACTAGCTAGGCAACCTCTCTCGACCCCTCGACCACCGACTTCTCGGCGATCCACAACCCTAGTCCCCCTCATGTCACCTTTTGTCTAGTGTCAAATGATTCAACAAAACCAATACTTCATCATTAGGCGAAAGTAACAGTAGCATGATGGTACGAAGCTCTCCAAAGTTGTTTTGGAACGAAGTCCCAGATAAGATAATCCGTAACAAAAGACGGATTATCCTATCAGGAACTCCGTTCCAGAACATCTTTGCATAACTTCGTACCAACATGCCCCGGTTACTTCTGGCAAATGATGAAGTCATGGAATTCTTCAATACTTTGACACTAGCTAGGCAACCTCTCGACCCCCCCCGACTTCTCGGCGATCCACAACCCTAGACACCCTCATGTCACATTTTGTCTAGTGTCAAAGGATTCAACAAACCAATACTTCATCATTAGGCGAAAGTAACAGTAGCATGATGGTACGAAGCTCTCCAAAGTTGTTTTGGAACGGAGTCCCAGATAAGATAATCCGTAACAAAAGACGGATTATCCTATCAGGAACTCCGTTCCAAAACATCTTTGCATAACTTCGTACCAACATGCCCCCGTTACTTCTGGCAAATGATGAAGTCATGGAATTTTTCAATACTTTGACACTAGCTAGGCAACCTCTCTCGACCCCTCGACCCCCGACTGCTCGGCGATCCACAACCCTAGACCCCCTCATGTCACATTTTGTCGAGTGTCAAAGGATTCAACAAAACCAATACTTCATCATTAGGCGAAAGTAACAGTAGCATGATGGTACGAAGCTCTCCAAAGTTATTTTGGAACGGAGTCCCAGATAGGATAATTCGTAACAAAAGAAGGATTATTCTATCAGGAACTCCGTTCCAGAATATCTTTGCATAACTTTGTACCAAAATGCCCCGGTTACTTCTGGCAAATGATGAAGTCATGGAATTCTTCAATACTTTGACCCCTGACTGCTCGGCGATCCACAACCCTAGACCCCCGACTGCTAGGCAACCTCTCGACCCCTCGACCTTCGGCCTCTCGGTCCCTCGACGACCCTCGACCCCGGCCCCCCTAATGTCGAAGTTATCGGGGAGGGTGTATATCGACATAGACATATCCGATAAAAAAAAGACGAAGAAGAAGAAAAAAGGAACCGCTAGAGGAGAAGATCGAAGAAAAAAAGAAAAAAAAAGGAGAAGAAGAAAGGAATAGAGGAGAAGAAGAGAAAATTTCTCTTCTTCTCCTCTATTCCTTTCTTCTTCTCCTCTTTTTTTCTTTTTTTTTTCTTCTTCTTATTTATTTCTCCTCTTCTTCCTCTCCTCTTCTTCTTTCTTTCCTCTTTCTTATTTTCTTCTTTCCTATCCTTCTTTTTCTAAATTTGTAACTTTTGCATATATAAAACTTTCTATGTATATTTAGCATATATAAACAAAAAACTATATAGCCACATACACATATATATACATCACATACACACAGCACATATATACAACAACTTCCTAAGAAAAAATATATTTATATACACATACATATATATTTAACATATATATTTAGCAAATTCCTAAAAAAAAATATATACACATACATATAAATACAGCAACTATATATACTGCAATTTATATAAACATAAAAAAATATACACATATATACATATATACACAGCAACTATATATATATACAGCAATATTAAACATAAAAAAAGGGAGCCACTCACATCGCGCGGCGGGGCTGGGCGGCGCGACGGCGGCGGGGCGGGGCGGCGACGAGGCGGCGTCGGGGCGCGGCGGCGCGACGGCGGCGGGGCGGGGCGCGCGGCGCGACGGCGACGGGCCGGCCAGGGCGCGGCGACGGCGCGGGGCCGGGCGGAACGGGGTCGCGGGACGGGGCGACGGCGACGAGGCGGCGTCGGGGCGGCGTCGGGGGCGACGGCGACGGTGACGGGGCGACGGGGGCGACGGCGACGGCGACGGGGCGACGGGGGCGGGGAAGGAGAGGGAGGCGTCGGGGGCGGGGAAGGAGAGGAAGAAGGAAACTGCCCAAAATTTCGCAAGTCCTGGTTATATAGGAGCTGTATTAGTCCCGGTTTGAGCCACCAACCGGGACTAATGCCACCCTTTAGTCCCGGTTGCTGCCACCAACCGGGACTAAAGGCCTTGCTGCGGTGCGATGGGAAGTTTAGTCCCACCTCGCTAGTTGAGAGAGGCCTGCACCAGTTTATAAGCCCCGCTGCCTCTCTCCTCTCAAACTCCTCTAAACTGCAGGCTATGGGCCTAAACTGACACTACTTTGCTTGTGGGCTTGCTGGGCTTACTACGGGCCTGAATCCTGGCCCATGGTTGGGTTTCTAGTCGTATTCACGCCGTGTGGGCCCAGTAGGTGGCATTTTCTTTATTTTTTTTTCCTTGTTGCTTTATTTTTTAGTTTTGTTTCTACTTTCAACAAAATACTTACTGTTGCTATTTTTATTTATTTGTTTTCTTTGTTGCTTTATTTATTTGATTTTGTTTCTACTTACAAAAAAAATACTTATTGTTGCTATTTTTTTCAAGTTTTTTTGTTTTGTTTTCTGCATTATTTATTTTCTTTTGTTTTTTGCTTTATTTTTTAATTCTTTCTGGTAAAACCAATTACAAACTTTCTGTTAGTGCAAGTAGTATTCAAATTTGAATAGTTTAAATTTGAAATTATTTGTTTTCTTTGTTGCTTTATTTATTTTATTTTGTTTCTACTTACAATGAAATACTTATTGTTGCTGTTTTTTTATTTTTTTGCAAGTTTTTTTTGTTTTCTGCATTATTTATTTTCTTTTGTTTTTTGTTTTATTTTTTAATTCTTTCTGGTAAAACCAATTACAAACTTTCTGTTAGTGCAAATTTGAATAGTACAAACTGACAATGGTATCATACTCGTTTGTTACAAAGTTGGTATGGTATCATCATAATAGTTGCGGAAAAAACTCTTCACTTTTTCTTCGCTTGTGTCATTTGCTTATTGCGTCGTAACCATGGATAATCTTCATCGTTTATCAGGATGCTTGGGTCAGCCTTGACTTTGAAGGGAGGAATTTCATTAAACTTTTCATAATCTTCAGACATGTCTGTCTTGCCCTCCACTCCCAGGATGTCCCTTTTTCCTGAAAGAACTATGTGGCGCTTTGGCTCATCGTATGATGTATTCGCTTCCTTATCTTTTCTTTTTCTCGGTCTGGTTGACATGTCCTTCACATAGATAACCTGTGCCACATCATTGTCTAGGACGAACGGTTCGTCAGTGTATCCAAGATTTTTCAGATCCACTGTTGTCATTCCGTACTGTGGGTCTACCTGTACCCCGCCTCCTGACAGATTGACCCATTTACACTTAAACAAAGGGACCTTAAAATCGTGTCCGTAGTCAAGTTCCCATATGTCCACTATGTAACCATAATATGTTTCCTTTCCCCTCTCGGTTGTTGCATCAAAGCGGACACCGCTGTTTTGGTTGGTGCTCTTTTGATCTTGGGCAATCGTGTAAAATGTATTCCCATTTATCTCGTATACTTTGTAAATCAATACAGTCGAAGATGGTCCCCTGGACAACAAGTACAACTCATCACAAACAGTGTTGTCACCTCTGAGACGTGTTTCCAACCAACTGCTGAAAGTCCTGATGTGTTCACGTGTAATCCAGTCGTCGCACTGCTCCGGGTGTTTGGAGCGCAGACTGTTCTTGTGTTCATCGACATACGGGGTCACCAATGTAGAGTTCTGTAGAACTGTGTAGTGTGCTTGAGACCAAGAATATCCGTCCCTGCATATTATTGAGTCCCTTCCAAGCGTGCCTTTTCCAGTCAGTCTCCCCTCGTACCGCGATTTAGGGAGACCTATCTTATTAAGGCCAGGAATGAAGTCAACACAAAACCCGATGACATCCTCTGTTTGATGGCCCATGGAGATGCTTCCTTCTGGCCTTGCGTGGTTACGGACATATTTTTTTAGGACTCCCATGAACCTCTCAAAGGGGAACATATTGTGTAGAAATACGGGCCCCAGAATGACAATCTCGTCGACTAGATGAACTAGGACGTGTGTCATGATATTGAAGAAGGAGGGTGGGAACACAAGCTCGAAACTGACAAGACATTGCGCCACATCACTCCTTAGCCTTGGTACGATTTTTGGATCGATCACCTTCTGAGAGATTGCATTGAGGAATGCACATAGCTTCACAATGGCTAATCGGACGTTTTCCGGTAGAAGCCTCCTCAATGCAACCGGAAGCAGTTGCGTCATAATCACATGGCAGTCATGAGACTTTAGGTTCTGGAACTTTTTCTCTGCCATATTTATTATTCCCTTTATATTCGACGAGAAGCCAGTCGGGACCTTCATACTGAGAAGGCATTCAAAGAAGATTTATTTCTCTTCTTTCGTAAGAGCATAGCTGGCAGGACCTTCATACTGCTTCGGAGGGATGCCGTCTTTTTCGTGCAAACGTTGCAGGTCCTCCCGTGCCTCAGCTGTATCTTTTGTCTTTCCATACATGCCCAAGAAGCCTAGCAGGTTCACGCAAAGGTTCTTCGTCACGTGCATCACATCGATTGAAGAGCGGACCTCTAGGTCTTTCTAGTAGGGTAGGTCCCAAAATATAGATTTCTTCTTCCACATGGGTGCGTGTCCCTCATCATCATTCGGAATAGCTAGTGCGCCGGGGCCCTTTCCAAAGATTACGTGTAAATCATTGACCATAGCAAGTACGTGATCACCGGTACGCATGGCGGGCTTCTTCCGGTGATCTGCGTTGCCTTTGAAATGCTTGCCTTTCTTTCGACATTGATGGTTGGTCGGAAGAAATCGACGATGGCCCAGGTACACATTCTTCCTGCACTTGTCCAGGTATATACTTTCAGTGTCATCTAAACAGTGCATGCATGCGTGGTATCCTTTGTTTGTCTGTCCTGAAAGGTTACTGAGAGCGGGCCAATCGTTGATGGTCACGAACAGCAACGCCTTTAGGTCAAATTCCTCCTGTTTGTGCTCATCCCACGCACGTACACCGTTTCCATTCCACAGCTGTAAAAGTTCTTCAACTAATGGCCTTAGGTACACATCAATGTCGTTGCCGAGTTGCTTAGGGCCTTGGATGAGAACCGGCATCATAATGAACTTCCGCTTCATGCACATCCAAGGAGGAAGGTTATACATACATCGAGTCACGGGCCAGGTGCTGTGATTGCTGCTCTGCTCCCCGAAAGGATTAATGCCATCCGCGCTTAAAGCAAACCATACGTTCCTTGCGTCCTTTGCAAACTCCTCCCAGTACTTTCTCTCGATTTTTCTCCATTGCGACCCGTCAGCGGGTGCTCTCAACTTCCCGTCTTTCTTACGGTCCTCACTGTGCCATCGCATCAACTTGGCATGCTCTCTGTTTCTAAACAAACGTTTCAACCATGGTATTATAGGAGCATACCACATCACCTTCGCAGGAACCCTCTTCCTGGCGGGCTCGCCATCAACATCACCAGGGTCATCTCGTCTGATCTTATACCGCAATGCACCGCATACCGGGCATGCGTTCAGATCGTTGTATGCACCGCGGTAGAGGATGCAGTCATTAGGGCATGCATGTATCTTCTGCACCTCCAATCCTAGAGGGCATACGACCTTCTTTGCTGCGTATGTACTGTCGGGCAATTCGTTATCCTTCGGAAGCTTCTTCTTCAATATTTTCAGTAGATTCTCAAATCCTTTGTCAGCCACAGCATTCTCTGCCTTCCACTGCAGCAATTCCAGTACGGTACCGAGCTTTGTGTTGCCATCTTCGCAATTGGGGTACAACTCTTTTTTGTGATCCTCTAACATGCGATCGAACTTCAGCTTCTCCTTTTGACTTTCGCATTGTGTCCTTGCATCGACAATGACCCGGCAAAGATCATCATTTGGTTCCTCTTGATCTTCAGCAGCTTCACCCGTTGTAGCATCATTGGGCACATCGTCTGGTTCCTCTTGATCTTCACCAGCTCACCCCATTGCAGCATCACCGTATTCAGGGGGCACATAGTTGTCATCGTACTCTTCTTCTTCGCCGTCTTCCATCATAACCCCTATTTCTCCGTGCCTCGTCCAAACATTATAGTGTGGCATGAAACCCTTGTAAAGCAGGTGGGAGTGAAGGATTTTCCGGTTAGAGTAAGACATCGTATTCACACATTTAGTGCATGGACAACACATAAAACCATTCTGCTTGTTTGCCTCAGCCGCATTTAGAAACTCACGCACGCCCTTAATGTACTCGGAGGTGTGTCTGTCACCGTACATCCATTGGCGGTTCATCTGCGTGCATTTATATATAATTAAGAGTGTCAAAAACCATTACAGAACATCATAAATAGATAATTAAGTGACCAAATGGATAAAAGTTCATCATCACATTAAAACCAAAGTACATACATATATAGTTCTCATCTAACAACATATAGCTCTCCATACACATCGAAACTATGTAAAACATTTCAACGCGAAAACAAATGCTATCATAATCACAACCAAGGTAACAATTGATCCGACGGCATAATGATACCAAGCCTCGGTATGAATGGCATATTTTCTAATCTTTTTAATCTTCAACCGCATTGCATCCATCTTGATCTTGTGATCATCGACGACATCCGCAACATGCAACTCCAATATTATCTTCTCGTCCACAATTTTTTTTATTTTTTCCTTCAAGAATTTGTTTTCTTCTTCAACTAAATTTAACCTCTCGACAATAGGGTCCATCTTGATCTTGTGATCATCGATAACTTCCGCAACATGCAACTCGAATTCCATCTTCTCCTCCTCCATTTTTTCCAATTTTTCTTTAACGAAATGTTTTCCTCTTCAACTAAATTTAACCTCTCCACAAGAGGGTCGGTTGGAATTTCCGGTTCAACTACCTCCTAGACATAATAAAACATCTATGCATGTCAGGTTGGTCGGCATAACTATCATAAACACTAAAACAAATAGTTATAAATTAAAGATAATATACCACATCCGAATCGTAGACCGGACGAGGGCCCACGTGGGCGGATATCAAAACCATCGCACTATATAATAACAAGCAATAATAAACGTAAGAAAATTAGACAAATATCTATCTAAAGCAATAATAAAAGTAAGAAAAGCATGGACATAACAAGAGGCTCACCACGGTGGTGCCGGTGACGAGATCGACGGGGGCGATCGACGGAGGCGAAGACGGGGACGGGACGTGACGGACCGCTAAACCTAGACAAATCTCGGAGAAAATAGAGCTTCGAGAGGAGAAAAGCTTAACTAGTGTGGCTCGGGCATTCCACCGAACACGTTGTGTGCATAGGAGGTGAGCTAGAGCACCACTAACCCCTCTCCCCCTCGGCCAGAAAAAAAACAGAGCAGTGAGCTCTGCTCTTGAGTGAGGGGGTTTATATAGGCAACTCACTGGTCCCGGTTGGTGCTACAAACCGGGACTAAAGTGGTGCCTTTGGTCCCGGTTCATAAATCCAACCGGGACCAATAGTGGTGGGCCAGGAGCAAGAGCCATTGGTCCCGGTTTTTAGCTCCAACCGGGACCAATAGGTCCAGAAGAACCGGGACCAATGGCCCACGTGTCCCGGCCGGCCCCTTGGGCTAACGAACCGGGTCCAGTACCCCCATTGGTCCCGGTTCTAGATTGAACCGGGGCTAATGGGCTGGACCAATGCCCTGTTTTCTACTAGTGCTTGTTGATGTTGGACGATGCATCGTGAGGTACAACCAATGGCTTGACTCATTATAGGCAGCTACTGTGCAACAACGCCAGCAGATCGTGGCTGGTAGAGGCGACAACGTGCCTTCCCAATCCTTGCTGTCGTAGGGTTGCGGCAGGCACCCAAGTGGCAGAGGAAAGGGAGGAGATCCAGCAACGCCATGTCCCCCGGTCTGGACAGCCGGTGCTGCTCGAGAGGCGCCTCATTGGTGCTATGGCAGCGGGATGAGATGTGGCCATTCAGAAGATGCTGCGGCTAATCCATGTGCCACCTTCTGGGATGTGATAGTGGTCGTGCAGCAGATGTTGTGTCCGTCGCAAGTGACTGGTCAATGCGATGTTGGACGGCATTGACTGTGGCGCTACCTTTGTGGACGCATTATCAGGGCCGAAAGGACGAAGGGACTTCGACCTTCTGATGGGCCTCGAACCCCTCGTTGGATTACCCCAAGTGGAAGGTGTAAGATGCAGTAAGTAGAAGTGTTTTCCCCTAGCAAAGATGCCAAGGATCGAATCCCCAGAGACTCCTAGGTTCAACAGGTAGGTGTCAACTGCTAACGGCGCAATTAGCAATCAACGTGGACCTGCACACAGATACAAATAACTTTGCTCCCAACGAGTACAGAGAGGTTGTCAATCTCTCCGGCCTTGTAGTTCACAAAGGGTTAAAAGCAATTTGATAGTAGTGATAGATAGTATTTTTCAATAGTAAGTAAAATAGCGAAAAGTAAAATATTGTATGTGATCAATGATAGTAATATGGACCGGAGTCACATGATGTTCACTAGTGATGTCTCTCTCCCAAAAGACGATAAAACAGCTATGTGAGGTAACAAATTTCAGCTGGGCAATTGACAGGACCACGAACGCAAACCAATGCTGACTACATTGCAAGAAAGGTTGAGGTCCAAAGCATGGGCGGTACGCCAAAGTAAGTAGACCGAAATCCAACTGCATCTACTACTAATCATCCACCTTGAGATATCTATCCAGAACATCTCGCTGGTATTAAGTTGCGAGTCCCACCCATAGTGTAAACTCAATGCAACAGACAACTGCATTAAAAGAACTTTGCGTAAAGTAAACAATCCTTGCACCCGCGGGCACAAGCACCGTTGTTTTCCCCCTTGTGGAAACAGCACATCCCCTAGACTCATGTTTCTGTCACTCAAGCTAGTCATCGAGGGGCATGAACCCACAATCGAGCATAACATTCCCTCTTGGAGTCACTACCTACTACTTGGCCAAAGCAATAAATAACAACGGAGAACATGCAAGAATTACTTATGAACTAAAATATAAAAGAGGTGAATCAAATATATTACTCAAGATCAATCTGAACATAATCTCATAATCCATCGGATCCCAGCAAACTCAACATAGCAACAACACAAGGATTACATAGGTGCCTCGATCATGTAGGGCAGCTCACGAGGACTAATTAGTGAAGCACAAGAACGGGAGGAGCACATCACATAGCTACTGGTCATGGACCCATGGTCCAAGGGAGACTACTCACGAGTCATCCGGGAGGCGTCCATGGTGGTGGAGAAGCTCCCGGTGGTGGTCCTCTCCTCTGGCAGGGTGCCGGGAAGAGTTCTCCTGGTGCTCCCGATCTTGGAAGCGGCGGCGGCGGCGGAACAGAGATGGGATCGCGAAAAGAAGTCCTGTTTCAAGGGTTACGGGGGACCCTTTAAATATCTGCCAATGTAGGGCATCGGGGGGCTCTCGGGGTGACGAGGCGCCCCCC
>LR738711.1:48510926-48526604 GCA_902687465.1 Secale cereale | reverse complement strand
CCAGGCTCCCCTTCGGAAGCAGTGTCGTTCCCGATACGCTGATTTTGTATATATTTTTTCTGTATTTTTCTGGTCAGTTCTCGAAACGTGAAAACCTGAAATACAAAAACAGCCGAAAACAGAAACTGGCACTGGGGTGCACTGGATTAGTAAGTTAGTCCAAATATGATCAAAAGTGTATGGAAGTGTATGAATATCATAGCAATATCACCCAAAAGTGGCATGGAGCAAGCAGAAATTATAGATACGTTTTGGACGTATCAACATCCCCAAGCTTAATTCCTGCTCGTCCTCGAGTAGGTAAATGATAACAAGAATAATTTCTGTGGTGACATGCTATTAACCATATAAGACTTTCTCATAGTCATATGACAAAAGCTTACTGAGACAATGATTCTAAAGTAACTAAGTTGTCTCAAGAGAAAATCACAAGTGACTGAAAGTTTTACAATATGAAACTGAAACATCAAAAAGATTTGCAATGAACATGATGTGCAAATATGATCAAGTGATATCTAGCTTGCCCCCTTTAGTGATGCAAAACATAAGTGCAAGGGCACCTTCAAGGTTTAAGTGATGACTAGATACAATCATTTCAAAATAAACGATATCACAATCATGCAAAAGACAATGCTACTTTGGGACAATGCACATTATACTCAGAATGACAATCATGCTCTCAGTAGTTGATGCTTGAAGTGCTAGAGCTTTTTATTTTGAAACATGGAAGCAATTGTGTCAACGGTAGTAGTACTTCATATGTGTCATGCATCAAACATCTTATAAGTTGCAAGCCTCATGCATCGAATACTAATAGTGCTCGCTCCTTGTACTAATTAGCTCGGATCCCCATGGGTTATCATTGCATTGCATATGTTTTTACCAAGTTTCACAAAGGGGTACCTCTATGCCACCTGTACAAAGGTACAAGGAGATAGATCGCATTTGATTTCTCGTTTTTGATAAATCTCAACTTGAGGACATCCATACCGGGACAACATAGAAAATAGATGATGGACTCCTCTTTAATGCATAAGCATATTCTCATGAGAGATTGAGGATTAAGGTCCAAGCTAAAACTTCCACCATGATGCATGGCTTTGGTTGGCGGCCCAATGTTCTTCTCTAACAATATGCATATTAATTCAACCCACGGTAAATCACCCTTACTTCAGACAAGACGAACATGCATAGCAACTCACATGATATTCAACAAAAGTGTGACAGTTGATGGCGTCCCCAGAAACATGGTTACCGCTCAGCAAGCAGCTCCTAAGAAATAAGATACATAAGCAACATATTCTTTACCACAATAGTTTTTAGGCTACTTTCCCATGAGCTATATATTGCATGGTTAATTTGCTTAGTGCAGGTGGAGGTTAGCAAAAGACTGGGAGCGACCAACTAAGAGAGCAATGACGGTCATAATCATGCAGAGCGACAAAGCAATATTGAATCAGGCATGGTAGTTATATCGCTACTTAGAAACAAAAGATCATCAAGGCTTGACAGACTTTCTTTACAGTCTTGAATATGCGTGAGCATACGGCAAGTCAATCAAAATAAATTCTCAAAGGAAGATATTACTAAACCATACTACATCATAGGCAAACAAACCAAGTTGGTATTCCAATGACACATTGGGAACCCCCCAGCTATTCGAGATTAACCAAAAGAAAACCTGAACTACTAAGCACCATCATGAAAGTAGCATCTTTATCATAGACATATTAACCCATGCAATGGAAGCAAACTCTCTTAATAAGGTGAGCATGGTAATTAAAAAGAGTTCAAGCAACCAACTAAATAGAAGCTCTTGAAAAGATAAGCATGAATACTAAGAGCGGAGCACGATAGTAGCTATTAAAAGACAAAGAACACACACAGCATAGATAGACATGAAAATTCTATGTAATGTTCTAGGTAGAGGTGGAGCGTGTTTCTCTCCCACATAAAGGAATGCTGGTTTCCGACTCGTTATGAAAAACTAAAAAGAAAACTAAAAGCAAGACGCTCCAAGCATAGCACATAACACATGAAGTGATAAAAATATAGCGGAACGAAAGACGAACTGATAATGTTGATGGAGAAGGGGATGCACGGGGGGCATCCCCAAGCTTAGACTCTTGAGTCTCCTTGAATATTTCTTGGGGGTGCACGGGGGCATCCCCAAGCTTGAGCGCTTGACACTCATGAATCTTTTTATCATCTTCCCTCGCACACTTGAAAACGCCCTTCATACATAACTCATCATAATCTGATTAGCGAGGTTAGTACCCTTAATAAAATAATTATAACTTGCTGGAAATAAGGATATTCTTGAAGTTCTACTGTTTCTCAAGATTGCCAATAGGTTTTTGCAAAGAAAAAGCAAGTTCTTAATTTGCAAAGTGAAGGTAAGGCAAAACAGGACAGAATCTGTGAAAAACAGAACAGCAGGCAGTAATTGACCTGTTCGGGATACTTCTGCAATTCAAATAAAAAAACTCAGAACTGACACACGAAAGACAATTATATAGAGAACGCTGTCGAAAAAATTCAGACCAAAAAGATGATCTGGTGATTTTATACGAATTTTTCTATCCAAGGACAGAATCTGTTTTCTGGACAGCACCTCACAACTTTTGAACTTTCTAGCAATCAGAGGCTATACTTGGCACAAATATGAAAAGAAAATATACAATGATGATGCTACAGCAGTAAACAACATCAAGACACAACAAAAGCAAAAAATTTATTCATCTGGGCTGCCTCCCAAAAGCGCTTTCTTTTATGCCTTTAAGCTAGGCATAATGCAAAGATCAAGTTTTATCAAGAGTAAAAGAATAGCTAGCCCGTACAACGGACTCAAAAGGTAACTTGACCTTCTTACGAGGGAAGTGTTCCATCTCTTTCTTGAGAGGAAACTGAAATTTAATATTACCCTCTTTCTTGTCAATGACAGCACCAACGGTGCGCAAAAAGGGACGTCCCAAAATAATTGGACATGAAGGATCACATTCAATATCCATAATAGTGAAATCAACGGGCACATAATTATCATTGACAACAATAAGAACATCGTCGATCCTCCCCAAAGGTTTCTTTATGGAAGAATCAACAAGAGCATTACCAAAAGAACAAGATTCATAAGGTTTCAATTTAAGCATATCATATAGTCTTTTGGGCATAATAGAAGTACAAGCTACAATATCACATAAAGCAAAGCATGACAAGTTATTTATCTTAATTTTAATCATAGAATCCCAACCAACTCCTATCTTTCTAGGTATGGAGGCTTTTACTCTGTGTTTCTCCTCCCTAGCTTTGATGAGAGCATTAGTGATATGCTCTGTGAAGGCAAGATTAAGCGTGCTAGTGTTGGGATCCTTAGCCATTCCTTGTAGGAAGGTGATAACTTCTGAAATACTACAATTATCAAAATCAATTTTATCATTAGTGGGCAGAATTGTAGTGTCATCCTCTTTGTTTAATTCGCTCTCTATTATAAGAGTTTGAACATCTTCCCAAGTTTCGGGAAGCGTAGGAGGAATTTTAAACTGAGGCTCATACTTTTTTCCTGGAAGGCCATGCCATGGGCACAACTCTCCGTCATAACTAGTGTAATCACAAGGTTTATCTTTTTTATAAACCCCGTCAAAGATAAGTGGGGCAATGGAAGTAGGGGTGTACCCCTCCCATTTAGTGTTTTTGGTAGAACTCATAGTAGCAAGCAAGCAAGATAACTATTTTTGTGATTTTCGATAAAAAGGTACTAAAGCAAAAATGAAAACTAAACTAACAAGACTAATAAGCAAAGGTAAAAGATAGCATGCAACTCCCCTATCCTGAAGAGTGGAGTCCCCGGCAACGGTGCCAGAAAATACTCCTTGATGGGCCTCGAACCCCTCGTTGGATTACCCCAAGTGGAAGGTGTAAGATGCAGTAAGTAGAAGTGTTTTCCCCTAGCAAAGATGCCAAGGATCGAATCCCCAGAGACTCCTAGGTTCAACAGGTAGGTGTCAACTGCTAATGGCGCAATTAGCAATCAACGTGGACCTGCACACAGATGCAAATAACTTTGCTCCCAACGAGTACAGAGATGTTGTCAATCTCTCCGGCCTTGTAGTTCACAAAGGGTTAAAAGCAATTTGATAGTAGTGATAGATAGTATTTTGCAATAGTAAGTAAAATACCGAAAAGTAAAATAGTGTATGTGATCAATGATAGTAATATGGACCAGAGTCACATGATGTTCACTAATGATGTCTCTCTCCCAAAAGACGATAAAACAGCTATGTGAGGTAACAAATTACAGCTGGGCAATTGACAGGACCACGAACGCAAACCAATGCTGACTACATTGCAAGAAAGGTTGAGGTTCAAAGCATGGGCGGTACGGCAAAGTATGTAGACCGAAATCCAACTGCATCTACTACTAATCATCCACCTTGAGATATCTATCCAGAACATCTCGCTGGTATTAAGTTGCGAGTCCCACCCATAGTGTAAACTCAATGCAACAGACAACTGCATTAAAAGAACTTTGCGTAAAGTAAACAATCCTTGCACCCCGCGGGCACAAGCACCGTTGTTTTCCCCCTTGTGGCAACAGCACATCCCCTAGACTCATGTTTCTGTCACTCAAGCTAGTCATCGAGGGGCATGAACCCACAATCGAGCATAACGTTCCCTCTTGGAGTCACTACCTACTACTTGGCCAAAGCAATAAATAACAATGGAGAACATGCAAGAATTAATTATGAACTAAAATATAAAAGAGGTGAATCAAATATATTACTCAAGATCAATCTGAACATAATCTCATAATCCCTCGGATCCCAGCAAACTCAACATAGCAACAACACAAGGATTACATAGGTGCCTCGATCATGTAGGGCAGCTCACGAGGACTAATTAGTGAAGCACAAGAACGGGAGGAGAAAATCACATAGCTACTGGTCATGGACCCATGGTCCAAGGGAGACTACTCACGAGTCATCCGGGAGGCGTCCATGGTGGTGGAGAAGCTCCCGGTGGTGATCCTCTCCTCCGGCAGGGTGCCGGGAAGAGTTCTCCTGGTGCTCCCGACCTTGGAAGCGGCGGCGGCGGCGGAACAGAGATGGGATCGCGAAAAGAAGTCATGTTTCAAGGGTTACGGGGGACCCTTTAAATATCTGCCAAAGTAGGGCATCGGGGGGCTCTCGGGGTGCCGAGGCGCCCCCCTGGCGCGGCCCAGGGGGGGGCGCCCACAGGGCGCCTGGGGCCCCTGTGGCCCCCCAGGCTCCCCTTTGGAAGCAGTGTCGTTCCCGATACGCTGATTTTTTATATATTTTTTCTGTATTTTTCTGGGCAGTTCTCGAAACGTGAAAACCTGAAATACAAAAACAGCCGAAAACAGAAACTGGCACTGGGGTGCACTGGATTAGTAAGTTAGTCCAAATATGATCAAAAGTGTATGGAAGTGTATGAATATCATAGCAATATCACCCAAAAGTGGCATGGAGCAAGCAGAAATTATAGATACATTTTGGACATATCACCTTCTAATCCGGCCAGGTTCTCCATGATGGTAGCCATGTCCTCCATGCTTATTTATTCTTGTGACGCCCCCGATTTGACAGTACACTAATCATCCACGCAAATGTGTACGACCAAGATCAGGGACTCACTGCAAGATATCACAACACAACTCTAGACACAAATTAAAATAATACTAGCTTTATATTACAAGCTAGGGGCCTCGAGGGCTCGAATACATAAGCTCGAAAACACAAGAGTCAGCGGAAGCAATAATATCTGAGTACAGACATAAGTTAAACATGTTTGCCTTAAGAAGGCTAGCACAAATATAGTAACGATCGAAAAGGCGAGGCCTCCTGCCTGGGACCTCCTAACTACTCCCCGAAGCAGAACTCCACGTAGAAACATCCTCGGGATCCTCTGGGTCCTGGACTCCACCATCTGGTTGCATCAACCTAGAAAAAAGGAGAAAGGGGGAAAAGGGCGAACAAAGCAACCGTGAGTACTCATCCAAAGTACTCGCAAGCAAGGATCTACACTACATATGCAATGATATATGTGTAAAGGGGTAATATCTGTGGGCTAAACTGCAGAATGCCAGAATAGGAGGGGGATAGCTAATCCGATCGAAGACTATGCTTCTAGTAACCTCCATCTTACAGCAGAAGATGAGGGTAGCTGGAAAGTAACAAGTATCCTCGCTTCTGGCAGCCTCCGTCTTGCAGCAGTAGAAGGGAGTAGATGGTAATTTCACCAAGTAACATCGTATAGCATAATCCTACCCGGCGATCCTCCCGCACATCACCCTATGAGAGAGCAACCATCGAGTTATATCTGGAACTTATCTGGGTGTGTTTTATTAAGTATCCGGTTCTAGTTGTCATGAGGTCAGAGTACAACTCCAGGTCGTCCTTTTACCGAGGGACATGGCTATTCGAATAGATTAACTTCCCTGCAGGGGTGCACCACATAACCCAGCACGCTTGATCCCATTTGGCCGGACACACTTTCCAGGGTCATGCCCGGCCTCGGAAGATCAACACGTCGCAGCCCTACCTAAGCACAACAGAGAGGTCAGCACGCCGGTCTAAGTCCTAGGCGCGCAGGGGTCCGGGCCCATCGCCCAACGCACACCTGCACGTTGCGTACGCGGCCGGTGAGTAGACCTAGCAACCTCCATTACTAAGGAAGTTGTGTTACGCAGTCCAACCCGGCGCACGCCGCTCAGTCGCTGACGTCAAGAAGGCTTTGGTTGATACCACGACGTCGAGTGCCCATAACTATTCCCACGTAGTTGGTTAGTGCGTATAGGCCAATGGCCAGACTCAGATCAAATACCAAGATCTCGATAAGCGTGTTATTATGAAATCACCACGGACAACGACCAGGGCCAGGCCACCTCTCCACTGGGTGTCTCAACCCGCCCTGTTGCTCCGCCACAAAGATCCACTTGGGGGGGCGTCAGGAACTCAGGCCCATCACTACCTGGATGGAGCCACCTGTCCTTTCAGCCCCCACATCGAATCACTCGCGGGTACTCAAAGAGCCGACCCGACTTTAGTCACATCATGTGTCATGTAAAGTACGTATATAGTATATACCCATGATCACCACCCGAGGTGACCACGGCCCGATAGTATAGCATGGCAGACGGACAAGGATGTGGGGCCACTGATGGAATACTAGCATCCTATACTAAGCATTAGGATAACAGGTAAAGGTATCAACAGTGGTAGCAATAATGACAGGCTATGCAGCAGAATAGGAGTTATCGAATCATCAACAATAGCAAATCTAATGCAAGAATAAGAAAGAAGAGAATGGGCGATATCTGGTGATCAAGGGGGGTTGGCTTGCCTGGTTTCTCTGGCAAGAAGGAGGGGTCGTCGTCGACACCGTCGATCATCGTGGCACTGTCAGTGGTCTCAGCCCCGGTGTCTATCGGAGAGAAGAGGGGGAAGAAACAATAAATATAAAGCAAACAATTGTAACACAAAGCATAACATGGCAAAATGTGGTGCTACGTGTGACCTAACGCGGTGCTCGGTGATACAGGTGAAGAGGAATAACATCCGGGAAAGTATTCCCGGTGTTAGGCATTTTCGGGCAGATGAAACGGAGGGGAATGTTGCATGTTCGGTATGATAGAGATGTGTGGCGGACGAACGGACCGCGTATTCGGATTCATCTCGTCGTTCTGAGCAACTTTCATGTACAAAGTATTTTCATCCGAGTTACGGTTTAAAAGATATGATTTTCTAAAAAATTTATTAATTTCTAAAAATAATCCTGGACTTTATTAAATTCGAAATAAACAGTAAAATATTTTTATTACACACGACAGATCCAGCCACAGTCAATGACATGTGGGGCCGGGTCAAAGTCAACAGTTGTAGTCAACATTGATTGGGTCAAAGGTTGAATAGTGTTTGGGTCCCACTTGTCATAGACTTATCTAATTAACAGAACTAATCAGACTAATTATGTTCATTAGTGTTAATTAAATAGTATTTAATTAAATTAATTACTTAATTATTTATTTTAATTATTCTATTTCTTTGTCCTTCTCTTTTTTTTGTTCTGGGGCGGGCCCCACGTGTCGGTGGCCCGGGCAGCCTAACGAGGCGGGCTTACGAGCGGATGCGGGGGCGTGTGGCACCCGCACCACACCAGCCACGGCTGGGCGAACGACGCCGGCGAGGCGGGCCAGGGATGGCGCGCAAAGCCAGCGGGGGCGAGTGGCAACCGCGGTGGCGGAGCGGGCGTGGCCCGGCAGACATGGCCGGCCGGAGCAAGGCACGGCGGGGCGAAGGGGACTGCGGCAGAGGCGGAGCGGGGCAACGGCGGCGAGCGATGGCCGTGGACGCGGTGACCGCGGGCGCGCGCGCGGCAGTAGCACGGTGAGCGGGGGGCGGAGGAAGGCGGGGCCAGGGCGCGGTGGCCGTGGTGGGCGTGGTAGGTGGAGGCGAGGATGACAGGGAGCGGGGGGGCACGGCTCGGGCTCGCCAGCAGGAGCCGAGCGGTGGGCGGCTTGCGCGTCGGCGGTCGGGCGCGGGACGCATGGGAGCGCGTGGGCGCGCTCCAGGGGCGAGCAGGAGGAATGGGGCTAGCGGCGGCCGAGTTCAATCGAGGACGACGGCGGGCGCGAGCGTGCAGGGAAGGGGAGACAGTGAGGAGAGGGAGGGGGTGTGCTCACAACCCGTTGCAGGGGAACAGGGGGGCGGCGAGGCTCGGGGTCGGTCTGTGAGGACGAGATGAGGAGGCGCGGCGGTGCAGGGGCGGACCAGCGAGGTCCGATGGTGGCCGGAGACGGCCGGGGCGTCATCGGGAGCCGGCGCTGGTGCCTCTGATCCCGATCCAGTTTTGGATCGGGGGAGGAGGAAAAATCGGGGGGGATTCTGTGTGGACTGAGGAGTGGCTGGGCTCGGTCACGGTTTGGGGTGGCTAAGTAGGCCGGCGACATGGGCCGGCCTGGCTAGTGACCTGGCCTGTTGGACCAGTTGGCCCAGTCGGAGGGGGGGTTCCCTTTCTTTTTATTTATTTCTTGTTTTGTTCTTTTCTTTTATTTATTTCAGTTTTAGCTTAGTTTCTTTTTGAATCTAGTTTTATAAAAACTACAACTAGCACCTAAATTAGTATTAATAGATGTGCTACTGTCATAAATAATTTGTCAGTATAATTAAAATAGTTTGTATTTGTTTATTAATTTAAGAGCATTCAATTAATAGTTTTATCGTTGTTTGATTTATGATAGTGCATTAAAACACATTATAAAGGTGTGGTTCCTTCACCGACAGTTAATATGGATTATTTTTCACAGACCGAACATTTTGGTTTTAATGTTTTCAAAACTTTTGTGGTTTGCCTTTGTTTCAAAATTTGAATTTGGATCGTTCTGAACTAATGCGAATTTATCGACAGTAACCGCGTGACGTGGCGTCATTAGCAGAGGGTTACTGTAGCTCAACTATCCGGGCGTCACAATTCTCCTGCCAAGAGCGAGGACGACAAAGGTAGTGGTGGCATGTGCTGCTGTTGTCTCATGCAGATCGGTCATCGCTGCCACTTGCGAGGAGGACGGTGCAGGAACCCTAGAGTGTCCCAAACTCTGGATTTTGGCGGTGTGTGTCCTTCCTCCCTCATCAAAGTCTACATCGTGTTGTGTTGCCGGGAACGTCGAAAGTGGAGGAGATAACTTATGATGACTTCAATTGGGTGGTGCTTTTTGAGTACCCGGTCTTTAGCTTCAGGGGGAAATCCCTAGGTTTTATACCTGGCAATGACGGCGCTTTTTGCGTCGTTACCTTGTTGAAGGTATTGCTTGGAGTTTGTTTGGGCTTGACCTTCAGGTTGGATCTGACAGTGGCGGAGCTTGTGCATCATTCCCTTCATGAAGATGTTGTTTTTGGAAAACCTTTCTCGTAGTACTTATGTTGTCAAAAGATAGTTGGTGCCAACATCGTTGTTGTAGTCATCAAGCGATATCGTTTCAATCGCTCTAGTTTTTTTCTCTCTTCGCTTGGCAAAGCTTCGGTGATTTATGACTTAGCATTTTGCTAACGCGTGTGTGTTAGTGTTGGTTGTGGGAATCCTAGCTATGCAGAAGCCGTGTGTATGTTCATTACGATTATATCCCTCGATGCCACATTATGAGTCAATAAAAGACACCCTTTATAAAAAAACTGCCAACGTAAAATTTATGTGGAATGTGTGGTTTGGTGCATGGCAGCTGGAAGCTGGATCTATATGAAGGTTGAACATATCAGTTACTAGTGTTACTTAGTTGAAGCCCTGACCTTGAGCATAACCTGATAATGTTTTTCAAGCATAACAATATCCCTAGTTAAGCAAAACATGCTCATAAGAAGCAATAGCATGGATGCATGCCAACATATTATTTGAATTCAAGGAGACCAGATCTAGGGTTTGCCCCGAAGCATATTTGGAAAAGAAAGGGAGGACGGTAACATTGATGCCTTAAATAAGGGACCAATGCCATAGGCACCGCCAATGACGACTTCGGCCTTAGTCAGAGTATGCCTTTCACCAGCAATCTCGCACTCGCAAACCCATGACCCCGCCATCCCATCCAACCTACCAGCTCTGTGACGTGCGAGCATCTCGCCCTTGATAAGACTCCGACATACCCATTGTTTCTTGTATATTTCATGCCACTGCCTTATCATTTTTATGCAAACTGTGGTATTTGTTTGGACTAATCTACTAGTAATCACAATGCAACCACAATATCTTGTTTTCCCATGCATGTAGTAAATTCATGGAAATTCAATGAACTATCAAAAAACTTCAAGGTCAGGTAAAATTTGAGTTATTACAAATATTTCCATCCAAGTCCAATTCTTAAAGACTTTCACTTGGACCTCTTAAGATTTAGTAAAATGAAGAAAGTCAATAGATGAAATATATTCTCCACATCCTAGCAAAAACGTAGCACTTGGAATCACCCAATTCCGACTTCATATGCATCGTGTGGGCCCAATCCAATATTTACAAAAAAAAAATTCACTTTTGAAAATCCGAAACAGAGTGACCGGATTTACTATTTCCAAACTTGATGGACTCGAATGTGGTTTGAACCTATGGACAAAAAAAGCTTTGGAGGATCCTAAACATTCCCAAGTGGCCTAAAACCGGGCCTACATCCGTCCCAGCTGCACCGGCACAGCTATGCCAGCCATGTGCCTGGCGCTAGCACCATGCCCACGCATCGCTGCCTCCACATGCTCGGCACCTCGGCCAACACTGTTGTGCTGAGCCCGCACCTACGCCAAGATGACTCGTCCCACGTCAGGCTATGTATTTATAAGTTAACAGGACGACGGAGACGAACGGGCCCATCGCCTCCAGCACTGCACGGGTTTTGTCTCATGAAGCTCACCGATAGCAACGAGGGAAGCATGTGTGATAGGAGAGCTATCCAGCGACGGCTAGGGTTTTTGCTCCCGAGCTGGCAATGCAATAATGAGTTTTTTTAAATCGCAAAGTGAAAGGAGTTGGCCTGTTCCACATGTTCTTCTTGTTGTGTCACTGTTCATGGTGGGTCCCATGGTGCAGAGACACCCCTCCCCCCCACACACGTGATTATAGAAAGGGCTTCCTTTTCTTCCCACACGTGGCTCCTCCATTCTCTTGACCCCGTAGGCCTCAAATGGCCGCTCTTGAGTGAACCAATTGCTACTTGTGATCCGCGTAGGTAAACTCCCCGAAGATGAGGGGATGATGCAATAGAGCAACGGTAAGTATTTCCCTCAGTTATGAATCCAAGGTTATCAATCTAGTAGGAGAACTAAGGAACACTGTGTAAACAACACCTACACACAAACAACAAATCTTTCAACCCAACGCGTAGAGGGGCTGTCAATCCCTCACAGGTTTGGAAATATGATAAATGGATAGATTGATAGATGCAAATAAGATAAAAGCAAATAAAACGCAGCAAAGTATTTTTGGGTTTTTGGTAAAATAGAACTGAAAATATATGATAGGAAATAGACCTTGGGGCCAGAGATTTCACTAGTGGCTTCTCTCTAGAAAATAGCATATGATGGGTAAACAAATTACTGTAGAGAAATTGATATAAAAGCAAATAATTATGACGATATCCAAGACGATTATCATGTATATAGGCATCACGTCCAAGATTAGTAGACCGAAACGATTCTGCATCTACTATTATTACTCCACACATTGACCGCTATCTAGCATGCATCTAGTGTATTACGTTCATGGAGAAATGGAGTAATACAATAAGAATAGTGACATGATGTAGACAACATCTATTCATGTAGGAATATACCTCATCTTGTTATCAGTAATAGAAATGATACATGCGTGTCATGACTCCTACTGTCACTGAGATTGAGCACTGCAAGATAGAACCCATTACATAGCACCTCTTCCCATGGCAAGATAAATCAATCCAATTGGTGAAACCAAAACAAAATATCAAAGAAGAAATACGAGGCTATAATAATTATGTATGGATAGATCTGATCATAAACTCACAATTCATCGGATACCAACAAACACACCACAAAAACGAGTTAAGTCGAATAGATCTCCAAGACAACCGAGGAGAACATTGTATTGAAGATCAAAAAGACAGAAGAATCCATCTAGCTACTAACTACAGACCCGCAGGTCTTTGTTAACTACTCACGCATCATCGGAGGAGCACCAATGAGGATGATGAACCCCTCCATGATTGTGTTCCCCTCCAGCAGAGTGCCGAAAAAGGCCTCTAGATTGTATCTCGTGGTTCTCGAACTTGCTGCAGCTGAACCAAATTTTCGTTGACTCCCCTATGGTTTTTGGAATATTGTGGTATTTATAGAGTCAGAGGTCGGTGGAGAAGCTTTCTGTGGGCTCCACTACCCACCAGGGCACCAGGGGACTCTGGCGCGCCCTGGTGCCTAGTGGGCCCCACGGGACACCTCTAGTGCACGTCTTGGGCTCCATGGGTGTCTTCTAGGCAGAAAAAAATCTCCAATTTTTTTTTGTGCATTTGGACTCTGTTTGGTATTTATATTCTACAAAGTAAAAAAACAAGAAAAACACAACAAATGGCATTGGTCACTACACCAATAGGTTAGTCCCAAAAATGATATAATGTTGCTAGAAAATGTATGTAAAACATCCAAGATTGATACTATAACAACATGGAACAATAAGAAATTATAGATAAGTTGGAGACGTATCACTGATCTGCCACACCTGCCTCCGTCGGAGAGCATTCCACACCAGATCAGCTCACCATTCGGCATCCACTTCCCCCTCCTCCTCCGATGGGCCACACTGTCTTGGGCACGGAGTCAAGGCCTCCGGTCGATCTGTCTTGCGGGTGAGAACCATGTCATTCTTGGAGCTGATTTTGCACGGCTTATTACTCGCTGCTCAATGATCTCTGCTAGTTTCCACAGAGCACCGATCATGCTTTGATATCCGGACCTTTTTTTGAGCTTGAAGGGGGCCAAGCGGAGGGGATGAAGCGATCGAGCAAGTGGCATGGAGGTGGGGTGAGAAGGGGAAGCAGAGGAACCAAGGTCAGCTGCCTTCGTATATTTCTCTTCCAGATTTGTTCTTTTTCATATGACCTCTTTGGGATTTGTGAACTCTTTCCTCGAGCATTCAAGAGCTTACTCATGCCACCACAGCCAGCCTAGCATTCGAGAGCTCACTGATCCCACCGTAGTCTGCTCAGCTTAAACTAGTACTACTACGTTGAAAAGTACTCCCTCCGTCCCATAATATAAGAACGCTTTTGACACTAGTGTAGTGTTAAAAACGTTCTTATATTTTGGGACAGAGGTAGTAAAACATAGATGTCGTGACGTTGGTGGTAGCATATAATACGATTTGTGTAGAGTTTTACTACATCCATCCTGGTATACTGTCCCCCTTAGTATTCTACTAGTGGTTGGGGCGCACCCTGGTGCGCCACCTGAAAGGAAGCTGCGACGCTGGCAGGTGGGATGCGCCCTTCTACTTTCTTGTCTATACTACGTGATGGTATTTCGTCAGACTCAAAATATAGCAATATGAAGTACTGGTACATGCAAATTCACGTCTAAAACCAGAGGCTGGTGATGGTCGATGATACATCTACAGGCAATGGAAAATCACTGCTTGGGTCATGAGCGAGTAAGACACGTCGGTCTCCATGGCGCACTTGACCAACAGGATCCCCATGCCCTGGCCTCACTTCCACAGCACCTTGAAAGTGTCATAGTTGGTGCACGCGTCCCTGATGTGCACCGGCAGGATGTCGCTTCAGTAACCATCAATTGTTACCACATGCTTTTTCAGCTGCGAAACAAGGAGGCAAATTGCATGAATATGACAGATCATGTGCCTAAAACATGCTCAAGGTAGTTTTTGTTTTTGTTCTACATGACTACTTACTTTGTTTTTGTTGCATGTTCCATATGATTCACCAAACGGGTAGTCATCCTTCATGTCACTCCCATCATTATTAATCACAAACTTATAATAGTTCATGAGCCTACCAGCCACAACCAGCATTGTGGGATCTGTCACAACCGATTAGTTCATATTCAGGAAGGCTGGGAAGAGAGCCTGTCGTGATCTTGTTTATTCCTTCCATGCCACCTGTAGCTGAGAAGCTCCAACAAGCACCTGAATGACAGTCCAGACCACATTAACCGGAAGTACAGTTGTGGGTTAGTAATAAGGAATGAGGTAAAACTGAAAAATATTTCAAGTATCTTGTATCAAGGCACTTGAGTAAAAGGAAACAATACAAGTACAAAGGAGTGACATTGCGAAAACAGAGACTTGCATCTTCACTTCTTCAGTGTCACTCTTGTGATCCTAATTTGTAAAACATGAGTGCTCACACAGTTCTTATGTAGCATCTCTAAACGGCACATTTCCAGTATAGCCATCGGCCACCTAAAATAATCCCAAACCTAGAATTCTAGATTGCTGCGAGCATAACCATTTTTTATAAGATTCTTATTTAAGGCATAATACATAATTGGTCTACATAATAAAGCAGCACATGTCTATTTCCATGGCCAAACCGCAAAAGCTAAAAAATGGTTAGACGAATTCTCTTGTGTGGGACGCCTTAAAAAACAATATCACCTACGAATCACACAAGGAATTAGAGCATAACTCTCTAGCTCTAATTTATTTATCTAATTTTCCAAGCAGTCAGTATTGGATAGGCACTTGTTATATTTTGCATTTTAAGGATAACAAAGTTCATGGATCTACTTTTGGGAAGAGCTCAAGGACTAAAAACCAGCATAGCATGAAGGAATGTAATCAGTAAAACTGCAAACTGGGCCTGCAAAAAACTAAAGAGACATTTTTTAAACATCTTCTCTAGTTGGGCTTGATTTTTATTACTGCAGGCAAACATGTCGCTAAATGCCTCAAATTTCTAATGAGTTATGTACTGGGGAGATTAGCTTGTATGTATCAGCTTCTGCTCGCTTGCATGGATTCTATTTATTGGAATTATTTGCCGTAAAAAATGCTTTGGTCATACATATCTAAGTACGACTATGCTTTTATGCAGCTGCAGGGACGAATCCAAGGGGGGGGCGAGGGGGGGTGAGACCCCCCCTAACGATCTCATTTTACTCGGTAGCGATTAGCAGATCGGTAGAAAAAAGTGGATATTTAGCT
>LR738711.1:48441686-48510797 GCA_902687465.1 Secale cereale | reverse complement strand
CCCCCCCCCCCCCCCCCCCCCCGCGACCACTGAAGCCCAACTAAATCACAAAGCCCATCTTTAACACCCCGCAGGAAATAGCCCAGCATGAAGGGAGACGGTGAGATCGTTTGATTTTCCATCGTCCGATGCCTGTCGCCAAGGTCTAGCTGTCTAGGGTAGTTCCTGACCAGCGCCGTTTCAATCCGAGTCCATGACCAGCGCCGTTTCAATCTGAGCTCTAGGGCAGTTCATGACCTGCGCCGTTTCAATTTGAGCGGAGAATCCTTGCTTGGATGAGATCGCGTCTAACGTGAACGAGGGCCATCTTGCGCGGACGCGCGGCCGGCCGGCCGCACAACCAGTGGAGAGATGCGGCGACCAAGGAAAGGATTAGGTTAGTCTGTTTCTCACTCAGTGGTTTGTCCTTGCTTATGTTTCTAAATCAGATTAATGGATGCCTTCAGAACTACACAAGTCGAATGGTAGTAGTAACTGTATAAAAGTAAAAGATTGGGGATATATCCCTGTACCCATCGGACAAGCTTTTGCATTGTTTATCCCATCCAATAGTAGAAAGATTTAGTTCATTGACACGTGAATTGCTTTGGCATTTGCTTGATGGTAACTTTAGATAAAAATTCAACTTGCTCACAACAGAACATGTTTTGACGAAGATTTAGTTCGTTAACTAAGTTGTGTCTTCTATTTTTTTATGAGTCTCTACACTAGAGGAATTGTTTTGCCCCCCCTATGTTCAAATCCTGGCTCCGTCCCTGTGCAGCTGTGTGATAACATCTCAATATCAAAGTTTTAGTATTAAGGATAAAAAAACTTTGTGGATGTACTGTTAGGAAGAGAAGTGATTACAGTCAGTATAGTTTGGAGAAATGCAGGAAGTAAAACTGGAAATTGGGCCTGAAAAAAACTAAACAAAGGCATTTTTTCAACCACTTTTCTAAGTGGGCACGTTGATCTTTGCCAAGTACGACAGGCAAACAAATTGCTAATTGCCAAGTGCTAATCAATTTATCTACCACCATTGTTACCTAACGAGTTATGCAAGGGTGGTTAGCTTGTACGTGGCAGCTTCTGCTCTCTAACACGAATTCTAGTTAATGGATCACTATGCTTTTGAAGTGCTTATGCACCACCTCTCAATATCTAAGCTTTAGCAATAAGACCAAATAACTACACAAACAATAAAATTCTAACAGGGAATATAGATGAGCGCTGCAATGTCAAGTGTAGAACAACATATTCACAAGCATGGTGCTTACCGCGCTTGCCCTGGTGCTTGACCATGGTGACGGGGCCGTTGTGCCTCTAGTCCAGCGCGTCGGGCACTGGAATGTACATACTACGGATGATGTACTTTGGAAGCTCATCTTCGTTGCACTGTGCATTTGAGAAAAAAATATAATAATTGGTAAGAAGCAGTTGTTGTGATGATTGATCAAAAGTGAAGCAAGATGGAAAAATAGAGAGCAGAGTAAAATGAAAATAATAAGACAACAGAACTGAAAGTATCATGTGAGTATGTCGGCAGATCGTTTGACGAACAACTAATCAGTACAAACGTATGGGCATGTGTATGTTGAAACATAAATGGATAATTAACATATGTTGTTTCCACATGAAAATTAAATAAAAGAAGTTGAATGATTTATTGAACCAAAAATGAGGTTCATGGCATTCTCATTGACAGCTGGATTTCTAGTGAACCTATGTAATTGGCAAATGGCAAGGAAAGAAAAAGAAAAGAGAATGATTAGCATATGGTAATTAGTTGGAAGTCTCTGAATAATAAAATGGCTACAATCAATTGTATAAAATCTAACATGATACACACAAGAAGTCATAAGAAATGAGCTCTGAAATGTAAATAATCAGCATTACAACTAAAAGCAAGATAGTTACTCTGACACTTAGGTGGACTTGTAAAAAAAACTACTGCTGGCACATGGGACCTCATCTGGGAACTCATTTCTTAGCCTGGATTAGCAACATTTCCTAAATTAGCTTGGTCATTAAAAAAACAAGCTTTTGTCATTTGGGTGTGGAGGGATTCCGCTTGAATAGCCAACACCTTGATGAACCTATGAAAGCTACTGAAACGACTTGTTGTATTCTTACATTAGTAACCACATGTACTGATGTATAGGGACACTTTATTCTCTCTTTCTCCAAACCGGACCACTACACTTGTCAACGTCGTATTGCCATCAACTTGGAAGAACAGCATCAACATAACATCATCTAGTAATTAGAACATAACTCGGGTAAGAACTCCAAAATGGCGCCAAAGGAGGCCTCTTCTTTGATATGAGCAACCAGCTGAAGAATAAGCATCTGGTTTCCATGATAGTTCCATAGGAAAAATTATGCAGACACTCCAGTTTTCTTACATGATGGTACAATGAGATTGCACATACCTCACCTTTTTGTAGGTCATCTCCTTTTTGCAGGTGTACATGCGAAATTGTAGGTCACAGGTTCCAGCAACACTCTTCGCACTCATGCATGTCATCTCCTTTTTGCAGGTGTACATGCGAAATTTCAATTTCAATACGCCTTGCACAAGTACTGTCCTTAGTATAACTCTAAAATTGCATTCTTGACATAGGGGTGCAGTGCTATTCTATTGAACTGAATACAGTGCAGAAAGACATCACTTGCAAATATTCGGAGCACATGGGCAATCTCGCGCGTTCATAAGAAAATATATTCCAGATGTTGCTCCCAAGTGGGTAAAACACATCCTTGATGATGATGCACCTAGCAACAAGAATCGCTTTTGTAGAAATCTAACTGATTCATATAACAAAGAACCAAGCTTCAGTTAATGACTGGGTGCAGATATTCTTTGTGTGCGTCTTACTATTAGTGATGGAGTCAAATATCTGATCTTTGGCCGCTTAATACGCACGACATAATAAAATCCATCATTGAAGATGAGCATGTGCCATCTACTTAAGACAAGTGCTTGTAAGAAACGGAGCAAAATAAATTTATTTTGGTTCTCACATTACCCGATTAGATTCAACAGGGTAAGGCCACCCATCACCGGTTAGGCTACCTTTTCACAGATCAGCAGAATCCAATTATAAATTTACTTAGCACTGCTATGGTCAAGGCAGCTGAATTAACACCTGAGAAAAGTGTGTAATCCTTTCTCTGTAGGTTTTATGTGTTTGCTCTAGTGTCGGCATGGCATCTAAGGCAGAAGTTTAATCAAAACGAGATTTGTATAAACTGAAATGGAGTATAACCAAAACGAACAAACTGCAGTTGATGTTCAGATCGGGGGGTAGATGGGGGAGAGGGGAAGCTCACCATGTTGGTGTTGAGTGGGAGGTAAAGAGGGATGTTGGCCTCCTCCTCTGGCCGCTCTACCTACAGAAACAAGACCAGACGGGTCAGTGAAGAGGGGAGATAAGATCATGTAAACTAACAAATCAAACACACGAGGGGCCATCTAGATCGAGATCGCCCCCTCAGGCAGCCGGCATCGCCCTCTTCCTCTGTCCACCGCCTCATCCCCACGCCATCTCCTTCCTCGATCCAAATCCAACACACACACACACACACACACACACACACACACACACAGAGAAAATAAATCTCATTGTGTACTGCTGCTCCTCCCGTGGCCACCCCTCCGCTTGCTGGATATCACCTCGCATCCCGGCCTCGAGCGACTCTTGTTCCGTCGCTATCAGCTCGTCCACACTGTGCACACTCAGCCTCGACAGGAGGGGAGGGGGCAGTGGCGACGGCAAGATCTAGGAAGGAGGGTGCCGCGGGGAAGTGCCAACCCACGTGGTCCTTGGCCAGCGGGTGGTTCCCGGCGTCACCCTCTTCCAGCGAGGCCGCCCTGCATCTCCTCGTGTTCACCTTCTCCCGCAGTGGTGGCAAGCGCGTCGAGCAGCCGGCACAGGGAAGAGGAGGGGCTCAGAGCAGGCACGAGGAGAATCGAGGGGGAGAAGAGGAGGCGGCGGCGACACGGGAGAAGGTTGCGTGCAATGTGAATTTTTTGGAGGAAAGAGAAGGAAGGGGTGGGGCTCGAGGCAACTTCCTCCCTCTTTCTCGAGGCCAATTTCTTTCTCGAGGCCAATTTCTTTCTCGAAGCGAACCTCTTTGTCTTCTATCTCATCCGACGTGGACATCGCAAGGAGGCGCCATAGTCGCGTACCTTAATGTGTTTGATGTCAAACTTTGACAATGGATTTAACTAAGAAAACAATAATGCATGTCACCAATCATTACATTGTTGCATTCGTATTTGAACATAGTTTCCAGATATTGTTTTTGGTTAAATGCATTAACATTTTGTTTGTTAAGTTTAAGGTCAAAATTTAGCACAAAATGTGAAGGGGACCGGTAAACCCTGACGGGGGTAGTACTACAATAAGAATTCTTTGAATACTCATACTAAAATATATGGGATTTTTGTGATTGGCCTGATGACAATAATGTTAGCACATTTGTCATTAACAGTAATTCCACCGTTTAATTTTTTACCACGTGTATTAATTATTAAGTGAAGAGAATTCATGGCCAGTGCTTTAATACGGAGAGACTGTCAAAGGTCAAAATAATAGCTAATTAAGGAAATATAGTTGTTTCATTGATACGAATAATAGTATATCAATTCTTAATAAGGGATAAGTTGAAAAATCCAGTAGTCAGCTTATAGTGGTGTTGAACTTTCGGATTACTAAATTTGTGGAATGTAGGTAACAGAATGAATGCCATTGAGCGGATACTCCAGAAGTTGGGATCACAAAGTAGAGTAATGAGGAACTTAATTTTGCTCGAGCGTTGACTATGAGAAAGGCGAGAAGGGACTACAGTTGCAGGTGGTGTTATATGGAGTCTGGGACTAGCGGCGACAAGGTTGTCAGAATAGTGATATTGAATCGGATCAGAGCCCTAGTGGTGGGATCGCAAATCATATAATTTTCACTATCAAAGTCGCAGAAACGTAGATTTTACTAACTAAAATCGTAGAATCACATGTGTCAGTTTGGATCACAAAGTCGTAGAATCGTACAGTAGAATCGCGATTCTGACAACCTTGAGCGCCGGTGCTCATGGAGTATCTCAAGTCCAATGTACATGGAGGTTCAACGCATGAATGAATCTAAGGTGGTGAAGAATATGCGACAAAGTGAAGTTTGTTAGAGTTGTGTCGAATATTATTATACAAGGTAGGTTACAGTTGGACTTGGTTTTAGACTATGTGTAGACAGGGTAGGAGTTTTGTCCTAATAGGACACATGTATCCTAGGCCTCTTATATAATGAGAGGGTAGACACGATGTAACCTATGTCAACATAATAACACAAAAACGCATGGGAAGCCGACGACATGTGCAGGGACGGAGCCAATATAACAACACATGTCACAAAATATATAGGCTAACACGTGAATATACTAAAAGGTTTGATTTCAGTTTAGCTTATTCAGAATTTTTACTCGGGCCACACTATTTTGAGCGGTAGTTTGCATTCAAATCTAGCGGAGCATGTGCTCGATCAGATCAAAAAAATTATAATAGAGTGATGCATAATTATTTGGTCCCTATGTGTGACTAACGTGAGACACAATCGGATGTATGAGGATCGAGGGGCCATGGACGAAGGTGCAAAGCGCATTGCAATCACGATTCCTTAGTGCCCCTCGACGAAGTCTCCATGGGCGATTGGTGCCGCTGGCGATCGGCGGACGAAGTCTCCTAGCAGCCACTAGTGCCTATGCCCTAGACAGCTAGCACCGCTGCTCACCAAAAGGAAAAGTTGGAAATACATGTATGTGGATCGATCGATCATAGCCATCCTCTGAATCTTCTTCTTCTGGCTGGTCTTAGCATGAATTGACTTCTTGGGCTTGGCCAATCAGCCCATTACAAGTATTATTATTTGTATTAATAGGCCATTACAAGTGGGAACTTAATTCTACGCTGTTCTGAAATATTGAAGGCTAGGTAATACTATGCATAGTTCACGCTGGATTCTATTGGGGCTGGCCCCTGTTCGCCCACAAGTGGCTCCGCCCCTGGGCATGTGCCGGCGTCCAGGGCGACTGATACGTCTCCAACGTATTTATAATTTTTGATTGTTCCATGCTATTATAAATTTTGTTTTGGATGTTTAATGGGCTTTATTATACATTTTTATATTATTTTTGGGACTAACCTACTAACCCAAGGCCCAGTGCAGAATGCTGTTTTTTTGCCTATTTCAGGGTTTCGCAAAAAAGAAATATCAAACGGAGTCCAAACGGAATGAAACCTTCGGGAGAGTTATTTTTGGAACCGTATCAACCCAGAAGACTTGGAGTACACGCGAGGGAACGAATGAGGCGGCCACGAGGGTCAAGGGCGCTGATACATCTACAACGTATCTATAATTTTTTATTGTTCCATGCTATTATTTATGATGTTTTGGATGTTAAATGGGCTTTGTGATACACTTTTATATTATTTTTGGGACTAACCTATTAACCCAAAGGCCAAGTCCAGATTGCTGTTTTTTGCCTATTTCAGGGTTTTACAGAAAAGGAATATCAAACGGAGTCCAAACGAAATGAAACCTTCGGGAGAGATATTTTTGGAGCGATATCTTCACAGGAGACTTGAGAACCATGGAATAGGGCTGACGTGGCGTCCACGAGGGTGGGGGCGCCCCCCCTATAGGGCGCGCCCCCTGCCTCGTGGGGCCCACGTCTGGCCCCCGGTGCCCATCTTCCTTCTATATATACCTATGTACCCCGAAAACATCAGAGACAGAGAGAAAACCCTAGTTTCACCGCCACAACCTTCTGTTCCCGTGATATCCCATCTTGGGGCCTGTCCCGGAGCTCCGTCAGAGGGGGAATCTACGACAGAGTGCTTCTACATCATCATCATCGCCTCACCATGAGTTGTGAGTAGTTTACCACAGACCTTCGGGTCCATAGTTAGTACCTAGATGGCTTCTTCTCTCTCTTTGGATCTCAATACCAAGTTCTCCTCGGTCTTCGAGGAGATCTATTCGATGTAATCTCTTTTTGCGATGTGTTTGTCGAGATCCGATGAATTGTGGGTTTATAATCAAGATTATCTATGAGAAATATTTGGAGCAGGGCATTTTGGAGACCGAGCTCCATGGAGCCCTTTATTTCGAATAGTTCAAAATTCATAAATTTTAGTTTCAAAAAATTCTGAAAAAAAGTACACATGTATGCAAGGATGTAAAGTGTATGTGTGAAAAATTTCACGATGAAATACCTTGAATTGCAAGCTGTACAAAAAAACCAAAATCATGGACTTTATAGATGAACAGTATATATGCTAAAAGGCCCTAGATTTTTCTTTTTTGTGTAGCACACATTTTAATGTATTTCGACCTGAAAAGTTGCACACATATACATTATGTATCTAGGTATATGTGTATTTATTTTCAGATTTTTTTGAAACTAAAAAGTTTCAATTTTAAAGCTTTCAAATAAAGGCCTCCATGGAGCTCGGTCTCCGTTTGGCATTTTCGAAATATTTGGTTCTACTCTGAACAATTTTATGTATGATTATAATATCCTTGCAAGTCTCTTCGAATTATTGGTTTGGTTTGGCCTACTAGATCTATAGTTGTTGCAATGGGAGAAGTGCTTGGCTTTGGGTTCAATCTTGCATTGTCCTTTCCCAGTGATAGTAGGGGCAGCAAGGCACGTATTATATTGTTGCCATCGAGGATAAAGAGATGGAGTTTATATCATATTGCTTGAGTTTATCCATCTACATCATGTCATCTTGCTTAAGGCATTACTCTGTTCTTATGAACTTAATGCTCTAGATGCATGCTGGATAGCGGTCGATGTGTGGAGTAATAGTAGTAGATGCAGAATCGTTTCGGTCTACTTGTTTCAGACCTGATGCCTATATATAATGATCATGCCTAGATATTCTCATAATTATTCGCTTTTCTATCAATTGCGCGACGGTAATTCGTTTACCCACCGTAGAATTTTGCTATCATGAGAGAAGCCACTAGAGAAACCTATGGTCCCCAGGACTATTCTCAACATATCAATATACAATATACTTTACTTTTCCGTTTTTACTTTCTGTTCTTATATCCAAAAATACCAAAAATATCAAACTATCATATCTATCAGATCTCACTTTCGTAAGTGAACATAAAGGGATTGACAACCCCTTATCGCGTTGGCTGCGAAGTTCTCATTTGTTTGTGCAGGTGCGAGGGACTCACGCGTAGTCTCTTACTGGATTGATACCTTGGTTCTCAAAAACTAAGGGAAATACTTACGCTACTGTGATGTATCACCCTTTCCTCTTCGACGGAATACAACGCAAGCCCGAGAAGTAGCAGGCACACCCCCCAACCCTCGTGGGCCCCCTCTGGCTCCCCCGATGCCTTACCCTGAGAACATCGAGGCAACAGAGAAAACCCTAATTCCACCGCCGCAACCTTCTGTTCCCGTAAGATCCCATCTTGGGGCCTGTTCCGGAGCTCCGACGGAGGGGGGATCTCCCACGGAGTGCATCTACATCAATGACATAGCCTCACCAATGAGTTGTGAGTAGTTTACCACAGACCTTCGGGTCCATAGTTATTAGCTAGATGGCTTCTTCTCTCTTTTTGGATCTCAATACAATGTTCTCCTTGATCTTAGGAGATCTATTCGATGTAATCTTCTTGCGGTGTGTTTGTCGAGATCCGATGAATTGTGGATTTATGATCCAGATTATCTATGAGAAATATTTGATTATTTTCTGAAATCTTTTATGTATGATTATAATATCCTTGCAAGTCTCTTCGAATTATTGCTTTGGTTTGGCCTACTAGATCTATAGTTCTTGCAATGGGAGAAGTGCTTGGCTTTGGGTTCAATCTTGCGGTGTCCTTTCCCATTGATAGCAGGGGCAGCAAGGCACGTATTGTATTGTTGCCATCGAGGATAAAAAGATAGGGTTTATATCATATTGCTTGAGTTTATCCCTCTACATCATGATGTCTTGCTTAAAGCATTACTATGTTCTTATGAACTTAATACTCTAGATACATGCTGGATAGCGGTCGATCTATGGAGTAATAGTAGTAGATGCAGAATCGTTTCGGTCTACTTATCACGGACGTCATTCCTATATATAATGATCATGCCTAGATATTCTCATAACTATGTGCTTTTCTATCAATTGCTCGACAGTAATTTGTTCACCCACCGTAGAATTCTGCTATCATGAGAGAAGCCACTAGTGAAACCTATGGCCCCCGGGTCTATTCTCAACATATTAATCTTCCATCTACTTTACTTTGCTTCATTTACTTTCTGTTCTTATACCAAAAAAATACCAAAAATATTATACTATCCTATCTATCAGATCTCACTTTCGTAAGTGACCGTGAAGGGATTGACAACCCCTTATCACGTTGGCTGCGAATTTCTTATTTTTTTTGTGCAGGTGCGAGGGACTCGCGCGTGGTCTCCTACTAGATTGATACCTTGGTCCTCAAAAACTGAGGGAAATACTTACGCTACTGTGCTGCATCACCCTTTCCTCTTCGAGGGAATACAACGCAAGCTCGAGAAGTAGCAAGAAGAATTTCTGGCACCATTGCCGGGGAGGCTTACGCAAAAGTCATATACCAAGTACCTATCACAAACCCGTATCCTTCGCATTTCATTTTTTGCATCTCGTTTTCCTCTCCCCCCCACTTCACCTTTGTCGTTTTATTCGCCCTTTTTCCGTTCGCCTTTCTGTTTGCTTGTGTTTCCATGTGCCCTCTATTAGCTTGCATCTTCGCTTGTTAAAAATCTATCTATGGATCCTCATCCACTTGCTAATCTTTTTAAAAGATCCAATTATATTGAACCAATTGCTAGTGAGTTGTGTGCACTAGATTATCTTTATGTGGTTTTGCTTGAAATTCATGAATCTGAAAATTGTTAGGAATTGTTAAAAGAAAAAGTGATTCATGATAGCTCCTTAAATAAAAAGCATGATTGAAATGATGTTATTGTAAATCCTATTAATGTTAATTATGTTAATGATATGCAAAACCTAAAGCTTGGGGATGCTTATTTTGTTATGCCATTACTTGTAGCAATGATCATGATTGGGGTGATGCTTCTTACGATCTTGAAAATTTATTTAATCCCCGTGATATATATGAGATCGATAATAATGTTTGCAATAATATTGAAAGTGGTTTTGGAAGAGTGTCAACTTTAGATCCCATATATTTGGAGAATATTCAATCTTATGAAATTTTTGATAAAAGTGGGTTTGGAGAGGTCATGACTTTAGTTAATATTGATCCCACTATTTTGGAAGAGTGTCAACTTCGCATGCATGTGGATCGTGTTGAGAATATTTTATGTGATAGCTATATTGTTGAATTTTCTGATGATCCTACATGCAATTATTATGAGAGAGGAAAATATGGTTGTAGAAATCTTCATGTTACTAAGTTACCTCTCGTTATGTTGAGATTGCTATTGTTTCTTTCTTCTTCCTTGCATATGCTACATCTTGCTTGTATTGATAATTTGTTTTCCTATAAAATGCCTATGCATAGGAAGTATGTTAGACTTAGATGTGATTTTCACATGCTATATGATGCTCTCTTTGTGCTTCAATTCTTATCTTTCATGTGGGCATCATTGAATTCTCAAGCCTATCTTAATGGCTATAAAGAAAGAGCTTGTTGGGAGGCAACACAATTTTATTTTAATTTTTTCGCTCCTGTTTAGGAATAAATATTGCATCTAGCTTCTGTTTAGATGTGGTTTTGAGTTTTAATTAGTGTTTGTGCCAAGTAGAACCTTTGGGAAGACTTGTGTGAAGTTTATATGATCATGCTGTAAAAAAAACAGAAACTTTAGCGCCCACGAGATTAGCCACCAGATTTTACTGGAGAGTGCTATTTAGTTTATTATTTTTTCAGATGATTAATAGACAAATTCCTCATGTTTACCAATTTATTTCAATTTTTTTGGAGTTACAGAAGTATTCGAAAGTTACAGATTACTACAGACTGTTCTGTTTTTGACAGATTCTGTTTTTGTGTGCTGTTTGCTTATTTTGATGAATCTATGAGTAGTATTGGAGGAAATGAATCATAGAGAAGTTGGAATACAGTAGGTTTAACACCAATATAAACAAAGAATGTGTTCATTACAGTACCTTTGAGTGGTGGTTTGTTTTCTTCTACTAACGGAGCTCATGAGATTTTTGGCTAAGTTTTGTGTTGTAAAGTTTTCAAGTTTTGAGTATGGCTTTGATGGACTATGGAACAAAGAGTGGCAAGGGCCTAAGCTTCGGGATGCCCAAGGCACCCCAAGGTAAAATTCAAGGACAACCAAAAGCCTAAGCTTGGGGATGCCCCGAGAAGGCATCGCCTCTTTCGTCTTCATCTATCGGTAAGTATACTCGGGGCTATATTTTTATTCACCACATGATATGTCTTTTGCTTGGAGCGTCATGTATGATTTGAGTCCTTGCTTTTTAGTTTTCCACAATCATCCTTGCTGGACACATCTTTTGAGAGAGATAAATATGATTTATAATTTATTAGAATACTCTATGTGCTTCACTTATATCTTTTGAGCTAGATAGTTTTGCTCTAGTGCTTCATCTATATCTTTTAGAGCACGGTGGTGGTTTTATTTTGTAGAAATTGTTGATCTCTCATGCTTCACTTATATATTTTTGATAGTCTTTTAGAACAGCATGGTAATGTGATTTTGTTATAAAACTAGTCCTAATATGATAGGCATCCAAGATGAGTATAGTAAAAACTTTCATATAAAGTGCATTGTATATGATGAGAAGTTTGATACTTGATGATTGTTTTGAGATATGAGGATGGTGATATTAGAGTCATGCTAGTAGAGTAATTATGAATTTGAGAAATACTTGTGTTAAAGTTTGTGATTCTCGTAGCATGCACGTATGGTGAACCGCTATGTGACGAAGTTAGAGCATGAGGTATTAATTGAGGGTCTTCCTTTGTGTGGAGGTCAGGATCGCGCGATGGTTAACTCCTACCAACCCTTCCCCTAGGAGCATGCGTTGATTACATTGTTTTGATGACTCGTAGATTTTTGCAATAAGTATATGAGTTCTTTATGACTAATGTTGAGTCCATGGATTATATGCACTCTCACCCTTCCACCATTGCTAGCCTCTCTTGTACCACGCAAATTTCGCCGGTACCATACACCCACCATATACCTTCCTAAAAACAGCCACCATACCTACCTATCATTGCATTTCCATAGCCATTCCGAGATATATTGCCATGCAACTTTCCACCGTTCCGTTCATATGATATGCTTCATCATCCTTCACATAGAGTCATATTTTGTTCTAGCTTCGAGTTGTAATCTTTGAGTTGTAAGTCAATAAAAGTGTGATGATCTTCATTACTAGAGCATTGTCCCATGTGAGCAAAGGCCAGATAAAAAAGGAGATGGCCCAAAAAAATATTATAGAGAGGGGCTAAATAAAACAAAAAGAGAGAAAGCCTCTCCAAAAAAATGAGAGAAAAGAGAGAAGGGACAATGCTACTATCCTTTTCCACACTTGTGCTTCAAAGTAGCACCATGATCTTCATGATAGAGAGTCTCTTGTTTTGTCATTTTCATACACTAGTGGGAATTTTTCATTATAGAACTTGGCTTGTATATTCCAACGATGGGCTTCTGATACGTCCAAAGCGTATCTATAATTTCTGCTTGCTCCATGCCTCTTTTGTGTGATATTGCTATGATATTTATGCACTTCCATACACTTTTGATCATATTTGTACTAACCTATTAACTCAGTGCACCACAGTGCCAGTTCCTGTTTTCTGCTGTTTTTCTATTTCAGGTTTCCCCCATATTAAAAGTGCCCTAAAAATTCCGGGAAAAATACAGGAAAAATCAGCGTATCGGGAGCTTCCGGAAAAACCAAGGCAGGGCCAGAGGGGAGCCTGGGGGGCCCAGGCGGCCACCCGGTGCGGCCTCACCCCTGGCCGCGCCAGGGGGGCGCCTGGGGCCCCACCTCCTCCTCTGGTGCCCCCCTTTGTCATATATTTACCTCGCATCCTGAAACCCTCGAGGACGGAAACCCTTTTTACGATCTCGTCTCTGTTCCGCCGCCGCCGCGCTTCCAAGATCAGGAGCACCAGGAGAACTCTTCCCGGCACCCTGCCGGAGGGGAGAACCACCACCGGGAGCTTCTCCACCACCATGGACGCCTCCCGGATGAGTTGTGAGTAGTCCCCCTTGGACCATGGGTCCATGACCAGTAGCTATGTGATGTTCTCCTCCCCTCTTTGTTCTTCATTGATTAGACCTCGTGAGCTGCCCTACATGATCGAGGCACATATGTAATCTTTATGCTGTTGCTATGCTGAGTTTGCTGGGATCCAATGGATTATGAGATTATGTTCAGATTGTGTGTGAGTAATATATTTGATTCACCTCTTTTATATTTATGTTCTTGAGTAATTCTTGCATGTTCTCCGTTGCTATTTATTGCTTTGGTCGAGTAGTAGCTAGGTAGTAACTCCAAGAGGGAACGTTATGCTTGATTGTGGGTTTATGCCCCTCGATGACTAGTTTGAGTGACAGAAACATGAGTCTAGGGGATGTGATGTTGCCACAAGGGGGAAAATAACGGTGCTTGTACTTGCGGGTGCAAGGATTGTTTACTTTACGCAAAGTTCTCTTAATGCAGTTGTCTGTTGCTTTGAGTTTACACTTTGGGTGGGGCTCGCAACTTAATACCAGCGAGATGTTCTGGATAGATATCTCAAGGTGGATGATTAGTAGTAGATGCAGATGGATTTCGGTCTACTTGCCTTGGCGTACCGCCCATGCTTTTGAGCCTCTACCTTTCTTTGCAGCATAGTTAGCATTGGTTTGCGCACATAATCCTGTCAATTGCCCAGCTGTAATTTGTTTACCTCGCTTAGTTGTTTTATCGTCTTTTGGGAGAGAGACATCACTAGTGAACATCATGGGACCCCGGTCCATATTACCATCACTGATCACACCCGCTATTTACTTCCTGTTCTTATTTCCTAGTTGCAGTCATACCTATCACTATTATCTCTTGCGTTTGATCCTTTGTAAACGACAAGGCCGGAGGGATTGACAACCTCTCTGTACTTGTTGGGAGCAAAGTTATTTGTATCTGTGTGCAGGTCCTGTCAAGCCAAAGTTTCTGGCGCCATTGACACCTTCTTGTCGACCCTCGGAGTCTCACGGGATTCTATCCTTGGTATCTTTGCCAAGGGAAATTTGCCGCTACGCTACATCTCAAACCTTCCACTTGGGGTAACCAACGAGGGGCGAGAAGCCATCAAGCAAGTTTCTGGCGCCGTTGCCGGGGACTCCACTCTTCAAGATAGGGGAGTTGCACGCTATCTTTTATCTTTGCTTTTTAGTCTTGTTAGTTTACCTTTTAGTTTTCTTTATGTCTTTTCACTAGTTTTTCTTAATGGTAAACAACAAAAATACGAGGGAGCTTTATAAGCTCTACCTTGCTTTGGGACATGATGTGTTTGAAGAGAAAATTAAAAAACCTATGGAACTTTATTATTTTCATAATAATCATGATGGTGGTGATGTTATTAGTATGCTTTCTTTGAATATCTATATTTCTAATGACATGGAAAGCTCTAAGCTTGGGGATGACACGTTTGATGAACATGATATTTTTAGTCCCCCAACTTTTGAAGAGAAAATTTACTTTGATGATACTTTGCTTCCTATATATGATGATTACAATGACGAATATGATGTTTTCAGTCCACCTACTATTGAGGATAAAATTTATTATGATTATGATATGCATCCTAAATAAAATGATTACCATGATGGTTATGATTGCTTTACTCTCACTATTCCTAATAAGAAAGATTTTGCTTATATGAAGAGTAATGATACCTTTTTGCATGTGGATCATGGTAACAATGCTTTATGTGATGCTTATATTGTTGAGTTTATTCGTGATCCCACTGAAAATTATTATGAGAAGGGAACATATGCTTATAGATATTTCAATAATATCAAGTTCCCTCTCTTTATGTTGAAGGTTTTGAAGCTGCACTTGTTTTGTCTTCCTATGCTTATTGCTTTGTGCTTCAATGAATTATTGTATTGCAATATTCCTATACATAGGAAGCATGTTAGGCTTAAATGTGTTTGGTATTTGCTTCTTGATGCTCTCTTTTGTTCTTCAACTCTTATACCTACGAGAGCATCATTAAAGTCTTAAGCCTATCTTTATGGCTATAAAGAAAGAGCTCTAGGGAGACAACGCTTGTTATCTTTGATTTCAGTTTGTTCATTCAGTTTTAGTGGTCTTGATATTTGTTACTACTGTAGCAACATCATTGTATCTTTACTTTTCAGCTTTGTGCCAAGTTTAGCCTCTGATTGCAAGAAAGTTCAAAAGTTGTGACGTGCACTCGAGAAAACAGATTCTGTCCATGGACAGAAAAATTCGTATAAAATCACCAGGTCATCTTTTGATCTGAATTGTTTTGAAAACGTGCTCTATACAATTGGCTTTCGGGCGTCTGTTCTGAGTTTTTTGATTTGAGTTGCAGAAGTGCCCCGAAAAAATTATTTACTACCAGCTGGTCTGTTTTTCACAGATTCTGTCCTGTTTTGCCTTTTCTTCGTTTTGCAAACCTTGAGCTTGCTTTTTCTTTGCAAAAACCTTTTGGCAATCTTGAGAAATAGTAGCTCTTCAATACTATCTTTATTTTCAGCAAGGAAAAATTATTTTATTGTGGGTACTAACCTCGCTAATCAGATTATGATGGGTTATGTATGAAGGGAGTTTTCAAGTGTGCGAGGGAAGATGATAAAAAGATTCAGGAGGGTCAAACGCTCAAGCTTGGGGATGCCCCCGTGCACCCCCAAGAAATATTCAAGAAGACACAAGCGTCTAAGCTTGGGGATGCCCCCGTGCATCCCCTTCTCCATCAACAATTATCAGTTCGTCTTTCGTTCCACTATATTTTAATCACTTCATGCGTTATGTGCTATGCTTGGAGCGTCTTGCTTTGAGTTTCCTTTTTAGTTTTCTTTAGCTTTGCTTGCTGTTCATAACGAGTTAGAACCCAGCTTTCTTTGTGTGGGAGAGAAACACGCTCCACTTCAACCTAGAACACAACATAGGATTTTCATGCTTATCTTTGCTGTGTGTGTTCTTTGTCTTTCCATAGCTACTGTCATGTTTAGCTCTTAGTTTTCATGCTTTTCTTTTTAAAGAGCTTTTGTTTAGTTGGTTGTTGAACTCTCTTGAGTTTTCATGTTTATCTTGTTAAGAGAGTTTGTCTGTTGCACTGAGTTGTGTGTCTTAACTTAAAGTAGGTAATTGAGGTTGCTATTTAATTTTAGTAGTAACTTGCAATAATTTTGAGGTATTGCCATGAGTAATGTCTGAACTTTTGGTGTCAAGAGCTTTAGCCTATTAGTGATAGATGTCGTATTTTGGGCAATCCGTGTTTATTTTCGAAAACCTACAAAATAGTTGAGAACTTTAGCTACTAAATGGATCACTAATCTTTGGAGGTATCGAATATTAGAGTACACTCACGTATCATGAGTCGAGGATGCGCAAGGATAACCAAATCCCCATACACTCCTCCTCGGGGTACTTGTCTCTTTTTGAACCTCCTAATTAGATTGAGAGTTACCGATAATAAGTGCATGAGTTCTTCGGACTAATGTGAGTATTCGAAGGTTGACACTTCCACCTAACCATATTTTTCTAGCCTCTTCGGTACCGTGCATTGCCCTTTCTCACCTCGAGAGTTGGCGCGTACTTCGCCGGTGCATCCAAATCCTTGGCACGATACGCTCTGTCATCATAAGCCTCATTATATCCTTCCTCAAAACAGCCACCATACCTACCTATTAAGGCATTGCCATAGCCTTTCTGAGATACATTGCCATGCAACATCCATCTTCTCATGACTTGATCTTCATGTCATACATGCTTTTTGCTTGATCGATGAGCTGCATGCTAGTTGGGTCTTGCCCTAATCATTGCTACATGACGCGCTAGTATCATTGCATATTCTGCTACACTGGCAGAGGCATACATTTGTATACATCATGATAGTTTCATTTTCTTTATGTTGAGTACTTTTGTAAAGTGTGAAAGATCTTCTATACTTCTTGTAATACATAGAGTGTTGCCCCTTAAGTGAGGAAAAGATCCCAAAGAGGACAAATCAAAAGATCCCAAAGAGGACAAAATCAAAAGATCCCAAAGAGGACAAATCAGAGATAAAAAGAAAGAGCCATTGAGGCCACAAAAAAATAAAAAATAGAAAAAAATAGAAAAATAAATAAAAAGAGAGAAGGGGGCACACTACTATTTCTTTTGAGAGATCGACACTCGTACTCCATCTTATACCTTGTACTCCATAGAGATTATCATTCATGCATATAGCTATGTGGGGACCTTCACACTATAGAACTTGGCTTGTATATTCCAATGATGAGCCTCCTCAAAAGAGCTCTAGGTCTTCTTGAGCAAGCAAGTTGGATGCACCCCCACTAGTTCCATTGGAGAGCTTACCTTAGCTCATATGTGCATCCGTTGCATGGCAATCCCTACTCCTCACATCATATCTATCATTTGGCTTTCTCTCGCCTATGATTGTCCTCATTGATGTGAGCCTTTCACACCTTTTTTGTCTTCCCCCTTCATCATTTTTCTCTCTTTGCCATCCTAAGTGTCGACTTTCTTGCTTACGCTTATCCATTGCATGAGTGCTCAAAATATCGAAAGGGAGTGGATCATTTTGACTTGTACCTGGCCGGTGGTCTGGGGATGAGTCAAGATAAGATTCCAAAGAAGACCAAGGGTGAAACTTTAGCAGATTAAGTTCTCAACAATACAAAAACTATGTTTTACTCTCTCGTATATCCCTATCCCCTTTCTTGCACGCAAACACCATTTGGAGACATTCGAGTCACGGACAGCGAGAGCTCTTGCACCTTTATGTTCTTATGTTGCTTGTTACAATGCTAATATAGACTCTTGCTTGTTATGACTTGAATTGAATTACATGCCTTGATTGCTTTACTTAAAAGTTCTTATATGGTTGATAGCATGTCACCACAGAAATTATGCTTGTTATCATTTACCTACTCGAGGACGAGCAGGAATTAAGCTTGGGGATGTTGATACGTCCAAAACGTATCTATAATTTCTGCTTGCTCAATGCTTCTTTTGTGTGATATTGCTATGATATTGATGCACTTCCATCCACTTTTTATCATATTTGGACTAACCTATTAACTCAGTGCACCACAGTGCCAGTTTCTGTTTTCTGTTGTTTTTGTATTTCAGGTTTTCCCAATACTTAAATTGCCAGAAAAATCCGGGAAAAATATATAAAAAATCAGCGCTCCAGAAGCTTCCATGCGCCAGAAGTGGGGCCAGAGGGGGACCAGAGGGGCCCAGGCGCCCTGATGGCGCGGCCCCACCCCTGGCCGCGCCAGGGGGCCGCCTGGGGTGCTCCCACCTCCACTGGTGCCCTACTTGGACTCCTATTTATTCTCCCGTCGCGAAAACCCTGATTCCGGAACTTTTTTCTCCAGAAGCAATTCCGATCTCCGCCGCCATAGCCACCAAGTTTCGGGGGACCAGAATTCCTGTGTCGGCATCCTGCCGGGACGGGGAAGTGCCCCCGGATTCATATCCATCGACGTTGCTTCCGCCCTCCATGATGTGGGAGTAGTTCCTCCTCGGGGCTGAGGTTTCTACCAGTAGCTATGTGGTCAATTCTCTCTCCCATGATGTGATCTTCGTTGTGATCATAGGCTATGTTAATCTAGGGTGATTCCATGATATTTCCCCTTCCTCTATGTATGGGATTGATGTACTCACTTGTCTTTATCTAGTATAATCCCCGAGACCAAGGTGACAGCGGTCTATTGGACATGGATTAGAAGAATATTTTCATGCGTGATTTCCTCATTTGTGTGTTGATTGAAGATTGAGAGTCTCTTGGTGCTTGTCTTTGACTATCCTTGAGATATGTTGTAGTGATTGTGGTACTCTCTTTGGATGGCCGCGGTGACATTGGGAAATCCATAGATTAAGAACTACGAACTTTGAGGTGTGCTTTTGTAGCCCTACATAATTCTCGTCCTCTCTTGACCACAAAGGAATTACCTCCGAGTGCGTCTCCATTGCATGTTTTATGGGAAATATCATGTGAATAGACTATGTTATGTTGTTGGGAGTTGCCACAAGTGAAAGTATGAAGCCTAGGCCTTGTTTCCACCATTGCAATACCATTTGTGATCACGTTTACCACTTGTTTGCTTGCTGCACTTTTTATTACAGATTTATATTACTTTTCTTTGCCACTCCTATCATCCATATTTTACCATCTCTTCGCCAAACTAGTGCACCTATACAACTCTTAGTTGTATTAGGTGTGCTGGGGACACAAGAGACTTCTTGTATCTTAGTTGCAGGTTTGCTTGAGAGAGACCATCTTCAACCTCTATTTCCCTGAGTTCGATAAACCTTAGGTCATCCACTTGAGGGAAATTGTTGTTGTCGTACAAACCTCTGCGCTTGGAGGCCCAACATAGTCTACAAAAATAGAAGCGTGTGTAGACATCATAGATGCATAGCAACAAGGGGGAGAGTGTGTCTACGTACCCTCGTAGACCGGGAGCGGAAGCGTCAAGTGACGCGGTTGATGTAGTCGAACTTCTTAGCGATCCAACCGATCAAGCACCGAACGTACGGCACCTCCGCATTCAGCACACGTTCAGCTTGATGACGTCCCACGAGCTCTTGATCCAGTTGAGCTTCACGGGAGAGTTTCGCCAGCACGACGGCGTGTTGACAGATATGATGTATCTACCGGCGCAGGGCTTCGCCTAAGCACTACAACGGTATGACCGAGGTGTGTTTCTGTGGAGAGAGGCACCGCACACGGCTAAAACAATTGAACTTGTGTGTCCTAGGGTGCCCCTTGCCCCCGTATATAAAGGAGCAAGGGAGAGGCCGGCCCTAGAGGTGGCGCGCCAAGTGTGGGGAGTCCTACTAGGACTCCCAAGTCCTAGTAGGATTCCCCTTTCCTTTCCGGAGTAGGAGAGAAGGAAAGAGGTGGAGAGGGAGAAGGAAAAGGGGGCTGCACCCCTTGTCCAATTCGGACCAGAGGGGGGGGGGGCGTGCCTCCTTCCTTTTGGCCTTTCTCCTCTATTCCCGTATGGCCCAATAAGGCCCATATACTCCAAAAAATACCCGAATCACTCGGAACCTTTCCGATGTCCGAATATAGTCGTCCAATATATCGATCTTTACATCTCGACCATTTCGAGACTCCTCGTCATGTCCCCGGCCTCATCCGGGACTCCGAACTCCTTCAGTACATCAAAACTCATAAACTCATAATACCGATCGTCATCAAACGTTAAGCGTGCGGACCCTACGGGTTCGAGAACTATGTAGACATGACCGAGACTCATCTCCGGTCAATAACCAATATCGGAACCTGGATGCTCCTATTGGCTCCTACATATTCTACGAAGATCTTTATCGGTCAAACCGCATAACAACATACGTTGTTCCTTTTGTCATTGGTATGTTACTTGCCCGAGATTCGATCGTCGGTATCTCTATACCTAGTTCAATCTCGTTACCGGCAAGTCTCTTTCCTCGTTCCGTAATACATCATCTCGTGACTAACTCATTAGTCTTTTGCTTGCAAGGCTTATTATGATGTACATTACTGAGAGGGCCCAGAGATACCTCTCCGACACTCGGAGTGACAAATCCTAGTCTTGATCTATGCCAACACCACGAACACTTTCGGAGACACCTGTAGAGCATCTTTATGATCACCCAGTTACGTTGTGACGTTTGATAGCACACAAGGTGTTCCTACGGTATTCGGGGGTTGCATAATCTCATAGTCATAGAACATGTATAAGTCATGAAGAAAGCAATAGCAGTAAAACTAAACGATCATAGTGCTAAGCTAACGGATGGGTCTTGTCCATCACATCATTCTCCTAATGATGTGATCCCATTGATCAAATGACAACTCATGTCTATGGTTAGGAAACATAACCATCTTTGATAAATGAGCTAGTCTAGTAGAGGCATACTAGGGACACTCTGTTTTGTCTATGTATTCACACATGTACTAAGTTTCCGGTTAATACAATTCTAGCATGAATAATAAACATTTATCATGATATAAGGAAATATAAATAACAACTTTATTATTGCCTCTAGGGCATATTTCCTTCACGTCCAACACCTGTTTATGAGCCCCGCTGCCTCCTCCATTTCGAACTCCTCTGAACAGCAGGCCTATGGGCCTAAACTGACACTGCTATGCATGTGGGCTTGCTGGGCTTTCTACGAGCCTGAATCCTGGCCCATGGTTGGGTTTCTAGTCGTATTCAGGCCGTGTTGGCCCAGTAGGTGTAATTTTTTTAATTTTTTCTTTTTGCTTTATTTTTTAGTTTTGTTTCTACTTTCAACAAAGTACTTACTGTTGCTATTTTTATTTATTTTAAATAGTTACTGTTGCTATTTTTATTTATATTATTAAAGTTTATTTATTTTACTTTATTAAAGTTTATTTTGTTTCTACTTATTTATTTTATTGTTATTCTACTTATATTTTTTATGAAAATTCTTTTTGCTTTTAGAACAGAAAATACTTTAATAATTTTAGTTGCATAAATTTTATATAATTCTAGTTTCACTAATACAAAACGGACTATCTGTTTCGAGGTATCAGAGTTTCACACGAAAACTCATCTGTTACAAAGGGATTTCAAATTTTTAACTTATTTGAACTACATACTCCTTCCGTGTTCAAAATGTACAATTACAAAGTGATATTCTAGATTAAAGGCATCATCACAATAGTTGTGGAGAAAAAGTCTTCACTTTTTCTTCGCTTGTGTCCTTTGCTTATTGTGCCGTAACCATGGATAATCTTCATCGTTTATCAGGGTGCTTGGGTCAGCCTTGACTTTGAAGGGGGGAATTTCATGAAACTTTTCATAATCTTCGGAAATGTCTGTCTTGTCCTCCACTCCCACGATGTCTCTTTTTCCTGAAAGAACTATGTGGCGCTTTGGTTCATCGTTTGATGTGTTCGCTTCCATATATTTTCTTTGTCTGGTTCTTGTAGACATGTCCTTCGCATAGAAAACCTGCGCCACATCATTGGCTAGGACGAATGGTTCGTTTGTGTACCCAACATTGTTCAGATCCACTATTGTCATTCCGTAATCTGGGTCTACCTGTACCCCGCCTCCTGACAGATTGACCCATTTGCACTTAAACAAAGGGACCTTAAAATCATGTCCGTAGTCAAGTTCCCATATGTCCACTATGTAACCATAATATGTGTCCTTTCCCTTATTGGTTGCTGCATCAAAGCGAACACTGCTGTTTTGGTTGGTGCTCTTTTTATCTTGGGCGATCGTGTAAAATGTATTCCCAGTTATCTCGTATCCTTTGTAAGTCAATACAGTCGAAGATGGTCCCCTGGACAACGAGTACAACTCATAACAAACAGTGTTGTCACCTCTGAGACGTGTTTCCAACCAACTGCCGAAAGTCTTGATGTGTTCACATGTAATCCAATCGTCACACCGCTCCGGGTGTTTGGAGCACACACTGTTCTTGTGTTCATCGACATATGGGGTCACCAGGGTAGAGTTCTCTAGAACTATGTAGTGTGCTTTAGACCAAGAATGCCCGACCCTGCATATTATTGACTCCCCTACAAGCGTGCTATTCCGAGTTAGTCTCCCCTCATACCGCGATTCAGGGAGACCAATCTTCTTAAGGCCAGGAATGAAGTCAACACAAAACCCAATGACATCCTCAGTTTGATGGCCCATGGAGATGCTTCCTTCTGGCCAAGCGGTAACGGAGATATTTCTTTAGGACTCCCATGAACCTCTCAAAGGGGAACATATTGTGTAGACATACGGGGCCCAGAATGAGAATCTCGTCGACTAGATGAACTAGGATGTGTGTCATGATATTGAAAAAGGATGGTGGGAACACCAGCTCGAAACTGACAAGACATTGCGCCACATCACTCCTTAGCCTTGGTATGATTTCTAGATCGATCACCTTCTGAGAGATTGCATTGAGGAATGCACATAGCTTCACAATGGCAAAACGGACGTTTTCCGATAGAAGCCCCCTCAATGCAACCGGAAGCAGTTGCATCATAATCACGTGGTAGTCATGAGACTTTAAGTTCTGGAACTTTTTCTCTGCCATATTTATTATCCCTTTTATATTCGACGAGAAGCCAGACGGGACCTTCATACTGAGCAGGCATGCAAAGAAGATTTCCTTCTTTTCTTTGGTAAGAGCGTAGCTGGCAAGACCTTCATACTGCTTTGGAGGCAGGCCGTCTTTTTCGTGCAAACGTTGCAGGTCCTCCCATGCCTCCGGTGTATCTTTTGTCTTCCCATCCACGCCCAAGAAGTCTAGCAGGTTCACGCAAAGGTTCTTCGTCACGTGCATCACGACGATTGAAGAGCGGACCTCTAGGTCTTTCCAGTAGGGTTGGTCCCAAAATATAGATTTCTTCTTCCACATGGGTGCGCGTCCCTCATCGTCATTCGGAACAGATAGTCCGCCGGGACCCTTTCCAAAGATTACATGTAAATCATTGACCATAGCAAGTACGTGATCACCGGTACGCATGGCGGGCTTCTTTCGGTGATCTGCCTCGCCTTTGAAATGCTTGCCTTTCTTTCGACATTGATGATTGGTCAGAAGAAATCGACGATGCCCCAGGTACACATTCTTCCTGCATCTGTCCAGGTATATACTTTGGGTGTCATCTAAACAGTGCGTGCATGCATGGAATCCCTTGTTTGTTTGTCCTGGAAGGTTACTGAGAGCAGGCCAATCATTGATGGTTACAAACAACAACGCATGTAGGTCAAATTCCTCCTGGTTGGCCTCATCCCACGCACGTACACCTTGTCCATTCCACAGCTCTAAAAGTTCTTCAACTAATGGCCTTAGGTACGCATCAATGTCGTTGCCGGGTTGCTTAGGGCCTTGGATGAGTATTGGCATCATAATGAACTTCCACTTCATGCACAGCCAAGGAGGAAGGTTATAGATACATAGAGTCACGACCAGGTGTTATGATTGCTGCTCTGCTCCCCAAAAGGATTAATGCCATTCGCGGTTAAACCAAACCATACGTTCATTGTGTCACATGCAAACTCCTCCCAGTACGTTCTCTCAATTTTTCTCCACTGCGACCCGTCACCGGGTGCTCTCGAGTTCCCGTCTTTCTTACGGTCCTCTGCGTGCCATCGCATCAACTTGGCATGCTCTTTGTTTCTGAACAGACGTTTCAACCGTGGTATTATAGGAGCATACCACATCACCTTGGCAGGAACCCTCTTCCTAGGGCGTTCGCCGTCAACATCACCAGGGTCATCTCATCTGATCTTATACCGCAAGGCACCACATACAGGGCATGCGTTCAAATGCTCGTACGCACCGCAGTACAGGATGCAGTCATTAGGGCATGCATGTATCGTATGCACCTCCAATCCTAGAGAGCATATGACCTTCTTTGTTGCGTACGTACTCTCGGGCAATTCGTTATCCTTTGGAAGCTTCTTCTTCAATATTTTGAGTAGTTTCTCAAATCCTTTGTCAGGCCCACCATTCTCTGCCTTCCACTGCAGCAATTCCAGTACGGTACTGACGGCTTCTCGCCCCTCGTTGTTTACCCCGAGTGGAAGGTTTGAGATGCAGTGTAGCGGTAGTTTTCCCTTGGCAAAGATACCAAGGATCGAATTCCCCTAAGACTCCAAGGTTCAACAAGAAGGTGTCAACTGCTAGCGGCGCAACTAGCGATCAACCGAACCTGCACAAAGATACAAATAACTTTGCTCCCAACGATTACAGAGAGGTTGTCAATCCCTCCGGCCTTGTCGTTTACAAAGGATCAAATGCAAGAGATAATAGTGATAGGTATTACTGCAACTAGTAAGTAAGAACTGAAAGCAAATAGCGGATGTGATCAGTGATGGTAATATGGACCGGGGTCCCATGATGTTCACTAGTGATGTCTCTCTCCCAAAAGACGATAAAACAGCCATGTGAGGTAAACGAATTACAGCTGGGCAATTGACATGATTATGTGCACAAACCAATGCTAACTATGCTGCAAGAAAGGTTGAGGCTCAAAATCATGGGAGGTACGCCAAGGTAAGTAGACCGAAATCCATCTGCATCTACTACTAATCATCCACCTTGAGATATCTATCTAGAACATCTCGCTGGTATTAAGTTGCGAGGCCCACCCATAGTGTAAACTCAAAGCAACAGACAACTGCATTAAAAGAACTTTGCGTAAAGTAAACAATCCTTGCACCCGCGAGTAAAGCACCGTTGTTTTCCCCCTTGTGGCAATAGCACATCCCCTAGACTCATGTTTCTGTCACTCAAGCTAGTCATCGAGGGGCATGAACCCACAATCAAGCATAATGTTCCCTCTTGGAGTTACTACCTACTACTCGGCCAAAGCAATAAACAGCAACGGAGAACATGCAAGAATTACTCAAGAACATAAATATAAAAGAGGTAAATCAAATATATTACTCACACACAATCTGAACATAATCTCATAATCCATCGGATCCCAGCAAACTCATCATAGCAACAGCATAAGGATTACATATGTGCCTCGATCATCTAGGGCAGCTCACGAGGTCTAATTAGTGAAGAACAAAGAGGGGAGGAGAACATCACATAGCTACTGGTCATGGACCCATGGTCCAAGGGAGACTACTCACAACTCATCCGGGAGGCGTCCATGGTGGTGGAGAGGCTCCCGGTGGTGATCCTTCCCTCCGGCACGGTGCCGGGAAGAGTTCTCCTGGTGCTCCCGATCTTGGAAGCGTGGCGGCGGCGGAACAGAGATGAGATCGCGAAAAAGGGTTCCGTTCTCGAGGGTTTCGGGACGCGGTGTAAATATATGCCAAAGGGGGGCATCAGCGGAGGCCTGGGGGGCCCAGGCGCCCCCCCCCCGGCGCGGCCAGGAGGGGGGCCGTGCCCCCAGGGCGCCTGGAGCCCTGGTGGGCCCCCTCCGGCCCTACTTTGGCCGCAAGGAAGCTTCCGGAACGCTGATTTTTTATATATTTTTCCCGGATATTTTCTGGCAGTTTACGTAATGGGAAAACCTGAAATACAAAAACAGCAGAAAACAGATACTGGCACTGGGGTGCACTGAGTTAATAGGTTAGTCCAAATATGATCAAAAGTGTATGGAAGTGTATAAATATCATAGCAATATCACACAAAAGAGTCATGGAGCAAGCAGAAATTATAGATACGTTTTGGACGTATCAACATCCCCAAGCTTAATTCCTGCTCGTCCTCGAGTAGGTAAATGATAACAAGCATAATTTCTGTGGTGACATGCTATTAACCATATAAGAACTTTTCACAGTCACATGACAAGTGCTTACTGAGACAATGAATCTGTAGTAATTAAGTTGCCTCACGAGAAAATCACAAAGAACTGAAAGTTTAACAATATGATACTGAAACACTCAATAGATTTGCAATGAGCATGGTGTGCAAATATGATAAAGTGGTATCTCGCTTGCCCCCTTTAGTGAAGCAAAACATAAATGCAGGGGCACCTCCAAGGTTTAAGTGACGACTAGATACAATGATTTCAGAATAAACGATATCATAATCATGCAAAAGACAATGCTACTTTGGGACAATGCACATTACACTCAGAATGACAATCATGCTCTCAGTAGTTGGTGCTTTAAAGAAGGTGGAGACTCTCGAACCGTGGCTTTTGTTGGCAAGGTTGAAAACCCGTGGTCGGAAACAAAAACTAAACATGTACCAGAGCTCTTGGTTTTAAAAAACAGAGGTAATAAATTTTTTTTGGAATATGCATGTTTCGTCAACGAATGCTAGCAGATAACTCAATCACTTCTTGAGCAGGACAAGTTTCGAGGAACGGCTCCCGAATGAGGACGATCACATCCTCTTAATCTCCTTTGTTTATCACTGCCAAAGTTTCTTGATTTCTCATGAACAAAGCGTGAAGGAGGGTTTGTTTGTTGTATAAGTTTTTTAATGAGCCGGGCGCACTCTATGCCAGTTCCTTCTCGTATTATGGGTTTGCACATTAGACATGCAATCCCGGGGTGAAGCTTGTCCAACTTAAAAAGATCATGAATTAACTACTACTTCCTCATGAACTAAAATAGAGGCACAAAAGAGAAATGCCTTTTTTGATTAATTTCGAGATGGTACATGAAAGTCTTCGTTAGGAATGGCAGGTAAATACCATGTATAGGAAGGTATGGTGGACTCATATGGCATAACTGGTTTAAAGGATTTGGATGCACAAGCAGTCAGTCCGCTTAGTACAGGCGAAGGTTAGCAAAAGACTGGGAGCGACCAACTAAAAGAGCAATGACGGTCATAATCATGCAGAGAGACAAAGCAACATTGAATCAGGCATGGAAGTTATATCGCTACTCAGAAACTAAAGATCATCAAGGCTTGATAGACTTTCTTTACAGTCTTAAATATGCGTGAGCATATGCCAAGTCAATCAAAATAAATTCTTGAAGGAAGATATCACTAAACCATACCACATCATAGGCAAACAAATCATGTTGGTACTCCAATAACACATTGAAAACCCCCCAGCTATTTGAGACTAACCATAAGAAAACATGAACTACTAAGCACCATTATGCACATAGCATTTTTATCATAGACATATCAACCAATGCAACAGAAGCCAACTCTCTTAATAAGATAAGCATGATAACTAAAGAGAGTTCCAGCGACCAACTAAACAAAAGCTCTTTGAAATGATAAGCATGAAAACTAAGATCTGAACATGATAGTAGCTATTGAAAGACAAAGAACCCACACAGCAAAGATAGACATGAAAATTCTATGTTATGTTCTAGGTTGAAGTGGAGCGTGTTTCTCTCCCACACAAAGAAAGCTGAGTTCCAACTCGCTATGAAAAGCAAGCAAAGCTAAAGAAAACTAAAAAGGAAACTAAAAGAAAGACGCTCCAAGCATAGCACATAACACATGAAGTGATAAAAATATAGTGGAACGAAAGACGAACTGATAATTGTTGATGGAGAAGGGGATGCACGGGGGCATCCCCAAGCTACACGCTTGAGTCTTCTTGAATATTTCTTGGGGGTGCATGGGGGCATCCCCAAGCTTGAGCGTTTGACACTCCTGAATCTTTTTATCATCTTCCCTCGCACACTTGAAAACTCCCTTCATACATAACTCATCATGATCTGATTAGCGAAGTTAGTACCCCTAATAAAATAAATTTTTTCCTTGCTGGAAATAAGGATATTCTTGAAGGTCTACTGTTTCTCAAGATTGCCAAAAGGTTTTTGCAAACAAAAAGCAAGCTCAAGGTTTGCAAAATGAAGGAAAGGCAAAACAGGACAGAATCTGTGAAAAACAGACCAGCAGGTAGTAAAATGATTTTTTCGGGGCACTTCTGCAACTCAAATCAAAAAACTCAGAACAGACGCCCGAAACCAATTGTATAGAGCACGCTGTCGAAAAAATTCAGACCAAAAAGATGAGCTGGTGATTTTATACGAATTTTTCTGTCCAAGGACAGAATCAGTTTCCTGGACAGCACGTCATAACTTTTGAACTTTCTTGCAATCAGAGGCTACACTTGGCACAAAGCTGAAAAGTAAAGATACAATGATGATGCTACTGTAGTAACAACATCAAGACACAACAAAAGCAAAATAAAATTTTATTCATTGTGGGCTGCCTCCCAAAAGCGCTTTCTTTTATGCCTTTAAGCTAGGCATAATGCAAAGAGATCAAGTTTTATCAAGAGTAAAAGAATAGCTAGCCCATATAACGGACTCAAAAGGTAAATTAATCTTATTTCTAGGGAAGTGTTCCATCCCTTTCTTGAGAGGAAATTGGAATTTTATATTCCCCTCTTTCATGTCAATGATAGCACCAACGGTGCGAAGAAAAGGACGTCCCAAAATAATTGGACAAGAAGGTTCACATTCAATGTCCATAATAGTAAAATCAATGGGAATGTAATTTTCATTGACAATGATAAGAACATCGTCGATCCTCCCCAAGGGTTTCTTTATGGAAGAATCAACAAGACGAACACCAAAAGAACAAGAATCAAAAGGTTACAATTTAAGCATATCATATATTCTTTTGGGCATAACGGAGGTACTAGCTCCAACATCACATAAAGCATAGCAAGAGAAGTTATTCAACTTAATTTTAATCATAGGATCCCAACCATCTTCTAGCTTTCTAGGTATGGAGGCTTCTACCCTAAGTTTCTCCTCCCTAGCTTTGATGAGAGCATTAGTGATATGCTCGGTGAAGGCAAGATTAAGCATGCTAGTGCGGGGATCTCTAGACATCTTGTGAAGGAAATCAATAACTTCGGTAAGGGTGCAATTATCAAAATCAAGGTCACTACTATCAAGTAAAGTGGTAGTGGTGTCCATTAGGCTCACTTGTTTGGTAGTTTCTATGGTCATAGCATCACCATTAATAGGTCCAATGGGACCAGGAGTGCATTGGGTGCTAAGAGTTTGAATATCCTCAACAACTTGGATAGTAGCAACAGTGTGGTGGGTACGAAGGTTCTTAATTCTATCTTCTTCCTCCCTTTCTCTAGCCCATCTCTCTTTAAGTTTAGCCAACATCCTAATGTTTTCATTGATTTGCACTTGAATAGCATTCATAGGAGTGACCTTCCTCTCCTCAAGAGGAGAAGTTCTAATTTTAAGCAATTCTACCTCATGGGCTAAATTGTCTACCTTCGAAGAGAGATTATCTAGTTTGTTTAGTTTTTCTTCTACACTCTTATTGAAGGCTTTTTGGGTAGTGATGAAATCTTTAAGCATACTCTCTAGTTCAGAAGTGGAGTTCTTGGTGCTAGGATAAGCATTGTTGTTCCCATAGGAATTAGAGGGGAACGGTCTAGGATTGCTACCAAAATTACTCCTATAAGCATTATTATTAAAATTGTTTCTAGAGATAAAGTTCACATCTACTTGTTCTTGAGCAATCAAAGAATTTAAAGGAACATCACAAGGATCAATAGGAGATTTCTTGGAAAGTAGAGACATAATCAAGTCAACTTTTTCATTTAGGGAGGAAATCTCCTCGACGGAGTTTACCTTCCTACCTGTTGGAGCGCGTTCGGTGTGCCATTGGGAATAATTGATCATCATCTCATCAAGAAGCTTTGTGGCAGCACCAAGTGTAGTTGACATAAAGGTTCCTCCCGCGGCCGAATCTAACAAGTTCCGCGAGGTAAAGTTCAAGCCTGCATAAAAAGTTTGGATAACCATCCAAGTAGTCAAACCATGAGTATGGCAGGTCTTGACAAGAGACTTCATGCGTTCCCAAGCTTGGGCAACGTGTTCATTATCCAATTGTTTAAAATTCATCATGTTACTCCTTAGTTGGATAATTTTAGTAGGTGGATAGTACTTTCCAATAAAAGCATCATTGCACTTGTCCCAAGAATCTATGCTATTTCTAGGAAAGGATTGAAACCAAATTTTAGCTCCTCCTCTCAAGGAGAAAGGAAAAAGCTTAAGCTTAACAATATTACCATCTATTTCTTGGTACTTTTGCATATCACAGAGTTCAACAAAGTTGTTTAAGTGTAAAGCAGCATCATCTCCAGCACCGGAGAATTGATCTTTCATAACTAGGTTCAGTAAAGCAGGTTTAATTTCATAAGAAGGTGCTGAAGTGGCAGGTGTAGTGATAGGCGTGCAGATAAAGTCATCGTTGTTATGACTAGTGAAGTCACACAACTTGGTGTTCTCGGTGGAACCCATAGCAGCAAGCAAGCAAGATAACTATTTTTGTGATTTTCGATAAAAGATACTAAAGCAAAACTGAAAGGTAAACTAACAAGACTGAAAAGCAAAGGTAAAAGATAGCGTGCTGGAGTCCCCAGCAACGGCGCCAGAAAACTTTGCTTGATGGCTTCTCGCCCCTCGTTGGTTACCCCAAGTGGAAGGTTTGAGATGCAGTGTAGCGGTAGTTTTCCCTTGGCAAAGATACCAAGGATCGAATTCCCCTGAGACTCCAAGGTTCAACAAGAAGGTGTCAACTGCTAGCGGCGCAACTAGCGATCAACCGGACCTGCACACAGATACAAATAACTTTGCTCCCAAGGAGTACAGAGAGGTTGTTAATCCCTCCGGCCTTGTCGTTTACAAAGGATCAAACGCAAGAGATAATAGTGATAGGTATTACTGCAACTAGTAAGTAAGAACTGAAAGTAAATAGCGGATGTGATCAGTGATGGTAATAAGGACCGGGGTCCCATGATGTTCACTAGTGATGTCTCTCTCCCAAAAGACGATAAAACAGCCATGTGAGGTAAACGAATTACAGTTGGGCAATTGACAGGATTATGTTGATGGGCCTCTAACCCCTCGTTGGTTACCCCAACTGGAAGGTGTGAGATGCAGTGTTGTGGAAATTTTTCCCTTAGCAAAAGATGCCAAGGATCGAATCCCCTGAGACTCCTAGGTTCAACAAGTAGGTGTCAACTGCTAACGGCGCCAGATATTAGCAATCAACGTGGACCTGCACACAGATACAAATAACTTTTCTCCCAACGAGTACAGAGAGGTTGTCAATCCCTCCGGCCTTGTAGTTCACAAAGGATTAAACGCAAATGATAGTAGTGATAGATAGTGTTTGCAATAGTAAATAATAGTGAAAAGTAAATAGCGGATGTGATCAATGATGGTAATATGGACCGGAGTCTCATGATGTTCACTAGTGATGTCTCTCTCCCAAAAGACGATAAAACAGCTATGTGAGGTAAACGAATTACAGCTAGGCAATTGACAGGACCACGAACGCAAACCAATGCTGACTACATTGCAAGAAAGGCTGAGGTTCAAAGCATGGGCGGTACGCCAAAGTAAGTAGACCGAAATCCATCAATATCTACTACTAATCATCCACCTTGAGATATCTATCCAGAACAACTCGCTGGTATTAAGTTGCGAGCCCCACCCATAGTGTAAACTCAAAGCAACAGACAACTGCATTAAAAGAATTTTGCGTAAAGTAAACAATCCTTGCACCCGCGGGCACAAGCACCGTTGTTTTCCCCCTTGTGGCAACAGCACATCCCCTAGACTCATGTTTCTGTCACTCAAACTAGTCATCGAGGGGCATGAACCCACAATCGAGCATAACGTTCCCTCTTGGAGTCACTACGTATTACTTGGCCAAAGCAATAAATAACAACGGAGAACATGCAAGAATTACTTATGAACATAAATATAAAAGAGGTAGATCAAATATATTACTCAATCACAATCTGAACATAATCTCATAATCCATCGGATCCCAGCAAACTCATCATAGCAACAGCATAAGGATTACATATGTGCCTCGATCATGTAGGGCAGCTCACGAGGACTAATTAGTGAAGCACAAGAACGGGAGGAGAACATCACATAGCTACTGGTCATGGACTCATGGTCCAAGGGAGACTACTCACAACTCATCCGGGAGGCGTCCATGGTGGTGAAGAGGCTCCCGATGGTGATCCTCCCCTCCGGCAGGGTGCCGGGAAGAGTTCTCCTCGTGCTCCCGATCTTGGAAGCGGCGACGGCGGTGGAACAGAGATGAGATCGTGAAAAAAGAGTTCCCGTTCCGAGCGTTTCGAAGGACGCTCTAAATATATGCCAAAGGGGGGCACCAGACGGGGCTCGGGGGGCCCAGGCGCCCCCCCGGCGCGGCCCAGAGGGGGCGCGCCGCCAGGGCGCCTGGGGCCCTGGTGCCCCCTCCCCCCCCCCGGCTGTACTTCGGGCGCAAGGTAGGTTCTGGAACGCTGATTATTTATATAATTTTTCTGGATTTTTCCTGACAATTCTCGTAATGTGAAAACCTGAAATACAAAAACAGCCGAAAACAGAAACTGGCACTGGGGTGCACTGGATTAGTAGGTTAGTCCAAATATGATCAAAAGTGTATGGAAGTGTATAAATATCATAGCAATATCACCCAAAAGTGGCATGGAGCAAGCAGAAATTATAGATACGTTTTGGATGTATCAACATCCCCAAGCTTAATTCCTGCTCGTCCTCGAGTAGGTAAATGATAACAAGAATAATTCCTGTGGTGACATGCTATTAACCATATAGGACTTTTTATAGTCATATGACAAAAGCTTACTGAGACAATGAATCTGTAGTAATTAAGTTGCCTCATGAGAAAATCACAAAGGACTGAAAGTTTTACAACATGACATTGAAGCATCAAATAGATTTGTAATGAACATGATGTGCAAATATGATAAAGTGATATCTAGCTTGCCCCCTTTAGTGAAGCAAAACATAAATGCAGGGGCACCTTCAAGGTTTAAGTGATGACTAGATACAATGATTTCCAAAATAAACGATATCGCAATCATGCAAAAGACAATGCTACTTTGGAACAATGCACATTACACTTAGAATGACAATCATGCTCTCAGTAGTTGGTGCTTGAAGAAAGAAGGTGGAGACTCAAAAAGTAAAAGAATGGTTATGTGCTAGAGCTTTTTATTTTGAAAACATAGAAGCAATTTTGTCAACGGTAGTAGTACTTCATATGTGTCATGCATAAGACATCCTATAAGTTGCAAGCCTCATGCATCGAATATCAATAGTGCTCGCACCTTGTCCTAATTAGCTCGGATTTCCATGGGTTATCATTGCATTACATATGTTTCAACCAAGTGTCACAAAGGGGTACCTCTATGCCACCTTTACAAAGGTCCAAGGAGATAAATCGCATTTGATTTCTCGTTTTTGATAGATCTCAACTTGAGGACATCCATACCGGGACAACATAGAAAATAGATGATGGACTCCTCTTTAATGCATAAGCATATTCTCATAAGAGATTGAGGATTAATGTCCAAGCTAAAACTTCCACCATGATACATGGCTTTGGTTGGCGGCCCAATGTTCTTCTCTCACAACATGCATACCATTCAACCCATGGCAAATCACCCTTACTTCAGACAAGACGAACATGCATAGCAACTCACATGATATTCAACAAAAGTGTTACAGTTGATGGCGTCCCTAGAAACATGGTTACCGCTCAGCAAGCAACTTATAAGAAATAAGATACATAAGCAACATATTCTTTACCAAAATAGTTTTAAGCTACTTTCCCATGAGCTATGTATTGCAAAGTTAGTCTGCTTAGTACAGGTGGAGGTTAGCAAAATACTGGGAGCGACCAACTAAGAGAGCAATGACGGTCATAATCATGCAGAGCGACAAAGCAATATTGAATCAGGCATGGTAGTTATATCGCTACTCAGAAATAAAAGATCACCAAGGCTTGACAGACTTTCTTTACAGTCTTAAATATGCGTGAGCGTACGCCAAGTCAATCAAAATAAATTCTCGAAGGAAGATATGACTAAACCATACCACATCATAGGTAAACAAATCATGTTGGTACTCCAATAACACACTGGGAATCCCCCAGCTATTTGAGATTAACCATAAGAAAACTTGAACTACTAAGCGCCATTATGCATGTAGCATCTTTATCATAGACATATTAACCAATGCAACGGAAGCAAACTCTCTTAATAAGGTGAGCATGATAATTAAAGAGAGTTCAAGCAACCAACTAAACAAAAGCTCTTTGAAAAGATAAGCATGAATACTAAGAGCAGAGCATGATAGTAGCTATTAAAAGACAAAGAACACACACAGCATAGATAGACATGAAAATTCTATGTTATGTTCTAGGTAGAAGTGGAGCGTGTTTCTCTCCCACATAAAGAACGCTGAGTTCCGACTCGTTATGAAAAACTAAAAAGAAAACTAAAAGCAAGACGCTCCAAGCATAGCACATAACACATGAAGTGATAAAAATATAGTGGAACGAAAGACGAACTGATAATGTTGATGGAGAAGGGGATGCACGAGGGCATCCCCAAGCTTAGACGCTTGAGTCTCCTTGAATATTTCTTGGGGGTGCACGGGGGCATCCCCAAGCTTGAGCGCTTGACACTCCTGAATCTTTTTATCATCTTCCCTCGCACACTTGAAAACTCCCTTCATACATAACTCATCATAATCTGATTAGCGAGGTTAGTACCCTTAATAAAATAATTGTTCCTTGCTGGAAATAAAGATATTCTTGAAGCTCTACTGTTTCTCAAGATTTCCAAAAGGTTTTTGCAAAGAAAAAGCAAGCTCTTGGTTTGCAAAATGAAGGAAAGGCAAAACAGGACAGAATCTGTGAAAAACAGAACATCAGGTGGTAAATGATTTGTTCGGGGTACTTCTGCAACTCAAATCAAAAAACTCAGAACAGAAGCACGAAATACAATTATATAGAGAACGCTGTCGAACAAATTCAGACCAAAAAGATGAACTGGTGATTTTATACGAATTTTTCTATCCAAGAATAGAATCTGTTTCCTGGACAGCACCTCACAACTTTTGAACTTTCTAGCAATCAGAGGATATACTTGGCACAAATATGAAAAGCAAAGATACAATGATGATGCTACTGTAGTAAACAACATCAAGACACAACAAAAGCAAAACATAAAAATTTGTTCATGTGGGCTGCCTCCCAAAAGCGCTTTCTTTTATGCCTTTAAGCTAGGCATAATGCAAAGAGGAATCAATAACCATCATAATAATCGGAGTTATAAATTGAGTCATATGGTTCCTCAACAAGTTCACTCTTGTTCCTTCTAGGAAAGGGGTACACACCTTTTGCCTTACCGCGTAAGTGGATTTGTCCCTTACCTATATCGATGAAGCCTTTAACTGCTCGGAGGAAGTCCCTTCCAAGCACTATATTTCCTAACATGTTTAGCTAAACAGATAGAACTACTAACAGGAAGGCAAAATAAAAAAAATTGTAATTTTTTTTTTATAAAGGATACTAAAGCAAAAACTGAAAGGTAAACTAACAAGACTAAAAAGCAAAGGTTAAAGATAGCGTGCAACTCCCCTATCCTGAAGAGTGGAGTCCCCAGCAACGGCGCCAGAAAAACTCCTTGATGGGCCTCTAACCCCTCGTTGGTTACCCCAAGTGGAAGGTGTGAGATGCAGTGTTGTGGAAGTTTTTCCCTTAGCAAAAGATGCCAAGGATCGAATCCCTAGAGACTCCTAGGTTCAACAAGTAGGTGTCAACTGCTAACGGCGCCAGATATTAGCAATCAACGTGGACCTGCACACAGATACAAATAACTTTGCTCCCAACGAGTACAGAGAGGTTGTCAATCCCTACGGCCTTGTAGTTCACAAAGGATTAAACGCAAATTATAGTAGTGATAGATAGTGTTTGCAATAGTAAATAATAGTGAAAAGTAAATAGCAGATGTGATCAATGATGGTAATATGGACCGGAGTCTCATGATGTTCACTAGTGATGTCTCTCTCCCAAAAGACGATAAAACAGCTATGTGAGGTAAACGAATTACAACTGGGCAATTGACAGGACCACGAACGCAAATCAATGTTGACTACATTGCAAGAAAGGTTGAGGTTCAAAGCATGGGCGGTACGCCAAAGTAAGTAGACCGAAATCCATCAATATCTACTACTAATCATCCACCTTGAGATATCTATCCAGAACATCTCGCTGGTATTAAGTTGCGAGCCCCACCCATAGTGTAAACTCAAAGCAACAGACAACTACATTAAAAGAACTTTGCGTAAAGTAAACAGTCCTTGCACCCGCGGGCATAAGCACCGTTGTTTTCCCCCCTTGTGGCAACAGCACATCCCCTAGACTCATGTTTCTGTCACTCAAACTAGTCATCGAGGGGCATGAACCCACAATCGAGCATAATGTTCCCTCTTGGAGTCACTACGTATTACTTGGCCAAAGCAATAAATAACAACGGAGAACATGCAAGAATTACTTATGAACATAAATATAAAAGAGGTAGATCAAATATATTACTCAATCACAATCTGAACATAATCTCATAATCCATCGGATCCCCGCAAACTCATCATAGCAACAGCATAAGGATTACATATGTGCCTCGATCATGTAGGGCAGCTCACGAGGACTAATTAGTGAAGCACAAGAACGGGAGGAGAACATCACATAGCTACTGGTCATGGACTCATGGTCCAAGGGAGACTACTCACAACTCATCCGGGAGGCGTCCATGGTGGTGGAGAGGCTCCCGATGGTGATCCTCCCCTCCGGCAGGGTGCCGGGAAGAGTTCTCCTGGTGCTCCCGATCTTGGAAGCGGCGGCGGCGGCAGAACAGAGATGAGATCGCGAAAAAAGAGTTCCCGTTCCGAGGGTTTCGAAGGACGCTCTAAATATATGCCAAAGGGGGGCACCAGACAGGGCTCGGGGGGCCCAGGCGCCCCCCCGGCGCGGCCCAGGGGGGGCGCGCCGCCACGGCGCCTGGGGCCCTGGTGCCCCCCCCCCCCGGCTGTACTTCGGGCGCAAGGTAGGTTCTGGAACGCTGATTTTTTATATAATTTTTCTGGATTTTTCCTGACAGTTCTCGTAATGTGAAAACCTGAAATACAAAAACAGCCGAAAACAGAAACTGGCACTAGGGTGCACTGGATTAGTAGGTTAGTCCAAATATGATCAAAAGTGTATGGAAGTGTATAAATATCATAGCAATATCACCCAAAAGTGGCATGGAGCAAGCAGAAATTATAGATACGTTTTGGACGTATCATATGTGCGCAAACCAATGCTAACTATGCTGCAAGAAAGGTTGAGGCTCAAAAGCATGGGCGGTACGCCAAGGTAAGTAGACCGAAATCCATCTGCATCTACTACTAATCATCCACCTTGAGATATCTATCCAGAACATCTCGCTGGTATTAAGTTGCGAGTCCCACCCATAGTGTAAACTCAAAGCAACAGACAACTGCATTAAAAGAACTTTGCGTAAACTAAACAATCCTTGCACCCGCGAGTACAAGCACCGTTGTTTTCCCCCTTGTGGCAACAACACATCCCCTAGACTCATGTTTCTGTCACTCAAGCTAGTCATCGAGGGGCATGAACCCACAATCAAGCATAACGTTCCCTCTTGGAGTTACTACCTACTACTCGGCCAAAGCAATACTCAGCAACGAAGAACATGCAAGAATTACTCAAGAACATAAATATAAAAGAGGTAAATCAAATATATTACTCACACACAATCTAAACATAATCTCATAATCCATCGGATCCCAGCAAACTCATCATAGCAACAGCATAAGGATTACATATGTGCCTCGATCATGTAGGGCAGCTCACGAGGTCTAATTAGTGAAGAACAAAGAGGGGAGGAGAACATCACATAGCTACTGGTCATGGACCCATGGTCCAAGGGAGACTACTCACAACTCATCCGGGAGGCGTCCATGGTGGTGGAGAGGCTCCCGGTGGTGATCCTCCCCTCCGGCAGGGTGCCGGGAAGAGTTCTCCTGGTGCTCCCGATCTTGGAAGCGCGGCGGCGGCGGAACAGAGATGAGATCGCGAAAAAGGGTTCCGTCCTCGAGGGTTTCGGGACGCGGTGTAAATATATGCCAAAGGGGGGCATCAGCGGAGGCCTGGGGGGCCCAGGCGCCCCCCCCGGCGCGACCAGGAGGGGGGCCGCGCCCCCAGGGCGCCTGGAGCCCTGGTGGCCCCCCTTCGGCCCTACTTTGGCCGCAAGGAAGCTTCCGGAACGCTGATTTTTTATATATTTTTCCCGGAATTTTTCTGGCAGTTTACGTAATGGGAAAACCTGAAATACAAAAACAGCAGAAAACAGAAACTGGCAATGGGGTGCACTGAGTTAATAGGTTAGTCCAAATATGATCAAAAGTGTATGGAAGTGTATAAATATCATAGCAATATCACACAAAAGAGGCATGGAGCAAGCAGAAATTATAGATACGTTTTGGACGTATCAGGTACCGAGCTTCATGTTGCCATCTTCCCAATTGGGGTACAACCCTTTTTTGTAATCCTCCAACATGCGATCGAACCTCAGCTTCTCCTTTTCACTTTCACACTGTCTCCTTGCATCAACAATGACCCGACGGAGATCATCGTCGGGCACAACATCGTCTGGTTCCTCTTGACCTTCAGCAGCTTCCCCCGTTGCAGCATCACCGTATTCCGGGGGCACATAGTTGTCATCGTCCTCTTCTTCTTCGTTGTCTTCCATCATAACCCCTATTTCTCCGTGCTTAGTCCAAACATTATAGTGTGGCATGAAACCCTTATAAAGAAGGTGGGTGTGAAGGGTGCTCGAGTCGGACTAAGACCTCGTATTCCCACAGATAGTGCATGGACAACACATAAAACCATTCTGCGTGTTTGCCTTAGCCACTTCGAGGAAATTATGCACGCCATTAATGTACTCTGAGGTGCGTCTGTCACCGTACATCCATTGCCGGTTCATCTGCTTGCATTTATATATAATTAAGTGTGTCCAAAACCATTACAGAACATCATGGATTGATAAGTGATCAAATTAATATAAGTTCATCATCACATTATATTCAAAGTACATGCATATATAGCTCACCATGGTGGTGCTGGTGACGAGATCGGCGCGGGCGATCGACGGCGGTGAAGACGGGGACGGGACGTACGACGGACCGCTCAACCTAGCCAAATCTCGGAGAAAATGGAGCTTCGAGTTCGAGCTTCGAGAGGAGAAAGCTTAACTAGTGTGGCTCGGGCATTTCATCGAGCACCTCATGTGCATATATGGGAGGTGAGCTAGAGCACCACACAAAGCTCTCCCCTCGCCGGCCAGAAAAAATAGAGCAGTGTGGGCTCGCCGGCGATGGGGTATATATAAGCAACCAATTGGTCCCGTTTCATTATAGGAACCGGGTCTAAAGGCCACCCATTTGTCCCGGTTGCAGTTATGAACCGGGACCAATAGGTGTGGGCTAGGAGCGAGGCCTATTGGTCCCGGTTTGTGCCTGGAACCGGGACAAATGGGTCCAGACCAACCGGGACATATGCCCCACGAGGCCCGGCCGGCCCCCTGGGCACACGAACCGGGACGTATGCCCCCATGGGTCCCGGTTCGTGGGTGAACCGGGACTAATGGGCTGGCTAGGTCCGAACCAAAGCCCTATTTTCTACTAGTGTACCAGTACAACCCAAGGGAGCCGTGTGGGGGAACATCATGTGGCCACACTCCGTCTCCACCGGCCTTATCCACTGGATGGACCTGGAGACCGTGATCTACCCTACCAGGTCCTTCGACATCAACGACTTGGCCCTCTGAACAAATTTTTTGCACAAGTTGGCTCAGAGCTTGGGGGAGGGGGAGGCGCCCCCGCAAACTATATATTGTACCTGGTATATGTGCAGGCACTGGAGCTTGGTGGTGGGTAGCAAGGATTAAGGGGGGTTGCAGTGTTGTACCGCACCCGAGACTTCAAGAAGTGGGTTAAGGCGCACCACTCATTGCATGCGGGGCTAACAAGAATGTGGGAATGCCCAGAAATTTACCTCGTGCCGTTGGCCTGCGGCAGCCGCCACCACCAAAGCGGCGTGGACACAGCGAAGCTACATGACCGTTCCATGGTAGATGAGGTCAAGTACGTGCTTAATGTGAGTCTAGACCTGACATAGTATAAGTACTAGACGGTTGGCACCTACGGCCATGGCAAGGATAGGTATACCCCCGACCCCGCCTTCCCTGAAACGACAACGACCTCCGTTGCGACTGTGGTGACTTCTACTCCTCTAAATCCTTCTTCGACCTAGCCAAGAAACGTTGTGTGCTTTCGGGATAGGCGAATGAGTCTGGCACGGTCTTCGAAGACCACCACAATGGCTGGGCCGGCATCCAAGTCTATTTTTTGCTAATATAAATAACAATACAAATATGATCCACCACTAGATATGCTTCGACGTGAACAAAATTATTTTTGCTAATATATTTTCCACCGTACGTGCTGAGATTGAGACGTATTGGTGTTGGTGAATTTTTCAGGTGATACCAAGGAAGATATTCATGTCATGAAGTGGGAGACAGTTGATCCAATGGCCAATGGAGGAGGTCAAGTCGATGTGCTCAAAGCACGTCAATATCAGCAACAAGGCCGCCAGGAGCGGCAAGTACTTCGAGGTCACGGGACTCAAATTCGTGCAGGCGGCATTCATGATCAGGAACCCGAAGAAGGTCGAGAAGTTCGACCCGGTGTGGCGGACCGTCACACATAGGATATGCAAGAAGGTCAAGTCATATGTCAAGGGCGGCGTGGGGCCGTTTGGGCTCTGGCTGGTGGCCTCCAACGACCTCAAGGAGAGGACGACCATCTTTTTCAGGGTGTTGAAGACCAACGACACCAACTACATCGTCCTCATGTGCAATGATCCGACAAGGTAACATATGACAACTCACTCAAGTCAGAAGATCACATATAAAACTTGCAATGTTGGATTATCCCTGCATCCAGATCCAATAGTAATTCTCAGTGATGGATATCAAACACGTCGGCATACTAGCCGCTGATGGACATGATGACCTTTGCCGGCTTGGTCAACGTCGACATAGCCAAGAGCAAGAAGATTGCCCTCGGGACGTTGGTACTTAACTAACCACATGATCAACCATCAATGTATGCTCTAATATCTATGTCGGGTATAAGCCATGTTGCGAACTTCATTTCAGATTGACCATTTTGTGGTGGAGAGCTTCGGGCCGGCGGCACCACATGCATCATAACAATGGTCTACCCGAGGAAGGCCATCGGGGACGACGCACACATATTTGTCATCAACAACGACAAATCAGATATTAAGGTCACTAACCTGCATGCATTGGATATGAAGACCCCCACGATGAACATGTCGCTGCAGCATTAGCAGCAGCCAGGATGATCGAGGAGTAGAAGTAGCCTAGCCTAGCAGTAGCTAGCTAGCTTATTAATTTTACTAAGTTGGGTTAATTAGAAGAGGGAGCAAGTTTAGTGATGCACTGTTGGAGAGGGAAATGGCATGTATTGGAGCACCACTCTTGATGCCCACAGAACGAAACATAGGAACGACTTAAATATCTCAAAGAAAATTTTAAATTTTGACATGCGCATTCTAAGGTGTCATTTTTATGTACATGAAAAAGGCACACAACTAGTTGTCGGGGGAAACTGTCCGCCACGAACACCTATGGGACCGGAGCCCCTTGTCTGTGCGGTACGAGGGCGGAGGGAGCACGAAGAGCAGATCGTAGCGAGCACGCGGGCAGTTTTACCCAGGTTCGGGCCGCGGTAGACGCGTAAAACCCTACTCCTGCTTGGTTGTGTATTGAGTTTGAGCGCTCGGGAGCTTGAAGAAGCAGCTACACCAAGCGCGAGAGTGATCTAGGTTCCGTATGGTGGCCCTCCATTCTTCGGCCTTGTCGGCCGCTGGAGGAAAGTCGAGGAGCAGTTGCGCCCTTGCGAGTGCTTCTGCTGGAGTGGAAGGGAACGCGGGCGAGCGGTGCGAGGAGCGGGATACGCTCGGACTTCTAACAACGTTAGAAGGAGCGGGGTCCCGCGCCGGCGCCTTCGCTTTGCTTGTGCCCGGATGGGGGTCCGGGGCGTCCCGCGAGCCTCCGGTTTGGCCTTGCCCCAGCAAGCGGATACCACCTCCCGTGGTATGGCGCTGCTGGGTCGTCGTGTGCTGAGATGGACGCGGCGCGTCCACGGAGACCGAGGTTCGGTCGTCCGTCCTGTTCTTGGATCTGGTGGCGCCGTGAGTGTCCTCACCGGCGGCCACCCTTCCGACGACATCTCCCCCGCCCACCGTTGGCTCTAGTGGCGGCGGGTGAGACGCAGACGGGCCTCCGACCTCCGAAGCCTTCTTCTTCGGGGCCATGGAGTTGTCGCTGACGAAGTTGATGAATTCGGAGAGGTTGATGAAGAATGCGCCCGCGCGAACGCCGGATCAGGTTCGCACAACCTCGACGCCCCCTACCTGGCGCGCCAAAGATGTCGGGGGAAACTGTCCGCCACGAACACCTATGGGACCGGAGCCCCTTGTCTGTGCGGTACGAGGGCGGAGGGAGCACGAAGAGCAGATCGTAGCGAGCACGCGGGCAGTTTTACCCAGGTTCGGGCCGCGGTAGACGCGTAAAACCCTACTCCTGCTTGGTTGTGTATTGAGTTTGAGCGCTCAGGAGCTTGAAGAAGCAGCTACACCAAGCGCGAGAGTGATCTAGGTTCCGAACCCCCTCCACGTTGTGCATGGGCCTCCTTTTATAGTGTAAGGGGTCACCGACAGGTGTCAACGTAGGAGAAAGGGGTAAAAACGTAAAAGAGGTGGTAGTTGTAACAGTGCGGGAACAGTGGAGCTACAGTACAGAACAGTGGTCTATACCTACTTTGACAGTGGGGGACAAGGGCATTTAATGCCCGTCGCCGTCGACCCCAAAAGCTCCCGCCCTGGCGTCTCCGTCTGCCACGGCGATGGATCCATCACCGTGGAGTGCCACCGTGTACCCCAGGCTGCACAGCCATCCGCCACGCGTCCCTGGATAGGCCCCAGGGCGACGCGTGGGCCGATGAGCTGGAGCGCGGGCACACAGCGCAGCCTTCCCGGCAAGCACCTTGCCGGGGCCTTGATCTTGCCGGGCCCGGGAGTTTGCCGCTCCCCGGGACCTTGCCGGGGCGCATATAGCGCCGAGGCGTGTCTTCTAATCTTCCTGGCAAGCTCCTCTTGCCAGGGTCTCGTGTTAGTGGGGCAGTCTTGAGCCTGGTACGGCCTTCCCGGCAAGCTCCTCTTGCCGGGGTCTCGGTCTTCTTTCTTGTATACTTTGTTTTTGAATGGTTTAATAAGGAGCAGGAAGGTCTCCGGCGAGCACGCAGTAAACCCTGCCGCGGAAAGCTGCAACTGCCCGTGCACAAGTTGGGGTACTGAGGTACCCCTACCTTAGTACACCGACACTAGTGTTATTTAATTGTGGGTTAAAGGAACTTCATTTTTCTTCTTCTCATCCTAGCTGTAAGTTGAGATGTAACAAAACCATCAATAGGTTGAATCTGTCAGAGCAAAGCTGAGATGTACCCCTTTTGTCCGTAGGTCTATCATTTTTGGGGTACCGTAGGGTTGATCGTGAGGAAACAACTGCCCCTGCTTCATCCGCGTGAGCGACACGCATAGCCTCCGGATCCACTTTTCCAGCAAGTCTCTCCCCAAGCATCCTTACCTCGCCACTGCTGATAGTCGGTGGCGGCTTACCTACGCGGTCGATGGCGGTAGAGGAGCTTTGTTCCTCACTAGTAGATAAAGGGTCATCAGACCTGGTTCATTTGGGCCTTTAGCCCCGGTTCCAGAACCGGGACAAGAGGGTCGGTACTAATGATCTGACCCTTTAGTCCCGGTTCAATCCAGAACCGGGGCAGAAGGGTGTCCACGTGGCCTGTGTAGGGATTGTGGTACTCTCTTTGGATGGCCGCGGTGACATTGGGAAATCCATAGATTAAGAACTACGAACTTTGAGGTGTGCTTTTGTAGCCCTACATAATTCTCGTCCTCTCTTGACCACAAAGGAATGACCTCCGAGTGTGTCTCCATTGCATGTTTTATGGGAAATATCATGTGAATAGACTATGTAATGTTGTTGGGAGTTGCCACTAGTGAAAGTATGAAGCCTAGGCCTTGTTTCCACTATTGCAATACCATTTGTGCTCACGTTTACCACTTGTTTGCTTGCTGCACTTTTTATTACAGATTTATATTACTTTGCTTTGCCACTCCTATCATCCATATTTTACCATCTCTTCGCCGAACTAGTGCACCTATACAACTCCTAGTTGTATTAGGTGTGTTGGGGACACAAGAGACTTCTTGTATCTTAGTTGCAGGGTTGCTTGAGAGAGACCATCTTCAACCTCTACTTCCCTGAGTTCGATAAACCTTAGGTCATCCACTTGAGGGAAATTGCCGCTGTCCTACAAACCTCTGCGCTTGGAGGCCCAACATAGTCTACAAGAATAGAAGCGTGTGTAGACATCAAGCTATTTCTGGCGCCGTTGCCGGGGAAGTAAGTGTTTGAAGGTATATCTTTAGATCTTGCAATTAAATCTTTTCGTTTCTTGTTTTTAGTATCACTAGTTATGTTTATGGAAAACCGCACTCTTAGTTCGCTGCTTGGGGAAGGCCGCTTTACCACACCCGTGGTAGAGAAGTCTCCTCCACCTACTGAATGTATCCCGTTCCAAATACCACTTGGGATAATTGAAATAATTAGGAATGATTGTTATGATGGGACAGTCAATCCTAGTATTCATTTGTTGAAACTTACAGAACTTTGTGAGTTGTTTAAGATTTCAGGTTTGACAAGAGATGGAGTCATGAGGAAATTATTTGCCTTGTCACTGAAAGGAAAAGCATTGGAATGGTATAGGCAACTAGATGACTCTCACCTGCTGGATTGGGAAGAGATCCAGTCTCTCTTTTACTCCAAGTTTTATCCTCTTCATGAAGTCCATGAGAATAGGAATTATGTTTATAATTTCTATCCTCATGACGGAGAGAGCATAGCTCAAGCTTGGGGGAGACTGAAAACGTTAATGCTAAAATGTCCTAACCATGGGCTCCCCAAAGATATGATTATTACTAATTTCTATGCGAGGCTCTCTCGACAGGATAAAGATTTGCTCGATGCTTCCTCTATGGGTTCTTTCACAAATGAAAAGATTGATGCTAAATGGGAACTCCTTGAAAGAATTCAACGCAACACTGAAGATTGGGAGATCGACAAAGGATATGTGGAGAAGCTTCATCTCCAACCACTCCCTCCTAAGGTGAAGAAGAAGAAAATGAAGAGGAGGAGGAAGAGGAGCAAGAAGGAAGAAGAATGGGTATCAACCTGGCCTGAGCATATTCCTCCCATCAACTTTTATCCTAACGGTTGTAAGTTTAAAGAAGAAGGTGAAGTTTATTGCCTTAATTATCATCTTGATGATACGTCCGTAGGTACTATTGAAGATGATTTTGATTATGATATGCATGTTACTTATTGTGATTGGGAAAATGATGATAATGCTACTTATGATCTTGAAAATCTTTTTGGTACCAACTCTGAAAGTGATGATCTGGAAAGCTCTAAGCTTGGGGATGATAGGATTGCAAATCCTTTACCCACTAGTGATGTGATAATTGATAATTCTTTTGCTAGTAAGAATAAAGACAACATGTTTACAAATATAGTTGCTAGCAATGATAATGCTCTTCTCTACTATGATGATGTTATAACTCCAATCTATAGTGTTCAAGTTGTTTATGATAGTCCTACTCCCACTATTACCAATGAGAAAGATTATGCTTATGTGGAGAGTAAGAGTACCTTTTTGCATGTGGATCATGGTAACAATGCTTTATGTGATGCTTATATTGTTGAGTTTATTCGTGATCCCACTGAAAATTATTATGAGAAGGGAACATATGCTTATAGATATTTCAATAATATCAAGTTCCCTCTCTTTATGTTGAAGGTTTTGAAGCTGCACTTGTTTTGTCTTCCTATGCTTATTGCTTTGTGCTTCAATGAATTATTCTATTGCAATATTCCTATGCATAGGAAGCATGTTAGGCTTAAATGTGTTTGGTATTTGCTTCTTGATGCTCTCTTTTGTTCTTCAACTCTTATTCCTACGAGAGCATCATTAAAGTCTTAAGCCTATCTTTATGGCTATAAAGAAAGAGCTCTAGGGAGACAACCCTTGTTATCTTTGCTTTCAGTTTGTTCTTTAAGTTTTTAGTGGTCTTGATGTTTGTTACTACTGTAGCAACATCATTGTATCTTTTCTTTTCAGCTTTGTGCCAAGTTTAGCCTCCGATTGCAAGAAAGTTCAAAAGTTGTGACGTGCTGTCCAAAAAACAGATTCTGTCCTTGGACAGAAAAGTTCGAATAAAATCACCAGATCATCTTTTTGATCTGAATTTTTTTGACAGCGTGCTCCATACAATTGGCTTTCGGGCGTCTGTTATGAATTTTTTGATTTGAGTTGCAGAAGTGCCCCGAAAAAATTATTTACTACATGCTGGTCTGTTTTTCACAGATTCTGTCCTGTTTTGCCTTTTCTTCGTTTTGCAAACCTTGAGCTTGCTTTTTCTTTGCAAAAACCTTTTGGCAATCTTGAGAAACAGTAGCTCTTCAAGATTATCTTTATTCCAGCAGGGAAAAGTTATTTTATTGTGGGTACTAACCTCGCTAATCAGATTATGATGAGTTATGTATGAAGGGAGTTTTCGAGTGTGCGAGGGAAGATGATAAAAGAAGATTCAGGAGGGTCAAACGCTCAAGCTTGGGGATGCCCCCGTGCACCCCCAAGAAATATTCAAGAAGACTCAAGCGTCTAAGCTTGGGGATGCCCCCATGCATCCCCTTCTCCATCAACAATTATCAGTTCGTCTTTCGTTCCACTATATTTTAATCACTTCATGCGTTATGTGCTATGCTTGGAGCGTCTCGCTCTTAGTTTCCTTTTTAGTTTTCTTTAGCTTTGCTTTCTGTTCATAACAAGTTAGAACCCAGCTTTCTTTGTGTGGGAGAGAAACACGCTCCACTTCAACCTAGAACACAACATAGGATTTTCATGCTTATCTTTGCTGTGTGTGTTCTTTGTCTTTCCATAGCTGCTGTCATGTTTAGCTCTTAGTTTTCATGCTTTTCTTTTTAAAGAGCTTTTGTTTAGTTGGTTGCTGAACTCTCTTGAGTTTTCATGTTTATCTTGTTAAGAGAGTTTGCCTGTTGCACTGAGTTGTGTGTCTTAACTTAAAGTAGGTAATTGAGGTTGCTATTTAATTTTAGTAGTAACTTGCAATAGTTTTGAGGTATTGCCATGAGTAATGTCTGAACTTTTGGTGTCAAGAGCTTTAGCCTATTAGTGATAGATGTCGTATTTTGGGAAATCCGTGTTTATTTTCGAAAACCTACAAAATAGTTGAGGACTTTAGCTACTAAATGGATCACTAATCTTTGGAGGGATCGAATATTAGAGACACTCACGTACCATGAGCCGAGGATGCGCAAGGATAACGAAACCCCCATACACTCCTCCTCGGGGCACTTATCTCTTTGTGAACCTCCTAATTAGATTGAGAGTTACCGATAATAAGTGCATGAGTTCTTTGGACTAATGTGAGTATTCGAAAGTTGACACTTCCACCTAGCCATATTTTTATAGCCTCTTCGGTACCATGCATTGCCCTTTCTCACCTCAAGAGATGGCGCATACTTCGCCGGTGCATCCAAATCCTTGGCACGATATGCTCTGTCGTCATAAGCCTCATTATATCCTTCCTCAAAACAGCCACCATACCTACCTATCAAGGCATTTCCATAACCTTTCCGAGATACATTGCCATGCAACATCCATCTTCTCATGACTTGATCTTCATGTCATACATGCTTTTTCCTTGATCGATGAGCCGCATGCTAGTTGGGCCTTGCCCTAATCATTGCTACATGACGCGCTAGTATCATTGCATATCCTGCTACACTGGCAGAGGCATACATTTGAATACATCATGATAGTTTCATTTTCTTTATGTCGAGTACTTTTGTAAAGTGTGAAAGATCTTCTATACTTCTTGTAATATATAGAGTGTTGCCCCTAAAGTGAGGAAAAGATCCCAAAGAGGACAAAATCAAAAGATCCCAAAGAGGACAAAATCAAAAGATCCCAAAGAGGACAAATGAGAGATAAATAGAAAGAGCCATTGAGGCCACAAAAAAATAAAATAAAAGAGAAAAAGGAGAAAAAAGAAATAAAAAGAGAGAAGGGGGCACACTACTATTCATTTCGAGAGATCCACACTCGTACTCCATCTTATACCTTGTACTCCATAGAGATTATCATTCATGCATATAGCTATGTGGGGACCTTCACACTATAGAACTTGGCTTGTATATTCCAATGATGAGCCTCCTCAAAAGAGCTCTAGGTCTTCTTGAGCAAGCAAGTTGGATGCACCCCCACTAGTTCCATTGGAGAGCTTACCTTAGCTCATATGTGCATCCGTTGCATGGCAATCCCTACTCCTCACATCATATCTATCATTTGGCTTTCTCTCGTCGATGATTGTCCTCATTGATGTGAGCCTTTCACACCTTTTTTGTCTTCCCCCTCTATCATTTTTCTCTCTTTGCCATCCTAAGTGTCGACTTTCTTGCTTACGCTCATCCATTGCATGAGTGCTCAAAATATCGAAAGGGAGTGGATCATTTTGACTTGTACCTGGCTGACGGTCTGGGGATGAGTCAAGATAAGATTCCAAAGAAGACCAAGTGTGAAACTTCAGTAGATTAAGTTCTCAACAATACAAAAACTATGTTTTACTCTCTCATATATCCCTATCCCCTTTCTTGCACGCAAACACCATTTGGAGACATTCGAGTCACAGACAGCGAGAGCTCTTGCACCTTTATGTTCTTATGTTACTTGTTACAATGCTAATATAGACTCTTGCTTGTTATCACTTGAATTGGATTACATGCCTTGATTGCTTTACTTAAAAGTTCTTATATGGTTGATAGCATGTCACCACAGAAATTATGCTTGTTATCATTTACCTACTCGAGGACGAGCAGGAATTAAGCTTGGGGATGTTGATACGTCCAAAACGTATCTATAATTTCTGCTTGCTCCATGCCTCTTTTGTGTGATATTGCTATGATATTTATGCACTTCCATACACTTTTGATCATAATTGGACTAACCTATTAACTCAGTGCACCACAGTGCCAGTTCCTGTTTTCTGCTGTTTTTCTATTTCAGGTTTCCCCCATATTAAAAGTGCCCTAAAAATTCCGGGAAAAATACAGGAAAAATCAGCGTATCGGGAGCTTCCGGAAAAACCAAGGCAGGGCCAGAGGGGAGCCTGGGGGGGGGCAGGCGGCCACCCGGCGCGGCCCCACCCCTGGCCGCGCCAGACGGGCGCCTGGGGCCCCACCTCCTCCTCTGGTGCCCCCCTTTGGCATATATTTACCTCGCGTCCCGAAACCCTCGAGGTCGGAAACCCTTTTTACGATCTCGTCTCTGTTCCGCCGCCGCCGCGCTTCCAAGATCGGGAGCACCAGGAGAACTCTTCCCGGCACCCTGCCGGAGGGGAGAACCACCACCGGGAGCTTCTCCACCACCATGGACGCCTCCCGGATAAGTTGTGAGTAGTCCCCCTTGGACCATGGGTCCATGACCAGTAGCTATGTGATGTTCTCCTCCCCTCTTTGTTCTTCATTGATTAGACCTCGTGAGCTGCCCTACATGATCGAGGCACATATGTAATCTTTATGCTATTGCTATGCTGAGTTTGCTGGGATCCGATGGATTATGAGATTATGTTCAGATTGTGTGTGAGTAATATATTTGATTCACCTCTTTTATATTTATGTTCTTGAGTAATTCTTGCATGTTCTCCGTTGCTATTTATTGCTTTGGCCGAGTAGTAGGTAGTAACTCCAAGAGGGAACGTTATGCTTGATTGTTGGTTCATGCCCCTCGATGACTAGTTTGAGTGACAGAAACATGAGTCTAGGGGATGTGTTGTTGCCACAAGGGGGAAAACAACGGTGCTTGTACTTGCGGGTGCAAGGATTGTTTACTTTACGCAAAGTTCTTTTAATGCAGTTGTCTGTTGCTTTGAGTTTACACTTGGGGTGGGGCTCGCAACTTAATACCAGCGAGATGTTCTGGATAGATATCTCAAGGTGGATGATTAGTAGTAGATGCAGATGGATTTCGGTCTACTTGCCTTGGCGTACCGCCCATGCTTTTGAGCCTCTACCTTTCTTTGCAGCATAGTTAGCATTGGTTTGCGCACATAATCCTGTCAGTTGCCCAGCTGTAATTTGTTTACCTCGCTTAGTTGTTTTATCGTCTTTTGGGAGAGAGACATCACTAGTGAACATCATGGGACCCCGGTCCATATTAACATCACTGATCACACCCGCTATTTACTTCCTGTTCTTATTTCCTAGTTGCAGTCATACATATCACTATTATCTCTTGCGTTTGATCCTTTGTAAACGATAAGGCCGAAGGGATTGACAACCTCTCTGCACTCGTTGGGAGCAAAGTTATTTGTATCTGTGTGCAGGTCCTGTCAAGCCAAAGTTTCTGGCGCCATTGACACCTTCTTGTCGACCCTCGGAGTCTCACGGGATTCGATCCTTGGTATCTTTGCCAAGGGAAATTTGCCGCTACGCTACATCTCAAACCTTCCACTTGGGGTAACCAACGAGGGGCGAGAAGCCATCAGCTTCCTCAAATGCCCTAGGTCTTCATAAGCAAGCAAGTTGGATGCACAACCACTTAGTTTCTTTTGACAAGCTTTCATACACTTATAGCTCTAGTGTTGCATGGCAATCCCTACTCACTCACATTGATATCTATTGATGGGCATCTCCATAGCCCATTGATACGCCTAGTTGATGTGAGACTATATTTCTCCTTTTTGTCTTCTCCACAACCACCACTCTATTCCACCTATAGTGCTATATCCATGGCTCACGCTCATGTATTGCGTGAAAGTTGAAAGGTTTGAAAAAATTTGAGTATGAAAACAATTGCTTGGCTGAAACCGGGGTCGTGCATGATATGAATATTTTGTGTGATGAAGAGGGAGCATAGCCAGACTATATGATTTTGTAGGGATAACTTTCTTTGGCCATGTTATTTTGAGAAGACATGATTGCTTTGTTAGTATGCTTGAAGTATTATTAATTCTTATTTCAATATAGACTTTTGTCTTGAATCTTTCGGATCTGAAAATTCATGCCACAATAAAGAAATTACATTGAGAATTATGTTGGTTAGCATTCCACATCGAAAATTCTGTTTTTATCATTTACATACTCGAGGACGAGCAGGAATTAAGCTTGGGGATGCTTGATACGTCTCCAACGTATCTATAATTTTTTATTGTTCCATGCTATTATATATTCTGTTTTGGATGTTTAATGGGCTTTATTGTACACTTTTATATTATTTTTGGGACTAACCTACTAACCCAAGGCCCAGTGCAGATTGTTGTTTTTTTCCTATTTCAGGGTTTCGCAGAAAAGGAATATCAAACGGAGTCCAAACGGAATGAAACCTTCGGGAGAGTTATTTTTGGAACTGTATCTACCCAGAAGACTTGGAATACACGCGAGGGAACGAAGGAGGCGGCCACGAGGGTCCAGGGCGCGCCCCCTTCCCCTGGGCGCGCCCCCACCCTTGTGGGCCCCCTCTGGCTCCCTTGATGCCCTCCTTCCTCCTATATATATCCATGTACACTGAAAGCATTGAGGCAACAGAGAAAACCCTAATTCCACCGGCGCAAACTTATGTTCCCGTGAGATCCCATCTTGGGGCCTGTTCCGGAGCTCCGCAAGAGGGGGGATCTCCCACGGAGTTCTTCGACATCAATGCCATAGCCTCACCAATGAGTTGTGAGTAGTTTACCACAGACCTTTGGGTCCATAGTTATTAGCTAGATGGCTTCTTCTCTCTTTTTGGATCTCAATACAAAGTTCTCCTCGATCTTCGAGGAGATCAATTCGATGTAATCTTTTTGCGGTGTGTTTGTCGAGATCTGATGAATTGTGGGTTTATGATCAAGATTATATATGAGCAATATTTCATTCTTTTCTGAAATCCTTTATGTATGATTATAATATCCTTGCAAGTCTCTTTGAATTATTGGTTTGGTTTGGCCTACTAGATCTATAGTTCTTGCAATGGGAGAAGTGCTTGGCTTTGGGTTCAATCTTGCGGTGTCCTTTCCCAGTGACAGCAGGGGCAGCAAGGCACGTATTGTATTGTTGCCATCGAGAATAAAAAGATGGGTTTTATATCATATTGTTTGAGTTTATTCCTCTACATCATGTCATCTTGCTTAAAGCATTACTCTGTTCTTATTAACTTAATACTCTAGATGCATGCTGGATAGCGGTCGATGTGTGGAGTAATAGTAGTAGATGCAGAATCGTTTTGGTCTACTTATCACAGACGTGATGCCTAGATATAATGATCATGCCTAGATATTCTCATAACTATGTGCTTTTCTATCAATTGCTCGACAGTAATTTGTTCACCCACAGTAGAATTCTTCTATCATGAGAGAAGCCACTAGTGAAACCTATGGCCCCCGGGTCTATTCTCAACATATTAATCTTCCATCTACTTTACTTTGCTTTATTTACTTTCTGTTCTTATACCAAAAAATACCAAAAATATTATACTATCCTATCTGTCAGATCTCACTTTCGTAAGTGACCGTGAAGGGATTGACAACCCCTTATCGCGTTGGCTGCGAAGTTCTTTTTTGTTTGTGCAGGTGCGAGGGATTCGCACGTCGTCTCCTACTGGATTGATACCTTGGTTCTCAAAAACTGAGGGAAATACTTATGCTACTATGCTGCATCACCCTTTCCTCTTTGAGGGAATACAACACAAGCTCGAGAAGTGGCATCGACTGGGTGCAGTGTTGTAGCGGTATAATGGGGAGGATCGTCCATAGTCACGCCCCGGGTATGTAGCCATATCGGTGAACTTCGTTAACAAATCTCGGTGTCGTGCTTGTGTGATTGCTTGATTCTTGGATGATCGACGGTGGCCTCGAATTTATTCTAACAATACCCAGGTTCCTCCCCCAACAAATTAAAGAGATCCAATCAATCACGTGCCACACATCACTCCACACGGAAAAGCTGCATATGCTTGCTTTTGACTTTTTATGGATGGAGCAGAGTCCATAGGACAGGAGTAGAGGACGGGAACTGAGTCTGACCCAGTGTTAGCCAGAGAACCGTTCCCTTCCCCTTCCTGAACTAGGTTGGGTTGGCTGGTTGGTTCGCGCGGAGTGATACGCGGTAGGGCACACTTTACTTTTAGGTGGAAACGGCAAGCCATGGCATGGGTGGCTAGTGCAAAGCAATTTATCTTTCGTTTTCAAACTTGACCCTGCAAAGAAATAAGTTTAGTGCTAGTTGTGAACTGCTGTTGGTTGTCTCGCTCCCATGACGGTATCACGTCCTCTGTGAAAATTAGTCCGGTGAGGCCATTCGTGGAGAAGAATCACCAGGCCAAACGACGTCCAAATGCCATTGGTTTTTTCACAGCCCTAGGCCGCCACCATGGGGAAAATGCTCTACCGCCACATCCCCCTCTGGCTGTCAAAGTGTGGCGGAGCCTTCTTCTCAGAGAAGCAGCACTGCGTGCCGGTCTTTGTCTGTGGACAATTGCCGATGATAGAGGGGTGGTCAGTGGTGCTATGGCGTAACTGCTGATGGTGGTGATTCATATGGCCAATGGGCGTGCTAGGTGATTTGAGGATTCATCATCTCCTTGGATTGTGCCTGCACGTGCCCTAACAAAACATGGCACACCAATTTGTTGATGAAGGATTTCACAATCACCTCGCCGAGCGCAAAATTGGGAGGGCAACTAAAATTGGCTCGAATCCATTTTTTAGGAGTAGTTATCCAAATGCATGCCCCACCAATTAGGAAAACCAATAATTTGGTAAGGTTACTTCTAGTTGCCATTAGTTTCATTTCCTTGTTTCTATTTTAATAAATTTATGATTGTGTGCATTCGAGAAAAACAAAGGACAAGGGTTTCTTCCCCGGACACGGCCCTTCGCATGCCCCATCGTGCTCCCCATGCGGCTACAATGGATTGTATAAGTGTGGCATGTTCTTCTTCTTAGGGGAGCGGCACCACGCGGAGGCCGTCGTCGGGCACTTGGCGATGGTGACGGTGTCTACAGCATGGTGGTGATCCCCATGGTCCAATGGGGTGTCATACGTGATTTAGACATTTAGGGGCCCTTCTGGATTGTGTTTGCACCCTCCCTGCCATAACATGCGCAAATTCACAGATGAAGGATGTTGTGGCCACGGGAATCACACACGCCAGGCATAAAAATCAGGAGGGGCAACCAAAAAGGCAAACGTTTTCACTCTCCGTTATCTGGCATACTCTTTTGCTATCAATGAACCGGAAAAATATCAGCAGCTCAAATCTGAAAATATTCAGATTTATCCAAACACGTGTGATACGTCCAAAACGTATCTATAATTTCTGCTTGCTCCATGCCTCTTTTGTGTGATATTGCTATGATATTTATGCACTTCCATACACTTTTGATCATATTTGGACTAACCTATTAACTCAGTGCACCACAGTGCCAGTTCCTGTTTTCTGCTGTTTTTCTATTTCAGGTTTCCCCCATATTAAAAGTGCTCTAAAAATTCCGGGAAAAATACAGGGAAAATCAGCGTACCGGGAGCTTCAAGAAAAACCAAAGCAGGGCCAGAGGGGAGCCTGGGGTGGCCCAGGCGGCCACCCGGCGCGGCCCTACCCCTGGCCGCGCCAGGGGGGCTCCTGGGGCCCCACCTCCGCCTCTGGTGACCCCCCTTTGCATATATATTCCTCGCGTCCCGAAACCCTCGAGGACGGAACCCTTTTTCGCGATCTCATCTCTGCTCCGCCGCCGCCGCGCTTCCAAGATCGGGAGCACCAGGAGAACTCTTCCCGGCACCCTGCCGGAGGGGAGAACCACCACCGGGAGCTTCTCCACCACCATGGACGCTTCCCGGATGAGTCGTGAGTAGTCCACCTTGGACCATGGGTCCATGATCAGTAGCTATGTGATGTTCTCCTCCCCTCTTTGTTCTTCATGGTTTAGACCTCGTGAGCTGCCCTACATGATCGAGGCACATATGTAATATTTATGTTGTTGCTCTGCTGAGTTTGATGGGATCCGATGGATTATGAGATTATGTTCAGATTGTGTGTGAGTAATATATTTGATTCACCTCTTTTATATTTATGTTCTTGAGTAATTCTTGCATGTTCTCCGTTGCTATTTATTGCTTTGGCCGAGTAGTAGGTAGTAACTCCAAGGGGGAACGTTATGCTTGATTGTGGGTTCATGCCCCTTGATGACTAGTTTGAGTGACAGAAACATGAGTATAGGGCATGTGATGTTGCCACAAGGGGGAAAACAACGGTGCTTGTACTCGCGGGTGCAAGGATTGTTTACTTTACGCAAAGTTCTTTTAATGCAGTTGTCTGTTGTTTTGAGTCTACACTTTGGGTGGGATTCGCAACTTAATACCAGCGAGATGTTCTGGATAGATATCTCAAGGTGGATAATTAGTACTAGATGCAGATGGATTTCGGTCTACTTGCCTTGGCGTACCGCCCATGCTTTTGAGCCTCTACCTTTCTTTACAGCATAGTTAGCATTGGTTTGCGCACATAATCCTGTCAATTGCCCAGCTGTAATTTGTTTACCTCGCTTTGTTGTTTTATCGTCTTTTGGGAGAGAGACATCACTAGTGAACATCATGGGACCCCGGTCCATATTACCACCACTGATCACACCCGCTATTTACTTCATGTTCTTATTTCCTAGTTGCAGTCATACCTATCATTATTATCTCTTGTGTTTGATCCTTTGTAAACGACAAGGCCGGAGGGATTGACAACCTCTCTATACTCGTTGGGAGCAAAGTTATTTGTATCTGTGTGCAGGTCCTGTCAACCGCTAAGTTTCTGGCGCCGTTGACACCTTCTTGTCGACCCTCGGAGTCTCACGGGATTCGATCCTAGGTACCTTTGCCAAGGGAAACTTGCTGCTACGCTACATCTCAAACCTTCCACTTGGGGTAACCAACGAGGCACGAGAAGCCATCAAGCAAAGTTTCTGGCGCCGTTGCCGGGGACTCCACTCTTCAAGATAGGGGAGTTGCACGCTATCCTTTACCTTTGCTTTTTAGTCTTGTTAAGTTTACCTTTCAGTTTTTGTTCTAGTGTCCCTTACCAAAAATCACAAAAATAGTTATCTTGCTTGCTGCTGCTATGGGTTCCACCGAGAACACCAAGTTGTGTGATTTCACTAGTCATAACAACAATGACTTTATCTGCACGCCTATTACTACACCTGCCACTTCAGCACCCTCTTATGAGATTAAACCTGCTTTACTGAACCTAGTTATGAAAGATCAATTCTCCGGTGCTGGAGATGATGCTGCTTTGCACTTAAATAATTTTGTTGAGCTCTGTGATATGCAAAAGTACGAAGAAATAGATGGTGATATTGTTAAGCATAAGCTTTTTCCTTTCTCCTTGAGAGGAGGAGCTAAAATCTGGTTTCAATCCTTGCCTAGGAATATTATAGATTCGTGGGACAAGTGCAAGGATGCCTTTATCGGGAAGTACTATCCCCCTGCTAAAATTATCCAACTAAGGAGTAACATAATGAATTTTAAACAATTGGATAATGAACACGTTGCCCAAGCTTGGGAACGCATGACATCTCTTGTCAAGAACTGCCCTACTCATGGTTTGACTACTTGGATGGTTATCCAAACTTTTTATGCAGGCTTGAACTTTACCTCGCGGAACTTGTTAGATTCGGCCGCGGGAGGAACCTTTATGTCAACTACACTTGATGCTGCCACGAGGCTTCTCGATGAGATGATGACCAACTATTCCCAATGGCACACCGAACGCGCTCCAACAAGTAGGAAGGTAAACTCTGTCGAGGAGATTTCCTCCCTAAATGAAAAAGTTGACTTGATCATGTCTCTACTTTCCAAGCAATCTTCTATTGATCCTCATGATGTTCCTTTAAATTCTTTGATTGCTCAAGATCAAGTAGATGTGAACTTTGTCGCTAGAAACAATTTCAATAACAATGCTTATAGGAGTAATTTTGGTAGCAACCCTAGACCGTTCCCCTCTAATTCCTATGGGAACAACAATGCTTATCCTAGCACCAAGAACTCCACTTCTGAACTAGAGATTATGCTTAAAGACTTCATCACTACCCAAAAGGCCTTCAATAAGAGTGTAGATGAAAAACTAGACAAACTAGATAATCTCTCTTCGAAGGTAGACAATTTAGCCCATGAGGTAGAGTTGCTTAAAATTAGAACTTCTCCTCTTGAGGAGAGGAAGACCACTCCTATGAATGCTATTCAAGTGCAAATTAATGAAAACATTAGGATGATGGCTAAACTTAAAGAGAGATGGGCTAGAGAAAAGAAGGAAGAAGATAGAATTAAGAACCTTCCTACCCACCACACTGTTGCTACTATCCAAGTTGTTGAGGATATCCAAACTCTTAGCACCCAATGCAGTCCTAGTCCCATTGGACCTATTAATGGTGATGCTATGACCTCAACCGTAGAAACTCCTATGACCATAGAAGCTACCAAACAAGTGAGCCTAAAGGACACCACTACCACTTTACTTGATAGTAGTGACCTTGATTTTGATAATTGCACCCTTTCTGAAGTTATTAGTTTTCTTCACAAGATGTCTAGAGATCCCCACACTAGCACACTCAATCTTGCCTTCACGGAGCATATCACTAATGCTCTCATCAAAGCTAGGGAGGAGAAGCTTAGGGTAGAAGCCTCCATACCTAGAAAGCTAGAAGATGGTTGGGATCCTATGATTAAAATTAAGTTGAATAACTTCTCTTGCTATGCTTTATGTGATGTTGGAGCTAGTACCTCCGTTATGCCCAAAAGAATATATGATATGCTTAAATTGAAACCTTTTGATCCTTGTTCTTTTGGTGTTCGTCTTGTTGATTCTTCCGTAAAGAAACCTTTGGGGAAGATCGACGATGTTCTTATCATTGTCAATGACAATTATGTTCCCGTTGATTTTACTATTATGGATATTGAATGTGAACCTTCATGTCCAATTATTTTTGGGACGTCCTTTTCTTCGCACCGTTGGTGCTATCATTGACATGAAAGAGGGGAATATAAAATTCCAATTCCCTCTCAAGAAAGGAATGGAACACTTCCCTAGAAAGAAGATTAAGTTGCCTTTTGAGTCCGTTACACGGGCTAGCTATTCTCTCACTCTTGATAAAACTTGATTTTCTCCTTTTGCATCATGCCTAGCTTAAAGGCATAAAAGAAAGCGCTTTTGGGAGGCAGCCCACAACGAATTAGGTTTTATTTTGCTTTTGTTGTGTCTTGATGTTTGTTACTACAGTAGCATCATCATTGTATCTTTTCTTTTCAGCTTTGTGCCAAGTTTAGCCTCCGATTGCAAGAAAGTTCAAAAGTTGTGACGTGCAGTCCAGAAAACAGATTCTGTCCTTGGATAGAAAAATTCGTATAAAATCACCAGATCATCTTTTGGATCTGAATATTTTTGACAGCGTGCTCTATACAATTGGCTTTTGGGCATCAGTTCTGAGTTTTTTGATTTGAGTTGTAGAAGTGCCCCGAAAAAATTATTTACTACCTACTGGTCTGTTTTTCACAAATTATGTCCTGTTTTGCCTTTTCTTCGTTTTGCAAACCTTGAGCTTGCTTTTTCTTTGCAAAAACCTTTTGGAAATCTTGAGAAACAGTAGATCTTCAAGATTATCCTTATTTCCAGCAGGGAAAAGTTATTTTATTATGAGTACTAACCTCGCTAATCAGATTATGATGAGTTATGTATGAAGGAATTTTTCAAGTGTGCGAGGGAAGATGATAAAAGAAGATTCAGGAGGGTCAAACGCTCAAGCTTGGGGATGCCCCCGTGCACCCCCAAGAAATATTCAAGAAGACTCGAGCGTCTAAGCTTGGGGATGCCCCCATGCATCCCCTTCTCCATCAACAATTATCAGTTTGTCTTTCGTTCCACTATATTCTTATCACTTCATGTGTTATCTGCTATGCTTGGAGCGTCTTGCTCTTAGTTTCCTTTTTAGTTTTCTTTAGCTTTGCTTGTTGTTCATAACAAGTTAGAACCCAGCTTTCTTTGTGTGGGAGAGAAACACGCTCCACTTCAACCTAGAACACAACATAGGATTTTCATACTTATCTTTGCTGTGTGTGTTCTTTGTCTTTCCATAGCTACTGTCATGTTTAGCTCTTAGTTTTCATGCTTTTCTTTTTAAAGAGCTTTTGTTTAGTTGGTTGCTGAACTCTCCTGAGTTTTCATATTTATCTTATTAAGAGAGTTTTTCCTGTTGCACTGAGTTGTGTGTCTTAACTTAAAGTAGGTAATTGAGGTTGCTATTTAATTTTAGTAGTAACTTGCAATAGTTTTGAGGTATTGCCATGAGTAATGTCTGAACTTTTGGTGTCAAGAGCTTTAGCCTATTAGTGATAGATGTCGTATTTTGGGCAATCCGTGTTTATTTTCGAAAACCTACAAAATAGTTGAGAACTTTAGCTACTAAATGGATCACTAATCTTTGGAGGGATCGAATATTAGAGTACACTCACGTACCATGAGTCGAGGATGCGCAAGGATAACCAAACCCCCATACACTCCTCCTTGGGGTACTTGTCTCTTTGTGAACCTCCTAATTAGATTGAGAGTTACCGATAATAAGTACATGAGTTCTTCGGACTAATGTGAGTATTCGAAGGTTGACACTTCCACCTAGCCATATTTCTCTAGCCTCTTCGGTACCGTGCATTGCCCTTTCTCACCTCGAAAGTTGGCGCATACTTCGCCGGTGCATCCAAATCCTTGGCACGATATGCTCTGTCATCATAAGCCTCATTATATCCTTCCTCAAAACAGCCACCATACCTACCTATCAAGGCATTTCCATAGCCTTTCCGAGATACATTGCCATGCAACATCCATCTTCTCAAGACTTGATCTTCATGTCATACATGCTTTTTGCTTGATCGATGAGCCGCATGCTAGTTGGGCCTTGCCCTAATCATTGCTACATGACGTGCTAGTATCATTGCATATCCTACTACACTGGCAGAGGCATACATTTGCATACATCATGATAGTTTCGTTTTCCTTATGTTGAGTACTTTTGTAAAGTGTGAAAGATCTTCTATACTTCTTGTAATAAATAGAGTGTTGCCCCTAAAGTGAGGAAAAGATCCCAAAGAGGACAAAATCAAAAGATCCCAAAGAGGACAAATGAGAGTAAAATAGAAAGAGCCATTGAGGCCACACACAAAATTAAAAAAAAAAAGAAAAAAAGAGAAAAAGAAATAAAAAGAGAGAAGGGGGCATACTACTATTCCTTTTGAGAGATCCACACTCGTACTCCATCTTATACCTTGTACTCCATAGAGATTATCATTCATGCATATAGCTATGTGGGGACCTTCACACTATAGAACTTGGCATGTATATTCCAATGATGAGCCTCCTCAAAAGAGCTCTAGGTCTTCTTGAGGAAGCAAGTTGGATGCACCCCCACTAGTTCCATTGGAGAGCTTACCTTAGCTCATACGTGCATCTGTCGCATGGCAATCTCTACTCCTCACATCATATCTATCATTTGGCTTTCTCTCGCCGATGATTGTCCTCATTGATGTGAGCCTTTCACACCTTTTTTGTCTTCCCCATCTATCATTTTTCTCTCTTTGCCATCCTAACTGTCGACTTTCTTGCTTACGCTCATCCATTGCATGAGTGCTCAAAATATCAAAACGGAGTGGATCATTTTGACTTGTACCTGGCTGACGGTCTGGGGATGAGTCAAGATAAGATTCCAAAGAAGACCAAGTGTGAAACTTTAGTAGATTAAGTTCTCAACAATACAAAAACTATGTTTTACTCTCTCTTATGTCCCTATCCCCTTTCTTGCACGCAAACACCATTTGGAGACATTCGAGTCACGGACAGCGAGAGCTCTTGCACCTTTATGTTCTTATGTTGCTTGTTACAATGCTAATATAGACTCTTGCTTGCTATGACTTGAATTGAACTACATGCCTTGATTGCTTTACTTAAAAGTTCTTATATGGTTGATAGCATGTCACCACAGAAATTATGCTTGTTATCATTTACCTACTCGAGGACGAGCAGGAATTAAGCTTGGGGATGTTGATACGTCCAAAACGTATCTATAATTTCTGCTTGCTCCATGCCTCTTTTGTGTGATATTGCTATGATATTTATGCACTTCCATACACTTTTGATCATATTTGGACTAACCTATTAACTCAGTGCACCACAGTGCCAGTTCCTGTTTTCTGTTGTTTTTCTATTTCAGGTTTCCCCCATATTAAAAGTGCTCTAAAAATTCCGGGAAAAATACAGGAAAAAGCAGCGTACCGGGAGCTTCAAGAAAAACCAAAGCAGGGCCAGAGGGGAGCCTGGGGTGGCCCAAGCGGCCACCCGGCGCGGCCCCACCCCTGGCCGCGCCAGGGGGACGCCTGGGGCCCCACCTCCGCCTCTGGTGACCCCCCTTTGCATATATATTCCTCGCGTCCCGAAACCCTCGAGGACGGAACCCTTTTTCGCGATCTCGTCTCTGTTCCGCCGCCGCCGCGCTTCCAAGATCGGGAGCACCAGGAGAACTCTTCCCAGCACCCTGCCGGAGGGGAGAACCACCACCGGGAGCTTCTCCACCACCATGGACGCTTCCCGGATGAGTCGTGAGTAGTCCACCTTGGACCATGGGTCCATGATCAGTAGGTATGTGATGTTCTCCTCCCCTCTTTGTTCTTCATGGTTTAGACCTCGTGAGCTGCCCTACATGATCGAGGCACATATGTAATCTTTATGCTGTTGCTCTTCTGAGTTTGCTGGGATCCGATGGATTATGAGATTATGTTCAGATTGTGTGTGAGTAATATATTTGATTCACCTCTTTTATATTTATGTTCTTGAGTAATTCTTGCATGTTCTCCGTTGCTGTTTATTGCTTTGGCCGAGTAGTAGGTAGTAACTCCAAGAGGGAACGTTATGCTTGATTGTGGGTTCATGCCCCTTGATGACTAGTTTGAGTGACAGAAACATGAGTCTAGGGGATGTGATGTTGCCACAAGGGGGAAAACAACGGTGCTTGTACTCGCGGGTGCAAGGTTTGTTTACTTTACGCAAAGTTCTTTTAATGCAGTTGTCTGTTGTTTTGAGTCTACACTTTGGGTGGGATTCGCAACTAAATACCAGCGAGATGTTCTGGATAGATATCTCAAGGTGGATGATTAGTAGTAGATGCAGATGGATTTCGGTCTACTTGCCTTGGCGTACCGCCCATGCTTTTGAGCCTCTACCTTTCTTTACAGGATAGTTAGCATTGGTTTGCGCACATAATCCTGTAAAATTGCCCAGCTGTAATTTGTTTACCTCGCTTTGCTGTTTTATCGTCTTTTGGGAGAGAGACATCACTAGTGAACATCATGGGACCCCGGTCCATATTACCACCACTGATCACACCCGCTATTTACTTCCTGTTCTTATTTCCTAGTTGCAGTCATACCTATCATTATTATCTCTTGTGTTTGATCCTTTGTGAACGACAAGGCCGGAGGGATTGACAACCTCTCTGTACTTGTTGGGAGCAAAGTTATTTGTATCTGTGTGCAGGTCCTGTCAACCGTTAAGTTTCTGGCGCCGTTGACACCTTCTTGTCGACCCTCGGAGTCTCACGGGATTCGATCCTTGGTACCTTTGCCAAGGGAAACTTGCTGCTACGCTACATCTCAAACCTTCCACTTGGGGTAACCAACGAGGGGCGAGAAGCCATCAACGTGCCATTCTTATCAGCCAACACCAATATTTTGGTAGGATAACTCTCGTCTGCCATCCAGTTTTTCAGTAGATTGTTTGGTGTCGATGACTTGTTTCTATTTTAATATAGAATGATTATTTTGTTAGAAAATGGAATTCTTTTCATGTCATAAAGGTCATACATAACAAAAATAATTACGGCCGCGTGTAGTAGAAGTTACTACTTGAACAGAGAATTTTATTATGCAGAGAAAAATGTTCCATTAGATAGCAATGGAGTACACAAAATGCATGCATTTCCTACATGAGATTGAGCTCTACTCTTGGCTTGAGATAGAACGCGTCCGAACAAGCCACTACATGTCCATGGACATTTATTGAGGTCAGTTTTCATCTACTTGCCTTAATGGAGTGCAATTTTGAGTTGAGCAATAAAACACAATCTTATTTGAAAGGACCATGCATTTGGACTATACTAGAAAGGAAGAATTTCGTTTACACTGAGGCTCCTCCCCTGTCAAATGGAAGAGATTCAATCAGCTTCCCATGTCTCACACGTTCGTCATGCAGCACTAGAGAGGCCAAACACTAGTAGATAAAGGGTCATCAGACCCGGTTCGCTTGGGCCTTTAGCCCCGGTTCCTGAACCGGGACAAAAGTGTCGGTACTAATGCTCTGACCCTTTAGTCCCGGTTCGATCCAGAACCGGGGCAGATGGGTGTCCACGTGGCCTGTGCGCCGAGCCTAGGCAGGAGGGGCTTTGGTCCCGGTTGGTGGCACCAACCGGGACCAAAAGGCATCCACGCGTCAGCATTTCTGTGGCTGTGGTTTTTGTTTTTTTAAAGGGGAGGGGGGTTGGAGGTTTTGGGGGGTTAATTTAGGTGTTTCATATTGTGTTAGCTAGCTAATTAATAGAGAGAAGTGTCCTCTCTTATGTCCGTGCTTGGTCGACGCTACGTACTACACATACGTATAGAGAGGACTAGACATGCTAGCTAGCTAGCTAGCTAGTAAAGCAAACGAAGGAAACAGAAGATCGTATAATCAACATATATATATATGCATATAGAGAGATAAGTAATATCAACCACCTCTCCTTCTCCGAGAGATTGGTCGAACAACAAGTTCTCGTATATCTATCCGACACTACCGGGTACATATATACAATAATTATCTCTTACAAATATAATCTCCTATAGGATGGACGCATGGTCCACATAGTATTCTCCGTCTGGCGCGATCACGTGTTCAAGGAAGAATGCCGCCAATTCCTCTTGAATTGCTCGCAGACGATCTGGTGTTAGGAGTTCATCCCGCATCCGAAACATCTAATTTGAAGTAGGGGGTCAATACATGAAATGATGCTATAAAATTGTGAATATTATTAATTGCTTATGCACTTCAAATTGTGCTTCAGAGTAGCCCCACTCATAGGTCGTGTGGTGGATGGACTCGCAAATGTAGTATCCACGGTAATCATTCCTGGGTTCCTGCCACAACCACTTTACAAGAAATAGAGGTCAATCAAACTGGTAAGCAAGAATGGCAAATGGTATTGATGAAACTAGCGCTTGAATCAAGATATAGGAGATGCGCGCGCGGAACATGCTACTATATAGTACTTACTTTGGGGTATCTAAATTCTAGCTTCTTCGGCAGTCCCGGAGCTTTTTTGGTGAATTTTCTCCAAACCCTGCCAGACAAAGAAAACAATTACTTGATATATATCAGAAATGAACAAAGTTGCTGATATGCATGGTGGATAATATTGATCGATTTAACTTACCTGTCGAGCATTTGAGTCATGTCCGCATACTCCTCGGGATCTTTACGTTTAGAGTCCAAGACAGTTACTACTCCCTTCTCAAGCTTAATCTCTAAGAGAATATAGTGGAAGCTGCGCACGCATGCATGAACTCATCAATTACATTACTATAACCTTGACTGATATATAAGGGAAACCAAATATGCACAAGACAGTAACACTCACTTGAAGTTGTAAGGAAAGAGTATTATATCTTTGTTTTCATTTACCACCAACGATCGTAGCAAGTTGGTCTCGTTATCTAAGGGACGCAATTTAACCTCGGTTGCATCTATGAGGTATGTGTTAATGAACCCAATATCACCTACTTGTCTTTTCTTCAATTCGACGATCTTCAATATACATAATATAGTGAGGATAATTATAAATACATGCAATGAAAGAGATCAGCTATATAGAGAGACTTAATGACAGAAGTAGCACTACTTACAGAGGTAGCAGGTGACCGTTGTTTTATCGAGGGCCAATTGATTGAAAAACTGATAGAACTCCTCAAATGGAATAGGCAACAGTTCAATTCCAACGAGGTCATGCTCCGGTTTAACTCTCAAATACAAGCTATCCCTCCCCCCAGACTCTCTGGAGATTTTCAAGTACCAATCATGAAATCTTCGCATATTCGTTGATAGAGATCTTTCATTTTTGACGAGAGGCTTTTTGTACTCGTATCTTTGTATCTGCACCTCCAAGAAATCATATTGTACATCGTCGGACACGTAATCTCCAAGATTGCTATAACCGGGCACCATGCTCGGATCATTAGCGACCATGTCGCTAGACACCTTGAGCGGGGGGCACGATTGGTCCGCTTGTTCGCCGAGCTGGGCAATTTGTTTCCCAGCTCGTCCTTCTGCAAACCTTTGAGCACTTTTAGTACTTCCCGACCGCTTCGCTGCTTGAAATGACTTTTGAATCATGCGGTCATAGTTGTCCTGCGGCTTACTTTTCGCTGGTTCCTTCAGGGCAGCAAGAGTGCGCATTGCTTTCACCGCATCTATCTTCTCCTCCGAAGGTGGATGTCTCTGTGCTTTCAACCCTTCAAGCCAGTCCTTCACTTCTCCTTGAGCGATCTTCGTGTTTTCCTCATCGGACCTCTCATATGGTAACTTCTCTAGAGGCGTGAGAGAAGGACCGAATCGGCATCGCCTCCCGCCTCTGGTTGTACTGCTAGACGTCGCCGGACCAGACGAAGCGGCTGTCTTCTTTCCTTGCTTACGCGCCGGAGCAGGAGCAGCCGGAGCGGCGGCAGGTCTCTTCCGCCCTTGCTAACTAGGCGGAGAAGGAGGAGCAGGCTGGCTGCTCGGGCGCGCCGGCGCAGGCGGAGAAGGAGGAGGTTGGCTGCTCGGGCGCGCCGGCGCAGCTGGCGAAGGAGGCGGAGTACCGCCACGCGCCGGAGAAGGAGCCGGAGTGCCCTGATCGTCACTCGCCTGAGGAGGAGGCGGTGGAGGAGGCGGTGGAGGAGGCGGAGTGCCCTGACTCGTCGGAGGAGGAGGAGGAGGAGGCGGAGGCGTCCAGTTGAGAATGTTGATGAGGTCCTTCCGCCATAGGCATGGAGTCTTCAGTGAAGAACCCAGCCGAGTCTCCCCTTCACCGGTAGGGTGGTCAAGCTGGAGCTCCTCAAATCCCTCCGTAATTTCATCCACCATCACCCTAGCATATCCTTCTGGAATCGGCCGGCAGTGAAAAGTGTTGCCGGGTCCAGTAGGATAAACAGAGCCAGCAGCCGCCTTGACCTTCAGATTCATCCACTGCGCCATAAGGTGGCAATTTTGTGCCTCCGTGGTAGCATCCACGGGATACCTGGCAGTAGCCATCAAGACAGGCTCCGGCTGAAGCAGCTCGGTGGAAGCCACGCTGCTTCTCCGCTGAGATGGCGGGGTAGCTTCGGGGGAAGCTTCGGCAATTCTTTTGTCCCGATTTGCTTCCCGTTCCTCTATCGCTTGTATTCTGGCCTGTAGCGCCTGCAGTTCGGTCTGCTCCATTTTCTTCCTCCTCTCGTGGCTTTTGTAGCCGCCTGCGTCCGGAAACCCAGCACGCCACGGAAGGGAGCCTGGCGTGCCTCGTGTCCGTCCAGGGTGCTCAGGATTCCCGAGGGCCATTGTCAGCTCATCGTTCTCTCTGTCGGGGAAGAACGTCCCTTCATGCGCTGCTTTGATATACTGCCGCATCTTCCTGAGTGGTGTTTCCAATTGCTTGTCCGTCCAAATGCACCTCCCTGATATAGGGTCCAAGGTTCCGCCAACCCCGAAGAACCAAGTCCGGCAACGGTCTGGCCATTGCATTGTCTTTGGTTCGATCCCTTTCTCAAGCAGATCATTCTCAGCCTTGGCCCACTTAGGCCGGGCTCTGAGGTAGCCACCTGACCCCGTGCGATGGTGATGCTTCTTCTTCGCAGCATTTATCCGGTTTGTCTCCGACATCTTCTTACTCTTTTCCGATGTCTTATGGGCCACAAATGCGGGCCAGTCATCTTTGATCTTCTCATATATGCCCACGAATTCTGGAGTCTTTTTATCTTTGACAAAGTTATTCAGTTTTTTCTTCCATGCCCTGAATTGGTCTGCCATCTTCGAAAGAGCAGCAGACTTGATTAAGTCCTCTTTAACTGGATTCGCCGGATCATCCTCTGGCGGTAGGATGAAATTTGACTTCAGCTCAGTCCAAAGATCTTCTTTCTGCATATCAGTGACATAAGACACCTGAGCATCTTTTGCAGCCGGCTTTAACCATTGATGGATGCTGATCGGGATCTTGTCCCTAACTAGAACCCCGCACTGATTAACAAATGTGTTCTTTGTCCGGATGGGTTCAATCGGCTCGCCGGAGCGCGAGATTTCTGAGATCTCAAACTTTTCATCCGGCCTCAACTTTTTCTTCGCGCCTCGTCTCTTTACCGAAGATTTGCTCGATCCGGAGGGCTAGAAAAAGGAATAAAGACGAGAGTTAATGAATGCATCAATTAACTAGTCAGCACAGGCTTAACTAACATATATACCTCCTAGCCGGACTCGGTTCGGTCACCGGAGCCAGCATCACGGTCTCCTTCCTGCACCGGCATTGGGTCACCGGAGCCGTCCTCACGGTCTACTTCTTCCATGTGCATTGGGTCACCGGAGCCATCAATATCATAGCCTAGATCTTCCAGCTGCAGCTCTCTTTCCACCTGCTCATCGGTGTCGTTGAGAAACGACAAGACGGCATTTTATCCGTCTGCGATTATGTCCATCAACATCGCTTCTTGTGCTAGGTCTCGGGTGTTGTCGTCCATAGTTTCTACAAATATTTACAACATGCCAATTATTATTCAAACATGACAGATGGATATATTAATGGCAAACGTAGAACTAGCTTCGACCCTCGACCCCTGGACGACCCTCGACTGCTCGGCGATCCACAACCCTAGACCCTCCTCATGTCACATTTTGTCTAGTGTCAAAGGATTCAACAAAACCAATACTTCATCATTAGGCGAAAGTAACAGTCGCATGATGGTACGAAGCTCTCCAAAGTGGTTTTGGGACGGAGTCCCAGAAAGGATAATTCGTAACAAAAGACGGGTTATCCTATCAGGAACTCCGTTCCAAAACAACTTTGCATAACTTCGTACCAACATGCCCCGGTTACTTCTGGCAAATGATGAAGTCATGGATTTCTTCAATACTTTGACACTAGCTAGGCAACCTCTCGACCCCTCGACCCTCGACTGCTCGAAAATCCACAACCCTAGACCCCCTCATGTCACATTTTGTCTAGTGTCAAAGGATTCAAAAAAACCAATACTTCATCAT
>LR738711.1:48328433-48439612 GCA_902687465.1 Secale cereale | reverse complement strand
GTCCCGGTTGGTGCCACCAACCGGGACCAAAGGCCTTGCTGGCGCGGTGCGGTGGGATGTTTAGTCCCACCTCGCTAGTTGAGAGAGGCCAGCACCTATTTATAAGCTGCGCTGCCTCTCTCCTCTCGAACTCATCTGAAATGCAGGCTTACGGGCCTAATTCGACAGTGCAATGCCTGTGGGCCTACTGGGCCTGCTGCGGGCCTGAATCCTGGCCCATGGTTGGGTTTCTAGTCATATTCAGGCCGTGCTGGCCCAGTAGGTGGCATTTTTTTTTCTTTTTTTCTATTTTTTTTTTCATTTCTACTTAGAACTAAATACTTATAGTTTTTTAGTGATTTCTTTTTTCTTTTAGGTCACAAAAATTATAAACTTTCATTATTTTCTTTGTTGCTTTATTTATTTTATTTTGTTTCTACTTACAACAAAATACTTATTGTTGCTATTTTTTTTACAAGTTTTTGTTTTGTTTTCTGCATTATTTATTTTCTTTTGTTATTTGCTTTATTTTTTAATTCTTTCTGGTAAAACCAATTACAAACTTTCTGTTAGTGCAAGTAGTATTCAAATTTGAATAGTTTAAATTTGAAATTATTTGTTTTCTTTGTTGCTTTATTTATTTTATTTTGTTTCTACTTACAATGAAATACTTATTGTTGCTATTTTTTATTTTTTTTGCAAGTTTTTTTTGTTTTCTGCATTATTTATTTTCTTTTGTTTTTTGCTTTATTTTTTAATTCTTTCTGGTAAACCAATTACAAACTTTCTGTTAGTGCAAGTAGTATTGAAATTTGAATAGTACAAACGGACAATGGTATCATACTCGTTTGTTACAAAGTTGGCATGGTATCATCATAATAGTTGCCGAAAAAAGTCTTCACTTTTTCTTCGCTTGTGTCATTTGCTTATTGCGCCGTAACCATGGATAATCTTCATCGTTTATCAGGATTCTTGGGTCAGCCTTGACTTTTAAGGGGGGAATTTTATGAAACTTTTCATAATCTTCAGACATGTCTGTCTTGCCCTCCACTCCCAGGATGTCCCTTTTTCCTGAAAGAACTATGTGGCGCTTTGGCTCATCGTATGATGTATTCGCTTCCTTATCTTTTCTTTTTCTCGGTCTGGTAGGCATCTCCTTCACATAGATAACCTGTGCCACATCATTGGCTAGGACGAACGGTTCGTCAGTGTATCCAAGATTTTTCAGATCCACTGTTGTCATTCCGTACTGTGGGTCTACCTGTACCCCGCCTCCTGACAGATTGACCCATTTGCACTTAAACAAAGGGACCTTAAAATCATGTCCGTAGTCAAGTTCCCATATGTCCACTATGTAACCATAATATGTGTCCTTTCCTCTCTCGGTTGTTGCATCAAAACGGAAACCGCTGTTTTGGTGGGTGCTCTTTTGATCTTGGACAATCATGTAAAATGTATTCCCATTTATCTCGTATCCTTTGTAAATCAATACAGTCGAAGATGGTCCCCTGGACAACAAGTACAACTCATCACAAACAGTGTTGTCACCTTTGAGACGTGTTTCCAACCAACTGCTGAAAGTCCTGATGTGTTCACATGTAATCCAGTCGTCGCACTACTCCGGGTGTTTGGAGCGCAGACTGTTCTTGTGTTCATCGACATACGGGGTCACTAATGTAGAGTCCTGTAGAACTGTGTAGTGTGCTAGAGACCAAGAATATCCGTCCCTGCATATTATTGAGTCCCTTCCAAGCGTGCCTTTTCCAGTCAGTCTCCCCTCGTGCCGGGATTTAGGGAGACCTATCTTATTAAGGCCAGGAATGAAGTCAACACAAAACCCGATGACATCCTCTGTTTGATGGCCCATGGAGATGCTTCCTTCTGGCCTGGCGCGGTTACGGACATATTTCTTTAGGACTCCCATGAACCTCTCAAAGGGAAACATATTGTGTAGAAATACGGGCCCCAGAATGACAATCTCGTCGACTAGATGAACTAGGACGTGTGTCATGATATTGAAGAAGGATGGTGGGAACACAAGCTTGAAACTGACAAGACATTGCGCCACATCACTCCTTAGCCTTGGTACGATTTCTGGATCGATCACCTTCTGAGAGATTGCACTGAGGAATGCACATAGCTTCACAATGGCTAATCGGACGTTTTCCTGTAGAAGCCCCCTCAATGCAACAGGAAGTAGTTGCGTCTTAATCACATGGCAGTCATGAGACTTTAGGTTCTGGAACTTTTTCTCTGCCATATTTATTATTCCCTTTATATTCGACGAGAAGCCAGTCGGGACCTTCATACTGAGCAGGCATTCAAAGAAGATTTCTTTCTCTTCTTTCGTAAGAGCATAGCTGGTAGGACCTTCATACTGCTTCGGAGGGATGCCGTCTTTTTCGTGCAAACGTTGCAGGTCCTCCCGTGCCTCAGCTGTATCTTTTGTCTTTCCATACACGCCCAAGAAGCCTAGCAGGTTCACGCAAAGGTTCTTCGTCACGTGCATCACGTTGATTGAAGAGCGGACCTCTAGGTCTTTCCAGTAGGGTAGGTCCCAAAATATAGATTTCTTCTTCCACATGGGTGCGTGTCCCTCAGCGTCATTCGGAACAGCTAGTGCGCCGGGGCCCTTTCCAAAGATTACGTGTAAATCATTGACCATAGCAAGTACATGATCACCGGTACGCATGGCGGGCTTCTTCCGGTGATGTGCCTCGCCTTTGAAATGCTTGCCTTTCTTTCGACATTGATGATTGGTCGGAAGAAATCGACGATGGCCCAGGTACACATTCTTCCTGCACTTGTCCAGGTATATACTTTCAGTGTCATCTAAACAGTGCGTGCATGCATGGTATCCTTTGTTTGTGTGTCCTGAAAGGTTACTGAGAGCGGGCCAATCGTTGATGGTCACAAACAGCAACGCCTTTAGGTCAAATTCCTCTTGTCTGTGCTCATCCCACACACGTACACCGTTTCCATTCCATAGCTGTAAAAGTTCTTCAACTAATGGCCTTAGGTACACATCAATGTCGTTGTCGGGTTGCTTAGGGCCTTGGATGAGAACTGGCATCATAATGAACTTCCGCTTCATGCACATCCAAGGAGGAAGGTTATACATACATAGAGTCACGGGCCAGGTGCTGTGATTGCTGCTCTGCTCCCCGAAAGGATTAATGCCATCCGCGCTTAAAGCAAACCATACGTTCCTTGGATCCTTTGCAAACTCCTCCCAGTACTTTCTCTCGATTTTTCTCCACTGCAACCCGTCAGCGGGTGCTCTCAACTTCCCGTCTTTCTTATGGTCCTCACTGTGCCATCGCATCAACTTGGCATGCTCTCTGTTTCTAAACAAACGTTTCAACTGTGGTATTATAGGAGCATACCACATCACCTTCGCAGGAACCCTCTTCCTGGCGGGCTCACCATCAACATCACCAGGGTCATCTCGTCTGATCTTATACCGCAATGCACCGCATACCGGGCATGCGTTCAGATCCTTGTATGCACCGCGGTAGAGGATGCAGTCATTAGGGCATGCATGTATCTTCCGCACCTCCAATCCTAGAGGGCATACGACCTTCTTTGTTGCGTATTTACTGTCGGGCAATTCGTTATCCTTCGGAAGCTTCTTCTTCAATATTTTCAGTAGCTTCTCAAATAATTTGTCAGCCACAGCATTCTCTGCCTTCCACTGCAGCAATTCCAGAACGGTACCGAGCTTTGTGTTGCCATCTTCGCAATTGGGGTACAACCCTTTTTTGTGATCCTCTAACATGCGATCGAACTTCAGCTTCTCCTTTTGACTTTCGCATTGTGTCCTTGCATCGACAATGACCCGGCGGAGATCATCATTTGGTTCCTCTTGATCTTCAGCAGCTTCACCCGTTGCAGCATCATTGGGCACATCGTCTGGTTCCTCTTGATCTTCACCAGCTCCCCCCATTGCAGCATCACCATATTCAGGGGGCACATAGTTGTCATCGTACTCTTCTTCTTCGCCGTCTTCCATCATAACCCCTATTTCTCCGTGCCTCGTCCAAACATTATAGTATGGCATGAAAGCCTTGTAAAGCAGGTGGGAGTGATGGATTTTCCGGTTAGAGTAAGACATCGTATTCACACATTTAGTGCATGGAAAACACATAAAACCATTCTGCTTGTTTGCCTCAGCCGCATTTAGAAACTCATGCACGCCCCTTAATGTACTCGGAGGTGTGTCTGTCACCGTACATCCATTACCGGTTCATCTGCGTGCATTATATATAATTAAGTGTGTCAAAAACCATTACAGAACATCATAAATAGATAATTAAGTGACCAAATGGATAAAAGTTCATCATCACATTAGAACCAAAGTACATACATATATAGTTCTCATCTAACAACATATAGCTCTCCATACACATCGAAACTATGTAAAACATTTCAATGCGAAAACAAATGCGATCATAATCGCAACCAAGGTAACAATTGATCCAACGGCATAATGATACCAAGCCTCGGTATGAATGGCATATTTTCTAATCTTTTTAATCTTCAACCGCATTGCATCCATCTTGATCTTGTGATCATCGACGACATCCGCAACATGCAACTCCAATATCATCTTCTCTTCCACAATTTTTTTATTTTTTCCTTCAAGAATTTGTTTTCTTCTTCAACTAAATTTAACCTCTCGACAATAGGGTCCATCTTGATCTTGTGATCATCGATGACTTCCGCAACATGCAACTCCAATTCCATCTTCTCCTCCTCCGTTTTTTCCAATTTTTTCTTTAAGGAAATGTTTTCCTCTTCAACTAAATTTAACCTCTCCACAAGAGGGTCGGTTGGAATTTCCGGTTCAACTACCTCCTGGACATAATAAAACATCTATGCATGTCAGGTTGGTCGGCATAACTATCATAAACACTAAAACAAATAGTTATAAATTAAAGATAATATAGCACATCCGAATCGTAGACAGGACGAGGGCCCACGTGGGCGGATATCAAAACCATCACACTATATAATAACAAGCAATAATAAACGTAATAAAATTAGACAAATATCTATCTAAAGCAATAATAACAAGCAATAATAAAAGTAAGAAAAGCATGGACATAACAAGAGGCTCACCACGGTGGTGCCGGTGACGAGATCGACGGGGGCGATCGACGGCGGCGAAGACGGGGACGGGACATGACAGACCGCTAAACCTAGACAAATCTCGGAGAAAATAGAGCTTCGAGAGGAGAAAAGCTTAACTAGTGTGGCTCGGGCATTCCACCGAACACGTTGTGTGCATAGGAGGTGAGCTAGAGCACCACTAACCCCTCTCCCCCTCGGCCAGAAAAAAAAACAGAGCAGTGAGCTCTGCTCTTGAGTGAGGGGTTATATATAGGCACCTCTTTGGTCCCGGTTGGTGCTACGAACCGGGGCTAAAGGGGTGCCTTTGGTCCCGGTTCATATCACCAACCGGGACCAATGGTGGTGGGCCAGGAGCAAGAGCCATTGGTCCCGGTTTGTCGCTCCAACCGGGACCAAAAGGTCCAGACGAACCGGGACCAATGGCCCACGTGGCCCGGCCGGCCCCCTAGGCTCACGAACCGGGTCCAGTGCCCCCATTGGACCCGGTTCTAGATTGAACCGGGGCTAATGGGCTGGACAGGCCTGGACCAATGCCCTGTTTTCTACTAGTGAAAGTTGCATGCCTACTGAGGGCATGAACAATGGTGGCATATGTATACATATGCCTCATGAGAAAACGTAATTTGAGGCATCTACAATGATTTTTTCTCCCCAATGCAAGCTGTCACTAGTGTGCCTCATCAAGGAATAGAAAGTAGAGACTATAGTGCACAAGCAACTCTACTCTCCACTCAAACATTTTCAACATTTTACACCAGACCACACTTTTTCTCTTCAAGCACTTGCGTCTTGTAGAGGATCGGGCTTCCCCATCCGAACCTATTTCTCCCGACATCCAATTATACAAGGCATGTGGGGTATCACCATGGGGCTATGCATTGACCAGGCCTCGAGACGATGGATCACATGCCACAATAGTAGAGGACAACATCAGTACAGGAGCGCAGAGGCGTCAGCAAGAACACGACAAAGTAAGTAAGTAGCACCCCTTCGCGAACTAGCAAACAGAGAAAAGCATATGGTACTGGTGCGGTAGACTACATATGTGATCTGCAAAGTATTTTCTAGTCAGCTCTCTTTTTGAAACTCGAACCTACACAAAAATGAATGAAATGATGTGAACTGCTCTTGCTTGTCTCATTGCCATGACGGGATCATGGTATGTCCGGCGATACATGCTACTCTACTTGTTGGTGCCGTTCCCGCCCCTAGAGAAAAATCACCAAGCCAATGGATGTTCAATGGATTCACTCTTTAAGTAACTTTAGATGATACCGAGAGAATATTGAGTAACTCACAAGAATATCCATAAAACCATTTGATACATACATCATGGATTGGTGAGGATGTAACATGTATCCCATTCATAATAAGATTCAAAGATAGAGGAAATAGCACCAATCATCCAAATAAAAAATGTGGTTCAAATACTTGTAAATTGTTCCCCACTCTTACAATTTGTCTTGATCTGTAACACTCCATATGAAGAATCATCCTCATTAATATGGATGTTTTCTTTTACCTATAAAAGAATGAGAAGTTTAGAAAATTAGAATCAATAAAACAAACAAACATAACTAATTTGGAATAGCATTAAATGAAAAACAACCATATTTAGTTTGTGATTATGTATTTCGACATAATAGTGTGGCACGGATTGAAGTAGTATGTCATAAATAATACTAAGTTGTGCAATATTTTTACAGTAAAACTAATTGAAGCGCATTTCAGGTGTGAAGCACGACGTATCCTAAAGCACATTAAGTCGCTGCATTGAACACTAAATGCGCAGACATCATCTGCAACAGATTAGTGGAAAAATGACTGAATGTATCACCTTTCCCACATTAGACATGATCGCTATCTGTGTCCATCAATGTTAACTGGATGTGAACTGCTTTCAAAATATTTCCCCTGCTGCATGGATGCAAACTAATACATAATTTAGTTCTAGAACCAATGAAGGATCAAAATATTATAATAATAGGAAACAATTATTTAATATTCAAAGCAGTGACCTCAGTTTCTTGTGCCGGTTCTTCTTGGAAAAGATAGAAAACAAATATATCTTTCGGTATATGTTGCTACATTCTGGTAGGAATAAATAAGGGATACAACATCACCTAACAAAAAAAATACGGTCTACTAATAATTTACCATGCCTTCTTCAAATGGGCAAGATCCAGCAGGCAAGAAACGTGCTGCGACAAATGAAAAATTAAGACCAATTATTACAATTAATATCAATATGTCAAGTTGTTAAGAGAGAAAATTGAAGCACATATATGCATTGTACGTAAGTAATGTATTTGGCCACCTCAGGGAATAATTTCATGAATCGGTTAATAGGAAAAGAAAAATAATAGGGAACATATTTAAAGATGGGTATATATATCATTGACTCTGCAAATACATATCAGTTGATGGCTTCAAATTTCAGCTGATATATAATGACGTATTGGGAAGGGCACTTTTACATAACGTGTTGGATGGAGAAAATTGCAAACTATTATACAATGTTGTGACAAACATCGCAACTCCAAAGTCAGAGGAAAGGAATTGCACCTCACCGAGTATAATGCAGCATAACCTGCAACAAAGATAGGAAGTGAAAGATTTAATTGGGGATAAAAAATTCCAGTTTGCTACCAAAATAAATCCTACCAAGTTTCTAGAAAAAGATAAATCACTACTACATAGAACATGGCATGTTTGATGCATCATACCATTACGTATCAACAATATTGCTGAACAGGCATGAGAAAAACAAAGGCATATATCAGCAATCAACCGCTTGTGTGAGACAAATTGAAAATTTGAAAATCACACTCTGTAAAATAAAAAAGATATATATTGCCTGATGTTGCCATGAAAGAGTAGATCCATGAAGTCCATGCCGGAGCATGTGGCGATGATAGCCTTGACCGAGAGGGGCAGTGGTGTGGGGAAGTCATATTTGATGATCGAGGCGGACTTCGCGACACTTGTCACCCCTGACAGCGGCAGGCTATGCACCGCAGCCTGCACTCACATTAAATGTGTGGTCGGAAACGTGACTTCACATGGCCTCAGTGAAAGCATGGTCGGGAACATGACCTCACACGGCCTCAGTGAAAGCTGTCAGCATGCGTGTGCCGAGGAGGCCCGTGTTCAGGACACCTAGCACCGTCCCAAAACGTCATTGTTGACGTTCTTGTAGATCTGGTTTAACGACGGTAGATTTACTTGGCAGTAAACCTACACAAAAGACCGCATACCGCCACGCAATTGGCTCCTTCTGGATGTTGTAGTACTAATTGTCAAGAGGAATTCCAGTGTAGTTCGTTCTTGTACCCAAGGTTCAAAATTTCAACGAAATTTCGCATATTTTGGTGGGGTTCGAAATACTTACAACCCTGAAAATTTGAGCCAAATTCAAACTAAAATTTAAATTATGTTAAAAATCATTAAAAAAATGTTGATTTTTGAAACTCAAAATCCAAAATAAGTTCTGACATTTTGCATATTTCGGTGGCGCCTGGAATTTTTCTGTGTCGAAATTTAAAACCTTACCGACGTGTCTTTATAGGCTGGTCCATCTGTACTTACGCTATAGGTACCCTGGTTTTAAATATGCTGACATGCGTCGTGCGCAAAATCAAGAGGGGCAACTAAAAAAGAAAGGTTTTTCACACTCCAGTAGCTAGCGTAGTCTTCTACTATCAATGAAACCAAAAAATAAATCAAATGTCAGTGAGTCAGATCTAAAATTTGGGAGTTCTCCAAACGCATGTCATGCCCATCAGTCAACACAAATGGTTTGGTTGGGTAACTCTCGGCCGCCATTCAATTTGTAAGTAGATGTTTACACTTATAGTATCGATGACTTGTTTTCATTTTCATATCGAAAGATTATTTTGTTAGAAAACAGATTTATATTTTTATTTTGCTCAGAAAGCTCATTCGTCTACAAAAGAATTATGGCCAGGTGTAATAGAAGTTACTAGTTTTTTTTGGCAGACTGCAGCCCTCTTTGATGGCTTAACACTTTATTATAGCAGTTTAAGCAGTGTACAGAGATAAGTTTCCCTCTTAGGAAAGAGATGAATTTGATTTATTCCTTAGGAAGACTCTGAGAGAAGCTTCATCAGGAATTACTGCAGTGTTATACGCTGCATCAATATTGTCTATGTATCCTGCTTTTTGGGATTTGTTTGACAGAAGGCCTCCTTTCTTCCTCACTATCCTCCAGTAAACCTGCATTAACCATCGCTTTCATAGCATGGATAACATTTCTTGACATGAGATTGAGCTCTACTCCTGACTTGAGATAGATAGATTGCAACACATGCAAATGAAATGCTTGCAAGTTGGAATGACATAACAACGGATGAAGGTTCAATTCACGACATGATTAGCACCAACCATAATATCCTCCGATTTAAATACAGTACCCCTATTAACATCACCCAAATACTTAGTTTCAGCTGGAACTCCAAAATAAGTAAGCACGAACTGCCTTGAATGCATCGTTTGTTTCCCATCAACACAGCAGCGGTGGACCTAATTACACCAATGCGTCGGACCAAGGGGAGATCTTGTCGATGCGGATGTGTAGGGGAACTTCCATGGACGCACCGTCCCCTGCTGCTGCTGGAACCAGGTACATCCGCGGCATCGGCAGGAACATCGGCTCATCCGCGGCGGCCACCGCAACAGGCGACGAGCTGCTCCTTATCTGCATGTCCACCAGCACCATGTCCTCCTTGCTGCAATTCGCCGCCGCTGCCTAGGGCGGCTCGAGTTTGACCCACATCTTGCACGTGAACCGGGGCCGCGTCGCCGCCCTCGCCCTTGCGCACACCATGGACACGGCGACCGCGCCAGCGCCGAGCGCACCCATGGTCAAGACGAACACGCGGTTATCGTCGTCGCCGAGGAGCACCAGCCGCGGCACCGACATCGGTAGCTGGAATTGGCTGACCTTGCCGTACTGCACGGCGCGCACCGGCACTGTGTGGACGGCGTAGAGGTGGCCGACGAGCGACTGGGGCGCGCCGACGTAACCGCAGCCCGGCTCCGTGCAGCGGCATGGCGCGTGCGGGCACATGCTCTGGTGCTCGGCAACCTCATGGTAGGTCATGTACCTCTTGCAGCCGGCGTTGGGGCACTCGATCCTGGTGGAGTACACCACGCCATCTAGCGTAGGGCAGGGGTCGAAGAAGCTGTCGCCGTCCACGCATGCCTTGCACTTCCCGAAGGGCAGCTGGACCACGCAACCGCCGCAGGCCAGGTGCCCCGCTTTGCCGTGCAGGCAGGCACACAAACCGGAGATGGCCCGTAAATCAGCATGAAAGAATAGATGTTTCACCAGCCGGCCCCACGACCCGGAGTCCGGGAAGATCTGGATTCCTGGCAACTATGCCACCGAGTGTGGAAGAGAGAAGGAAAGAGTGGAACCTGGAAGACGGGAGGCTTGAAGGGGAGGGTGCAAAGGGGGCAGTGGAGCACTTGCTTGTCGATCCCCACGGCGAGCTCCACTCGCGAGCCGTAGTGTCTCCACCAAGCATGCAAATACACATAGGAGTATCATAATGGTGAATCATGGGTAATTGCAAGCAAGGGTCACAATTGCATGGCAAAATCATAGCAAGAGGCATAACATGCAAAGTGAACACGATAGTATGGGCATAATGTGACAAGTGGCAAATAGCCCATAGCCGTGTGAGAGCCAAGTAAAAGAGATGCGCGTAGTGGTTGCTCGGAGAGAACGGTGGTAGCGACAATCCACGGGATCCCAAATCGTCGTTGCTCTCAATAGCTCGTTTTGTCAACTCATGGGATTGTGAGGTTGACAAATGTTCATGAGTACCTACACAAAACAAAGACAAAGGAAAAATTGTGTGTGCGTGGTATATGTACACATCATCCATCATGGTGCGCACGTGCGTGTGATGGTTAGTACAAAATATCCAATTCTCAAACAAATGAGATGCGTGATATAGAAACATGTCATCCATCATGAGAGGTTTGTTGTTATGTATAGCATAATGGAGACTCGAATTGTGTAATGCGTCATGACAAATATGTAGGGCATTATTATTCATGGAATGCATATGGTGCACACAATTATGAGAACTATGCAAAGTATGGAACGCATCAAGATCTCCTAGTAAGTATGAGGAAACTATGGGGGTCTCCTCATGAGCATTAGTGGAAATATCACATGGAGAATATTGATAACATCCAAAACAATGCATATGTGATCAGATCACATGTTGAAGTCCTATTTATGTATGTGCCACACAAATCTATCTTCTTGTAGGTGAACTATTCAAAGAACAAGGCCAACCGTACTAAAGTGAAATTCCAACAGACGACAGGATCTCGTAGCTATATTGCACACTGCGAGGCTCTTGTAATTAGTTGTTGTTTTACTCTTTTCGATGTACCATATTATCATATCTATATTGACTTGTTCCAAATGCAGAGGAAAGCCCGCAAGGACCAAAAAGTACCTGAACCAAATGTTGTGGAAATCTTCAAGGACTGTCACACCAGCAAGAAGGGCATGACTACACCAGTCAAAGCCGCTGTTGTAAGTCCTTAATCCTCATGCCTTTTAACTACTACTTACTCTGACTTGTGCCTTGAACTGCATGGTTTGCAGCCAATGTCTATTACTCTTTTCAATTTTATACACAATTGTCTTAGCATATCATTGCACCTTACAAGGTTTAAAAGAGAGGAGTGATGTTCCTTTGATATTGACCTGTAATCTAGTTCCGTGCTGGACTTGCCCACACAACGTTACAATTGCCTGTTTCTCTGTTCTCAGTTGTTTTGTGATATGAATGATGTCATACTATGCTTATCATATTATAAACTTCGTCTCTTTATCCTTAGCCCTCAATACAATGTGAAGAAATAGACAATACATTAGCGATGGTACATGGTCATATGTTTGGAACCTTGTTTTATTATGTACTTTGCAATAAAATACAACTATTATTTTACATGGGTTCACCAGAATAAGTTCAGTATATAGACCAAAGCTATTTTGTTTGGTTTTGCTGCCTCCTTAATATCTTCTATTCTGGTACTACTAATGTAAAACCTCAACTTTTCAGTGAGCTATGGAAAAAATGGTGGAACCGCCACCTTCTGAAGGTGGCGAGGCAACTATAACCGCAATGTCAGTTCTTGCTGCAGTGGGTCAGTACCTGTCCACTAACAGTGCCAAAAGCACGTTCCTGCGTAATACTAGCTTGGTTGTTAAGGCAATCTCGTCCAAACTGCCTCATGATCAAGATATGCAAGCTCAAAACAATGTTGTATCTGCGCTCCAGAGACAAGTCCATTCCCTAACAGAGACCCTTTGTGAAACAAGGAGAGACATTGTTCGATGTTGTCAAGATATGCATGGTTTTGAAACCAGACTATCAGACATTTGCTATGTTGTTCAGGAGCCTAGGAGAACTGAAGGCAAAGGTTATGGTGCTCCATCGGACAATACAACATGAAAACGTAACAGTCAGGTCAAATGAACTGAGCTTCTGAACTTCTGGCGGTGCATTTATCTGCTAGACTGTTAACTTTTATGCCAACCTTCCTTTTGTTTTATAGTTGTAAATTGTTTTTGTGCAATACAAAATTTGTTCTTAACGTGCAGCCACCGGCTGAAGAAAACAGCAAGCCATTTTTGTAAAGTGTAGGGTGTTCCCTATATTTGCACTCGTGGCGAACTTTGATGCCCACCGGATGTAGTTAACATGGGCCTCCTACAGGCCGTAGAAACAATGGGCCTTCTAAGGGCCGTAGAAACAATGGGCCTTCTTTCTTTCAAAAAATAACAATGGGTCTTCTACGTAGCATAGAAACAATGGGCCTTATACGGATTGTAGACACAATGGGCCTTCTATGGGCCGTATCATCAATGGGCCTTCTACGGGCCGTATGATCGGTTGGCCAAACATGGGCCAATAACAGACCACATTATGGCCGTAAATGGGCTAGAGTTGAAATCGTCCGTTCATGGGCCGACCATAACGGGCCGTCGTTAATCGGCCGTATTTTGATGACGCTATGAAAACGGCCCAACGTACTAACGGGCCACAAACGGGCCGACTGTAACCACGGGCTGAATTTGGCCCACAAACAGAAAATGACATTAACGGGCCGTAAGTAAATGAATGTGGAAATGAGCCCAAGAATAAATGGGCCCGAAGAAGGCCGAAAGATAGCATGGGCTGGAAACAGCCCAATGGAATAATGGGTCGTTAATGGGTATAAAGTGATACAGTATTCATTACGGGCCAGTTTCACCATGTGCTGTTAATGGGTATAAAGTGATACATTGTTCATTACGGACCAGTTTTACCACGGGCCGTTAATGGGCCGAGAGTAATAAGGGCCTCATATGGACCGAAAGACGTCATGGGCCATACATGGGCCGGAAGTTAAAACGGGCTGGAATTATATTGGACGGCCTAGATGACGCTACTGGGCCTAATTCGAATAGGCCGTAAACGGGCCCTGGGTTAGCGGGCTGTAAATGGGCTGTAAATGGGCTATATGTGAGCAGGCCGTTAACAGGCTTGCCGTGGGCCGGCCTGCCACCTTTTGACCAAGTCAAACGGGCCAGCCTTTTCATAGGAATGGGCCTCTGTTGGGTCATGCCACGTGTCGATGTATCATAGGCGCTTTGGGTCCAATGAGTGGATGACATCTATCCCAACGGTGAGCCGACACGTGTTTCCTCCAACCAATGATGATTTTACACGTGGAAAATCCCCATTGGTCGGGGTTGTTAACGGGTTATCGGATCCAAAACCGGACCCGATAGCTTAACAGCGTTCCGTTACGGTGGATGCCACGTGTCGGTCACCCTTGACGAAAGCACTTCTGTGACGCACGATTTATCGTCATGGAAGTGGACACTTCCATGATGATAATTTTGGTAATGTCATGGAACACTTCTACGACAGCACAGGTATGACTATCTTGATTCTATCATAAATTTGTCATGGATGTACATGCATGACAGAAAACGTGACCTACTGTGACAAACACGTATCATCACGGAAGTGTATTTTATTTTTGTAGTGCAATGATGCTCGCATAAAAGATAAGAATTGAAACATAAAGAGAGCATCATGAAGAATATGACTAGCACATTTAAGCCTAACCCACTTCCTATGCATAGGGATTTTGTGAGCAAACAACTTATGGGAACAAGAGTCAACTAGCATAGGAAAGCAAAACAAGCATAGTTTCAAGATTTTCAACACATAGAGAGGAAACTTGATATTATTGCAATTCCTACAAGCATATATTCCTCCCTCATGATAATTTTCAGCAGCATCATGAATGAATTAAACAATATAACCATCACATAAAAGCATTCTTTTCATGATCCCCAAGCATATAAATTTTATTACTCTCCATATAAGCGGAATTCTTCTCATTCGGAATAGTGGGAGTATCATAAGAAACTTGAATACTATAAATTGTTTCCACATTAAAAGAGTAATGTTCAGAAAAAGGGTAATCATAATCATGACAAGTTTTATAAATATAATCATCAGTACTTTTTATAGCTAAGTGTCATCACAATAATCATCATAAATAGGAGGCATGCTATCATCATAATAAATTTGCATATCAAAACTTGGGAGGCTAAAAATATCATCTTCATCAAACGTAGCATCCCCAAGCTTGGGACGAACATTAATTGCAGCAAATAAATTCTCAAACATGTCATTCTCATCAAACCCTAAAGTTCTTTTCTAGCACCATTTCTCTAGTGCATATGAGGAGAGCAAGGAGTGACAAGACTCTAAGTTCGGGGATGCCCAAGGCACCCCAAGGTAATATTCAAGGAAGATCCAAGCAACTAAGCTTGGGGATGCCTTCTGGGGCATCCCCTCTTTCGTCTCCAACATTATCGGTAACCTCACTTGGAACTATGTTTTCATTCGTCACATGATATGTGTTTTGCTTGGAGTGTCAATTTATTTATTTTAGCAATTGCTTGCTGGTATTTAGAATAATGTTTTGCATCTTTTATTTCAATAAAAGTGTCAAGGATAGGCTTTACCTTGCTTATTTTACAGGTATACATGTTGCTGTTTGAAAGCAGAAAGTTTTCTATCATTGTCTGAATTCTTCTGGATAGTAAGAACGTGATAAAATCTTGAATTTTTTTACAGAGTTATCATGAATAAGTTCTCTGTAATGTGGTAATTTTTCATAATGTTTAGAGCTAGGGAAGTATGAGAACAATTCCACTATTTACAGACTGTACTGTTTTGGCAGATTTCTGTTATGTTTGCATTGTTTGCATATGTTTGAGTGTTTAATGATTCTATTTGAGGATAGGAGTACTAAATATGCAGAGGCATTTAGTATGAAATGTTGAATAATAATAATAGTTATTTGCTACAGTAGAGGATGATAAGGTTTTGCATTGATTTATACTAACTTATCTCACGAGTTCTGGTTGAGTTTTGTGTGGATGAAGCTTTTGGGATTTAGGGGAACCGTGATATGAGAAGAATTAAGGAGACACAAAAGCTCAAGCTTGGGGATTCCCAAGGCACCCCAAGATAATATTTCAAGAATTCTCAAGCATCTAAGCATGGGGATGCCCCGGTTGGCATCCCACCTTTCTTCATCAACATTTACCGATTAGTATCGGTTGATCCTAAGTTTTTGCTTCTTCACATGAGATGTGCTATTCTTGAAATGTCATTTTATTTTGTTGCTTGCTGTTTCAATAAAATACTTAGATCTGAAAGTTTTTAAATAAAATAGAGCCCCCAAATAGTTGCCGAAAAAGCTAGATAAGCGGGACTCACATCCCGTCAAAGAAGCTCTTTTCTAGCACCGCTTCTCTAGTGCTTCACTTATATGTTTTTTAGCACGGTTTGCTTTATTGAAGAAATTCTCTCTTGCTTCACTTAGATTAATTTGAGAGAAAGAAATTATGCTCATAATCTTCACTTGTATTTGTTTTAGCTTATCAAAAGCAACACATGAAAATTAGTCCCAAAGTGATGGATATCCAAGAAGGATGTAATAAAAACTTTCATGAAGATCATTGGATAAAATAAACTTGATTCCTTGTAATAGTTTTGAGACATGATGATATGATATGTGAGTCATGTTAATGAGTAATTATGCTTTAGTAATAATATTGGTGTTAAGGTTTGTTATTCCCGAAGCATGCACGTATAGTCTCTCGTTATGCCGGGAAGTTGGAGCACAATTTATCCTTGATTGTCCTATCTTTGTGCGAAGGTCGGGGGCACGCGATGGTTAACTCCTACCAACCTCCCCCCTAGGAGCATGCGTAGTATTACTTTGCTTCGAGAGCTAATAAACTTTTGCAATAATTAAATGGGTTCTTTGTGACTAATGTGAGTCCATGGATTATACGCACTCTCACCATTTCATAATTGCTAGCCTATCTCATGTCGCGCAACTTTTGCCAGTGCATAAACCTTATTAAACCTTCCTTAAAACAGCCACCATACCTACCTATTATGGCATTTCCATAGCCATTCCGAGATATATTGCCATGCACTTCCATCATATAGTTGAATTGAGCACTCATTTTCATCCTATAGAGTCATACTATGTTATAGCTATCGAGTTGTAATTTTTTTTTCTTTTGAGCTATAAGTAAAAGAAGTGTGACACTACTAGGAAAAGGGCTATAGATGGAATTGACACTAATGGCGCACCAGACATGCGGTGCGCCATTAGTATATACTAATGGCGCACCATGTGTTGGCGCGCCATTAGTATCCAAATACTAATGGCGCACCGTTGACGTGGTGCGCCATTAGTAACAATTTTTTTTTCATTTTTTTCTCAAAACTACTAATGGCGCACCAGTGGATAGTGCGCCATTAGTAGTTGAACTACTAATGGCGCACCAGTGGATAGTGCGCCATTAGTAGTAGTTGAACTACTAATGGCGCACCACATCCACGGTGCGCCATTAGTAAATTTTTTTCAAATTTTGTTTTTATTTTTTTTAAATTTTATTTTCAAAAAATACTAATGGCGCACCGTGGGAGTGGTGCGCCATTAGTAGTTCAACTTACTAATGGCGCACCACTCCCACGGTGCGCCATTAGTATTATTTTTTCATATTTTATTTTTATTTTTTTATTTTATTTTCAAAAAATACTAATGGTGCACCGTGGGAGTGGTGCGCCATTAGTAGTTGAACTACTAATGGCGCACCACTCCCACGGTGCGCCACTAGTAACTATGCCATTACTGCACCCCCCCCCCTTGGACCGCCTTTTCCAGTTCAAAAATAAATAAAAGAAAATGATGTAAATGTCAAAAAAATAAAAGAAAATAAGTTTCCCATGTGATATGTGGTCTGCTTGTTGGGAAAATTTACAAATAAGAATTTTGACTTTATTTGCAAAATATCTCTGGAATTTAGTAAAACGGGTATAACTTTTGCATACGAACTCGGATTAAAAAGTTTTTTATATGAAAAATCATCTACTCGAAAAGTTACATCCGAATTCAAAAAATTACGGGACTTTTAAGATCTACAGGAAAAAAATTCAAAAAAATTCAAACTTACTAGTGGCGCACCGTTTGCTAGGTGCGCCACTAGTAACAGAAAAATAAAATCGAAAAAAAAAATTATAATTTTTTTCCAAAATATGATACGTAATATGACCGAGAAGTTTGAAATATATTTTCAAAATTTCATCATACTCATGATGATTAACAAATTCCTAGACATCAAGAAGGGTTAATAGGATTGATATGATAGATATATCAACAAGTGCGTGTGAAGTGAGCTGGTGCTGAGGTTGGATAGAACTGCGAAGTTAAGCGTGCTCGGGTTGGAGTAGTGTGAGGATGGGTGATCTTATGGGAAGTTTGACCACAGAGTGCGATTTGACTTGAGATTAAGCAAATTGACCCCATATTAAGCCACAATGACCTGAGATTAAGAAAAAAATATAAAAAAAACTAAAAAAAATTAAAAATAAAATAAAAAAATTGAAAAAAAAATTTTGAAAAATAAATACTAATGGCGCACTTCTATGTAGTGCGCCATTAGTATGCCAAAGCACCTGGGTATAGATGCCCCCCTGCGAGGCATACTAATGGCGCACCACTGGATACTAATGGCGCACCAGTGGTGCGCCATTAGTAAATAATACTAATGGCGTGCTACTAATGGCGCACCTGTAGTGCGCCATTAATGGGCAAAACCGGTGCGCCATTAGTAGCCCTTTTCCTAGTAGTGTGATGATCATCATTTTCCATTATTAAAGCATGTCCCAGTGAGGAAAGGATGGTGGAGACTATGATTCCACCACAAGTCGGGATGAGACTCCAGACAATGAGAGAAAAAATATAAAAAAGTGATAATAATAATAATAAAAGAGGCAAAGAAGCCCACCAAAAAAAGAGAAAACGAAAAAGAAAGAGAAGGGGCATGCCAATTCCACACTTGTGCTTCAAAGTAGCACCATGTTTTTCATATGGAGAGTCTCCTATGTTGTCACTTTCATATACTAGTGGGAATTTTCTATAGTAGAGTTTGATGCATTCCCACCTGGTTTCATATTGAGCTTTCATACACTTATAGCTCTTAGTGCATCCATTGCATGGCAATCCCTACTCCTCACATTTGATAGCAATTGATGGACATCTCCATAGTCCATTAGTTTGTCTAGTTGATGTGAGATTTTTTTTCCTTCTTTTGTCTACTACCACCGCATTCTATTCCACCTATATTGTTATATCCATGGCTTGCGCTCATGTATTGCGTGAGAGTTGAAAATGCTGAAGCACGTTAAAAAGGATGAACCAATTGCTTGGCTGACACCGGGGTAGTACATGATTTATACTTTCAGCTGGGAAGACAAAGCATGACAAGATTATATGATTTTGTAAGGATAACGTTCTTTAGCATTTGATATTCTGAAAGACATGGTTGCTTGTTGATATATTTGAGTATTTAAATCTCATGTAAAAACTAGACTATTGCTTTGAACCATATAAAAGTCCAATTGTCCATGTTATAAAGGAAAGAATATGTGATGAACATGATAGGCAGCATTCCACATCAAAAATTCTATTTTTATCATTTACCTACTCGAGGACGAGCAGGAATTAAGCTTGAAGATGCTGATACGTCTCCAATGTATCTATAATTTTTTTATTGTTCCATGTTGTTATATTATCATTCTTGGATGTTTTACAATCATTTTATAGTCATTTTATATCATTTTTTGGGACTAACCTATTGACATAGTTGTTGGGGAACGTAGTATTTTCAAAATTTTCCTACGATCACGCAAGATCTATCTACTAGATGCATAGCAACAAGAGGGGAGAGTGTGTCTACGTACCCTCGTAGACCGAAGGCGGAAGCGTTTATCAACGCGGTTGATGTAGTCGTGCACCTTCACGATCCGTCCCGATCTTGTACCGAACGTACGGCACCTCCGTGTTCAGCACACGTTCAGCTCGATGACGTCCTCGCCTTCTTGATCCAGCAAGACGGGCGAAGTAGTAGATGAGTTCCAGCAGCACGACGTCGTGGTGACGGTTGTTGATGAAGAACAATCTCTGCAGGGCTTCGCCAAGCACCACAGAAACTAGACGGAGGATAAACTAGAGGGTCGGGGTAGCCGGCACACGGCTTGCTGTATCTTGATGTGTCTTGGGTGCTAGCCCTACCCCTCTATTTATATGTTGAGCCCTAGGGTCGAAACTTGGAGCAAAAGCCTCCTCAAAGTCGGTTTTGCCCGAAAGGAAAGAGTCCCACTCGGACTCCAGGGCTAGACGCCAGGGTTCCCGGCGTCTACCCCCTAGACGCCAGGGTTCCTGGCGTCTAGCCTCTGGTCTCCGCAAAACTTCCTTTTGCACTTTCCTAAAGCCTCGTGGGCTTTCCCCTTTGGCCCAAATAAAGTGTTCTCGTACCCAAACATTTCGGGAAACATCCGGAACCCCTTCCGGTGAATTCCGAAACCCTTCCGGAGGTCAAACACTATTATCCCATATATTAATCTTTATCTCCGGACCATTCCGGAGTTCCTCGTCATGTCCGTGATCTCATTCGGGACTTCGAACAACATTCGGTCACCAACATACATAACTCATTCAATACTATATCATCAACGAAACGTTAAGCGTGCGGACCCTACGGGTTCGAGAACTATGTAGACATGACCGAGACACTTCTCTGGTCAATAACCAATAGCGGAACCTGGATGCCCATATTGGCTCCTACATATTCTACGAAGATCTTTATCGGTCGAACCGCATAACAACATACGTTATTCCCTTTGTCATCGGTATGTTACTTGCCCGAGATTCGGTCGTCGGTATCATCATACCTAGTTCAATCTCGTTACCGGCAAGTCTCTTTACTCGTTCCATAATACATCATCTCGTGACTAAATCATTAGTCATTTGCTTCCAAGGCTTATTATGATGTGCATTACCGAGAGGGCCCAGAGATACCTCTCCGACAATCGGAGTGACAAATCCTAATCTTGAAATACGCCAACCCAACAAGTACCTTTGGAGACATCTGTAGAGCACCTTTATAATCACCCAGTTACGTTGTGACGTTTGGTAGCACACAAAGTGTTCCTCCGGTAAACGGGAGTTGCATAATCTCATAGTCATAGGAACATGTATAAGTCATGAAGAAAGCAATAGCAATATACTAAACGATCAAGTTGCTAAGCTAACGGATGGGTCTTGTCCATCACATCATTCTCCTAATGATGTGACCCCATTGATCAAATGACAACTCATGTCTATGGTTAGGAAACATAACCATCTTTGATCAATGAGCTAGTCTAGTAGAGGCATACTAGGGACACTCTGTTTTGTCTATATATTCACACATGTACTAAGTTTCCGGTTAATACAATTCTAGCATGAATAATAAACATTTATCATGATATAAGGAAATATAAATAACAACTTTATTATTGCCTCTAGGGCATATTTCCTTCCGTCTCCCACTTGCACTAGAGTCAATAATCTAGCTCACATCGCCATGTGATTTAATACCGATAGTTCACATCGTTATGTGAATAACACCCATAGTTCACATCGCCATGTGACCAACACCCAAAGGGTTTACTAGAGTCAATAATCTAGTTCACATCGCTATGTGATTAATACCCAAGAGTAATAAGGTGTGATTATGTTTTTGCTTGTGAGAGAATTTTAGTCAACGGGTCTGCCATATTCAGATCTGTATGTATTTCGCATCAGCGTAACCCTTTACGACGAACTCTTTATCACCTCCATAATCGAGAAACATTTCCTTAGTCATCCCGTTACTAAGGATAATTTTGACCGCTGTACAGTGATCTACTCCTGGATCACTATTGTACCTCCTTGTCAAACTCATGGCAAGGTACACAACATGTTTGGTACACAGCATGGCATACTTTATAGAACCTATGGCTGAGGCATAGGGAATGACTCTCATTCTCTCTATATTTTTCTGCCATGGTCTGGCTTTGAGTCTTACTCAACTTCACACCTTACAAGTCAGGAAAGAACTCCTTCTTTGACTGATCCATTTTGAACTACTTCAAAATCTTATCAAGGTATGTACTCATTGAAAGTCTTATCAAGCGTCTTGATCTATCTCTATAGATCTTATGCCCAATATGTAAGCAGCTTCACCAAGGTCTTTCTTTGAAAAACTCCTTTCAAACACTCCTTTATGCTTTCCATAAAATTCTACATCATTTCCGATCGACAATATGTCATTCACATATACTTATCAGAAATGGTGTAGTGCTCCCACTCACTTTCTTGTAAATACAGGCTTCACCGCAAGTCTGTATAAAACTATATGCTTTGATCAACTTATCAAAGCGTATATTCCAACTCTGAGATGCTTGATGTTGGGGAACGTAGTATTTTAAAATTTTCCTACGATCACGCAAGATCTATCTACCAGATGCATAGCAACGAGAGGGAAGAGTGTGCCTACGTACCCTCGTAGACCGGGAGCGGAAGCGTCAAGTGACGCGGTTGATGTAGTCGAACTTCTTCACGATTCAACCGATCAAGCACCGAACGTACGGCACCTCCGCGTTCAGCACACGTTCAGCTTGATGACGTCCCATGAGCTCTTGATCCAGTTGAGCTTCACGGGAGAGTTTCGTCAGCACGACGGCGTGGTGACGGATATGATGTATTCACCGGCGCAGGGCTTCGCCTAAGCACCGCGACGGTATGACCGAGGTGTGTTTCCGTGGAGGGGGGCACCGCACACGGCTGGAACAATTCAACTTGTGTGTCTTTGGGTGCCCCCCTGCCCCCGTATATAAAGGAGCAAGGGGGGAGGCCAGCCGGCCCTTCTATGGTGCGGCTAGGGGTGCAATCCTACTAGGAATAGGATTGCAATCCTATTCCTAGTTGGAACCACCAAAGAAGGAAGAGAGGGAAAGGAAAAGAGGGAGAGGTGGCGCCCCCCAATCCTAGTCCAACTAGGAACCCTAGGTGGGGCGCCGGCCAGCCCCTATGGGCTGCCTCTCTCTTTCCCTTAAGGCCCACTATGGACCATCCCCCCTCGTAGGGGGTTCCGGTAACCCCCTCCGGCAATCCCGTTAAATCCGAAACTTTTCCGGAACACTTCCGGTGTCCGAATATAGTCGTCCAATATATCATTTTTTATGTCTCAGACATTCCGAGACTCCTCGTCATGTCCGTGATCTTATCCGGGACTCCGAACTACCTTCGGTACATCAAAACTCATAAACTCATAATACCGATCGTCATCAAACGTTAAGCGTGCGGACCCTACGGGATCGAGAACTATGTAGACATGACCGAGACTCATCTTCGGTCAATAACCAATAGCGGAACCTGGATGTTCATATTGGCTCCTACATATTCTACGAAGATCTTTTATCGGTCAAAACCGTATAACAACATACGTTGTTCCTTTTGTCATCGGTATGTTACTTGCCCGAGATTCGATCGTCGGTATCTCTATACCTAGTTCAATCTCGTTACCGGCAAGTCTCTTTACTCGTTCCGTAACACATCATCTCGTGACTAACTCATTAGTCTTTTGCTTGCAAGGCTTATTGTGATGTGTGTTACCGAGAGGGCCCAGAGATACCTCTCCGACACTCGGAGTGACAAATCCTAATCTTGATCTATGCCAACACCACGAATACTTTCGGAGACACCTGTAGAGCATCTTTATGATCACCCAGTTACGTTGTGACGTTTGCTAGCACACAAGGTGTTCCTACGGTATTCGGGAGTTGCATAATCTCATAGTCATAGGAACATGTATAAGTCATGAAGAAAGCAATAGCAGTAAAACTAAACGATCATAGTGCTATGCTAACGGATGGGTCTTGTCCATCACATCATTCTCCTAATGATGTGATCTCGTTGATCAAATGACAACTCATGTCTATGGCTAGGAAACATAACCATCTTTGATCAATGAGCTAGTCTAGTAGAGGCATACTAGGGATATACTGTTTTGTCTATGTATCCACACATGTACTAAGTTTCCGGTTAATACAATTCTAGCATGAATAAAAGACATTTATCATGTTATAAGGAAATACAAATAACATCTTTATTATTGCCTCTAGGGCATATTTCCTTCAGTCTCCCACTTGAACTAGAGTCAATAATCTAGATTACAAAGTGATGATCCTCACACCCATGGAGTCCTGGTGCTGATCATGTTTTGCCCGTGGAAGAGGCTTAGTCAACGGGTCTGCAACATTCAGATCCGTATGTATTTTGCAAATCTCTATGTCTCCCTCCTTGACTAGATCGCGGATGGAATTGAAGCGTCTTTTGATGTGCTTTGTGCTCTTGTGAAACCTGGATTCCTTCGCCAAGGCTATTGCTCCAGTGTTGTCACAAAAGATTTTCATTGGACCCGATGCACTAGGTATTACACCTAGATCGGATATGAACTCCTTCATCCAGACTCCTTCATTTGCTGCTTCCGAAGCAGCTATGTATTCCGCTTCACACGTAGATCCCGCCACGACGCTCTGCTTGGAACTGCACCAACTGACAGCTCCACCGTTCAATAAAAATACATATCCGGTTTGTGACTTAGAGTCATCCGGATCAGTGTCAAAGCTAGAATCGACGTAACCGTTTACGATGAGCTCTTTGTCACCTCCATACACGAGAAACATATCCTTTGTCCTTTTTAGATACTTTAGGATGTTCTTGATCGCTGTCCAGTGATCCACTCCTGGATTATTTTGGTACCTCCCTGCTAGACTTATAGCAAGGCACACATCAGGTCTGGTACACAGCATTGCATACATGATAGATCCTATGGCTGAGGCATAGGGAATGACTTTTATTTTCTCTCTATCTTCTGCAGTGGTCGGGCATTGAGTCTTACTCAACTTCATACCTTGTAATACAGGCAAGAACCCTTTCTTTGACTGATCCATTTTGAACTTCTTCAAAATCTTATCAAGGTATGTGCTTTGTGAAAGTCCAATTAAGCGTCTTGATCTATCTCTGTAGATCTTGATGCCTAATATATAAGCAGCTTCACCGAGGTCTTTCATTGAAAAACTCTTATTCAAGTATCCTTTTATGCTATCCAGAAATTCTATATCATTTCCAATCAACAATATGTCATCCACATATAATATTAGAAATGCTACAGAGCTCCCACTCACTTTCTTGTAAATACAGGCTTCTCCAAAAGTCTGTATAAAACCATATGCTTTGATCACCTCATCAAAGCATATATTCCAACTCCGAGATGTTTGCACCAGTCCATAGATGGATCGCTGGAGCTTGCATACTTTGTTAGCACCTTTTGGATCGACAAAACCTTCTGGTTGCATCATATACAACTCTTCTTTGAGATATCCATTCAGGAATGCAGTTTTGACATCCATTTGCCAGATTTCATAATCATAAAATGCGGCAATTGCTAACATGATTCGGACAGACTTAAGCATCGCTACCGGTGAGAAAGTCTCATCGTAGTCAACTCCTTGAACTTGTCGAAACCCTTTCGCAACAAGTCGAGCTTTGTAAACATTAACATTACCGTCTGCGTCGGTCTTCCTCTTGAAGATCCATTTATTTTCGATGGCCTGCCGATCATCGGGCAAGTCAACCAAAGTCCACACTTTGTTCTCATACATGGATCCCATCTCAGATTTCATGGCTTCAAGCCATTTTGCGGAATCTGGGCTCCTCATCGCTTCCTCATAGTTCGTAGGTTCATTATGGTCTAGTAACATGATTTCCAGAACTGGGTTGCCGTACCACTCTGGTGTGGAACGTACTCTGGTTGATCTACGACGTTCAGCAGAAACTTGATCCGAAGTTTCATGATCATCATCATTAACTTCCTCACTGATTGGTGTAGGAATCACTGGAACAATTTTCTGTGATGTACTACTTTCCAATCCGGGAGAAGGTACAATTACCTCATCAAGTTCTACTTTCCTCCCACTCACTTCTTTCGAGAGAAACTCCTTCTCTAGAAAGGATCCATTCTTAGCAACGAATATCTTGCCTTCGGATCTGTGATACAAGGTGTACCCAACAGTCTCTTTTGGGTATCCTATGAAGACACATTTCTCCGACTTGGGTTCGAGCTTATCAGGTTGAAGCTTTTTCACATAAGCATCGCAGCCCCAAACTTTAAGAAACGACAACTTTGGTTTCTTGCCAAACCATAGTTCATAAGGTGTCATATCAACGGATTTAGATGGTGCTCTATTTAACGTGAATGCAGCTGTCTCTAAAGCATAACCCCAAAACGATAGTGGTAAATCGGTAAGAGACATCATAGATCGTACCATATCCAATAAAGTACGGTTACGACGTTCAGACACACCATTACGCTGTGGTGTTCCGGGTGGCGTGAGTTGTGAAACTATTCCACATTGTTTCAAATGAAGACCAAACTCGTAACTCAAATATTCTCCTCCACGATCAGATCGTAGAAACTTTATTTTCTTGTTACGATGATTCTCTACTTCACTCTGAAATTCTTTGAACTTTTCAAATGTTTCAGACTTGTGCTTCATTAAGTAGATATACCCATATCTGCTCAAATCATCAGTGAAGGTCAGAAAATAACGATACCCGCCGCGTGCTTCAACACTCATTGGTCCACATACATCAGTATGTATGATTTCCAACAAATCTGTTGCTCCCTCCATAGTTCCGAAGAACGGAGTTTTAGTCATCTTGCCCATGAGGCATGGTTCGCAAGCACCAAGTGATTCATAATCAAGTGATTCCAAAAGTCCATCACTATGGAGTTTCTTCATGCGTTTTACACCAATATGACCTAAACGGCAGTGCCACAAATAAGTTGCACTATCATTATTCACCTTGCATCTTTTGGTTTCAATATTATGAATATGTGTATCACTACAATCGAGATCCAATAAGAATATACCACTCTTTAAGGGTGCATGACCATAAAAGATATTATTCATAAAAATAGAACAACCATTATTCTCTGATTTAAATGAATAACCGTCTCGCAACAAACAAGATCCAGATATAATGTTCATGCTCAACGCTGGCACCAAATAACAATTATTTAGGTCTAAAACTAATCCCGAAGGTAGATGTAGAGGTAGCGTGCCGACGGCGATCACATCGACTTTGGAACCGTTTCCCACGCGCATCGTCACCTCGTCCTTAGCCAATCTTCGTTTAATCTGTAGTCCCTGTTTCGAGTTACAAATATTAGCAACCGAACCGGTATCAAATACCCAGGTACTACTACGAGCATTAGTAAGGTACACATCAATAACATGTATATCACATATACCTTTGTTCACCTTGCCATCCTTCTTATCCGCCAAATACTTGGGGCAGTTCCGCTTCCAGTGTCCAGTACCCTTACAGTAGAAGCACTCAGTTTCAGGCTTGGTTCTAGACTTGGGTTTCTCTGCGGGAGCAGCAACAATCTTGCTATTCTCCTTGAAATTCCCTTCCTTGCCCTTTTTCTTGAAACTAGTGGTATTGTTAACCATCAACACTTGATGCTTCTTTTTGATTTCTACCTCCGCAGCTGTGAGCATAGCGAAGAGCTCGGGAATTATCTTTTGCATCCCTTGCATATTATAGTTCATCACGAAGCCATTATAGCTTGGTGGTAGTGATCGAAGAATTCTATCAATAACACTATTCTCATCAACTTGACAACCAAGTTGAGTCATATGATTGTAGTGCCCATACATTGTGAGCAAGTGTTCACTGATAGAACTATTCTCCTCCATCTTGCAGCTGTAGAACTTATTGGAAATCTCATATTTCTCAATCCGGGCATTTGCTTGAAATATTAACTTCAACTCCTGGAACATCTCATATGGTCCATGACGTTCAAAACGTCGTTGAAGTCCCGGTTCTAAGCCGTAGAGCATGGCACACTGAACTATCGTGTAGTCATCAGACCGCGATTGCCAGACGTTCAAAGCGTCCACATTAGCGGGAGGGGGCTTGTCACCTAGCGGTGCTTCAAGGACATAATTCTTCTGTGCAGCAATGAGGATAATCCTCAGGTTACGGACCCAGTCCGTGTAATTGCTACCATCATCTTTCAACTTAGCTTTCTCTAGGAATGCATTAAAATTCAAAGGAACGGTAGCACGGGCCATTGATCTACAACAACATAGATATGAAAAAAATATCAGGACTAAGTTCATGATAAGTTAAAGTTCAATTTAATCATATTAATTAAAGAACTCCCACTTAGATAGACATCCCTCCGGTCATCTAAATGATCACGTGATCCAAATCAACTAAACCATGTCCGATCATCACGTGAGATGGAGTAGTTTCAATGGTGAACATCTTATGTTGATCATATCTACTATATGATTCACGCTCGACCTTTCGGTCTCCAGTGTTCCGAGGCCATATCTGCATATGCTAGGCTCGTCAAGTTTAACCCGAGTATTCTGCGTGTGCAAAACTGGCTTACACCCGTTGTATTTGAACGTAGAGCTTATCACACCCGATCATCACGTGGTGTCTCGGCACGACGAACTTTCGCAACGGTGCATACTCAGGGAGAACACTTATACCTTGAAATTTAGTAAGGGATCATCTTATAATGCTACCGTCGAACTAAGCAAAATAAGAAGCATAATAAGATAAACATCACATGCAATCAAAATATGTGACATGATATGGCCATCATCATCTTGTGCTTTTGATCTCCATCTCCAAAGCACCTTCATGATCACCTTCGTCACCGGCGTGACACCTTGATCTCCATCGTAGTATCGTTGTCGTCTCGCCAACTATTGCTTCTACGACTATCGCTACCGCTTAGTGATAAAGTAAAGCAATTACATGGCGATTGCATTTCATACAATAAAGCGACAACCATATGGCTCCTGCCAGTTGCCGATAACTTTACAAAACATGATCATCTCATACAAAAACCGTATAACTCATCATGTCTTGACCATATCACATCACAACATGCCCTGCAAAAACAAGTTAGACGTCCTCTACTTTGTTGTTGCAAGTTTTACGTGGCTGCTACGGGCTTAGCAAGAACCATTCTTACCTACGCATACAAAACCACAACGATGTTTCGTCAAGTATGTGATGTTTTAACCTTCACAAGGACCGGGCGTAGCCACACTTGATTCAGCTAAAGTGAGAGAGACAGACACCCGCCAGTCACCTTTAAGCAACGAGTGCTCGTAACGGTGAAACCAGTCTCGCGTAAGCGTACGCGTAATGTCGGTCCGGGCCGCTTCATCTCACAATACCGCCGAAGCAAAGTATGACATGCTGGTAAGCAGTATGACTAGTATCGCCCACAACTCATTGTGTTCTACTCGTGCATATCATCTACGCATAGACCTGGCTCATGATGCCACTGTTGGGGAACGTAGTATTTTAAAATTTTCCTACGATCACGCAAGATCTATCTACCAGATGCATAGAAACGAGAGGGAAGAGTGTGCCTACGTACCCTCGTAGACCGGGAGCGGAAGCGTCAAGTGACGCGGTTGATGTAGTCGAACTTCTTCACGATTCAACCGATCAAGCACCGAACGTACAGCACCTCCGCGTTCAGCACACGTTCAGCTTGATGACGTCCCACGAGCTCTTGATCCAGTTGAGCTTCACGGGAGAGTTTCGTCAGCACGACGGCGTGGTGACGGATATGATGTATTCACCGGCGCAGGGCTTCGCCTAAGCACCGCGACGGTATGACCGAGGTGTGTTTCTGTGGAGGGGGGCACGACACACGGCTGGAACAATTCAACTTGTGTGTCTTTGGGTGCCCCCCTGCCCCCGTATATAAAGGAGCAAGGGGGGAGGCCGGCCGGCCCTTCTATGGTGCGGGTAGGGGTGCAATCCTACTAGGAATAGGATTGCAATCCTATTCCTAGTAGGAACCACCAAAGAAGGAAGAGAGGGAAAGGAAAAGAGGGAGAGGTGGAGCCCCCCAATCCTAGTCCAACTAGGAACCCTAGGTGGGGCGCCGGCCAGCCCCTATGGGCTGCCTCTCTCTTTCCCTTAAGGCCCACTATGGACCATCCCCCCTCGTAGGGGGTTCCGGTAACCCCCTCCGGCAATCCCGTTAAATCCGAAACTTTTCCGGAACACTTCCGGTGTCCGAATATAGTCGTCCAATATATCAATCTTTATGTCTCGGACATTCTGAGACTCCTCGTCATGTCCGTGATCTTATCCGGGACTCCGAACTACCTTCGGTACATCAAAACTCATAAACTCATAATACCGATCGTCATCAAACGTTAAGCGTGCGGACCCTATGGGTTCGAGAACTATGTAGACATGACCGAGACTCATCTCCGGTCAATAACCAATAGCGGAACCTGGATGTTCATATTAGCTCCTACATATTCTACGAAGATCTTTTATCGGTCAAAACCGTATAACAACATACGTTGTTCCTTTTTTCATCGGTATGTTACTTGCCCGAGATTCGATCGTCGGTATCTCTATACCTAGTTTAATCTCGTTACCGGCAAGTCTCTTTACTCGTTCCGTAACACATCATCTCGTGACTAACTCATTAGTCTTTTGCTTGCAAGGCTTATTGTGATGTGTGTTACCGAGAGGGCCCAGAGATACCTCTCCGACACTCGGAGTGACAAATCCTAATCTTGATCTATGCCAACACCACGAATACTTTCGGAGACACCTGTAGAGCATCTTTATGATCACCCAGTTATGTTGTGACGTTTGATAGCACACAAGGTGTTCCTACGTTATTCGGGAGTTGCATAATCTCATAGTCATAGGAACATGTATAAGTCATGAAGAAAGCAATAGCAGTAAAACTAAACGATCATAGTGCTATGCTAACGGATGGGTCTTGTCCATCACATCATTCTCCTAATGATGTGATCCCGTTGATCAAATGACAACTCATGTCTATGGCTAGGAAACATAACCATCTTTGATCAATGAGCTAGTCTAGTAGAGGCATACTAGGGACATATTGTTTTGTCTATGTATCCACACATGTACTAAGTTTCCGGTTAATACAATTCTAGCATGAATAAAAGACATTTATCATGTTATAAGGAAATACAAATAACATCTTTATTATTGCCTCTAGGGCATATTTCCTTCACTTGCACCAGTCCATAGATGTATCGCTGGAGCTTGCACACTTTGTTAGCACCTTTAGGATCGACAAAACCTTCTGGTTGCATCATATACAACTCTCCTTTAAGATGTCCATTTAGGAATGCAGTTTTGACATCCATTTGCCAGATTTCATAATCATAAAACGCGGTAATTGCTAACATGATTCGGAAAGACCTAAGCATCGCTACGGGTGATAAAGTCTCATCGTAGTCAACTCCTTGAACTTGTCGAAACCCTTTCGCAACAAGTCGAGCTTTGTAAACAGTAACATTACCGTCAGCGTCAGTCTTCCTCTTGAAGATCCATTTATTTTCGATGGCTTGCCGATCATCGGGCAAGTCAACCAAAGTCCACACTTTGTTCTTATACATGGATCCCATCTCAGATTTCATGGCCTCAAGCCATTTTGCGGAATCTAGGCTCATCATCGCTTCCTCATAGTTCGTAGGTTCATCATGGTCTAGTAACATGACTTCCAGAACTAGGTTGCCGTACCACTCTGGTGCGGAACGAACTCTGGTTGATCTACGAAGTTCAGCAGAAACTTGATCTGAAGTTTCATGATCATCATCAGTAGCTTCCTCACTAATTGGTGTAGGAATCACTAGAACTAGTTTCTGTGATGTACTTACCTTCCAATTCGGGAGAAGGTACAATTACCTCATCAAGTTCTACTTTCCTCCCACTCACTTCTTTCGAGAGAAACTCCTTCTCTAGAAAGGATCCACTCTTAGCAACAAAGACCTTGCCTTCGGATCTGTGATAGAAGGTGTACCCAACAGTTTCTTTTGGGTATCCTATGAAGATTTACTTCTCCGATTTGGGTTCGAGCTTATCATGTTGAAACTTTTTCATGTAAGCATCGCAGTCCCAAACTTAAAGAAATGACAACTTAGGTTTCTTGTCAAACCACAGTTCATACGGTGTCATCTCCACGGATTTAGATGGTGCCCTATTTAACGTGAATGTAGCTGTCTCTAATGCATAACCCCAAAAGCGATAGTGGTAGATCGATAAGAGACATCATCGATCGCACCATATCTAATAAAGTACGGTTATGACGTTCGGACACACCATTACACTGTGGTGTTCCAGGTGGCGTGAGTAGTGAAACTATTTCACATTGTTTTTATTGAAGGCCAAACTCGCTAACTCAAATATTTTACCTCTACGATCATACCGTAGAAACTCTTATTTTCTTGTTACGATGATTCTCCACTTCACTCTGAAATTCTTTGAACTTTTCAAATGTTTCAGATTTGTGCTTCATTAAGTAGATATACCCATATCTGCTTAAATCATCAGTGAAGGTCAGAAAATAACGATACCCGCCGCGAGCTTCAACACTCATTGGTCCGCATACATCAGTATGTATGATTTCCAACAACTCTCTTGCTCGCTCCACAGTTCCGGAGAACGGAGTTTTAGTCATCTTGCCCATGAGGCATGGTTCGCAAGCACCAAGTGATTCATAATCAAGTGATTCCAAAAGTCCATCACTATGGAGTTTCTTCATGCGCTTTACACCAATATGACCTAAACGGCAGTGCCACAAATAAGTTGCACTATCATTATTAACCTTGCATCTTTTGGCTTCAATATTATGAATATGTGTATCACACGATCGAGATCCAACAAACCATTTTCATTGGGTGTATGACCATAGAAGGTTTTATTCATGTAAACAGAACAACAATTATTCTCTAACTTACATGAATAACCGTATTGCAATAAACATGATCAAATCATATTCATGCTCAACACAAACAGCAAATAACACTTATTTAGGTTCAACACTAATCCCGAAAGTATAGGGAGTGTGCGATGATGATCATATCAATCTTGGAACCACTTCCAACACACATCGTCACTTCACCTTTAACTAGTTTCTGTTCATTATGCAACTCCCATTTCGAGTTACTACTCTTTATCAACTGAACCAATATCAAATACTTAGGGGTTGCCATGAACACTAGTAAAATACACATCTATAATCTGTATATCAAAATATACCTTTGTTCATTTTGCCATCCTTCTTATCCGCCAAGTATCTAGGGCAGTTCCACTTCCAGTGACCATTTCCTTTGCAGTAGAAGCACTTAGTTTCAGGCTTGAGTTTAGCTTTGGGTTTCTTCATGGGAGTGACAACTTGCTTGTCATTCTTCTTGAAGTTTCCCTTCTATCCCTTTGCCCTTTACTTGAAATAAGTGGTCTTGTTAACCATCAACACTTGATGCTCTTTCTTGATTTCTACCTTCGCCGATTTCAGCATTGCGAAGAGCTCGGGAATTACTTTCGTCATCCCTTGCATATTATAGTTCATCACGAAGTTCTACTAACTTGGTGATAGTGACTAGAGAACTTTGTCAATTACTATCTTATCTGGAAGAATAACTCCCACTTGATTCAAGTAATTGTAGTACCCAGACAATCTGAGCACATGCTCACTGGTTGAGCTATTCTCCTCCATCTTGTAGGCAAAGTACTGTCAGAGGTCTTATACCTCTCGACACGGGCATGAGTATGAAATACTAATTTCAACTCTTGGAACATCTTATATGCTCTGTGGTGTTCAAAACGTTTTTGAAGTCCCGGTTCTAAGCCGTAAAGCATGGTGCGCTTAAACTATCAAGTAGTCATCATACCGAGCTTTTGTCAAAACGTTCATAACGTCTGTATCAGCTTCTGCAATAGTTCTGTCACCTAGCGGTGCATCAAGGACATAATTCTTCTGTGCAGCAATGAGGATAATCCTCAGATCACGGAACAATTCCGCATCATTGCTACTAACATCTTTCAACTTGGTTTTCTCTAGGAAAATAAACCGGGAGCAACATCGCGAGCTATTGATCTACAACATAGATATGCTAATACTACCAGGACTAAGTTCATGATAAATTAAAGTTCATTTAATCATATTACTTAAGAACTCCCACTTAGATAGACATCCCTACGGTCATCTAAATGATCACGTGATCCAAATCAACTAAACCATGTCCGATCATCACGTGAGATGGAGTAGTATCAATGGTGAACATCTTATGTTGATCATATCTACTATATGATTCACGCTCGACCTTTCGGTCTCCAGTGTTCCGAGGCCATATCTGCATATGCTAGGCTCGTCAAGTTTAACCCGAGTATTCTGCGTGTGCAAAACTGGCTTACACCCGTTGTATTTGAACGTAGAGCTTATCACACCCGATCATCATGTGGTGTCTCGGCACGACGAACTTTCGCAACGGTGCATACTCAGGGAGAACACTTATACCTTGAAATTTAGTACGGGATCATCTTATAATGCTACCGTCGTTCTAAGCAAAATAAGAAGCATAATAAGATAAACATCACATGCAATCAAAATATGTGACATGATATGGCCATCATCATCTTGTGCTTTTGATCTCCATCTCCAAAGCGCCGTCATGATCACCTTCGTCACCGGCGCGACACCTTGATCTCCATCGTAGCATCGTTGTCGTCTCGCCAACTATTGCTTCTACGACTATCGCTACTGCTTAGTGATAAAGTAAATCAATTACATGGCGATTGTATTTCATACAATAAAGCGACAACCATATGGCTCCTGCCAGTTGCCGATAACATTACAAAACATGATCATCTCATACAAAACCGTATAACTCATCATGTCTTGACCATATCACATCACAACATGCCCTGCAAAAACAAGTTAGACGCCCTCTACTTTGTTGTTGCAAGTTTTACGTGGCTGCTACGGGCTTAGCAAGAACCGTTCTTACCTACGCATACAAAACCACAACGATGTTTCGTCAAGTATGTGCTGTTTTAACCTTCACAAGGACCGGGCGTAGCCACACTTGATTCAGCTAAAGTGAGAGAGACAGACACCCGCCAGTCACCTTTAAGCAACGAGTGCTCGTAACGGTGAAACCAGTCTCGCGTAAGCGTACGCGTAATGTCGGTCCGGGCCGCTTCATCTCACAATACCGCCGAAGCAAAGTATGACATGCTGGTAAGCAGTATGACTAGTATCGCCCACAACTCATTGTGTTCTACTCGTGCATATCATCTACGCATAGACCTGGCTCATGATGCCACTGTTGGGGAACGTAGTATTTTCAAAATTTTCCTACGATCACGCAAGATCTATCTACTAGATGCATAGCAACGAGAGGGGAGAGTGTGTCTACGTACCCTCGTAGACCGAAGGCGGAAGCGTTTATCAACGCGGTTGATGTAGTCGTGCACCTTCACGATCCGTCCCGATCTTGTACCGAATGTACGGCACCTCCGTGTTCAGCACACGTTCAGCTCGAAGACGTCCTCGCCTTCTTGATCCAGCAAGACGGGCGAAGTAGTAGATGAGTTCCGGCAGCACGACGGCGTGGTGACGGTTGTTGATGAAGAACAATCTCTGCAGGGCTTCGCCAAGCACCACAGAAACTAGACGGAGGATAAACTAGAGGGTCGGGGTAGCCGGCACACGGCTTGGTGTATCTTGATGTGTCTTGGGTGCTAGCCCTACCCCTATATTTATATGTTGAGCCCTGGGGTCGAAACTTGGAGCAAAAGCCTCCTCAAAGTCGGTTTTGCCCGAAAGGAAAGAGTCCCACTCGGACTCCAGGGCTAGACGCCAGGGTTCCCGGCGTCTACCCCCTAGACGCCAGGGTTCCTGGCGTCTAGCCTCTGGTCTCCGCAAAACTTCCTTTTGCACTTTCCTAAAGCCTCGTGGGCTTTCCCCTTTGGCCCAAATAAAGTGTTCTCGTACCCAAACATTTCGGGAAACATCCGGAACCCCTTCCGGTGAATTCCGAAACCCTTCCGGAGGTCAAACACTATTATCCCATATATTAATCTTTATCTCCGGACCATTCCGGAGTTCCTCGTCATGTCCGTGATCTCATCCGGGACTTCGAACAACATTCGGTCACCAGCATACATAACTCATTCAATACTATATCATCAACGAAACGTTAAGCGTGCGGACCCTACGGGTTCGAGAACTATGTAGACATGACCGAGACACTTCTCTGGTCAATAACCAATAGCGGAATCTGGATGCCCATATTGGCTCCTACATATTCTACGAAGATCTTTATCGGTCGAACCGCATAACAACATACGTTATTCCCTTTGTCATCGGTATGTTACTTGCCCGAGATTCGATCGTCGGTATCATCATACCTAGTTCAATCTCGTTACCGGCAAGTCTCTTTACTCGTTCCATAATACATCATCTCGTGACTAAATCATTAGTCATTTGCTTGCAAGGCTTATTATGATGTGCATTACCGAGAGGGCCCAGAGATACCTCTCCGACAATCGGAGTGACAAATCCTAATCTCGAAATACGCCAACCCAACAAGTACCTTTGGAGACATCTGTAGAGCACCTTTATAATCACCCAGTTACGTTGTGACGTTTGGTAGCACACAAAGTGTTCCTCCGGTAAACGGGAGTTGCATAATCTCATAGTCATAGGAACATGTATAACTCATGAAGAAAGCAATAGCAACATACTAAACGATCAAGTTGCTAAGCTAACGGATGGGTCTTGTCCATCACATCATTCTCCTAGTGATGTGACCCCATTGATCAAATGACAACTCATGTCTATGGTTAGGAAACATAACCATCTTTGATCAATGAGCTAGTCTAGTAGAGGCATACTAGGGACACTCTGTTTTGTCTATATATTCACACATGTACTAAGTTTTCGGTTACTACAATTCTAGCATGAATAATAAACATTTATCATGATATAAGGAAATATAAATAACAACTTTATTATTGCCTCTAGGGCATATTTCCTTCAATAGTGCCAAGTGCCAGTTGTTGTTTTCTGCATGTTTTTTACATCACAGAAAATCAATATCAAACGGAGTCCAAACACCGCGAACCTTTTTGGAGATTTTATATGGGCTAGAAGACACCCGATGGGCTGAAGCAGCACCTGGGGGGTGCCCCGAGGGGGCACAACCCACCAGGGTGCGCTAGGCCCCCTGGCGCGCCCAGGTGGGTTGTGCCCACCTCGGTGGCCTCCCGCACTGCCTCTTTACCCTATAAATTCCCAAATATTCTGAAACCCTTCGGGGTAGACCTAGATCAGAAGTTCCGCCGCCGCAAGGCTCTGTAGTCCACGAGATCCAATCTAGATCCCTTTCCGACACTCCGCCGAAGGGGGAAATCATCACCGGTGGCCATCTTCATCATCTCGGCGGCCACCATGATGAGGAGGGAGTATTCCACCCTCGGAGCTGAGGTTATGTACCAGTAGCTATGTGTTCTCTCTCTCTCTCTTTCTCTCTCTCTCTCTCTCTCTCTCTCTATCTCTCTCTCTCTCTCTCTCTCATGTTCTTGATGGCACGATCTAGATGTATCGGGGGCTTTGTTAATATAGTTGGATCATATGGTGTTTTCCCTTCTCTATCTTGTGATGAATTGAGTTGAGTTTTCCCTTTAAGATTTGTTTGGATTGAATACTTTTATGGATTTGAGAACACTTTATATATGTCTTGCAATTGAATACTCGTGGTGACAATGGGGTATCGTATTGATCCACTTGATATATGTTTTGACACTCAACTTGCGGATTCCTGAAGTGACATTGGGGTAATCTATGCATAGGGGTTGATGCATGTTCTTGTCTTTGTTTCTCCGGTTTTGGTGTTATCTTATTACGAACTCTTGATAGATCGATCGGGAAGGATAACTTTATGTTATCTTAGTACGAACTCTTGAAAGATCGATCGGAAAAGATAACCTTGTGTTATTCTAGTATGAACTCTTGATAGATAGATCGGAAAGGATAACTTTATGTTGTCTTAGTATGAACTCTTGATAGATTGAACAGAAAGAATAACATTGAGGTGGTTTCATTGAGGGGTGGTTATATGATCCAATTATATTAGCATCGTTGAGAGATTACACTAGCGAAAGTACGGACCCTAGGCCTTGTTCTTAAGCATTGCCATACTGTTTATGCTCAGTTTTGTTACTTGCTACCTTGCTGTTTTTTTATTGTTCGCACTACAAAAATCAACATCTACTATCAATATTACACTTGTATCACCATCTCTTCACCGAACTAGTGCACCTGTACAATTTTCCATTGTATTTGGTGTGTTGGGGACACAAGAGACTTTTTATTATTTGGTTGTAGGGTTGTTTGAGAGAGACCATCTTCATCCTACACCTCCTACGGATTGATAAACCTTCGGTCATCCACTTGAGAGAAAATTGCTACTGTCCTACAAAACTCTACGCTTGGAGGCCCAACACGTGTCTACAAGAATAAAGTTGCATAGTAGACATCAAGCAGTAGAGGAGCTCGCCCCCGCCACCGGCCGCTTGCACGCCTGTGTGCCCTTCCTCACCCCAGCCGTGCGCGCCACAGCCGTGACGCTCGGATCTCGCCCCGCCCCACCGCGGCAGAAGACCAAGCCGGCGGATTCGCTCCTCCGCCCGATTCACCGCCACCCAGGCCGCCTCTCGCCTTCACCCGCCCTCGACGCGCATGGATTCCCGCATTCGCTCAGGTACCGACGGATCTGCTCTTTCGCATCCTCTTCTTCCTCTCGCCCCCGGATTTCCCGCTCAGATTCGCTTCTCCCTCCTCAGATGGACGCGTAGGACGCGCTGGGCTTCTGGAGGACGACGCCATCCGCTTCATCTTCGACGAGGATGTGGCCGCCCGGGTAGATGATGATGGCGACACCGGTGCGAGTGCCTTCGATAGGTCGCTCATGGAGCTCCGCGTCTTCCAGGAGGTCTTCTCAGGGCGTCGGGGCAGAAGGAGGGTGATGTCTGGTGAGGCTTTGCTTCTCTCCATACCCTCTATTCCACAATGTTTTTCGTTCTACATACATGCACTGGTTCCAAACAAGATAGGTAACGCATTTCTGTTATGAAGATCTAGGATGAACTACCTACCAGTGAAAGATCTGTGATATTTTCTCTTTTCCTCATTGGGATACTATGGACATATATTGTACAACAACAAAACATAAATCTGTTGCACTAGTTTTTTTTGTTGCTTACATAAATAAAAGCATGCATACTGCAATGTCGACTTGTTTGTTTCATATGATTATATATTGCAGTATATGTTCTGTTAAAATAGGTCTCCGAGACACGATTTTTGCTACTGTATTAATAGAGCGACATGTTTTTTTAGCGTTTTGTTCTCAAGTCAATTCATTAATCTCAATCAAGTGACTAAAGTAAGATTGTTTTCTAACTAGGCTTGCTATTACACTATTTCTCTGTTCTATACCATGTACAAACTTTCTATGCGTTAAGGTGTTCAAAGTAGCATATCACAATATTTTGTATTTCCTAAATCTCATGTAAATAGTGTATATGTTGTAAAATTCTATCACTATGAAAATGGCTGATACCTGATATCATTGCCCTTTATTCACTTTGTATTAATGTTCTTGGATGATTTCCTGGTTGTAACCATGTGTCAATATTTGTAGAATACAGATTTTTGTGATGCTTTAGGTGATCATAATCAACAAAGAAAGCAATCTTTCATATGGAGTTATAATTTATTTATCTGATTAGTTAGTATTGGAATGTTTGAGCTAAATCATGCCACCTTTGATCTGAATGCGCATATGTTCTAATGGTTATCTAGTTGTCATTCATCAATATGATAGATGCTTACAAGTAGCTTTTGATTCTTGCTCGATTTCTCAAGTCAGCCATAAACTTGATATATCACAATTTGATGATTCTTACATGGCAGGCTTCTGAACTCTGTGAAATTTCAGTGAAATGTAGATGATAAATTCCTTGTTACCATTGAATGTCACCATGTTCCGGATGTTGCCTACGAAGTTGCCATCAGGAGAGTCGACGAAGAACCTAAACAGCAGCCTCAAAAGTTTATATGTTATGTTGATGTAAACTGGATTGTACTACTTTTTAACCTTGTTGTGTGATATACTTAGTGAATCTATGTTGTAAATTATCATTAGACGATGGATTTGTAAACTGCTATGTTGTATATAGACACATAATTTTCTTGAGAAAAATATATACATACAGATGGCCGCCTATTGCGTGAACTGTTTGAAATTACTTTCTCTTTGGGCCAAAATTGGCTAAAATATACTGTGTCAAAATTGGGCCGAAAGAAATTGGTTGCGCCGTACTTAAATTGTGCCTACATTCGTGACGATTTCTGTGACGAAAAGTAGTATCCACGTAGGCAGCCACATCATTCCAACTGGTGAATCAAAAATCCAACATGGCGTCAAACTATGACGGCTTGTTCCGTCATATTGGTTTGGGCCTAGGCGGGCTTGGGGCAGATCCATGATGGTCAAGACCGTCAAGGAAGACATGATGTCAAATTATGACGCGATATACATGACGGACTTCAGGTCCGTCATGCATGGGCACCCATGATAGTTTTCCACTAGGGGTGGACTAACGAGCTGCTCGGCTCGTTAAGCTCGTACTCGTTAAGCTCGTGCTCGTTAAGGCTCGGCTCGTTAAGATTAACGAGCAGAAAACCCTACTCGGCTCGGTTCGTTTAAAGCTCGTTAAGCTCGTGAGCACTCGCGAGCGCTCGTTAACAGACTATAATGTGCTACAATCTACATTGTGAGTGCATATGTGTGGTTTTTAAGATGAATAATGGTGGCTACGAAAAGAAATACACTAATTTGTTGCCTCCTATGTTTATTAGATTGAATAGGAGAGCTAAGGTGCTACAAAAAAATTTCCACGTAAGATGAAATATGTGTTGTGTTGTTACAAACGAGCTTAACGAGCTACTCGTGAAACTCGTTAGCTCGCTCGTTAAGCTCGTTAAGCTTGACGAGCTAAAATGAATGATTGGCTATGTTCATTAAAAAGCGAGCTACGAGCTTAACGAGCCGAACTATCGAGCGCTCACTAAGCTCGCGATCTACGAGTTTTTGGTCCAGCCCTATTTTCCACTCATTTGTGACGGACGAGTACCGTCACGCATTAACAGATTTCTTGTAGTGTGTTGTTTCCTGAAAGTCTTGCAAGCAAACGATCTTAACAAGATCGACAATGGAAGCAGAATTAACAGCATTAGACACATCTGGTGTCGAAGCAGAATTGCTTTGAGATCTTTTGATGGACTTGCCAGTGGTTGAAAAGCCGGTTCCGGCTATCCTCATGAACTGTGATAATCAGACTGTTATTGTCAAGGTGAAGAGTTCAAAGGACAACATGAAGTCCAACAAACACATAAGAATGAGATTAAAAACTTTCAGAAAATTAAGAAACTCCAAGTGATAACGTTGGATTATATCCAAACGGCTAAGAATCTGGCAGATCCCTTTACTAAAGGGCTATCGTGTGTTGTGATAGATAATGCATGAGGAAGATGGGTATGAGACCTACATGAGGTTCCATGGTGGTAACCAAACATATGTGATAGGAGATCCCGTGAAGTACGATCTGAGAAACAAGTCAGTGGTGAACTGAGGACGTAACTTTACTAACACACTCCGCTGGAGATGCAATAATCTCAGAAATTGTATGGTAGGCTGACTGCTATCTTAATGTGTTCCAAAGCTTATACAAGCAAGATGCTATCCTACAAAGTGATCTTTGGAGGAACACACCTATATGAGCCCGACTATTGGTCACAGTCTATGAGGTTGGGGTGATCTCTAGTAAGCTCGTGAATAGACCAGGAGTGTGACTATCTCCACCTGACGGGTTAGCCTTCGGCGGTCTAGTCCTAGTAAGACATGTGGTGAAACTTCTTTACGCCAAATTGACAATTCAAGGCACAGTCCATTGTTCAATTATGAAGGAGTGTAGCTACTTGCTTTAGGTGGAGCCCGACCTTAAGAGGTCACCACTGAAATACTGGTATATCAAAACAGTGTTTGGAACAAAGGACAATGTGAGCCCTTGAGATCTGGTGGGGGATTGTTGAAATATTAGGGTGGGCCTAGGGTCCATCTAACAATTTCAGAAAATCTCTATGGGCCCATGTGGGCCTCCGCCGCCTCATCGTTGAGCTGCCTCCGCGCTCTTCTTCAGCAGCATTCACCGTCGACGGGGCCGCCCCCGCCCGCAGCCGCAGCCTCATGTTTGAGCTGTCGGAAACCCTGTCTCAAATCGCAAGAGAGAGAGGAGGGGGCACCCCGGCAGTGGATTTACTCTCAGTACATAATTTTGAGTAGAGGGATTGGAGGGTGACACATGGGAAGAAGAGGAGAGATACAGGCAGACGATGAGGGCAAAAGTGTCTAGGGTTCTTCCTGCGGACTCAGCGGCAGCTAAGTAGTACTTGCTCCGTCAACATAAAGTTAGTACAAAGTTGAGTCACTTATTTTGGTACGTAGGTAGTATTGTAATACCTCGGGATTGATTCACTCTAGCTATTCTGGTTTTGATCCGGTTTTTTCCTGATTTTCTTGTGTTCTTTTTCGTTGTCTTTTTATTTTCTTTGTATCTTCCCAGTTATCTTCGGTTCTTTTGTTTTTGTCCGTTTTGTGTTCGATAACCGTGGGGGGAGCATGTACATACTAGATTGGTGCATTTGGTGCAATTTCTAGCCATAGCACTGGTCATTTGCAGCTGCCACTGATCATTGGTAGTTGCACTTTGATGAAACAACCAATGATCATTGCAATTTTGCTTGTTCTCGTCCACTAAATTGACAAGGTCGTGAAGATGGAGTGGGACACCCCCGGCAGAGGGGCGCATGTCATGCCAGGCATCGAGGATGCCGATGACATCATCTCCACCAATCGCTGGCTCAGGAGGGAGGAGATGTCGAGCAGGTTAGCCGCCATGAGCTAGCCGTTGGGCGGAGGCCTAAGGCTCGGCCACAAGGAGGGTGCACGGGAGCCGGTTAGGTTCTATGTGTAGATCAACGACGAGGAAGAGATCGCCATGTCGGTCATCCCGCCTGTCTTTAGGACGGCGATGGAGAAATGACTAGTCCTCAACCCTCCTTGTGTCGTCGGCCTCTTTGCCAACAAGTGGTGTGAGTTCTGAGTGTAGGTACAGACATTTCGGAGGCAGATGGTGCCCGAGAGCGACTGAGACTACTTGTTGCGACGGCACACAATCATCCATGGTGACTTTGCTTGTCCCGTGGCTCTCTGGGCTAGGCTTGTTCGTCTGAACTTACTGCGAAAATGTATATATTTTGCTCACGGGGCGTGTAGGGGCATGGGATGCCCTTGATGTCTTAAACTTATGGTCTAATTAACTATTTAACTTATGGCCTAATTAGGTATTATGAACTACTCCCTCCGTTCCTAAATATTTGTCTTTCTAGAGATTTCAATAAGTGACTACATACGAAGCAAAATGAGTGAATCTACACTATAAAATATGTCTACATACATCCGTATGTATAGTTCATTTGAAATGTCTAAAAAGACAAATATTTGGGAACGGAAGGAGTATTTAGCTATTGTTCTTATTTCTATTATTAATTTTGTTATGTTTCTTATGTTGCGAAGTGATGCATTTGAATGGTAAGGCATGCCGCCACAGGGTGAGTAGCACAAATACAGGCAAACAAACAACAGGTCCTAATCTTGATTTTTGGCTAACGATGCAGGCAACCAAACACGCCCCATCTAATGTTGGCAATTTGCCCAGGCAACCAAACACACCCCAGTGGATCCAATGTTGGCAATTTGCCATGCTGCGCACATTCCTAATACTGCCTTCAACAATCAATAAGTGCACCTTGTAAATTATAATCAGGAACATTTTATACCATAAAGATAAATAATTTGAACAACGGACCATTTTGATCAAGTAAAAGTAGAAATCATCTTAAAACTTAAATTTAGGGAAGAAAAGCAACAGCTGCAAATTGTAACATAACCATTCAAGATACACAACTAGAAGATACTGTCTCCAAACTCCGTCCGGTGTTACAAGTCCAACGATTCAAGAGCTAATAAGTACACTAGAAAGAATGGAATGAAGGTGTGAGATGTAGTAGGCCTATGTAGAAGCACAAGACTCAAGGATGGCGCGGCCAAGTTTGCGTCTCCATTAGGGTAACACGGTCTTATGCCTGCCTGCATTTCTAAGAAGAGCAGCAGCTTGTCTTCTGTTCGACAGGTTGCCCGCGGATCTGCACAGTAGCTGGGCGAGCGCTGTTTGCGGCTGGCTGGCTCGCCATCCTGGAAACCAAGATGTTTTATCCATCATTATATGCTCTTTCTATCAGGTGTATAGAACAACACCATGAGGAATAACATAACACAGCTAACAGCAACATGCTAAAGAGTGTAGGGCAATTTTGGTTAGGATACCAGGAACAGAGTATCAATGAGCAGTAAATAAACTGGAAAATGATGTTGGTTAAAAGAAGTGGACTGGTAGGATGGCCTGTGCTAATTAAACTGTCTGGGAACACACACCTGTCCTTGATTGAAGCAGACATAGCCATGAAAGCCTGCTCAACGTTCAAGGCATTCTTTGCACTGGTCTCCATGAATGGGATGCCAATCTCATCAGCAAATGCCTGCATACACCAAATGTAAACACAAAGAGCAGAAAGAATGCTTCAGCAGATATGAGTAAAGCATAAGATACCTTCGCTGTCTCATATGATACAACTTTTTTGTCAGTGAGATCAGATTTGTTCCCTACAAGAAGCTTGTTCACATTCTCACTAGCATAGCGGTCAATCTCGTTCAACCACTGCTTCACATTGTTGAAGCTGTCCTGGTCTGTCACATCATAGACAATCTGCAACGGAGTTTGTATATATGTAACAATATATAAAAAGTGGAACATTTATGCACATTAAATAGCATGTGGAAAATGAAATTAAGATTTCGCATAAACAAACTCACAATGATCCCATGAGCCCCTCGATAGTAGCTGCTAGTAATAGTTCTGAAGCGTTCTTGGCCAGCAGTGTCCCACTGATAAAATTAAAGGTCAGAGAGAGGGGTTTAAAGAAAAGGAAATGAACAGCTTATATCACTAAATGTAACGTGTCCACACAAAAGGAAGAATCGCCAAATGCCAACAGTAGGTGCAGCATGAGCTCCCGCACCGTCCAAGTATTTAAGTGAGATACTATCAGGCTACTATCTTAAATATGATGTTCAAAATGGAGTAAATCTGCTTGTTATATATAAGAAACATCTTGAAAGCATGATTCTATATGCAGAAGAAGACAATCAATATACATTTAATGGTCTAAACTAATTTAAATGGATGGAACTACAAAAATCCACAAGGTGAAAAGTGGCTGTGCGACTGTCTACATATTCAGGCATACTAGTGTTTCTGTTTCCTGTGTACTGACCTGAACTAACAACCGCATAAGTACTGAATGTGGCAATGGTATATAAAATCCAGCAAACTCCACAAAATAAAAAATGTGTCCCCATAATGTCTTCTATTTTGTCAAATCTGGATTCAATGGTACATGCATACCGGACAAAGAAAAGGTATGCAGATCAAATAACCACAAGAAAGAATAGACTCACGATTTGCAGCTTCATAGTCTTTCCATCTTGCTCCACGGTACGTATTTTCTATCGACAAAGTTGGAAGAAAACAAGGATCCAAGTTTAATTAAGGTAGCCAGAACATTATCACTCAGACCAAGAAAGTAAATATACTTACAAAATCAACACCAATAGTACTGATATAACTCTCCAGGTATGAGTCATCCTGCCAACAGAGTCAATAATGTTAAGGGAGGCCAGAGTAAACGAACTACTAACAAGACTATTATGGAGATCCTCTCCATGTTGTTAAGAAACAGTAGCTACCGACAATGAACTCCTTATTCATATTAAGTTGTGGTAGTTTTTGAGAGATCATACAGTTTACTGAGGCTACAAACAAATTGACAGATTCTATGATATCCTGAAGACAACTTTACATCTAACTTTCAAGAATAAGATGCATATTAGAAAAGGGAAGACCGAGAAAAGATGGTGAACAAATCATGCTTTAGATAAGAATTCTTACAGCAAATCTTAAGAGAAGGCATGACTTGCCAACACCTGAGTCTCCGATAAGCAGAAGCTTAAAGAGATAGTCACTGCCATGTCAAGTAACAGGATATTAGCCTCAATCAAATGTACTTACTATACGAAATAAACAAGTAATGACAACATTTACATGGCAATAATACCAAAATGAGACATAGTCATTATATGCATGCTTAGAAGTTAGAAATTGAGCAGAAATACAAAGATCAATAAATTTAAGATAACTATACCAAAAATTGGATAGAATCAACATCTTGAGGCTAAGAAGTTTGTGCATTAATTCATAGACAGATATTCTGGTATTCTATACACGTAATATTCAGTATAAATTTGATTCAGTTGTAGTACAGCAGTGCACGTTAGAAAATTTATATAGAGAGATAGAAAAAGGAAGCTGAATAGATAAGTAACAGTTTCCAATGGTGAAGCTACGCTACACAACAGCTACAACACTAACCAAGAGAACGATTCCGTGAATGATGATGTACATTCATAAGGTACAGAAGCAATACTGGAACATGTGCACAATACAAAAACATCACCAATCGGATCGAGCAAGCATCCTATTGTGCTTGTAGAATGTACATAAGGATGCACTAAGCATCATAGGGTCACACACACCACCAACATGCCAACCAACAATTCTTTGTCCATTAAACAACGAGAAGTGTTTTCAGAGTTCTCAGAGCGGCCATAGGCCTAGCTATGGGTTCATCACAGCTGGGTCCTTCCTACTTGTCATCGTCACTGAAGCCATCTCTGAATTATGTGGGGAAAAATCATCTGGTACAAACAACCGTGTATTGTGTGTGCATCTAGCATGCAACATTCGCTCCACCACACAACCATCCTTATCCCAACTCCATCTTCCTGCCCTGCACAGAGGCCATCTGTCGCGGCCTCTCGCTACCCTAATGACCTCTCGCCGGCGATTCGAGCCGGAGGAGGGCGCGTCGGTGACGCGATCGCACGCACCCAAGGAAAATCTTCCTACACGAACGGTACTATCCCTACGCTTTTTCCCTACTAGCATGGCGGAAAATCGTGGCCGCGGTCGAAATCCGCCGGATGTAAACGGGGGCTAAGAGTCGCATCCGAACCGAATCCCACGAATCGACGGCAGCAGGCGCCAGATCCAGCGAGATCCCCCAATCGATTCGACCAGAGAGGGAGGGAGAGGAGAGGCGGGAGCGAGCGATGTCCTTACTACTCCGGATTCATGGCGAGATCGGGATCCTGCCGCGGGGCGCTCCGATCTCCGGGGAGGGCGCCGGCGCGGGACGGGTGGTGGGGTGGGGATCGAGCTCGACGACGACGACGACTCCGCGGCCTGCCCGAATCTGATCTCACGGTTATTTTCTAAGAAGCCTCGAAGTGGGGAATTCTCAGGCCGTCTGCCTGCGGACGGGTGTGTCGCCGCCAGGTGGGCCCCGATGGTCGGTCGTGTGCACGTGCCGTGCGTGTTCGCTGCCCTCTCGCTCTCGCACACCGCCGTATCCTTTCACACCGGCCATTTTTTAAAAAGAAAGTAAAAAAATTGTCCTGCCCTACGTAAACTAATATAAGAGTGTTTAGATCATTTATATTAATTTACGAAGAGAGTACAATAGAGTTGTCTAATTTAAAATCAGACGATGCCCGTTTGCAATATGACCGTGTGTGGTCTACTTCTAAAGCATGAATCTCCGTGACCATCCAAATATGTCTCAACTAGACCTGACCATGGACAGCCCGGCCCGGTCGGCCCGACCTTGTCCACGGGCCGGGCTCGGGCCTAGATTTCAGGCCCGGTGGCCGAGCCGGGCCCGGGCCCGTCATTTTTGCACATTAGCGAAGGGGCCGGGCCCGAGGCCCGTCGGGCTTTTGCATGTTCGGGTCGGGCTTGGGCCCGATTTTTAGGCCCGACGATCGGGCCGGGCCGGGCTCGGGCCTAGGTTTTTTGCACCGGGCTTTGGTAGGCCCGGCCCGAGGTTTGGCCAGGTCTAGTCTCAACCCATTATAACCACAAATCAGCCCATGGATCGCAATATCGCAAAGAAACCCCTTTGAAAATACATCGATAATCAAATATGTCTCAACCCATTATAACCACAAATCAGCCCATGGATCGCAATATCGCAAAGAACCCCCTTTAAAAACACATCGATAATTCAGCAACCCGTGAATAAGATAATCGTCCATCAAGCAGCAGCTGACACCTTCTCTATGGTGTCATTCTTCTTACTTTTGCTCCTCAAAGGTTTCTTCTTCAAGATGTCAGAACCATGGTTAAAGCTAACCCTCTTGCTCTTGCCCCTGGTTGCTTTCTCCTTCATAAGGCAACCACCCGTCAACAGAGGCGAAGCATGCATCCCACACATCGTCTGCAGCTCGTGCAAGATCTACATCACCAAAATCAGTGATCTATGGTGGAGGCATTGTATGTAAGTTATACTTTAGCTACTCCAGCGACATATACTCGGTACTGAATGGTGACAATTCTATCAGACCCGCAACAAGAGTCTATGAGAATGCACGTTTTTATGCCGCAATTTTCCTTATACTTTGTTTAACCACTGTCCAAGGAAGGCCAATATGGCAGATGATCTATTATAGTTAGCTACTTCCTCTGTCCCAAAATATAAGAACGTTTTTAACACTACACTAGTGTCAAAAATGTTCTTATATTATGAGACGGAGGGAGTAGTAAAAAGCAGAAGGCTCCAATACGGTACTACTTTAACCTGGATGAGGCTGCTGATTTTCTAGTTATATAATCTACTACAAGATGATGTATCCTTACGTGCCAAGTAATGAAGCAAAAGGTGAAGACCCAAGACTTCATGCGGACAATGACCTCCATAGTGTTACAAATAATAACTGATCAAATTTACAAATTCAGGGTGCACACTTCATTGAAATGCGCGACGGCCTGAAAGCATACTCGTAGTTAACTTTTTTACAAAATGATGATTCAGGAGTCAACCATATTACAAGATCAGATAATCATACTCCAATTACCAAAAAAACATCATATTCCCTCTTTGTTTGTCTCTCGTTGAGGAAAGAAAAAAGAGAATCCGGTTATCATATAATATTGTTAGCAGCGAAACCGTATAGATACAGATCAAGTACTATGACCACCAGTGTCACCCCAAGTTAACCATAGAAACAACTGCGAATGTAAGAAGATATTCATCCAAGTTACACAATTCCAGAAGGCAGGTACACTAGAAAGAAAAGAATAATGATAACAAGTAAAAACAAATAAGAAAACATGTATAAAGGCGATGGAGCATCATCAAGTTTGCATGGTTTTCTAAGAAGAGCAGCAGCTGGTCTTCTGGTCGACAGGTTGCCCGCGGATCTGTACAGTCGCTGGGCGAGCGTTGTTTGCGGCTGGCTGGCTCGCCATCCTGGAAACATAGGTCAATGTTTCAGTAAGTTCTTCATCTAAAGTTCATAGACTAGCACACAAATATAAACCATCATGAATGCAAGTTTCAGTCCGGGTCCAAACCTATCCTTGATCGAAGCAGCCATGGCCATGAAAGCCTGTTCAACATTCAGGGCGTTCTTTGCACTGGTCTCCATGAATGGAATGCCAATCTCATCAGCAAATGCCTATATATGTACATAAAATTAAAGACAGATAGCAGTGAGAATGCCTTCGGTGAATGGAAGGTTGGGATCTGCAGATTGTGAAGTGAACAACTAACAAAACAATGTTTCCGTAGAGGATACCTTTGCTGTTTCATATGGTACAGCTCTTTTGTCAGCCAGATCACATTTGTTCCCTACGAGAAGCTTGTTCACATTCTCACTGGCATAGCGGTCAATCTCGTTCAACCATTGCTTCACATTGTTGAAGCTATCTTGGTCTGTCACATCATAGACGATCTGCAATACCATTTGAATATTCCCGTCAAGCCATCATAAATGTAAATTTGTAATCTGACTAAATGAAGTTTGCATAAGCGGACTTACAATAATCCCATGGGCCCCTCGGTAGTAGCTGCTGGTAATAGTTCTAAAACGTTCTTGCCCAGCAGTGTCCCACTGAAAAAGAAGTTTGCAGAATGAAGGGGTTTAATAACTTTGAAAAGGATAATACTATCCTGTATCACTGCAACTGAAGTGGGAGATGAAAAACAGAGGAATTGCCCAATCCAATCGACTTCAACTAACAATCATGATTTGCATCCCGCAAAATAATAGTGGTCACTGGGAGAACTATGCCTCAATGAAGTTTTACAGATTATCAATAAAATCATAACTCAATGGTACTTGCACAGGCATGCTTTGTTACTAGTAACAGCATGCATATCAAGTAAATCACGAGATAAGCTAGACTCACAATTTGCAGCTTGATTGTCTTTCCGTCCTGCTCCACAGTCCTTATTTTCTGTCAACATTTTTCAAAGAAGTTACGTTTGATAGAAGAAACTGTAGCAGCCAAAAAACACTATGCAGAAAGTAAAAGTTCTTACAAAATCAACTCCAATAGTACTGATGTAACTATCCAGGTACGAGTCGTCCTGCCAAGAGAGTCAAAATATTAAAGAGGTAAACAAACAAAGTAGCACAGGCAAATTTAATACTCAAGGGCATACTACAATATAGGCCCTGTTTGGTTCGGCTGTGGATTTCTAAAAGCAGCTGTGAGAAATCTGCTGTGGAAAAACAGCTTCGGAAAATCTGATGTGAAAAAGATGTATGTCATTTGGCAAACCAGCTGATACAGCTTTTTCAGATTTTGGCCCACAGCGGAATCAAATTTTGGAAAGCACGTCCTGGGCTGCTTCCGCTTTTGGTTCAGATTTTGGCAGCGGATTTCTGGAATTGGATTCTGCTGGGTTCGCCTTTTGGTTCAGATTCTGCTGCGCGGCAGCGGAATCCGTCGATAAAAGCTGAACCAAACAGGGCCATAGTATATAGGGATGCCCATCATCTTGTGGAAAAATGTACTAGCTACCAATAATGAAGTATTCACGTTGAACAATCTAAATTCAAACAATTGTGAATAATGATTCAGCTTACACATCCTATAAACAAAATGGTCAACTCCATGATCTATCCATCAACTACCTAAAGTTTAACATTAAAACCCATAATATGTAGACAGGAAAGAGATAGCAAAATGAATCATGTTTGAGATAGAGATTCTTACTGCAAATCTTAACAGAAGACATGACTTGCCAACACCTGAGTCTCCAATAAGCAATAGCTTGAAGAGGTAATCACTGCATGGTCGAATAAGAGAATGTTAGTCTCCAGCAAACACAGTGCGCAGAGAATAAAACAAGTAGTGGTGACATTCCCAAGATGATAAAAAAAAGGTCAGCCCGCTACACGTGGCTCCCGCTTGCGCAGGGTCCGACCACTTTCAAAGATGATAACAAGATACAATAACTATGTCCAGGCTTGGAAGATTGAAAATAAATTAAAAGAGAAATGCATTCAAGATAATAACACACAAGAATTAGATGGAATAATACTGTCATGCTCAGGCAACTAAGCAGCGACAGATGAAGAGATATAAAAACAGCAGCCAAAATGTCAGTTTTGCAAGGCTAATAAGATCCCTTTGATCCCTATGCACTAGTGTGTGATGGAACGTAAAATAGTTCCCCTTGCAGAATTAAGATGTAATGATATTGTAACATTGAACGAGTGAAGTACAACCATAGCTACAGCAGTAACCGAGCTTACAGGTACATCAGCCCATGACTGTCACAGTTACACAAGATGAACAGACGAGCATTTGGTCGTGCTTGTAAATAAAGGATGTTAAGCAGACTGGTGCGCTCTACAAACATGCGAATCCGATCAATTGACCCATAATAATTTAGCCTAACATAACAGTATCAACAACCAGAATACTCTGCATCTGCACATTTTTCTTCCTTTTTTGGGAGGAAAAACATGAGGCTCAACAAAATGATAGCGGACCTAGAGACGGTGCAACCGTGCAAGTGATGTTAGCATGCATAGCCCACCAAAACCAACCTATCCTCCTTGCGCAACCGAAATCTGCCCTGTTCTTTACTGCCGTTAGATAGTACTGGAAACACCAATCAAAATGACCGAGTAAAGGAAGTACATGTACCCAGCGAACAATTTCGCATCGAATTTCACCTAATTTGAAGGAACATGAACTCGCCTAGAAACGAACCCTCGCGGACGCGATCCAGACCAAGGAAGAAAAAAAGGCGACGATTCTGCTGGGATCGAGAGTCAACTCTCCCCCGCGCCAGATCCGGCGAGATCTCGTCTCGGCCTAAAAGCCCCGGCCCCGATCGGAACTGCTGGGGGCGGAACCGGGGATGGGGGGAGGGAGGGACTTACTACTCGGGATTCATGGCGGGATCTCGCTCGCGGGCAGGGGGGTGGGGATGGGGATCCGCTTGTCGGCGGGGATCGAGATCGAATCCTGGGCGGAGGGCGGAGGCGGGCGGCCTCACGACTTCCCCGAGTTGTTGGCGTCTCGCTTCTCCCGTGAATCAATCAAGAATGCGCTGGGAAAGGACCAGGCTCCAGCAGGCCAGCCCGATTTTAGACCAACTGCCCAGACGCGTGGAAACCTCCTCTCTTTTTTTTTTTCTCGTCTTCAACAACGTCGCACGTGCTTCCCGTCGGTGGGTGGTACCATCTCGTTGTTCTACGATTTTTTTTTTAACATCAGTACAGACACAAGTGTTCTACGATGAAACTGGTGTTGATAATGCTTGCATATGGTACGGCTTGGGCAGCTGCAATGCTGTACATCAAATCTGCATCAAAGATCCGATGAACCACGCGGTTGAAACATTTTTTCTTTTGTCATACAAAGTATATAATAAGGGCGTCTTCAAGATGGATCCATAAACCTCCCGCAACCAACCTTCCGGATCGGGACGTTCTGACCGCGGAAGCCATCCAACGTCGGCATGATGTATCGATCCACGGAGCGGCCCGGATGCGATTTCTTCCGCAAACCGAGACGGACGTGGGGAGGCTTGCGGGAGTGCGAACCGATCCCAGGCCCGCTTCTGATCGCCCTGACAAAAAAAAACATCTCGCGCTTTCCATCACATGCCTCGCGCCGCTTGTCGCACCGCATTCATACTGCCCCAGAGCATGCAGCGGCCGACATTGATGCCGTGATTTGACCGGACGGGAAGGCGGAGCGGACGGAAGCGACCTCTCGAGCGTCGCGGTCGCTTCAATGCCGAGAAACCAACTCCGTCCGCTACGCCGCATTGAAGCGGGCTGACCGCATCTCTGCATGCCCTGGTCGTGGCTATTTAAGCCACACTCCGGCGTCGTCCAGATCCACACCCTCCAGAGCCCGCACCGTCCTCTTCCTCTCTGAGCCCAGTGGCGATGCCCAAGTCCTGATTCTCCACGCCGGCAGGCGGCACTAGTGGAAGTTCATCAAGAGGCTCCGTCAGATGGGTCCGGCTCCACCAGCACTGGTGCACGTGAAGGAGGAGCCACCCTCCCTGTCGTGCTACGTGCCATTCAAAACGTTTTTGACGTCCCTGGTTATAAGCCGTAAAGCATGGCGCACTAAACTATCAAGTAGTCATCATACCGAGCTTGTCAAACGTTCATACCGTCTACATCTGCTCCTGCAATTGATATGTCATCTAGCGGTGCATCAAGGGCATAATACTTGTGTGCAGCAATGAGGAAAATCCTCAGATCACGAAACAAGTCCGCATTCATTGCTACTAACATCTTTCAACTCTAGGAACATATCAAAAAAAACATAGGAGAGCTATAACGCGAGCTATTGATCTACAACATAATTTGCAAATACTATCAGGACTAAGTTCATGATAAATTAACGTTCAATTTAATCATATTACTAAAGAACACCCACTTAGATAGACATCCCTCTAGCCATCTAAATGATCACGTGATCCAAATCAACTAAACCATGTCCGATCTCACGTGAGATCGAGTAGTTTTCAATGGTGAACATCTTATGTTGATCATATCTACTATATGATTCATGCTCGACCTTTCGGTCTCCAGTGTTCCGAGGCCATGTCTGTACATGCTAGACTCATCAAGTTTAATCCGAGTATTCTGCATGTGCAAAACTGTCTTCCACCCGTTGTATGTGAACGTAGAGCTTATCACACCCGATCATCACGTGGTGTCTCGGCACGACGAACTTTCGCAACGGTGCATACTCAGGGAGAACACTTGTACCTTGAAATTTTGTAAGGGGTCATCTTATAGTGCTACCATCGTACTAAGCAAGATAAGAAGTATAATAAGATAAACATCACATGCAATCAAAATATGTGACATGATATGGCCATCATCATCTTGTGCTTTTGATCTTCATCTCCAAGGCACTGTCATGATCACCATCATCACCGGCGCGACACCTTGATCTCCATCATAGCATCGTTGTCGTCTCGCCAACTATTGCTTCCACGACTATCGCTACCGCTTAGTGATAAAGTAAAGCAATTACATGGCGATTGTATTTCATACAATAAAGCGACAACCATATGGCTCCTGCCAGTTGCTGACAACTTCACAAAACATGATCATCTCATACAATAACGTATAACTTATCATGTGTTGACCGTATCACATCACAACATGCCCTGCAAAAACAAGTTAGACGTCCTCTACTTTGTTGTTGCAAGTTTTACGTGGCTGCTACGGGCTTAGCAAGAACCGTTCTTACCTACACATACAAAACCACAACGATTTTTCGTCAAGTATGTGTCGTTTTAACCTTCACAAAGACCGGACGTAGCCACACTCGATTCAACTAAAGTTGGAGAAACTGACACCCGCCAGCCACCTGTGTGCGAAGCACGTCGGTAGAACCAGTCTCGCGTAAGCGTACGCATAATGTCGGTTCGGGCCGCTTCATCCAACAATACCGCCGAATCAAAGTATGACATGCTGGTAAGCAGTATGACTAGTATCGTCCACAGCTCACGATCCGTCCCGATCTAGTACCGAACGTACGGCACCTCCACGTTCAGCACACGTTCAGCTCAATGACGTCCTCGCCTTCTTGATCCAGCAAGACGGGCGAAGTAGTAGATGAGTTCCGGCAGCACGACGGCGTGGTGACGGTTGTTGATGAAGAACAATCTCTGCAGGGCTTCGCCAAGCATTACAGAAACTAGACGGAGGATAAACTAGAGGGTCGTGGTTGCCGGCACATGGCTTGGTGTATCTGGATGTCTCTTGGGTGCTAGCCCTACCCCTCTATTTATATGTTGAGCATTGGGGTCGAAACTTGGAGTAAAAGCCTTCACAAAGTCGGTTTCACCCGAAAGGCAAGAGTCCTTCTCGGACTCCTCGGCCAGACGCCAGGAACCCTGGCGTCTGGCCCCTGGACTCCGCAAAACTTCCTTTTGCGTTTTCCAAAAACCTTGCGTGCTTCCCCCTTTGGCCCAAATAAAGTGTTCTCGTACCCAAACATTTCGGGAAACATCCCGAACCCCTTTCGGTGAATTCCGGAACCCTTCCGGAGGTCAAACATTATTATCCCATATATCAATCTTTATCTCCAGACCATTCCGGAGTTCCTCGCCATGTCCGTGATCACATCCGGGACTCCGAATGACATTCGGTCACCAACATACATATCTCATTAAATACTATATCGTCAACAAATGTTTAAGCATGTGGACCCTACGGATTCGAGAACTATGTAGACATGACCGAGACATCTCTCCGGTCAATAACCAATAGCGGAACCTGGATGCCCATATTGGCTCCTACATATTCTCCAAAGATCTTTATCGGTCGAACCGCATAACATCATACATTGTTCCCTTTGTCATCGGTATGTTACTTGCCCGAGATTCGATCATCGGTATCACTATACCTAGTTAATCTCGTTACCGGCAAGTCTCTTTACTCGTTCCATAATACATCATCTCGTGACTAACTCATTAGTCATTTGCTTGCAAGGCTTATTATGATGTGTATTACCGAGAGGGCCCAGAGATACCTCTCCGACACTCTGAGTGACAAATCCTATTCTTGATCTATGCCAACAACACAAACACCTTCGGAGACACTTGTAGAGCATCTTTATAATCACCCAGTTACGTTGTGACGTTTGATAGCACACAAGATGTTCCTCCGGTATTCGGGAGTTGCATAATCTCATAGTCATAGGAACATGTATAAGTCATGAAGAAAGCAATAGCAGTAAAACTATACGATCATAGTGCTAAGCTAATGGATGGGTCTTGTCCATCACATCCTCCTCCTAATGATGTGATCTCGTTGATCAAATGACAACTCAAGCCTATGGCTAGGAAACATAACCATCTTTGATCAATGGTGATGCGGGGTCAACCCGATTCTAGGCCGATCTTTCACGAAAAGGAGGGATCCCGCGAGGAACGCGATGAACACGGGGACGAACAAGGAGAAATCACAAGGGAAAACGCTCAAGAACAAGTCCAATCACACATCCACTAGACAATCAAACACACAAGATCACAAGGTACATGAACAACAAAGGGAAAGATACAAGGTAAAGTTCATCTCCGTGAGGAGGTCTTGAATCCGCGAAGGATCTTCCCGTTTAGGGGTCTTGAATCCGTCGTGGCTCTTCTCCGTAGAGGGGTCGCAGTCTCCTAGGAGTAGAACCACTAAGATGAGCAAAGCTCTAGTCTAAAATGAGCTATCACATTTGCTAACCCTAAAATGGTGGAGGTGGAGGAGTATATATAGTCTAGTACACGAAGGGGTAAGTAGATGGGGGGATACATGGGCCTCGGGCCCTGTCCATGCGCGCAGGCAGGCGCTGGATGTCCGGCTCGGGGCCGGATGTCCGGGCTCTCATGAGACGCCGGATGTCCGGGGCGGTCGGCCGGATGTCCGGGCTAGCGGGGCCAAGCCTCGGGTGCGGTTCTGTTGCTGGCGCCGGATTTCCGGGCTGAAGGCCGGTCGTTCGGCGGCTGCTGAGGCGCCGGATGTCCGGGCTGGCGCCGGATGTCCGGCAGCTATAACTTCAGCCGCTCTGTCTTCTTCCGTCTTCGCTTCCATGCTTCCCTCGCTGATGGCGTAGGTGTTCCTTGGCGCTTGCACTCCTCCTCGTCGTCTGTGAAGCTCCGATGATACCTATGCATGCACATGAGTGGAGTGTCAAGTAGTATACCATCCTCGAAGGGGTCAAGTGAACACGTGTAAAGGAGATTATTCACCTTTATGTATGAGAAGTAGAGGTCGCACGTGTCACTTGCCAAACGGACTCTTGACATGGTGATGTCCTTAGGATGCTCCGCATCATCCCCTCCCCCTTGGAAAAGATCCGACCTCGGATCGAAAGCCAAATCACCATGGGAAAGAGATGGCGTCGCCATGTCAAAGCGGTCGATCACCAAGCACTCATCATCTTGAAGCTCGAAATGGGCACTCTCCAATGTCGCACCATCTAGTGATTCCTTCAAAAGGAGCAAGGACAACAAACACTTGGAAAAACAAATGTGGTTAGCGGTAGTGCAAAATCAAGCATTCAAGAGGTGATTCACCCAACAAGTGTTGTCATCAAGCATATCATGTGGTGTGACAAAGGATTGTGAGATGGCATGTAAGCATATGAATTGGGCGCAATCAAGGTCATCATGGAAACAAGCATGTAAATGTGAGGTAAAGATGCACATATGTGTGACAAGAGAGTAAGCATCTACCTCAAAGTTGTAGCAAGCATGCATAAAGCGCTCAATGAAAGGTCTATGGTAGGCATAGGAATCATTTACAACACCACATAAAATGAAGTGTCTACACACATGAGTCAAGTGCAAGACAATCCAAGCATAACGTGCATAGGGTGTAGTGAAAGTCGTGTGGCACTCAACACAATAGAAAGAGCAATTTTTCAACATGTGTGAGGCAATCAAGTGAAGCATGTGACAATCAATGGGACATGGCATATGTGAAGAGATGACATTGTTGCAACCAAGCATATGATAGGGACAAGTAATACACAAGTCGGATGCAACACACAAGGCATATATATCATGAAGCATGGCCATGTGGCAATGGGAAGTCGAAGCAAGATCACCAACATGTGCGCAATCAAGTGGTCTAAGATGACCAAGAAGTCTCATGGTGCAAGCAACACATGTAGTATGATACACAATATTCATGCTCATGGTTTTGTGGTTCCCGAAAGAGAAGGATATCACCTTGAAAGCGGGTCCTTGTGCGTCCTTCACAATGCCGAAGCACAAGCAAGTGTGATGTAGAATTGTCGTGGTAGAAGGGGGTTCGCTCTCAAGAGCTCGAATGGTCTACTCACGTGAAGTGGAAGTCGACACGATGTCCAAGTATCCTACACATGCACACAACAAAACAAAGAATGTATGCGCATGGTAGATAAACACATCATCCATCATGATGGTTCTCTTCTCTTGCACATAACCATTGGAACCAAAAGTGCATGAATAATATGGTGCAACAATGGCTATATTCATGTCACTAGGCATATGGTGCTGGTGACCCTCAACCGTAAGGGATCTGTTGCAGCGTTTTCGATAAGTAAGAGTGTCGAACCCAACGAGGAGCAGAATGTATTGATAAGCGATTATGAGCAAGAAATTACTGCAAGCACTGAAAGATAACTTTTAGGGGTTTTCTCGATATAAGCAACAGGAATGTAAAGGCAAGTAATGTAAAAGATGCTGAGAGTAACAAGTGGCCCAATCCTTTCTTAGCAAAGGAGAGGCCTAGCAACTGAACTTATAAAGACTAAAGCGTTCTTGAGGACACACGGGAGAGGTAGTCACGTGCTTTCGCCATATTCCGTATCGATACTATGATATGTGTTGATAAGTGTTGAGTGGGTGGATCTATGCTAGTGCACTCTCTAGACTAAGATGAATGCACTCTTATGATTAAACACCTTACAAGCATCCGCAAATACAAGATAGAATTTAAGGCAAAAGCCTAACCATAGCAATACAATCGAGGATCCATTATTCCCTTATGCAAAAGCGTGCGAACTGGGGTTCAGGTTTTTGTCACTCCGGCAACCCACCATAAGCATTCTTTATGCACAATGTATTCTCCTAGGTCCTTAATAAGGCGAAGTGTTGGGTGTTCGACTCACACAACACCACTAGTAGAATGACAACACAACTTAAGTATCAAACAACACATATTACTTCAACAACATATGACTACTAACAACAAGACTTTCCCCATGTCCTCAAGAACTAAGGTAACTACTCACAAGACATAAAAGAGATCATGATCAGTGGGGATAAATATGTGATAAACAATCTGGACATAATAATATTTCTCCAACAAAACTCAATAGCATTCACCACAAAGTAGTAATCAACACCGATGGAGTAGAGAGGATAGGTAGTACAAGTTACAACACGAGTTGCGATGGAAAGATGAGATTTGGATGAAGATGGAGATGGTGCTGGTGTTGGGGATGATGTTGATGATGATCTCGATGATGCCCGTGATGATGGTGATGACAATGGCGACGATCTCCCCTTCCGGGAGGTGATCTCCCCGGCGGAATCTGCCCGCCGGAGATGCCCTTTTCTTCTCAGCAGGTTTCCGCCTCGAAGCGGCGGTGGAACTCCGTAAAAAGTCCCGTGCCTAGGGTTTTCGGGGGACGGAGAACATATATGCAAAAGGGGGCGACCAGAGGTGGGCCAGGGGCTCCAGGCGCCCCCCGGCACGGCCAGGGGGGGCGCGCCCCCAGGCCGCCTGGGCACCCTGTGGCCCCCCTCTGACTCCCCTTTTGCGTGTCTTCGTTATTCGTCTGAAAAATACCTCCCGTCGATTTTCAGGTAATTTGGAGGTGTTCTTCTTCAGCAACTCAGTATCCACATTTTCCTGCTGAATCCTGCGTCTGCTGTTCCGGCACCGGAGAGTTGCAAACTGTGTAAAATAGACCAAAACAACATAAGAACATCATCATAACGTGAAATATATCAATGAATAAAGATGAATTACGATACAAAATAGTGATGCATTTTGGACGTATCAACACCCCCAAGCTTAGACCTCGCTTGTCCTCAAGCGAATATGAACTCGGTAAACCTGTCCACAAGTTTAGAGAGTGAAGTGTCGATAAATAGAATACGGACAAGAAGCATCATAGTCTCTTCACCAACTCAAATATCCTCAGCAGCAATCTTCAACTCATAAGGCTCTTATGAAAAAGTGTTAACACTTATATTCGAAAGTAGGACCAAGGAAACTCATTATATCATGGCAAACATGTCCTTTGGTCAAAGGACAACAAATAATTTTAACTTTTGCTCTTATATTTTGATGGGATTAATTGAAGATTTTTGAAATAACATGTTAGTAAGCAAGAAGTGAAAGTGTTAACACAAAGGAAGATATTTGCCTTAGCTGGGCATGACAAACAACTTACTTATCAGATGATAATGTCAACAAGGATATGATATGACAAATCTTAATGCAGCTTAATATGCATGAATCCTTATCAACATCAAATGTCTGCTCTCTTTGAGAAATAGAAGGAAGTAGGAATAACTGACTCAACTTAAAATTAAAAGATAGGCCCTGCTCTAGGGTAGTAGGGAAAACTCATGTGCTATTCTTAAATCAAACAGAATGAAAACAAGTTTTTGAGAGGTGCATGATTCGTCAACGAATGCTAATAGATAACTCAATTACTTCTTGAGCTGGACAAGTTTCGAGGAACGGCTCCCGTTTGAGGACGATAACATCATCTTATTCTCCTTTGTTTATCACTGCCAAAGTTTTCTGATTTCTCATGAACAAAGCGTGAAGGAGGGTTTGCTTGTTATATTATTCTTAAGCCGGGCGCACTCAATGCCAGTTCCTTTTCATATTATGGGTTTGCACATTATACATGCAATCCCGGGGTGAAGCTTGTCCAACTCAAAAAGGTCATGAATTAGCTACTACTTCCTCATGAGCTAAAGCAGAGGCACAAAATACAAGATTTTGAACTTTTAAGGATAACACATAAATTATATACTTTAGGAGGTGGTAGTGGAGTACCACGAGTAGGTAGGTATGGTGGACTCATATGGAAGGTATTGGCTTAAGGGTATGGACGCACAAGCAGAATTCCGCTTAGTACAGAGTTAGGCTAGCAAAGGTTTTGAAAGAGCACACAATTGATGATGACTAAGATGCAAAGCATTATAAAGCATGAACATTGAAATAAGCATAACACATCAAGTTGTCTTCCTTGTCAACATAACACTTCAAGCATAATGACATAAAGGTTTTGGCTATGTTGATACTTTAAGAAAATCATGCTTGTTGTTATGACCAAAGCTATATTTGCCAAGATTAAATAAAGTTTCATAGCCATACCTGACATAAGGTCAATACTCCCCATAAGAATCATCATATAAGATCGATTGCGTGAAGAGAATACCGAGTGCAGCAAAAAGGAACCGATAAACTTCTCATTAATATTCCATCATAAACGACTCCACACACACGGATACAATTCTTCTCCAAGGGGGTGATAGACCTCAATGCACACACCTATCTCATATAATAATCTCCCTAGACATGATACGACTCTACTTGACTTCTGAAAGACAAAAGGTAAAAGATAAAGATACCGGGCACTCCCCCAAGCTTGGAACAAGCCAAGGGAATGCCATTACCATGGAGATTTCACTCATCATCCTTGTTGGTGTTGATCAAGTAGTTCTTGGCGAAACTCTTCCATGGAAGGGGTTCTCCAGTCTCATATGAGAAGCTCGTCTCCTGGATCCTGCATTCAGCACCCAAACCCATGCGTAGAAACCTTAGTTCATACTCACAGTTCTGGTTATGTAGATCATTAATTTGCCCTTGTAGCTCTATAATTCTGTCTTCAGACGCGGCGATTCTTTCCCACATCTCCTTCATCTCCTTCAGGAAGTAGTTCTTCAGCTCGTTGGTGATGTCAAAGTTAGCTTCGACACCACGCTCGGTCATCTTCTTGTACTTGAAGACTTCTTGCTCCACTTCTTCCAGCCTGGCCTGGACGCTCCCCTCCTTGATAGGTCCCTTCAGATCTTCTTGATGAAGGACGCCTTCCTTCATCTGAACAACCTGAGGGTGCTTCTTCACCTCAGCGAGGTAAGGGTTGATGACGTTGACGACAAACACGTCCTTGGGGGAACTTGGAGAAGCCATGGCACCTAAATTTAGCTGAAAGATTTCCTGGCAGAAACAGGTCGAAGAGAAAACACGCGAAATCGCAAGATACGTTGCCGGAACAACCCGGGCAAATATATAGGAAAAATTTATGCACAGAAAGGAAGGTAACGGACCAAAGCGGGGTCGGAGACGGGCACCAGGGTGTCCAGGCGGCCTACCGGCGCGGCCCAGGGGGGGCGCCAGGGGGGCACCTGGACTCCCTGGTGGTCGTCTCCGGCTCCACTTCGACTCGGAATTTTACTAATTTTACAAAAACTCGTAATACGAAACTTTTATGATGGTTTGCGGTGTTTTCTTACCGTACTACATACCTTTTCTTTATTCTGCTTCTGCTAGCGTCTGAAACAGGGCTGCAACATGTTCTTCGTGGGTTGTTGTGTATATTATATTCACATCAACATCGACAGGGTCTCCTGCTATGTAATGCTTAAGTCTTTGCCCATTCACAACTTGAGGTTTGGTGCCTTCAAAATTATTAATCTTAATTGCACCAGACCGACAAACTTCTTCAATATGAAATGGTCCTTCCCACCTGGAAAGTAGTTTACCTGGAGAAAACCTGAAACGGGATCTAAACAACAAAACTTTATCACCAACATTAAATTCACGTTTCAAAATCTTCCTATCATGCCACCTTTTTACCTTTTCCTTGAACATTTTAGCGCTCTCGCAAGCTTCACTTCTCCATTCATCTAGAGAAGTCAAGTTCATGAGACGCTTCTCACCAGCTAGTTTTGGGTCAGCGTTAAGCTCTCTAACAGCCCAGAAAGCTTTGTGCTCTAGCTCTAATGGCAAATGGCAAGCCTTGCCATATACCATCTTATAGGGGGACATGCCCATGGGGTTTTTGTAAGCAGTTCTATATGCCCACAAAGCATCTCCTAATTTATTTGACCAATCCTTCCTATTTTTGTTTACTGTTTTCTGCAAGATCAACTTAATCTCTCTATTGGTGAGCTCAACTTGCCCACTAGTTTGAGGATGATACGGTGAAGCAATTCTATGATTAACATCGTATTTAGCCAAAGCTTTTCTAAAAGCTCCGTGCGTGAAGTGTGATCCTCAATCGGTCATGAGATACCTTGGTACACCAACCCTAGGAAATATTACATCCTTAAGCATTTTCAAAGATGTTTTGTGATCAACACTTTCAGTGGGGATTGCTTCAGCCCACTTGGTCACATAATCAACAGCTACTAAAATGTGAGTGTACTTGTGCGAAGAAGGAAAAGGACCCATAAAATCAAAACCCCAACAATCGAAAGGTTCAATCACTAGTGAGTAATTCATTGGCATCTCATTCCTTCTACTAATGTTACCAACTCTCTGACATTTATCACAGGCTAAAACATAATTTCTAGCATCTTTAAAGAGAGTAGGCCAATAAAAACCTGATTGAAGAACCTTATGTGCAGTCCTTTCACCGGCATGATGTCCTCCATAGGGACTATCATGGCACCGTCTGAGAATGTCCTTCTGCTCATGTTCCGGAATGCATCTTCTCACGATCCCGTCGGGACCTTCTTTGAAAAGATGTGGGTCATCCCAAAAGTAGTGCCTCAAATCATGAAAGAACTTCTTCCTCTGCTGAAATGTTAGACCTGGAGGCAAATACTTCGCAACAATAAAATTAGCATAATCTGCATACCAAGGGTCGGAAAGAGGTTGTATTTTTACAACGGCAAGTTGCTCGTCTGGAAAACTATCGTTAACTAGGATGGGGTCATGCGGTATATCTTCCATTCTTGAAAGATTGTCCGCTACCGGATTGTCTTCCCCTTTCCTATCAACAATCTGCAAATCAAATTCTTGAAGAAGGAGTACCCATCTGATAAGCCTTGGCTTGGCATCCTTCTTTGTCATAAGATATTTAATGGCAGCATGATCAGTATGAATAATAACTTTGGAATCAACAATATACTGCCTAAACTTATCACAAGCAAAAACTACAGCTAAGAATTCCTTCTCAGTAGTAGCATAATTTCTTTGAGCACTATCAAGGTTTTTACTAGCATAATGTATAACATTCAATTTCTTATCAACTCTTTGTCCTAAAACAGCTCGAACAGCAAAATCACTTGCATCACACATAATTCCAAAAGGTAAATTCTAGTCAGGTGGTTGTACTATAGGAGCAGTTATTAAAGCTTTCTTAAGGACTTCAAAAGCTTCCTTACAATTTTCATCAAACGCAAAAGGAACATCCTTCTGGAGAAGATTAGTGAGGGGTCCCGAGGTTTTAGAAAAGTCTTTAAAAAATCTTCTATAAAAACCTGCATGACCGAGAAAACTGCGAATACCTTTGATGTCCCTTGGATAGGGCATCCTCTCAATAGCTTCGATCTTGGCTTTGTCCACTTCAATTCCCCTTTCGGAAATTTTGTGACCAAGAACAATTCCTTCATTGACCATAAAGTGGCACTTCTCCCAGTTGAGTACCAAATTTGTCTCCTCGCATCTCTGCAAAACTTTATTAAGGTTGTGAAGACAATGGTGAAATGAAGTTCCATAGACGGAGAAATCGTCCATGAAGACTTCCATAATATCCCCGCAGAAACCATGAAAGATAGCATACATACACCTTTGAAAAGTAGCAGGGGCATTACATAAACCAAAAGGCATACGTCTGTAAGCATAAGTACCAAAAGGACAAGTAAAAGTGGTCTTCTCTTGATCGACAGTGTTAACATGAATTTGAGAGAAGCCAGAATAACCATCGAGATAACAAAAGTGGGTATTTTTGGATAACCTTTCAAGCATTTGGTCGATGAACGGCAACGGGTAGTGATCCTTCCTGGTTGCCTTGTTCAACTTCCTGTAATCAATACACATTCTATATCCAATAATAATTCTCTGAGGTATTAGTTCATTTTTATCATTAGGAACCATAGTTGGACCTCCTTTCTTAGGAACACAATGTACCGGACTTACTGTCAGCTATAGGGTAGATAATACCTGCGGCTAGAAGCTTGAGAATCTCAGTTCTCACGACATCCATCATCTTCGGGTTCAACCGTCGTTGATGATCAACAACTGGTTTAGCATCAGGCTCAAGGTTGATAGTATGTTGACAGATAGATGGACTAATTGTTGGGGAACGTAGTATTTTAAAATTTTCCTACGATCACGCAAGATCTATCTACCAGATGCATAGCAACGAGAGGGAAGAGTGTGTCTACGTACCCTCGTAGACCGGAAGCGGAAGCGTCAAGTGACGCGGTTGATGTAGTCGAACTTCTTCGCGATTCAACCGATCAAGCACCGAACGTACGGCACCTCCGCGTTCAGCACACGTTCAGCTTGATGACGTCCCACGAGCTCTTGATCCAGTTGAGCTTCACGGGAGAGTTTCGTCAGCACGATGGCGTGGTGACGGATATGATGTATTCACCAGCGCAGGGCTTCGCCTAAGCACCGCGACGGTATGACCGAGGTGTGTTTCTGTGGAGGGGGGCACCGCACACGGCTGGAACAATTCAACTTGTGTGTCTTTGGGTGCCCCCCTGCCCCCGTATATAAAGGAGCAAGGGGGGAGGCCGGCCGGCCCTTGTTTGGTGCGGCTATGGGTGCAATCCTACTAGGAATAGGATTGCAATCCTATTCCTAGTAGGAACTACCAAAGAAGGAAGAGAGGGAAAGGAAAAGAAGGAGAGGTGGCGCCCCCCAATCCTAGTCCAACTAGGAACCCTAGGTGGGGCGCCGGCCAGCCCCTATGGGCTGCCTCTCTCTTTTCCATAAGGCCCACTATGGACCATCCCCCCCTCGTAGGGGGTTCCGGTAACCCCCTCCGGCAATCCCGTTAAATCCGAAACTTTTCCGGAACACTTCCGGTGTCCGAATATAGTCGTCCAATATATCAATCATTATGTCTCGGACATTCCGAGACTCCTCGTCATGTCCGTGATCTCATCCGGGACTCCGAACTACCTTCGGTACATCAAAACTCATAAACTCATAATACCGATCGTCATCAAACGTTAAGCGTGCGGACCCTACGGGTTCGAGAACTATGTAGACATGACCGAGACTCATCTCCGGTCAATAACTAATAGCGGAACGTAGATGTTCATATTGGCTCCTACATATTCTACGAAGATCTTTATCGGTCAAACCGCATAACAACATACGTTGTTCCTTTTGTCATCGGTATGTTACTTGCCCGAGATTCGATGGTCGGTATCTCTATACCTAGTTCAATCTCGTTACCGGCAAGTCTCTTTACTCGTTCCGTAACACATCATCTCGTGACTAACTCATTAGTCTTTTGCTTGCAAGGCTTATTATGATGTGTGTTACCGAGAGGGCCCAGAGATACCTCTCCGACACTCGGAGTGACAAATCCTAATCTTGATCTATGCCAACACCACGAATACTTTCGGAGACACCTGTAGAGCATCTTTATGATCACCCAGTTACGTTGTGACGTTTGATAGCACACAAGGTGTTCCTACGGTATTCGGGAGTTGCATAATCTCATAGTCATAGGAACATGTATAAGTCATGAAGAAAGCAATAGCAGTAAAACTAAACGATCATAGTGCTATGCTAACGGATGGGTCTTGTCAATCACATCATTCTCCTAATGATGTGATCCCGTTGATCAAATGACAACTCATGTCTATGGCTAGGAAACATAACCATCTTTGATCAATGAGCTAGTCTAGTAGAGGCATACTAGGGACATACTGTTTTGTCTATGTATCCACACATGTACTAAGTTTCCGGTTAATACAATTCTAGCATGAATAATAAACATTTATCATGATATAAGGAAATATAAATAACAACTTTATTATTGCCTCTAGGGCATATTTCCTTCAGTCTCCCACTTGCACTAGAGTCAATAATCTAGCTCACATCGCCATGTGATTTAATACCGATAGTTCACATCGTTATTTGAATAACACCCATAGTTCACATAGCCATGTGACCAACACCCAAAAGGGTTTACTAGAGTCAATAATCTAGTTCACATCGCTATGTGATTAATACCCAAGAGTAATAAGGAGTGATCATGTTTTTGCTTGTGAGAGAAGTTTAGTCAACGGGTCTGTCACATTCAGATCCGTATGTATTTTGCAAATTTCTATGTCTACAATGCTCTGCATAGAGCTACTCTAGCTAATTGCTCCCACTTTCAATACGCATCCAGATTGATACTTAGAGTCATCTGGATTTAGTGTCAAAGCTTGCATCGGCATAACCCTTTACGACAAACTCTTTATCACCTCCATAATCGAGAAACATTTCCTTAGTGATCCAGTTACTAAGGATAATTTTGACCGCTGTACAGTGATCAACTCCTGGATCACTATTGTACCCCCTTGACAAACTCATGGCAAGGTACACAACATGTTTGGTACACAGCATGGCATACTTTATAGAACCTATGGCTGAGGCATAGGGAATGACTTTCATTCTCTCTATATTTTTCTGCCGTGGTCTGGCTTTGAGTCTTACTCAACTTCACACCTTACAAGTCAGGCAAGAACTCCTTCTTTCACTGATCCATTTTGAACTACTTCAAAATCTTATCAAGGCATGTACTCATCGAAAGTCTTATCAAGCGTCTTGATCTATCTCTATAGATCTTGATGCTCAATTTGTAAGCAGCTTCACCAAGGTCTTTCTTTGAAAAACTCCTTTCAAACACTCCTTTATGCTTTTCAGAAAATTCTACATCATTTCCGATCGACAATATGTCATTCACATATACTTATCAGAAAGGTTGTAGTGCTCCCACTCACTTTCTTGTAAATACAGGCTTCATCGCAAGTCTGTATAAATCTATATGCTTTGATCACCTCATCAAAGCGTATATTCCAACTCCGAGATGTTTGCACCAGTCCATAGATGGATCGTTGGAGCTTGCATACTTTGTTAGCACCTTTTTGGATCGACAAAACCTTCTGGTTGCATCATATACAACTCTTCTTTGAGATATCCATTCAGGAATGCAGTTTTGACATCCATATGCCAGATTTCATAATCATAAAATGCGGCAATTGCTAACATGATTCGGACAGACTTAAGCATCGCTACAGGTGAGAAAGTCTCGTCGTAGTCAACTCCTTGAACTTGTCGAAACCTTTTCGCAACAAGTCGAGCTTTGTAAACAGTAACATTACCGTCTGCGTCGGTCTTCCTCTTAAAGATCCATTTATTTTTGATGGCCTGTCGATCATCGGGCAAGTCAACCAAAGTCCACACTTTGTTCTCATACATGGATCCCATCTCAGATTTCATGGCCTCAAGCCATTTTGCGGAATCTGGGCTCATCATCGCTTCCTCATAGTTCGTAGGTTCATCATGGTCTAGTAACATGATTTCCAGAACTGGGTTGCCGTACCACTTTGATGCGGAACGAACTCTGGTTGATCTACGAAGTTCAGCAGAACTTGATGTGAAGTTTCATGATCATCATCATTAGCTTCCTCACTAATTGGTGTAGGAATCACTGGAACTAGTTTCTGTGATGTTCCACTTTCCAATTCGGGAGAAGGTACAATTACCTCATCAAGTTCTACTTTCCTCCCACTCACTTCTTTCGAGAGAAACTCCTTCTCTAGAAAGGATCCACTCTTAGCAACAAAGACCTTGCCTTCGGATCTGTGATAGAAGGTGTACCCGACAGTTTCTTTTGGGTATCCTATGAAGATTTACTTCTCCGATTTGGGTTCGAGCTTATCATGTTGAAAACTTTTTCACATAAGCATCGCAGTCCCAACCTTAAAGAAATGACAGCTTAGGTTTCTCGTCAAACCACAATTCATACGGTGTCATCTCCACGGATTTAGATGGTGCCCTATTTAACGTGAATGTAGCTGTCTCTAATGCATAACCCCAAAAGCGATAGTGGTAGATCGGTAAGAGACATCATCGATCGCACCATATCTAATAAAGTACGGTTATGACGTTCAGACACACCATTACACTATGGTGTTCCGGGTGGCGTGAGTTGTGAAACTATTCCACATTGTTTCAAATGAAGACCAAACTCGTAACTCAAATATTTTCCTCCACGATCGGATCATAGAAACTTTATTTTCTTGTTACGATGATTTTCTACTTCACTCTGAATTTTTTTGAACTTTTCAAATGTCTCAGACTTGTGCTTCATTAAGTAGATATACCCATATCTGCTCAAATCATTAGTGAAGGTCAGAAAATAACGATACCCGCCGCGAGCTTCAACACTCATTGGCCCACATACATCAGTATGTATGATTTCCAACAAATCTGTTGTTCGCTCCATAGTTCCGGAGAACGGAGTTTTAGTCATCTTGCCCATGAGGCATGGTTCGCAAGCACCAAGTGATTCATAATCAAGTGATTCCAAAAGTCCATCATTATGGAGTTTCTTCATGCGTTTTTCACCAATATGACCTAAACGGCAGTGCCACAAATAAGTTGCACTATCATTATTAACCTTGCATCTTTTGGCTTCAATATTATGAATATGTGTATCACACGATCGAGATCCAACAAACTATTTTCATTGGGTGTATGACCATAGAAGGTTTTATTCATGTAAACAGAACAACAATTATTCTCTAACTTACATGAATAACCGTATTGCAATAAACATGATCAAATCACATTCATGCTCAACACAAACACCAAATAACACTTATTTAGGTTCAACACTAATCCCGAAAGTATAGGGAGTGTGCGATGATGATCATATCAATCTTGGAACTGCTTCCAATACACATCGTCACTTCATCCTTTAACTAGTTTATGTTCATTATGCAACTCCCACTTCGAGTTACTACTCTTTAGCAACTGAACCAGTATCAAATACCGAGGGGTTGCTATGAACACTAGTAAAATACACATCAATAATCTGTATATCAAATATACCTTTGTTCACTTCGCCATCCTTCTTATCCGCCAAGTATCTAGGACAGTTCCACTTCCGGTGACCATTTCCTTTGCAGTAGAAGCACTTAGTTTCAGGCTTGAGTTTAGCTTTGGGTTTCTTCATGGGAGTGACAACTTGTTTGTCATTCTTCTTGAAGTTCCCCTTCTATCTCTTTGCCCTTTACTTGAAACAAGTGGTCTTATTAACCATCAACACTTGATGTTCTTTCTTTATTTCTACCTTCGTCGATTTCAGCATTGCCGAGAGATCGGAAATTATCTTCGTCATCCCTTGCATATTATAGTTCATCACGAAGTTCTACTAACTTGGTGATAGTGACTAGAGAACTTTGTCAATTACTATCTTATCTGGAAGATTAACTCCCACTTGATTCAAGTAATTGTAGTACCCAGACAATCTGAGCACATGCTCACTGGTTGAGCTATTCTCCTCCATCTTGTAGGCAAAGTACTGTCAGAAGTCTTATACCTCTCGACACGGGCCTGAGTATGAAATACTAATTTCAACTCTTGGAACATCTTATATGCTCCGTGGCGTTCAAAACGTTTTTGAAGTCCCGGTTATAAGCCGTAAAGCATGGTGCACTAAACTATCAAGTAGTCATCATACCGAGCTTTTGTCAAAACGTTCATAACGTCTACATCTGCTCCTGCAATAGGTATGTCACCTAGCGGTGTATCAAGGACATATTTCTCTGTGCAGCAATGAGGATAGTCCTCAGATCACGGAACAATTCCGCATCATTGCTACTAACATCTTTCAACTTAGTTTTCTCTAGGAACATATCAAAAAATAAACGGGGAGCAACATCGCGAGCTATTGATCTACAACATAGATATGCTAATACTACCAGGACTAATTTCATGATAAATTAAAGTTCAATTTAATCATATTACTTAAGAACTCCCACTTAGATAGACATCCCTCTAGTCATCTAAATGATCACGCGATCCAAATCAACTAAACCATGTCCGATCATCACGTGAGATGGAGTAGTTTCAATGGTGAACATCTTATGTTGATCATATCTACTATATGATTCACGCTCGACCTTTCGGTCTCCAGTGTTCCGAGGCCATATCTGCATATGCTAGGCTCGTCAAGTTTAACCCGAGTATTCTGCGTGTGCAAAACTGGCTTACACCCGTTGTATTTGAACGTAGAGCTTATCACACCCGATCATCACGTGGTGTCTCGGCACGACGAACTTTCGCAACGGTGCATACTCAGGGAGAACACTTATACCTTGAAATTTAGTAAGGGATCATCTTATAATGCTACCGTCGTTCTAAGCAAAATAAGAAGCATAATAAGATAAACATCATATGCAATCAAAATATGTGACATGATATGGCCATCATCATCTTGTGCTTTTGATCTCCATCTCCAAAGCACCTTCATGATCACCTTCGTCACCGGCGTGACACCTTGATCTCCATCGTAGCATCGTTGTCGTCTCGCCAACTATTGCTTCTACGACTATCGCTACCGCTTAGTGATAAAGTAAAGCAATTACATGGCGATTGCATTTCATACAATAAAGCGACAACCATATGGCTCCTGCCAGTTGCCGATAACTTTACAAAACATGATCATCTCATACAAAACCGTATAACTCATCATGTCTTGACCATATCACATCACAACATGCCCTGCAAAAACAAGTTAGACGTCCTCTACTTTGTTGTTGCATGTTTTACGTGGCTGCTACGGGCTTAGCAAGAACCGTTCTTACCTACGCATACAAAACCACAACGATGTTTCATCAAGTATGTGCTGTTTTAACCTTCACAAGGACCGGGCGTAGCCACACTTGATTCAGCTAAAGTGAGAGAGACAGACACCCGCCAGTCACCTTTAAGCAATGAGTGCTCGTAACGGTGAAACCAGTCTCGCGTAAGCGTTCGCGTAATGTCGGTCCGGGCCGCTTCATCTCACAATACCGCCGAAGCAAAGTATGACATGCTGGTAAGCAGTATGACTAGTATCGCCCACAACTCATTGTGTTCTACTCGTGCATATCATCTACGCATAGACCTGGCTCATGATGCCACTGTTGGGGAACGTAGTATTTTAAAATTTTCCTACGATCACGCAAGATCTATCTACCAGATGCATAGCAACGAGAGGGAAGAGTGTGTCTACGTACCCTCGTAGACCGTAAGCGGAAGCGTCAAGTGACGCGGTTGATGTAGTCGAACTTCTTCACGATTCAACCGATAAAGCACCGAACGTATGGCACCTCCGCGTTCAGCACACGTTCAGCTTGATGACGTCCCACGAGCTCTTGATCCAGTTGAGCTTCACGGGAGAGTTTCGTCAGCACGACGGCGTGGTGACGGATATGATGTATTCACCGGCGCAGGGCTTCGCCTAAGCACCGCGACGGTATGACCGAGGTGTGTTTCTGTTGAGGGGGGCACCGCACACGGCTGGAACAATTCAACTTGTGTGTCTTTGGGTGCCCCCTGCCCCCGTATATAAAGGAGCAAGGGGGAGGCCGGCCGGCCCTTGTTTGGTGCGGCTATGGGTGCAATCCTACTAGGAATAGGATTGCAATCCTATTCCTAGTAGGAACTACCAAAGAAGGAAGATAGGGAAAGGAAAAGAAGGAGAGGTGGCGCCCCCAATCCTAGTCCAACTAGGAACCCTAGGTGGGGCGCCGGCCAGCCCCTATGGGCTGCCTCTCTCTTTTCCATAAGGCCCACTATGGACCATCCCCCCTCGTAGGGGGTTCCGGTAACCCCCTCCGGCAATCCCGTTAAATCCGAAACTTTTCCGGAACACTTCCGGTGTCCGAATATAGTCGTCCAATATATCAATCTTTATGTCTCGGACATTCCGAGACTCCTCGTCATGTCCGTGATCTCATCCGGGACTCCGAACTACCTTCGGTACATCAAAACTCATAAACTCATAATACCGATCGTCATCAAACGTTAAGCGTGCGGACCCTACGGGTTCGAGAACTATGTAGACATGACAGAGACTCATCTCCGGTCAATAACTAATAGCGGAACCTGGATGTTCATATTGGCTCCTACATATTCTACGAAGATCTTTATCGGTCAAACCGCATAACAACATACGTTGTTCCTTTTGTCACCGGTATGTTACTTGCCCGAGATTCGATCGTCGGTATCTCTATACCTAGTTCAATCTCGTTACCGGCAAGTCTCTTTACTCGTTCCGTAACACATCATCTCGTGACTAACTCATTAGTCTTTTGCTTGCAAGGCTTATTATGATGTGTGTTACCGAGAGGGCCCAGAGATACCTCTCCGACACTCGGAGTGACAAATCCTAATCTTGATCTATGCCAACACCACGAATACTTTCGGAGACACCTGTAGAGCATCTTTATGATCACCCAGTTACGTTGTGACGTTTGATAGCACACAAGGTGTTCCTACGGTATTCGGGAGTTGCATAATCTCATAGTCATAGGAACATGTATAAGTCATGAAGAAAGCAATAGTAGTAAAACTAAACGATCATAGTGCTATGCTAACGGATGGGTCTTGTCAATCACATCATTCTCCTAATGATGTGATCCCGTTGATCAAATGACAACTCATGTCTATGGCTAGGAAACATAACCATCTTTGATCAATGAGCTAGTCTAGTAGAGGCATACTAGGGACATACTGTTTTGTCTATGTATCCACACATGTACTAAGTTTCCGGTTAATACAATTCTAGCATGAATTATAAACATTTATCATGATATAAGGAAATATAAATAACAACTTTATTATTGCCTCTAGGGCATATTTCCTTCACTAATCCCCTTAAGGTCATCAAGGGTGTAGCCAATTGCGCCTCGGTGTTTACGAAGTACTTCCAATAATCGCTCTTCTTCATATCCTGAAAGGTTAGAATTGATAATAACAGGATATACTTTCTTTTCATCTAAATAAGCATACTTGAGCGTATCGGGAAGAGGTTTAAGATCGAACACCGGGTCTTCTTTCGGTTTTGATAAAATTCCCAAAGGTTCAACCGGAAGGTTGTGCTTCAGGATAGCAGGCTGCCTCAAGAATATTTCATCTAGTTCATTTCTTTCCTGTATATGTAAATCATTCTCGTGGTCCTCCATGTATTGCTGCAAAGGATCATCAGGGGGAATAGCAATAGAGGCAATACTTTCAATAATTTTATCATCACTAGGTAAATCAGTACCACGAGGCTGCTTAGAGAACTTAGAAAAATTAAATTCATATGGCTCACCATCGAATTCAACAGAAACTTTACCTTTCTTGCAATCTATTATAGCTCCACAAGTTCTAAGAAAAGGTCTACCAAAAATGATGGGACAAAAATTGTCCCTAGCTGAACCAAGTACCAAAAAGTCGGTAGGGTATTTTACCTTCCCACATAGGACTTAAACGTCCCTCACAATTCCCATAGGAGAGATAGTTGATCTATTTGCAAGATGAATAGTAACATCAACTTCTTCAAGTTCACAAGGGGAAATCTCACCGATGATTTCTTCATAGAGTGAATAAGGAATAGCACTTGCACTCGATCCCAAATCGCATAGCCCATAATAATTGTGATCTCCTATTTTAACAGATACCACCGGAGTACCTGAAATTGGGCCTTTGTTCTTGGCTGTGACAAGGTTAGTGGAAACAGCACAAAAAGTTATATTGGAATCCAAAACATCATCAGTAACAAGGTCTTTAATCAATGCAACTCGAGGATCGACCCTGATCTGGTCCTCAGGTTCATCAACTCTTCTCTCACTTTTATTTATTATGCCTGTCACAAGAGAGTGCTCCTTTATCCTCGTGGGAAAAGGAGGCTGTTCATATATAACTGCAGGCAAAATAGGCTCAGCAACATAAATATCAACAGGTGGTTCTTTAAAAGGTGCATGGTGCTGGTCTTTCTTCTTTTTAAAAGAATCAACGTGAGAGGCAAAATTCTTACACAAATCAATCACTAGATGGTTATCAAGACCAATCTTAGAGCAAAAAGTATTGAAGTAATCAGTTTAATAGCTCTCAATATAATCATGTTCATAATTTATAGCGGGTTCAATACCTTTATCAATTTCCCAATCTTCAGTATTCCTCTGGATTCTTTCAAGGAGATCCCACCTTTCTTCAACACTCTTCTTCTGAAATACCCCACTAGAGGAGGCATCCAGCATCTCCTTATCCTGACGAGAAAGCCTGGCATAAAAATTTGTAAGTATAATTTCCTTGGGAAGCTTATGAATAGGGCATTTGAGCATTAGAGACTTCAATCTCCCCCGAGCTTGAGCAATGCTTTCTCCGTCACGAGACCTAAAGTTATATATATAATTCCTGTCTCGATGAATCTCATGAAGAGGATAAAACTTAGTATAAAAGAGAGACATAAGCTCCTGCCAGTCCAGCAAGTGTGGGTTATCGAGAAGCCCATACCAATCTGAAGCTTTATCTATAAGGGATACGGCAAACAATTTCCTCATGACAAACTCCCTCGATACACCTGCAAGCTTAAATAATGAACATAGTCGTGACAAATATAGCAAGTGTTCACCAGGATGTCTGTCTCCTGCATAACAATTAGCCAAAACATAATTGATAATGCCAGCTGGTATTTTATAAGGCACAATTTCAGTAGGGGGAGGATCAACCACCATAGGAGTGGGGTGTCTTCCCGCAAGCAACGCTCCAATAATAGGGTTATCCATAAGGACAAAGAGCAGCAATAGCAAAAATAAAAACAGAATTATAAAAAGACTTTCTTACCAGTTTCACTTTACCAATAGCGCTACGCTCCCCGGCAATGGCGCCAGAAAACGGTACTTGGTGACCCTCAACCGTAAGGGATCTGTTGCAGCGTTTTCGATAAGTAAGAGTGTCGAACCCAACGAGGAGCAGAAGGTATTGATAAGCGATTATGAGCAAGAAATTACTGCAAGCACTGAAAGATAACTTTTAGGGGTTTTCTCCATATAAGCAACATGAATGTAAAGGCAAGTAATGTAAAAGATACTGAGAGTAACAAGTGGCCCAATCCTTTCTTAGCAAAGGAGAGGCCTAGCAACTGAACTTATAAAGACTAAAGCGTTCTTGAGGACACACGGGAGAGGTAGTCACGTGCTTTCGCCATATTCCGTATCGATACTATGATATGTGTTGATAAGTGTTGAGTGGGTGGATCTATGCTAGTGCACTCTCTAGACTAAGATGAATGCACTCTTATGATTAAACACCTTGCAAGCATCCGCAAATACAAGATAGAATTTAAGGCAAAAGCCTAACCATAGCAATATGATCGAGGATCCATTATTCCCTTATGCAAAAGCGTGCGAACTGGGGTTCAGGTTTCTGTCACTCCGGCAACCCACCATAAGCATTCTTTATGCACAATGTATTCTCCTAGGTCCTTAATAAGGCGAAGTGTTGGGTGTTCGACTCACACAACACCACTAGTAGAATGACAACACAACTTAAGTATCAAACAACACATATTACTTCAACAGCATATGACTACTAACAACAAGACTTTCCCCATGTCCTCAAGAACTAAGGTAACTACTCACAAGACATAAAAGAGATCATGATCAGTGGGGATAAATATGTGATAAACAATCTGGACATAATAATATTTCTCCAACAAAACTCAATAGCATTCACCACAAAGTAGTAATCAACACCGATGGAGTAGAGAGGATAGGTAGTACAAGTTACAACACGAGTTGCGATGGAAAGATGAGATTTGGATGAAGATGGAGATGGTGCTGGTGTTGGGGATGATGTTGATGATGATCTCGATGATGCCCGTGATGATGGTGATGACGATGGCGACGATCTCCCCTTCCGGGAGGTGATCTCCCCGGCAGAATCTGCCCGCCGGAGATGCCCTTTTCTTCTCAGCAGGTTTCCGCCTCGAAGCGGCGGCGGAACTCCGTAAAAAGTCCCGTGCTTAGGGTTTTCGGGGGATGGAGAACATATATGCAAAAGGGGGCGACCAGAGGTGGGCCAGGGGCTCCAGGCCCCCCCCCCGGCGCGGCTAGGGGGGCGCCCCCAGGCCGCCTGGGCACCCTGTGGCCCCCCTCTAACTCCCCTTTTGCGTGTCTTCGTTATTCGTCTGAAAAATACCTCCCGTCGATTTTCAGGTAATTTGGAGGTGTTCTTCTTCAGCAACTCACTATCCACTTTTTCCTGCTGAATCCTGCGTCTGCTGTTCCGGCACCGGAGAGTTGCAAACTGTGTAAAATAGACCAAAACAACATAAGAACATCATCATAACGTGAAATATATCAATGAATAAAGATGAATTACGATACAAAATAGTGATGCATTTTGGACGTATCAGGTGCAAAGAGGTAAGACAAGCATGCTTCGCAAGAAATATGTCAAAATCTCCAAATAAATGCGAGAATGCTATGGGGGCAATCTCATTGGCAAGACTAAAATCATAGTTGCGCTCAATGCATGGACAATCATATAGCATGAGAGAGGCAACATGTGGAGACATGTGAAAACAAGCAATATCAAGAATGTGCAAAGCATGGCAATGGTTGACATCAACCGCATGAAAGGAGCAAGTATGAATCATCGGTGATGCAACATAAGCAAGCATATCAATCACGTCGTGCAAACTAGTGGAGCGAAGATGCAATACACTAGATGAGTTCATAGCAATCATGTCATGTGCGCCAATAGTAGGCATAAGCAATGCACACGACATATCACAAGCACAAGCACATATCAAGATCAAAGCATGATAATAGGCATGGGGTGCAAAGGAATCATGGAAATAACAAGTGGTATCTCCACCAAGCATGTAACACACATACAAGTATGAGAATCAATCATCATGTGCAATGCAAAGCATGGGTCACAAATGCATGGCAAAGGCATATAAATGAGCATATCATGCAAAGTGAACATGGCAAGATGGGCATAAGAGATATAATGGACAATAACCCATAAGCATGTGAGTGCCATGTAGAAGGAATGCGCGAAGTGTTTGCGCAAAAGGAGTGGTGGGAAATACAATCCACGATATCCCAAGTCATCGTTGCTCTCTAGAGCTCGTTTCATCAACTCATGCTCTTGCGAGGTTGACGAGTAAGTATAGGGACCTACACAAAAGACACACAAGCCAAAGAAATTGTGCACGTGGTAAATGTACACATCATCCATCATGATGTGTATGTGCACGTTAGAGTTAGCACAAGATAAGGAATGCTCAAAAAAATTTGAGGCACGATAGATAAATATGTCATCCATCATGAAAGAATAGTTGTCATGTATAGCACGATGGGGACACAAATTAGAGCAAGTATGTGGCACAACAACATCATTTGCATTCATGGGGAGCATATTGTGCACATAAGTATGGGGATCATGCAATGGATGGGATGTATCAAAATCTCCTAAAATGTATGAGGAAACTATGGGGGTCTCCTCATGAGCAATATCGAAAGCATAATATGGGGAAGTGGAACAATCTCCAAAACAATGCATATTCGAAGCTAGGTGTTGATGGCATGGCATATGATGGATATGATTCAAAGGAAGCATGTCAATATCATCACAAGGAAAACAAATGCCAATAACCATGGGCTTGTCATCTATGCCATATGTGCAAATTGGGTTTATCTTAATGGCATATGCATATTTACTACGAAGAGATTGCAAATGTAACATATGGTTGGTCTCATTCATAGCACATGACAAGTCAAGCGGATTGTCAAACATGATGTGACCGAGAGAAGTATCACATGAAATTCTATGCAACATGGCATCACAACTAATAGACTCGACATGGCAATCATCAAACTCATCATGAATGGGTAAATAATCGCATGGGGAAATCATACTAGCACGAACCATGGCAATAGGTGGATCAACATCATGCAAGCAATCAATGTCAGCATAGTCCACTAGTGGGACGAGATCATCACCTTCACCTTTGTTACCTTTCTCATTCCACTCATGTGGTGTAGGTGAGGTGGGAAAGACCAAATGGTGGTCATCATCTTCATCTTGTTGGAACCATGTGGGGGGTGCATCATATTCCACCATGGCCATCGTCTTGTCCATAGGAAGGACGAAGTCGTCGAGGATCGGCGCATCATCATAGATGGGACCTAGCACCAAATGAGAAGACACAATGGGAGTAGAGGTCAATTCGTTAGTGTAGGAAGTGGCCTCACATGCCGTATCAACCATCTCACTCTCTCTATGTGGTGGATCACTCACTCCCTCAAGGTAGGTGCACTCAAACTCACATATGGTGGAGTCACTCATCTCACTCAAGTGGTGGGAGTTGTGGCTCTCCTCACATGGGAATTGGGGCAGCTCATCATATATGGGGCTAGTGGTGAACTCGCTCTCACTCTCAATATGGTGGCACAACTCACTCAAGTCGCCATATGTCGCCGTGGCCGAAGGGAAAATCCCATGCTCAACCATCTCGTCATCATCGCCGTGGATGAAGGCTGAAGATGGCCCATCATCACTCTCGCCTCCAAAGATGGAAGCGTCATCCTTGCTCGTCACCATGTCGTTTGCCTCCAAAGCTTGGTCCTCGAATGGCTCCGTAGTTGTAGTCGTCGCCGCACCGTCTTGAAAAAGAGTCAAAGTGGACTCGGCATCATCAATGCCACAAAGAGGGATGGCGGTGAAGTTGAACATGGGAGCGTCGTCTCGGAGCTCGTCGGGCTTGGACATCATGGTGGTACTAGCCTCATGCTCGCCGTCTTGGATCTTGGTCTTCGAGAAGTGTGCTTGCGGTGGAGAAGCCTTGGCCTTCATGCGTTCTTGTTCCGCCTTGAGAGCACCAATGTAGTTGTCGTCAAGGGACTTGTAGTTCTCGAGGAAGATAGTCTTGTAGATGTCGTTGTGCAATCCCATCATGAAGTGGAGCTTCATCGAAATGGGGTCGTCCACGCCGGCTCGTCGTAAGACCATCTTCATCTCGTTGAAGTACTTGTCGATGGACTTGGATCCTTGTATGGTGTTCTCCAATTGGCGTAGAAGATGTTCCGTGTAAGTGGGAGGCACGAACTCTCGCCGCATAGCTTTCTTCGTCTTGGGCCAATTCACGCTGAAGCTCGTCGAAGGTGTGTGAAGCCACAATGTTGACGCGTTGTCGTGGAAGTTTCTTGTGGCGCACTTCACTTGATCTTCGTAGGGAACTTGATGTAGCTTGAGGTAGTCGTCCATCTTGCGCTCCCACTCGAGATACTCCTCGGGTTCTTGAGTCCCATACAAAGGAATGTCGAGGTCATAGTAGCTCGTGGAAGTCGTGGACTTGAGCTTGGGGAGCTTCTCTTGAGCATAAGCTTGGGGTGCTTGTTGGCGAAGATGCCGTATGTCCAAAGGCGAAGATGCCTTGAAGTCGCTTGGCGAAGATGCCAAGGTACATGGTGAAGTCGTTGAGCGGTTGTTGGAGTTGAGCTCTTGACCTTCACGTTCTTGTCGTTGATGGTGTCGATGCCGATGAGATCTTGCCGGAGATGGTAGCTCAGAAGGATGTGCACTTGAGCGTCGTCTCGAAGATGAGGAAGACCTCTTGCGGTTCTTGATGAGGGCTTTGAGCTCCTCCATTTGAGCATCCATGTTGGCGCACAAGTTGTTCGTCATGGCATCAAACTTGTCGTTGTTGTTGTAGACCGAAGTAGATGAAATGCTTTTCCTATCCATCACAAGACTCGAGCAAAGGTGAGTAGGAGATGAGATAAACAATACCAAGTTACCTTTTCCCAATGTTGAGGATGTATCCCGTTCCACTCAATGTGAAATGAAAGAATAGTGGAATTGGTACCGGACTTGTTCACTCACACCTATCAAGTAAAGCTTATCGAGTGGCTCGGTGAGGATAGTGGCACAAAAATTTGATGCAAAATGTTAGCAAGAGTCAATAATGTTGAAAGAGATTCACAAATTCGCAAATGTAACAAGTAGACCAATAGCAACATGTGGCACACGGAAACACACGCACGGATAGATAAATGTGGTTGTGCAACCAAGGGTTGAGCGGAAAATGTGGAATCCACGGAAAATGCTCTTGTCGCACAACACTAGAGAGACGCTAGCCGATTGCTCAATAGGCGGATACGAACTTGTGCACTACCTATATGAGACAAAATGTAGCGACTTCCTATCACAAGTATGCTATGTGTATGATGTTCCGGTGCTTTTAACACAAGATGATCCAAGATGATCGGATATGGCAATCTTATATGCAATGTGGTATGATGCTATGGCTCTTGCTTATAAACTTCTTTGCTTTTCTCCTTTGCTTAAAAGCTTATTCTCTCTTTTTTCTTTTTTTTGTATGGCCAAGATGCGAAATTCATAAATCAAGGTAGCAATTGTGTATATGCGGGAACAATCTTGTGACACAAGGGATGATATGATGATACCAATCTGATATGGTATGTATGCAATGGAAGGCGGATCGATGATCACTAATGTGCACAAGTAACGTTGCCGGCAATACTCAAAGGCTAGTCTCGATAGGCAAGTGACGCAAAATGGGCTAGGGGTTAACAATGCAATTGCAAGGGGAATATACAAAGATGTCGTCGAAGTTACCGTCCGATGATGATGATGAGATGCGGTGCTCTTGATGTAGACCCGTTCCTAATTAGCCGAAACACCTTAGGAAACGGAAAAACCACAACTCAAAATCTCAAGGACAAATATCAAATGGTGGTAGCGGCAATGCCGTGGTGGTTGCGGAAGTGGAATGATGGGCTATACACGATGTCAGAGTTGAAGTCACGGTCCCTAAGTAGCCGAAACACCTTAGGAGACACAAGCCACAACTCAAACAAGCTCGAACAAAATTGGGTTAAGTTTGGTTGGCTATGTATAATGGGCAATGGGTATGCGGAAGTGGTGGTGGTGGTTGATGAAGAAGCAATTGTCCCTAAGTAGCCTAAACACCTTAGGAGACTCAAATCACTACTCAAGCAACCACAAATGCTATGGGGATCAAAATGGTTAGGTTGCAGAAGTCGGTGGTGGTTATGCGGATGATATGGTGGAAGCCCTAGGCGAAGATGCCAAAATTCCAAAAATATGATGGAGTCAAATGATTATGGTGGTATTTTTGTGTTGTGGGGGATGTCAAGAGCTTCAAAACGAGCTCAAGAACGTCGAAATCGGAGTTCAGATGAATTAGTTATGGACAAAACGGTGAAACACGGGTGGCTGAATTCCCAGGGGTCGGACATCCGGGGTCGGGTCCGGAAATCCGGGACCTGATGTCTAGAACCACGCGGGATTTTGCCCTCCAGGGGCCGGATGTCCGGCCAGTGGCCCGGATGTCCGGCCAGTGGCCCGGATGTCCGGCCCGAAGATTCCAGATCGAGATTGGGACTTCCAAACTCGTTTGGGGGCGGAATTTGATGATTTTGGGGGCGAAATTTGAGCGATTTTGTGGAGGAAAGATGGGGAAACTCGGGGAAATGCTAGATCCACTTGAAACCAAGCAAATCCACAGATCAAAATCAACAAAATATCATCAAACCAACAGATCACAAAAAATTTTGGGGCTATTTTTGGTGGGGAATTTTCGAAATTGGGGAAGAACACAACAAAAACAAGCTAGAAAACAGTGGAGGGGGCTCCAAATTCGTGAGAAACCGTGGCTCATGATACCATATGATCACTAAACTAGGTGGGGGGCTCCAATTTCGTGAGAAACCATGGCTCTTGATACCATATGATGTGGGGTCAACCCGATTCTAGGCCGATCTTTCACGAAAAGGAGGGATCCCGCGAGGATCGCGATGAACACGGGGACGAACATGGAGAAATCACAAGGGAAAACGCTCAAGAACAAGTCCAATCACACATCCACTAGCCAATCAAACACACAAGATCACAAGGTACATGAACAACAAAGGGAAAGATACAAGGTAAAGTTCATCTCCGTGAGGAGGTCTTGAATCCGCGAAGGATCTTCCCGTTTAGGGGTCTTGAATCCGTCGTGGATCTTCTCCGTAGAGGGGCCGCAGTCTCTCCTAGGAGTAGAACCACTAAGATGAGCAAAGCTCTAGTCTAAAATGAGCTATCACATTTGCTAACCCTAAAATGGTGGAGGTGGAGGAGTATATATAGTCTAGTACACGAAGGGGTAAGTAGATGGGGGGATACATGGGCCTCGGGCCCTGTCCATGCGCGCAGGCAGGCACCGGATGTCCGGGCTCTCATGAGACGCCGGATGTCCGGGGCGGTCGGCCGGATGTCCGGGCTAGCGGGGCCAAGCCTCGAGTGCGGTTCTGTTGCTGGCGCCGGATTTGCGGGCTGAAGGCCGGATGCCCGGCGGCTGCTGAGGCGCCGGATGTCCGGGCTGGCGCCAGATGTCTGGCAGCTATAACTTCAACCGCTCCGTCTTCTTCCGTCTTCGCTTCCATGCTTCCCTCGCTGATGGCGTAGGTGTTCCTTGGCGCTTGCACTCCTCCTCGTCGTCTGTGAAGCTTCGATGATACCTATGCATGCACACGAGTGGAGTGTCAAGTAGTATACCATCCTCGAAGGGGTCAAGTGAACACGTGTAAAGGAGATGATTCACCTTTATGTATGAGAAGTAGACGTCGCACGTGTCACTTGCCAAACGGACTCTTGACATGGTGATGTCCTTAGGATGCTCCGCATCAAATGGGCTAGTCTAGTATAGGCATACTAGGGACACTCTGTTTTGTCTATGTATTCACACATGTACTAAGTTTCTGGTTAATACAATTCTAGCATGAATAATAAACATTTATCAAGATATAAGAAAATATAAATAACAACTTTATTATTGCCTCTAGGGCATATTTTCCTTCATTCTCCCACTTGCACTAGAATCAATAATCTAGTTCACATCACCATGTGATTTAATACCGATAGTTCACATTGTTATGTGAATTAACACCCATAGTTCACACCGCCATGTGACCACTACCCAAAGGGTTTACTAGACTCAACAATCTAGTTCACATCGTCATGTGATTAACACCCAAAGAGTACTAAGGTGTGATCATGTTTTGCTTTGTGAGAGAAGTTTAGTCAGCGGGTCTGTTACATTCATATCCATATGTATTTTGCAAATTTCTATGTCTACAATGCTCTGCACGTAGCTACTTTAGCTAATTGCTCCCACTTTCAATATGTCTCCAGATCGAGACTCAGAGTCATCCAGATCGGTGTTAAAGCTTGCATCGACGTAACTCTTTACGACGAACTCTTTATCACCTCCATAACCGAGAAATATTTCCTTAGTCCTCTAAGGATAATTTTGACCACTGTCCAGCGATCTACTCCTCGAAAAAAAATTGTACTCCCTTGCCAAAATCAGGGCAGGGCATACAATAGGTCTGGTATACAGCATGTCATACTTTATAGAACCTATGGCCGAGGCATAGGGAATGACTTTCGTTCTATCTTCTGAAGTGGTCGGGCATTGAGTCTTACTCAACTTCACACCTTGCAACACAGGCAAGAACTCTTTCTTTGACTGTTCGATTTTGAACTACTTCAAAATCTTGTCAAGGTATGTACTCATTGAAAAAAAATCTTATCAAGCGTCTTGATCTATCTCTATAGATCTTGATGCTCAATATGTAAGCAGCTTTACCGAGGTTTTTCTTTTAAAAAAACTCCTTTCAAACACTCCTTTATGCTTTCCAGAAAATTCTACATGATTTCTGATCGATAATATGTCATTCACATATACTTATGAGAAAGGTTGTAGTGCTCCCACTCACTTTCTTGTAAGTACAGGCTTCACGGCAAGTCTGTATAAATCTATATGCTTTGATCAACTTATCAAAGCGTATATTCCAACTCTAAGATGCTTGCACCAGTCCATAGATGGATTGCTGGAGCTTGCATATTTTGTTAGCACCTTTAGGATTGACAAAACCTTCTGGCTGCATCATATACAGCTCTTCTTTAATAAATCCTTTAAAGAATGCAATTTTCTTATCCATTTGCCAGATTTCATAAAATGCGGCAATTGCTAACATGATTCGGACAGACTTAAGCATCGCTACAGGTGAGAAAGTCTCATCGTAGTCAACTCCTTGAACTTGTCCAAAACATTTCGCAACAAGTCGAGCTTTGTAGACATTAACATTACCGTCGGCGTCGGTCTTCCTCTTGAAGATCCATTTATTTTCAATGGCTTGCCGATCATCGGGCAAGTCAACCAAAGTCCACACTTTGTTCTCATACATGGATCCCATCTCAGATTTTATGGCCTAAAGCCATTTTGCGGAATCTGGGCTCTTCCTTATAGTTTGTAGGTTCATCATTGTCTAGTAACATGACTTCCAGAACCGGGTTGTCGTACCACTCTTGCGCGGAACATACTCTGGTTGATCTACGAAGTTTAGCAGTAACTTGATCTGAAGTTTCATGATCAACATCATGAGCTTCCTCACTAATTGGTATAGCAATCACTGGAACTAGTTTTTGTGGTGTACTACTATCCAATTCGGGAGAAGGTACAATTATCTCATCAAGTTCCACTTTCCTCCCACTCACTTCTTTCGAGAGAAACTCCTTCTCTAGAAAGGATCCATTCTTAACAGCGAATATCTTGCCTTCGGATCTATGATAGAAGGTGTACCCAACAGTCTCCTTTGGGTATCCTATGAAGACACATTTCTCCGACTTGGGTTCGAGCTTATCAGGTTGAAGCTTTTTCACATAAGCATCACAGCCCCAAACTTTAATAAACGACAACTTTGGTTTCTTGCCAAACCACAGTTCATAAGGCGTCATCTCAACGGATTTAGATGTTGCCCTATTTAACGTGAATGCAGCTATCTCTGATGCATAACCCAAAATGATAGTGGTAAATCAGTAAGAGACATCATAGACCGCACCATATCTAATAAAGTACGGTTACGACGTTTAGACACACCATTATGCTGTGGTGTTCCGGGTGGCGTGAGTTGTGAAACTATTCCACATTGTTTCAAATGAAGACCAAACTCGTAACTCAAATATTCACCTCCACGATTAGATCGTAGAAACTTTATTTCCTTGTTATGATAGTTCTCTACTTCACTCTGAAATTCTTTGAACTTCTCAAATGTTTCAGAATTGTGCTTCATCAAGTAGATATACCCATATCTGCTCAAATCATCAGTGAAGGTCAGAAAATAACAATACCCGCCGCTAGCTTCAACACTCATCGGTCCACATACATCAGTATGTATGATTTCCAACAAATCTGTTGCTCGCTCCATTGTTCCGGAGAACGGAGTTTTTACTCATCTTGCCCACGAGGCATGGTTCGCAAGCACCAAGAGATTCATAATCAAAAAGTCCATCACTATGGAGTTTCTTCATGCGCTTTACACCAATATGACCTAAACGGCAGTTCCACAAATAAGTTGCACTATCATTATTAACCTTGCATCTTTTGGCTTCAATATTATGAATATGTGTATCACTACGATCGAGATCCAACAAACTATTTTCAGTGCGTGTATGACCATCGAAGGTTTTATTCATGTAAACAGAATAACAATTATTCTATGACTTTAAATGAATAACCGTATTGCAACAAACATGATCAAATAATATTCATGCTCAACGCAAATGCCAAATAACATTTATTTAGGTTCTACACTAATCCCAAAAGTATAGGGACTGTGCGATGATGATCATATCAATCTTGGAACAACTTCCAACACACATCGTCACTTCGCCTTTAACTAGTCTCCGTTCATTATGCAACTGTCGTTTCGAGTTACTAATTTTAGCAACTGAACTGGTATCAAATACCCAGGCGTTGCTATGAACACTAGTAAAATACACATCAATAATCTGTATATCAAATATACCTTTGTTCACTTTGCCATCCTTCTTATCCGCCAAGTATGTAGGGCAGTTCCACTTCCTGTAACCATCTCCTTTGCATTAGAAGCACTTAGTTTCAGGCTTGGGTTTAGCTTTGGGTTTCTTCACTGGAGTGACAACTTGCTTGTCATTCTGCTTGAGGTTCCCCTTCTATCCCTTTGGCCTTTACTTGAAACAAGTGGTCTTGTTAACCATCAACACTTGATGCTCTTTCTTGATTTCTACCTTCGCCGATTTAAGCATCGCGAAGAGCTCGGGAATTACTTTCGTCATCCCTTGCACATTATAGTTCATCACGAAGTTCTACTAACTTTGTGATAGTGACTAGAGAACTTTGTCAATTACTATCTTATCTGGAAGATTAACTCCCACTTGATTCAATTAATTGTAGTACCCAGACAATCTGAGCACATGCTCACTTGTTGAGTTATTCTCCTCCATCTAGTAGGCAAAGTATTGTCAGAGGTTTTATACCTCTCGACACGGGTACTAATTTCAACTCTAGGAACATCTCATATGCTCCGTGCCGTTCAAAACGTTTTTGAAGTCCCTGGTTATAAGCCGTAAAGCATGGCGCACTAAACTATCAAGTAGTCATCATACCGAGCTTGTCAAACGTTCATAACGTCTACATCTGCTCCTGCAATAGATATGTCACCTAGCGGTGCATCAAGGACATAATACTTCTGTGCAGCAATGAGGAAAATCCTCGGATCACGGAACAAGTCCGCATCATTGCTATCTTTCAACTTAGCTTTCTCTATGAACATATAAAAAAACATAGGGGAGCTATAACGCGAGCTATTGATCTACAACATAATTTGCAGACACTATCAGGACTAAGTTCATGATAAATTAAAGTTCAATTTAATCATATTACTAAAGAACTCCCACTTAGATAGACATCCCTCTAGCCATCTAAATGATCACGTGATCCAAATCAACTAAACCATGTCCGATCATCATGTGAGATGGAGTAGTTTTCAATGGTGAACATCTTATGTTGATCATATCTACTATATGATTCACGCTCGACCTTTCGGTCTCCAGTGTTCCGAGGCCATGTTTGTACATGCTAGGCTCGTCAAGTTTAACCCGAGCATTCTGCATGTGCAAAACTGTCTTGCACCCGTTGTATGTGAACGTAGAGCTTATCACAACCGATCATCACGTGGTGTCTCGGCACGACGAACTTTCGCAACGGTGCATACTCAGGGAGAACACTTGTACCTTGAAATTTTGTAAGGGGTCATCTTATAATGCTACCGTCGTACTAAGCAAGATAAGAAGCATAATAAGATAAACATCACATGCAATCAAAATATGTGACATGTTATGGCCATCATCATCTTGTGCTTTTGATCTCCATCTCCAAGGCACTGTCATGATCACCATCATCACCGGCGCCACGCCTTGATCTCCATCGTAGCATCGTTGTCGTCTCGCCAAATATTGCTTCCACGACTATCGCTACCGCTTAGTGATAAAGTAAAGCAATTACATGGCGATTTCTATTTCATACAATAAAGCGACAACCATATGGCTCCTGCCAGTTGCCGATAACTTTACAAAACATGATCATCTCATACAATAACATATAACTCATCATGTCTTGACCATATCACATCACAACATGCCCTGCAAAAACAAGTTAGACGTCCTCTACTTTGTTGTTGCAAGTTTTACGTGGCTGCTATGGTCTTAGCAAGAACCGTTCTTACCTATGCATACAAAACCACAATGATTTTTCGTCAAGTATGTGTTGTTTTAACCTTCACAAGGACTGGGCGTAGCCACACTCGATTCAACTAAAGTTGGAGAAACTGACACCCGCCAGCCACCTGTGTGCGAAGCACGTCGGTAGAACCAGTCTCGCGTAAGCGTACGCGTAATGTCGGTTCGGGCCGCTTCATCCAACAATACCGCCGAATCAAAGTATGACATGCTGGTAAGCAATATGAATAGTATCGTCCACAACTCACTTGTGTTCTACTCGTGCATATCATCTACGCATAGACCCGGCTCATGATCCATTGTTGGGTAACATAGTATTTCAAAAAAAAAAAAAACCTACGATCACGCAAGATCTATCTACTAGATGCATAGCAACGAGAGGGGAGAGTGTGTCTACGTACCCTCGTAGACCGAAAGCGGAAGCGTTTATCAACACGGTTGATGTAGTCGTACACCTTCACGATCCGTCCCGATCTAGTACCGAACGTACGGCATCTCCGCGTTCAGCACACGTTCAACTCGATGACGTCCTCGCCTTCTTGATCCAGCAAGACGGGCAAAGTAGTAGATGAGTTTCGGCAGCACGACAGCGTGGTGACGGTTGTTGATGAAGAACAATCTCTGCAAGGCTTCACCAAGCACTACAACAACTAGACGAAGGATAAATTAGAGGGTCGGGGTTGCCGGCACACGGCTTGGTGTATATTGATGTCTCTTGGGTGCTAGCCCTACCCCTCTATTTATATGTTGAGCCTTGGGGTCGAAACCTGGAGTAAAAGCGTTCACAAAGTCGGTTTCACCCGGAAGGCAAGAGTCCTTCTCGGACTCCGAGACCAGACGCAAGGGTTCCCGGCGTCTGGCCCCTGGACTCCGCAAAACTTCCTTTTGCGATTTCCAAAAACCTTGTGTGCTTCCCCCTTTGGCCCAAATAAAGTGTTCTCGTACCCAAACATTTCGGGAAACATCCGGAACCCCTTCCTATGAATTCCGGAACCCTTCCGGAGGTCAAACACTATTATCCCATATATCAATCTTTATCTCCGGACCATTCTGGAGTTCCTCGTCATGTCCGTGGTCACATTCGGGACTCCGAATAACATTCGGTCACCAACATACATAACTCATTAAATACTATATCGTCAACAAACGTTTAAGCGCGTGGACCCTACGGGTTCGAGAACTATGTAGACATGACCGAGACACCTCACCGGTCAATAACCAATAGCGGAACCTGGATGCCCATATTGGATCCTACATATTCTACGAAGATCTTTATCAGTCAAACCGCATAACAACATACGTTGTTCCCCTTGTCATCGGTACGTTACTTGCCCGAGATTCGATCGTCGCTATCACTATACCTAGTTAATCTCGTTACCGGCAAGTCTCTTTACTCGTTCCATAATACATCATCTCGTGACTAACTCATTAGTCATTTGCTTGCAAGGCTTATTATGATGTGTATTACCGAGAGGGCCCAGAGATACCTATCCGACACTCGGAGTGACAAATCCTATTCTTGATCTATGCCCACACCACGAACACCTTCGGAGACACCTGTAGAGCATCTTTATAATCACCCAGTTACGTTGTGACGTTTGATAGCACACAAGGTGTTCCTCCGGTATTCGGGAGTTGCATAATCTCATAGTCATAGGAACATGTATAAGTCAAGAAGAAAGCAATAGCAGTAAAACTATACGATCATAGTGCTAAGCTAACTGATGGGTCTTGTCCATCACATCATCCTCCTAATGATGTGATCTCGTTGACCAAATGACAACTCATGTCTATGGCTAGGAAACATAACCATCTTTGATCAATGGGCTAGTCTAGTAGAGGCATACTAGGGACACTTTGTTTTGTCTATGTATTCACACATGTACTAAGTTTCCGGTTAATACAATTCTAGCATGAATAATAAAAATTTATCATGATATAAGAAAATATAAATAACAACTTTATTATTGCCTCTAGGGCATATTTCCTTCATTCTCCCACTTGCACTAGAGTCAGTAATCCAGTTAACATCACCATGTGATTTAATACCGATAGTTCACATCGTTATGTGAATTAACACCCATAGTTCACATCGCCATGTGACCACTACCCAAAGGGTTACTAGAGTCAACAATCTAGTTCACATCGTTATGTGATTAACACCCAAAGAGTACTAAGGTGTGATCATGTTTTGCTTTGTGAGAGAAGTTTAGTCAGCGGGTCTGTTACATTCAGATCCGTATGTATTTTGCAAATTTATATGTCTACAATGCTCTGCACGGAGCTACTTTAGCTAATTGCTCCCACTTTCAATATGTCTCCAGATCGAGACACAGAGTCATCCAGATCGGTGTTAAATCTTGCATCGACGTAACTCTTTACGACGAAATCTTTATCACCTCCATAACCGGGAAATATTTCCTTAGTCCTCTAAGGATAATTTTGACCACTGTCCAGTGATCTACTCCTAGATAAAAAAATTGTACTCCCTTGCCAAAATCAGGGCAGGGCATATAATAGGTCTGGTATACAACATTGCATACTTTATAGAACCTATGGATGAGGCATTGGGAATGACTTTCATTCTATCTTTTGAAGTGGTCGGGCATTGAGTCTTACTCAACTTCACACCTTGCAACACAGGGAAGAACTCTTTCTTCGACTGTTCCATTTTGAACTACTTCAAAATCTTGTCAAGGTATGTACTCATTGAAAAAAACTTATCAAGCGTCTTGATATATCTCTATAGATCTTGATGCTCAATACGTAAGCAGCTTTACCGAGGTTTTTCTTTTGAAAAAACTCCTTTCAAACACTCCTTTATGCTTTCCAGAAAATTCTACATCATTTCTGATCAATAATATACCATTCACATATACTTATGAGGAAGGTTGTAGTGCTCCCACTCACTTTCTTGTAAATACAGGCTTCACTGCAAGTCTGTATAAATCTATATGATTTGATCAACTTATCAAAGCGTATATTCCAACTCTGAGATGCTTGCACCAGTCCATAGATGGATTGCTGGAGCTTGCATATTTTGTTAGCACCTTTAGGATTGACAAAACCTTCTGGCTGCATCATATACAACTCTTCTTTAATAAATCCATTAAAGAATGCAGTTTTCTTATCCATTTGCCAGATTTCATAAAATGCGGCAATTGCTAACATGATTCGGACAGACTTAAGCATCGCTACGGGTGAGAAAGTCTCATCGTAGTCAACTCCTTGAACTTGTCGAAAACATTTCACAACAAGTCGAGCTTTGTAGACAGTAACATTACCGTCGGCGTCGGTCTTCCTCTTGAAGATCCATTTATTTTCAATGGCTTGCCGATCATCGGGCAAGTCAACCAAAGTCCACACTTTGTTCTCATACATGGATCCCATCTCAGATTTTATGGCCCAAAACCATTTTGCGGAATCTAGGCTCATCTTCGCCTCCTTATAGTTTGTAGGTTCATCATGGTCTAGTAACATGACTTCCAGAACCGGGTGTCGTACCACTCTTGCGCGGAACGTACTCTGGTTGATCTACGAAGTTTAACAGTAACTTGATCCGAAGTTTCATGATCAACATCATGAGCTTCCTCACTAATTGGTATAGGAATCATTGGAACTAGTTTTTGTGGTGTACTACTATCCAATTCGGGAGAAGGTACAATTATCTCATCAAGTTCCACTTTCCTCCCACTCACTTCTTTCGAGAGAAACTCCTTCTCTAGAAAGGATCCATTCTTAACAGCAAATATCTTGCCTTCGGATCTATGATAGAAGGTGTACCCAACAGTCTCCTTTGGGTATCCTATGAAGACACATTTCTCCGACTTGGGTTCGAGCTTATCAGGTTGAAGCTTTTTCACATAAGCATCACAGCCCCAAACTTTAAGAAACGACAACTTTGGTTTCTTGCCAAACCACAGTTCATAAGGCGTCGTCTCAACGGATTTAGATGTTGCCCTATTTAACGTGAATGCAGCTATCTCTGATGCATAACCCAAAATGATAGTGGTAAATCGGTAAGAGACATCATAGACCGCACCATATCTAATAAAGTACGGTTACGACGTTTAGACACACCATTACGCTGTGGTGTTCCGGGTGGCGTGATTTGTGAAACTATTCCATATTGTTTCAAATGAAGACCAAACTCATAACTCAAATATTCACCTCCACGATCAGATCGTAGAAACTTTATTTTCTTGTTACGATGATTCTCTACTTCACTCTGAAATTCTTTGAACTTCTCAAATGTTTCAGACTTGTGCTTCATCAAGTAGATTTACCCATATCTGCTCAAATCATCAGTGAAGGTCAGAAAATAACAATACCCACCGCGAGCTTCAACACTCATCGGTCCACATACATCAGTATGTATGATTTCCAACAAATCTGTTGCTCGCTCCATTGTTCCGGAGAACGGAGTTTTTAGTCATCTTGCCCACGAGGCATGGTTCGCAAGCACCAAGTGATTCATAATTAAAAAGTCCATCACTATGGAGTTTCTTCATGCGCTTTACACCAATATGACCTAAACGATAGTGCCACAAATAAGTTGCACTATCATTATTAAGCTTGCATTTTTTGGCTTCAATATTATGAATATGTGTATCACTACGATCGAGATCCAACAAACTATTTTCATTGCGTGTATGACCATCGAAGGCTTTATTCATGTAAATAGAATAACAATTATTCTATGACTTCAAATGAATAACCGTATTGCAACAAACATGATCAAATAATATTCATGCTCAACGCAAATGCCAAATAACATTTATTTAGGTTCTATTGTAATCCCAAAAGTATAGGGACTATGCGATGATGATCATATCAATCTTGGAACTACTTCCAACACACATCGTCACTTCACCTTTAACTAGTCTCTGTTCATTCTGCAACTCTCGTTTCGAGTTACTAATATTAGCAACTGAACTGGTATCGAATACCCTGGGGTTGCTATGAACACTAGTAAAATACACATCAATAATCTGTATATCAAATATACCTTTGTTCACTTTGTCATCCTTCTTATCCGCCAAGTATGTAGGGCAGTTCCACTTCCAGTAACCATTTCCTTTGCAGTAGAAGCACTTAGTTTCAGGCTTGAGTTTAGCTTTGGGTTTCTTCACAGGAGTGACAACTTGCTTGTCATTCTTCTTGAAGTTCCCCTTCTATCCCTTTGGCCTTTACTTGAAACAAGTGGTCTTGTTAACCATCAACACTTGATGCTCTTTCTTGATTTCTACCTTCGCCGATTTCAGCATCACGAAGAGCTCCGAAATTACTTTTGTTATCCCTTGCATATTATAGTTCATCACGAAGTTCTACTAACTTGGTGATAGTGACTAGAGAACTTTGTCAATTACTATCTTATCTGGAAGATTAACTCCCACTTGATTCAAGTAATTGTAGTACCCAGACAATTTGAGAACATGCTCACTTGTTGAGCTATTCTCTTCCATCTTGTAGGCAAAGTACTATCAGAGGTCTTATACCTCTCGACACGGGTATGAGTATGAAATACTAATTTCAACTCTAGGAACATCTCATATGCTCCATGCCGTTCAAAACGTTTTTGAAGTCCCTGGTTATAAGCCGTAAAGCATGGCGCACTAAACTATCAAGTAGTCATCATACCGAGCTTGTCAAACGTTCATAACGTCTACATCTGCTCCTGCAATAGATATGTCACCTAGCGGTGCATCAAGGACATAATACTTCTGTGCGGCAATGAGGAAAATCCTCAGGTCACGGAACAAGTCCGCATCATTGCTATCTTTCAACTTAGTTTTCTCTAGGAACATATAAAAAAACATAGGGGAGCTATAACGCGAGCTATTGATCTACAACATAATTTGCAAATACTATCAGGACTAAGTTCATGATAAATTAAAGTTCAATTTAATCATATTAATAAAGAACTACCACTTAGATAGACATCCCTCTAGCCATCTAAATGATCACGTGATCCAAATCAACTAAACCATGTCCGATCATCATGTGAGATGGAGTAGTTTTCAATGGTGAACATCTTATGTTGATCATATCTACTATATGATTCACGCTCGACCTTTCGGTCTCCAGTGTTCCGAGGCCATGTCTGTACATGCTAGGCTCGTCAAGTTTAACCCGAGCATTCTGCATGTGCAAAACTGTCTTGCACCCATTGTATGTGAACGTAGAGCTTATCACAACCGATCATCACGTGGTGTCTCGGCATGACGAACTTTCGCAATGGTGCATACTCAGGGAGAACACTTGTACCTTGAAATTTTGTAAGGGGTCATCTTATAATGCTATCGTCGTACTAAGCAAGATAAGAAGCATAATAAGATAAACATCACATGCAATCAAAATATGTGACATGATATGGACATCATCATCTTGTGCTTTTGATCTCCATCTCCAAGGCACTGTCATGATCACCATCATCACCAGCGCCACGCCTTGATCTCCATCGTAGCATCGTTGTCGTCTCTCCAACTATTGCTTCCACGACTATCGCTACCGCTTAGTGATAAAGTAAAGCAATTACATGGCGATTTCTATTTCATAAAATAAAGCGACAACCATATGGCTCCTGCCAGTTGCCGATAACTTTACAAAACATGATCATCTCATACAATAACGTATAACTCATCATGTCTTGACCATATCACATCACAACATGCCCTACAAAAACAAGTTAGACGTCCTCTACTTTGTTGTTGCAAGTTTTACGTGGCTGCTACGGGCTTAGCAAGAACCGTTCTTACCTACGCATACAAAACCACAACGATTTTTCGTCAAGTATGTGTTGTTTTAACCTTCACAAGGACTGGGCGTAGCCACACTCGATTCAACTAAAGTTGGAGAAACTGACACCCGCCAGCCACCTATGTGTGAAGCACGTCGGTAGAACCAGTCTCGCGTAAGCGTACGCGTATTGTCGGTCCGAGCCGCTTCATCCAACAATACCGCCGAATCAAAGTATGACATGCTGGTAAGCAGTATGAATAGTATCGTCCACAACTCACTTGTGTTCTACTCGTGCATATCATCTACGCATAGACCTGGCTCATGATCCACTGTTGGGTAACATAGTATTTCAAAAAAAAAAATCCTACGATCACACAAGATCTATCTACTAGATGCATAGCAAAGAGAGGGGAGAGTGTGTCCACGTACCCTCGTAGACCAAAAGCGGAAGCGTTTATCAACATGGTTGATGTAGTCATACACCTTCACGATCCGTCCCGATCTAGTACTAAACGTACGGCACCTCCGCGTTCAGCACACGTTCAACTCGATGACGTCCTCGCCTTCTTGATCCAGCAAGACGGGCGAAGTAGTAGATGAGTTCCGGCAGCACGACGGCGTGGTGACGGTTGTTGATGAAGAACAATCTCTCCAAGGCTTCGCCAAGCACTACAACAACTAGACGGAGGATAAACTAGAGGGTCGGGGTTGCCGACACACGGCTTGGTGTATCTTGATGTCTCTTGGGTGCTAGCCCTACCCGTCTATTTATATGTTGAGCCTTGGGGTCGAAACCTGGAGTAAAACCCTTCACAAAGTCGGTTTCACCCGAAAGGCAAGAGTCCTTCTCGGACTCCGGGGCCAGACGCCAGGGACCCTGGCGTCTGGCCCCTGGACTCCGCAAAACATCCTTTTGCGCTTTCCCAAAACCTTGTGTGCTTCCCCCTTTGGCCCAAATAAAGTGTTCTCGTACCCAAACATTTCGGGGAACATCTGGAACCCCTTTCGGTGAATTACGGAGGTCAAACACTATTATCCCATATATCAATCTTTATCTCCGGACCATTCCAGAGTTCCTCGTCATGTCCGTGATCACATCTGGGACTCCGAATAACATTCGGTCACCAACATACATAACTCATTAAATACTATATCGTCAACGAACGTTTAAGCGTGCGGACCCTACGGGTTCGAGAACTATGTAGACATGACCGAGACATCTCTCCGGTCAATAACCAATAGCGGAACCTGGATGCCCATATTGGCTCCTACATATTCTACGAAGATCATTATCGGTCGAACCGCCTAACAACATACGTTGTTCCCTTTGTCATTGGTATGTTACTTGCCTGAGATTCAATCGTCGGTATCACTATACCTAGTTAATCTCGTTACCGGCAAGTCTCTTTACTCGTTCCATAATACATCATCGCGTGACTAACTCATTAGTCATTTGCTTGCAAGGCTTATTATGATGTGTATTACCGAGAGGGCCTAGAGATACCTCTCCGACACTCGGAGTGACAAATCCTATTCTTGATCTATGCCAACACCACAAACACCTTCGAAGACACCTGTAGAGCATCTTTATAATCACCTAGTTACGTTGTGACGTTTGATAGCACACAAGGTGTTCCTCCGGTATCCGGGAGTTGCATAATCTCATAGTCATAGGAACATGTATAAGTCATGAAGAAAGCAATAACAGTAAAACTATACGATCATAGTGCTAAGCTAACGGATGGGTCTTGTCCATCACATCATTCTCCTAATGATGTGATATCGTTGATCAAATGACAACTCATGTCTATGGCTAGGAAACATAACCATCTTTGATCAATGGGCTAGTCTAGTAGAGGCATACTAGGGACACTCTGTTTTGTCTATGTATTCACACATGTACTAAGTTTCCGGTTAATACAATTCTAGCATGAATAATAAACATTTATCATGATATAAGGAAATATAAATAACAACTTTATTATTGTCTCTAGGGCATATTTCCTTCAGGCAGATGAAGGACGAGCCAGCATCCCCACGCCGGCAGATGAAGGACGAGCCAGCATCCCCATGCTCGCAGGTGAAGGACGAGCCAGCATCCCCACGCCGACAGGTGAAGGACGAGCAAGCATCCTCATGCCGGTATGTGAAGGATGACTCGGCGTCCCCGCCATGCAACCGCGGCCTGCACATCGGCGGCTGCGTGAAGCAAGTGCCGGCGCCCCCCTCATCCCCAGCACCTCCGCGTGAAGGCGGTCGCGTGAAGGAGGAGCCGCACAGCCGCTACGCGCGGATCGACGGGTCCTCATTGCCACCACGGCGCCAGCGGCGCGTGAAGAAGGAGCTGCCGTTCGTGATCGCCAAGGTGCTGATACGTCCATTTTGCGTCATGTTTTCCTACTGATATTTATAATGTTTTCGTTCAATATAACACATTATGATGCAATTCTAATGCCTTTTCTCTCTAAATATGCAAGATTTACACGAAGAGGGAGATTGCCGGTAGCTGGAATTCTAGATCTGGAAAAGCTACATCAAAGATACCTATTTTGTAGAACTCCAAATAAACTAAAATTTCATGGAAGTTTTTATGGAATATATAAAAAATACTGTAGCAAAGAAGTACTGGAGGGGGCCCACCCTTTACCCACAAGACAACAGGGCACGGCCATCCCCTGGGCCCGCCCTGATGCCTTGTGGGGCCCACAGCTGGCCTTCGGCCCCCATCTTCTGCTATATGAAGGGTTTTGATCAAGAAAAAAATAGAAAGAGAACCTTCGGGACGATGCGCCGCCGTCTCAAGGCAGAACCTTGGCAGAAACGCTTTTGCCCTCCGTCGGACTTATTCCACCGGGGATACTTCCCTCCATGAAGGGGAAATGGAAGCCATTGACATTACCAACGATCCTCTCATCATGTGAGGACCAATCTTCGTTAACATCTTCACGAGCACCATCTCATCTCAAATCCTAGTTCATCCCTTGTATTCAATCTTTGTCTCAAAACCTTAGATTGGTAATTGCAGGTTGCTAGTAGTGTTGATTAAATCTCGTAATTGATGCCAGTTAGTTTATTTGGTGGAAGATTATATATTCGGATCCTTGATGATATTCAATATCCCTCTGATCTTGAACATGAATATAATTTGTGACTAGTTACTTTTGTTCTTGAGGACATGGAAGAAGTCTTGTTATAAGTAATCATGTGATTGGTATTCTTTTGATATTTTGATGATATATACGTTGCTGCTTCCTTTAGTGGTGCCATGTGAACATCAACTATATGACACCTCACCATGCTTGGCCTAAGGGAAGGCATTGTGGAGTAATAAGTACATGATGGGTTGTTAGAGTGACATATGTTTATAACATAGTTTATGCGTTATTCTGTAAGGGGTTGATTTTGATCCATATGTTTCATGTTATGGTTAGATTTATCTTAATTCTCCTTCCATAGTTGCGGATGCTTGCGAGAGTGGGTAATCATAAGAGGGAGGCTTGTTCAAGTAAGAACGATACTCAAGCACCGGTCCACCCACATATTAAATTATCAAAGTAGAGAACGCGAATCAAATAAACATGATGAAAGTAACTAGATGATAATTACTATGTGTCATCGAGAACGCTTTGCTTATTATAAGAGACCATTGCGGCTTGTCCTATTCGTTCGACACTCTTACTTATCGAAAGGACTGTGACTGATCCCACATACTTATGGGTCAGCAGGCGCGTGGTTGCATCCTCCACTATCTCGCATGCGGTGGTTAGAGGCTCTCGGGCCGTGGTATCGGAGGCAGAGCGCAGGGAATGATACTCTCTCTGTTTGAGTTTCTCCTTCAGTTCCTGGCTCTAGTGTCTGCTCTAGATATGTTTGGTTCTAGTTCATATATGCATATGCTATTTACCTTCTCTTTATTAGATTGCATGACTTATTTGATCTCTTCTTTAATAGTCATGTTTTATCTACTATTTCTGTTAATAAAATCATTTGGTAAATTACAAATATTTCCAACAATCCAAAAACCTTATTATAGGCAATTTACCCCAAGTGGTTTTGCTGCTTCCATTAGACCTCTTGTGTTTGAGGGTATCCACTATAAGAGGTGGCGCGTGAGAGCAGTCTTATGGTTTCAAACCATGAGTTGCTATGACGCTACTCTTGGCAAACCTGAAGGAGATTATGATGCTCAACAGGAACAAGCTTTTCAGAAAATAGATACCCTATTTAGGGATGCTCTCTTGAGTGTTCTTGGTGAGAACATAGTTGATGCTTATGCGTCAATTTATAATGGAAAAGATATGTGGGACGCACTCGAGGCCAAGTTTGGGGTCTTGGATGCCGGCACTGAGTTGTACATCATGGAGCAATTCTACAATTACAGGATGACTGAAGAGCGCTCCGTGGTTGAGCAAGCTCATGAGATACAGTCATTTGCTAGAGAACTTGAGCACTTCAATTGTATGCTACCAGACAATTTTGTTGCCGGGGGTATTATCACTAAGCTTCCTCCTTCGTGGAGGAATTTTGCTACCTTACTAAAGCATATGAGGCAGGAGTTTTCCGTTTCGGATCTCATTGGTACTCTTGATGTGGAAGAAAAGGCGAGAGCAAAGGACACACGTGCTTGAGGTATTGAGGGGGTATCTAGTGCCAATCTGGTACAGAAGAAAAACTTCCATTCCCACAAGTTCAAGAACAAGGTCAAGTTTGATGGTAAAGCAAAGTTTGATGGGAAGAACAAGGCTGTAAAACACACGAACTTAAAGAAGAAGAATGACAAGAATAAAGGTGTTTGTCATGTGTGTGGAGATCATGATCATTGGGATCCTAGTTGCCCCAATTGCTATGACAAGCGTCATCTTGGGAAAGGCGGCAAGACCGCTAATGTTGTCATTGGAGACATTGACATGAAGGATGATGGGTATGGTATATTTCCCACTATTCTTTCAGTATGTCATTCCCCTGATTGGTTGATTGACAAGGGTGCTAATGTGCATGTATGTGGTGATATTTCCATGTATTCATCTTATTAGATTGCAGGGACTTCCACCATGCTGATGGGCAATGGTTCAAGTGCTTCTATTCGTGGGGCCAACATGGTCGATCAGAAGTTTACTTCGGGGAATATCGTGCGGCTGAAGAACGTGGATTATGTCCTCTCCGTCAATAAAATCTTGTTAGAGGACCTCTTTTGTGTAGAGATGGTACACGCTTGTTTTCGAGTCAAATAAATTTGTAATATCCAAGTATAGAACGTTTGTTGGCAAAGTCTATGAGTGAGGAGGCCTGTTTCGTTTATCCTTGTTAGATGTTTGCAATAAAGTTGTTAATCATGTTTGCAACAATAGTGAATCAAATGTGTGGCATTCACGTCTCTGTCATGTTAACTTTGGTTGCATGCCGCAACTAGCCAAATTGAACTTAATCCCTAGTTTCACCACTTTCAAGGGATCTAAGTGTCAAGTTTGTGTGCAAGCTAAGCAACCTCGTAAGTCTCACACGACTGCGAAAATGAGAAATCTTGCACCGCTAGAGCTCATGCATTCATATCTATGTGAAATGAATGGTATTTTGACAAAAGGTGGAAAGAAATATTTCATGACGTTAATTGATGACTCCAGTAGATACTGTCATGTGTATCTTCTAAAATCTAAGGATGAGGTTTTGAACTGTTTCAAGATCTATAAAGTCGAAGTGGAAAACCAACTTGATCGTAAAATCAAGAGGCTTAGGTCTGACCGTGGTGGAGAGTATTTTTCCAATGAATTTGATTCCTTTTGTGCGGAACATGGTATAATCCATGAGAGGACTCCTGCCTATTCACCTCAGTCAAATGGGGTAGTCAAAAGAAAGAACCATACTCTAACTGATTTGGTTAACGCCATGTTAGACACATCGGGTCTCTCCAAGGCATGGTGGGTGATAACCCACAAGTGTAGGGGATCGCAACCGTTTTCGAGGGTAAAGTATTCAACCCAAATTTATTGATTCGACACAAGGGGAGCCAAATAATACTCTTAAGTATTAGCAGCTGAGTTGTCAATTCAACCACACCTGGAAACTTAGTATCTGCAGCAAAATAGTTTAGTAGCAAAGTAATATGATAGTGGCGGTAGCAGCAATAAAAGTAACGGTAATGGTTTTGTAGTTTTTGTAATAGTATCAACGGAAAAGTAAATGAGCAACAAGCAATATGTGTAAAGCTCGTAGGGATCGGTGATGGGAAATTATGTCGGATGCAATTCATCATGTAGAAGTTATAACCTAGGGTGACATAGAACTAGCTCCAGTTCATCAATGCAATGTAGGCATGTATTCCGAATATAGTCATACATGCTTATGGAAAAGAACTTGCATGACATCTTTTGTCCTACCCTCCTGTGGCAGCGGGGTCCTATTGGAAACTAAGGGATATTAAGGCCTCCTTTTAATAGAGTACCGGACCAAAGCATTAACACATAGTGAATACATGAACTCCTCAAACTATGATCATCACCGGGAGTGGTCCCGATTATTGTCACTTCGGGGTTGCCGGATCATAACACATAGTAGGTGACTATAGACTTGCAAGATAGGATCAAGAACACACATATATTCATGAAAACATAATAGGTTCAGATCTGAAATCATGGCACTCGGGCCCTAGTGACAAGCATTAAGCATAGCAAAGTCATAGCAACATCAACCTCAGAACATAGTGGATACTAGGGAGCAAACCCTAACAAAACTAACTCGATTACATGATAGATCCCATCCAAACCATCACCGTCCAACAAGCCTACGATGGAATTACTCACGCACGGCGGTGAGCATCATGGAATTGGTGATGGAGGAAGGTTGACGAGGACGATGGCGACGATCTCCACTCTCTAGAGCCCCGAACGAACTCCGGATCAGCCCTCCCGAGAGAGATTAGGGATTGGCGGCGGCGCCGTCTCGTGAAACACGATAATTCCTTGTATCTGATTTTTTTCTCCCCGAAAGTGAAGATATAGGATCCGGGGGTACGTCAGAAAGGCACCAGGGGGGCCACGAGGCAGGGGGGCGCGCCCTGGGTGCGCCCCCACCCTCGTGGACAGGCCTTGGCCCCCTTGGTGTGGATCTTCTTGCATATATTTTTTATATTTTCCGAAATAATTCTTCATTGATTTTCATGCGATTCCGAGAACTTTTTATTCTGCACAAAAACAACACCATGGCAGTTTTGCTGAAAACAGCGTCAATCCGGGTTAGTTCCATTAAAATCATGCAAGTTAGAGTCCAAAACAAGGGCAAAAGGGTTTGGAAAAGTAGATACGTTGGAGACGTATCAGTGGGGGAGGCGATATTGATTGCATGTCATGTCCTAAACCGAGTTCCCACAAAAAACAAAGAGATAACTCCATTCGAGGAATGGGAGAAGAAAATGTTAAACTCTCTTATCTACGAACCTGAGGTTGTTTGGCGAAAGTGAATGTGCCAATCCCAAAGAAGCGCAAGCTTGGACGAAAGACTGTGGATCGTGTTTTCCTGGGATATGCTTTTCATAGCATTGGTTATAGATTCTTGGTTGTAAAATCTGAGGTATCTGACATGCATGTCGGTACAATCATGGAGTCGAATGATGCGACTTTCTTTGAAGATATCTTTCTCATGAAGGATATGGCTACCTCATCTACTGAGGAGATGCCTAGTTCATTGAATCAAGAATCAGTTACAATTACTGAACCTACCATTTCGATGGAACACTTTGAAAAACCCGTGGTGGAGAACAATGAAGCTCCTACTAGGAGCAAGAGACAGGGGACTGCAAAGTCCTTTGGTGATGATTTTCTTGTCTATCTAATAGATGACACTCCCAATTCTATTTCAGAAGCCTATGCATCTGAAGATGCTGATGTAATGCCCCATATGTAACACTTTCCAATTATGGCAATATATGAAACTTTGACTTCATCAATTCCATTCTGGGCTCTTCTTCATTTCGGGTTTCTTCGTTTTGTCGTGTGCGTGTGTGCATTTCTTCCATGTCATGTTGTCATGTGCATTGCATTGCATTCGTGTTGTCACTTGCACCCGGTTCCACTCGCCTCTTCCCGTTGTTCGTTTCGAGTTCCGTCACTCACACACGTGCCCGTAGCCCCCCGAGTCCTTCTTTCATGTGTGGCCGTGTAACATTCCCGGAATGAGGTGAGACTTGTCGTGCGTTGTTGTTTTAGTATGCGTACGCCGCCTGTCAAGTTTCATCGCGTTTGGAGCTCGTTTGGTACTCCAACGGTTAACCTAGTGGGCTAAAAGTACCCCTTCCTTTTGGCCCAAGACCCCCTCCACAACAGACCACTAACCCAGCACAACCCTTCCCATCATCTCGGTCGTCGTATCGTGATCGCGTGGCCGAAAACCGCTCCACATTTGGACCTTCCTAGCTCCCAGAATCTATATAAACAGCCTCCCACGTCCATTTTCGGGCAAAAACCCTAGTCCCGAGCTCCTCCACCGCCGCCGGACACGTCCAGATCGCACCGGACGTGTCCACTCCGCCTAGCCACGTCGCCCGACCAATCTCGCGTCGACACCTCAGCACCGCCGCCACGTGTCCGCCTCCCATTGGCCCGACCCCGCAGCCAGATCCACCGCCGCCACGCGGGCCGCGGAGACCCCGGGCCGGCCTACCGGCCCGATGCCGCCGCCACTCGGCCGCCCGGCGCCGCCGCGACGCCCCCGCCGGCAACGCCGCCGCCGCTCGCCGCCGTTCCTACCCCACCGCCGCCGGCATCCTAGCACCGCCACCGGGCAGATCCGGTCCTCCCCGACCGGATCCGGGCCTCTGCCGCCCCGCTCGTCGCTAGTGGCCGGCAACCGCCGCCGCCGCCGGCCATGTGCCTCCGTCGCCTTGCCCGATCCAGGCGGGATCGGGAGGGACGAACGACCGTCCGGTCGGCCTCGTGGGCCTCCGCCCTCAGGTGGACCGTGCCCCGCCCGGGCCTCCACCTCCCTCCACCTCTTCCGTCCTGGGCCGAGCCCACTAAGGTGAGCCGCCTATTCCCCTCCCCTGGCGTAGTTTAACTATATGTCGCCCCCTTTTTCTTTGTGTATTTTTGGCGAAGTCTAAAGATTCTTACATTCTGATGCATACTTTGCATGGCCGTAAATTTTTTGTGCTTATCCAAATTGAGTGAATGAGATTTCTAAACGAACATGGTGATGTGCTCTACATTTTGTTCCATTTTGGCATGCTTGTTTGAGATCATCTTGATGACCTAATCATCGTGACAAGAGTGCTACTTGTTATTGATACGTCCAAAACGTATCTATAATTTCTGCTTGCTCCATGCCACTTTTGGGTGATATTGCTATGATATTCATACACTTCCATACACTTTTGATCATATTTGGACTAACCTACTAATCCAGTGCACCCCGGTGCCAGTTTCTGTTTTCGGCTGTTTTTGTATTCCAGGTTTTCACATTACGAGAACTGCCAGGAAAAATACAGAAAAAATATATAAAAAATCAGCGTTCCAGGAGCTACCATGCGGCCAAAGTACAGCCGGGGGGGGGGGGACCCACAGGGGCTCCAGGCGGCCTGTGGGCGCGCCCCCCTGGGCCGCGCCGGGGGGGCGACTGGGCCCCCCGAGGCTCCCCCGATGCCCCCCTTTGGCATATATTTAAGGTCTGTCGAGGAAACCCTGATTCCAGACCCCTTTTCTCCAGACGCGATTCCGATCTTCGCCGCCATCGCCATCAAGCTTCGGGGGACCAGAATTCCTGCGCCGGCACCCTGCCGGGACGGGGAAGTGCCCCGGATTCATCTCCATCGACGTTGCTTCCTCCCTCCATGATGCGGGAGTAGTTCCTCCTCGGGGCTGAGGTTCTTACCAGTAGCTATGTGGTCAACTCTCTCTCCCATGATGTGATCTTCGTTGTGATCATAGGCTATGTTAATCTAGGGTGTTTCCCCTTCCTCTATGTATTGGATTGATGTACTCACTTGTCTTTATCTAGTATAATCCCCGAGACCAAGGTGACAGCGGTCTATTGGACATGGATTAGAACAATATTTTCATGAGTGATTTCCTTTCTTGTGTGTTGATTGAAGATTGAGAGTCTCTTGGTGCTTGTCTTTGACTATCCTTTAGATATGTTATGGTGATTGTGGGACTCTCTTTGGATGGCCGCGGTGACATTGGGAAATCCTTAGATCGAGAACTACGAACTTTGAGGTGTGCTTTTGTATCCCTACATAATTCTCGTCCTCTCTTGACCACGAAGGAATGATCTCCGAGTGTGTCCCCTTTGCATGTTTTATGGGAAATATCATGTGATTCGATTATGTTAATGTTGTTGGGAGTTGCCACTAGTGAAAGTATGAACCTTAGGCCTTGTTTCCACCATTGCAATACCATTTGTGCTCACGTTTACTACTTGTTTGCTTGCTGCACTTTTTATTACATATTTGTATTACCTTGTTTTGCCATCCATATCACTTGCCATTTAACATCTCTTCGCCGAACTAGTGCACCTATACATCTGACAAGTTTATTAGGTGTGGTGGGGACACAAGAGACTTCTTGTATCTTAGTTGCAGGGTTGCTTGAGAGAGACCATCTTCAACCTCTACTTCCCTGAGTTCGATAAACCTTAGGTCATCCACTTGAGGGAAATTGCTACTGTCCTACAAACCTCTGCGCTTGGAGGCCCAACATAGTCTACAAGAGTAGAAGCGTGCGTAGACATCAAGCTATTTCCGGCGCCGTTGCCGGGGAGGTGAGCGCTTGAAGGTATATCTTTAGATCTTGCAATTAAATCTTTTTGTTTCTTGTTTTATTTTTATTATTTCACTAGTTATGCTTATGGAAAACCTTGTTATTGGATCGTTGCTTGCGGGGGGACACCCCACACCTGTGGTGGTTGCTCCTCCTCCTACTGAAATTGTGCCCTATTAAATACCGGCTGGTATTATCAATTATGTTTTGGCTAATCATTATGCAGGAGACAGACGTCCCGGTGAACACTTGCTATATCTGTCACAACTATGTTCATTATTTAAGCTTGCAGGTTTATCGAGGGAGTTTGTCATGAGGAAATTATTTGCCTTGTCACTGAAAGGAAAAAAATTGGAATGGTATAGGCTACTAAATGACTCTCACCTGCTAGAGTGGGAAGAGATCCAGTCTCTCTTTCACTCCAAGTTTTATCCTCTTCATGAAGTCCATGAGAATAGGAATTATGTTTATAATTTTTATCCTCATGACGGAGAGAGCATAGCTCAAGCTTGGGGGAGACTGAAAAAGTTAACACTAAAATGTCCTAACCATGGGCTCCCCAAAGATATTATTATTACTAACTTCTATGCGAGGCTCTCTCGACAGGATAAAGATTTACTCGATGCTTCCTCTATGGGTTCTTTCACAAACAAAAAGATTGATGCTAAATGGGAACTCCTTGAAAGAATTCAACGCAACACTGAAGATTGGGAGATCGACAAAGGTAAAGAGTCAGGTATAATTTATGAGTATGATTGCATTAAGTCCTTTGTTGAAACTACAAGTTTTAATAATTTTAGTGCTAAGTTTGGGCTTGATTCTCAACTCCTTGTTGATTTCCTCAAATCTTTTGCTTCACATCTTAATATGCCTAAGGAGGATTGGATCAAGTATCATAAACCTTTTAAAGAGACTTGCAAAGAAAATGAAATTGTTCATGATGATTGCAACATGCATGATCCAATTCCTACAAATGAAGTTTTATATAAGCATGTTAATTTTTGTGGAGTGGACAGACCTTGTGAAAGGCCTATGATTGAAGAAGAGAAGTATTGTAAGCAACATAAACATGAAAGAACAATCACTTGGGTCAAAGATTTAAATGAAATTGCTAGAGAATTGTGTGACCTTTATCCTTTTACTTGTGAACTTTGCCATACAGAGGGTCACTTTAATTTTCAATGCATGAACTTTCAAAACATAACTGTTAACCGGTTGTGTGATGACATGATCACCTCTGATCTTTATGATGAGCTTATGTTATTTTTGATGTGTGAAGAGTTATCAGAAAAGACTTCTTGGCTGGATGATAATGCCATAGGAATAAAAAACACTTTGCAAAATTGCCATCTCTATTGTGTTGTTAATTGCCATGAAAATGATTACATAAGTAAGATTAGAAAGGAGGGAACTTTACCAAAGTATAAAAATGTCTCTTATATTTCTGCTAATAAAAAGGAGAGTTTCTCCCAAGTTTCCCCTATTGTTTCTAATGATAAACCAGGATATGTGGAGAAGCTTCATCTCCAACCACCCCCTCCTAAGGTGAAGAAGAAGAAAAAGAAGAGGAGGAGGGGGAGGAGCAAGAAGGAAGAAGAATGGGCATCAACCTGGCCTGAGCATATTCCTCCTATCAACTTTTATCCTAATTGTTGTAAGTTTAAAGAAGAAGGTGAAGTTTATTGCCTTAATTATCATCTTGATGATACATCCGTAGGTACTATTGAAGAGGATTTTGATTATGATATGCATGTTACTTATTGTGATTGGGAAAATGATGATAATGCTCTTCTCTACCATGATGATGTTACAACTCCAATCTATAGTGATTATAAAGGTACCTATGACATAAGGAGAAATTATCCTTATGAAACTTGTCATAATCATGAAGGGAATTACTCCCTTGTTGAACACCACCCTCCTGATATACAACTAATCTATAGTGTTCAAGTTGTTTATGATAGTCCTACTCCCACTATTACCAATGAGAAAAATTATGCTTATGTGGGGAGTGAGAGTACCTTTTTGCATGTGGATCATGGTAACAATGCTTTATGTGATGCTTATATTGTTGAGTTCATCCATGATGCCACTGAAATTTATAATGAGAGAGGGAGGCTTGGTTCTAAATATCTTAATAATAAGAAGTTCCCTCTCTTTATGTTGAAGGTTTTGAAGCTGCACTTGTTTTGTCTTCCTATGCTTATTGCTTTGTGCTTCAATGAATTATTCTATTGCAATATTCCTATGCATAGGAAGCATGTTAGGCTTAAATGTGTTTAGTTTTTGCTTCTTGATGCTCTCTTTTGTTCTTCAATTCTTATTCCTACAAGAGAATTATTAAAGTCCTATGCCTAGCTTAAAGGCATAAAAGAAAGCGCTTTTGGGAGGCAACCCACAATAAATAAATTTTTATATTTTGCTTTTGTTGTGTCTTGATGTTGTTTACTACAGTAGAATCATCATTGTATCTTTGCTTTTCATATTTGTGCCAAGTATAGCCTCTCATTGCTAGAAAGTTCAAAAGTTGTGAGGTGCTGTCCAGGAAACAGATTCTGTCCTTGGATAGAAAAATTCGTATAAAATCACCAGATCATCTTTTTGGTCTTAAATTTTTCGACAACGTTCTCTATATAATTTTATTTCGTGCGTCTGTTCTGAGTTTTTTGATTTGAGTTGTAGAAGTATCCCGAACAGATCGATTACTACCTGCTGTTCTGTTTTTCACAGATTCTGTCCTGTTTTGCCTTTCTTTCAGTTTGCAAACCAAGAGCTTGCTTTTTCTTTGCAAAAACCTTTTGGCAATCTTGAGAAACAGTAGAACTTCAAGAATATCTTTATTTCCAGCAAGGTATAATTATTTTATTAAGGGTACTAACCTCGCTAATCAGATTATGATGAGTTATGTATGAAGGGAGTTTTCAAGTGTGCGAGGGAAGATGATAAAAAGATTCAGGAGTGTCAACCGCTCAAGCTTGGGGATGCCCCCGTGCACCCCCAAGAAATATTCAAGGAGACTCAAGTGTCTAAGCTTGGGGATGCCCCCGTGCATCCCCTTCTCCATCAACATTATCAGTTCGTCTTTCGTTCCGCTATATTTTTATCATTTCATGTGTTATGTGCTATGCTTGGAGCGTCTTGCTTTTAGTTTTCTTTTTAGTTTTTCATAACGAGTCGGAACTCAGCATTCCTTTATGTGGGAGAGAAACACGCTCCACTTCTACCTAGAACATAACATAGAATTTTCATGTCTATCTTTGCTGTGTGTGTTCTTTGTCTTTTAAATAGCTACTATCATGTTCTGCTCTTAGTATTCATGCTTATCTTTTCAAAGAGCTTTTGTTTAGTTGGTTGCTTGAACTCTCTTTAATTATCATGCTCACCTTATTAAGAGAGTTTGCTTCCGTTGCATTGGTTAATATGTCTATGATAAAGATGCTACGTGCATGATGGCGCTTAGTAGTTCAGGTTTTCTTATGATTAGTCTCAAATAGCTGGGGGATTCCCAATGTGTTATTGGAGTACCAACATGATTTGTTTGCTTATGATGTGGTATTGTTTAGTAATATCTTCCTTCGAGAATTTATTTTGATTGACTTGGCATATGCTCACGCATATTTAAGACTGTAAAGAAAGTCTGTCAAGCCTTGATGATCTTTTATTTCTGAGTAGCGATATAACTACCATGCCTGATTCAATATTGCTTTGTCGCTCTGCATGATTATGACCGTCATTGCTCTCTTAGTTGGTCGCTCCCAGTCTTTTGCTAACCTTCACCTGTACTAAGCGGAATTACTGCTGGTGCATCCACATCCTTTTAAACCAGTTATGCCATACGAGTCCACCATACCTACCTATACGTGGTATTTCACCACCACTCCAAGTAATTTACATGTGCTACCTTTAAAACAAATCTTTGCAATATATAGCTCATGGGAAAATAGCCTAAAAACTATTGTGGTAAAGAATATGTTGCTTATGTATCTTATTTCTTATGAGTTGCTTGCTTAGCGGTAAGCATGTTTCTGGGGACGCTATCAACTGTCACTTTTGTTGAATATCATGTGAGTTGCTATGCATGTTCGTCTTGTCTGAAGTAAGGGTGATTTTCCGTGGGTTGAATGATATGCATATTGTTAGAGAAGAACATTGGGCCGCCAACCAAAGCCATGCATCATGGTGGAAGTTTTAGCTTGGACTTAATCCTCAATCTCTTATGAGAATACGCTTATGCATTAAAGAGGAGTCCATCATCTATTTTCTATGTTGTCCCGGTATGGATGTCCTCAAGTTGAGATCTATCAAAAACGAGAAATCAAATGCGATTTATCTCCTTGGACCTTTGTACAGGTGGCATAGAGGTACCCCATTGTGACACTTGGTTGAAACATATGTAATGCAATGATAACCCATGGGAGTCCGAGCTAATTAGGACAAGGTGCGAGCACTATTGGTATTCGATGCATGAGGCTTGCAACTTATAGGATGTGTTATGCATGACACATATGAAGTACTACTATCGTTGACAAAATTGCTTATATGTTTTTAAAATAAAAAGCTCTAGCACATAACCATTCTTTTACTTTCATGTTGAGTCTCCACCTTCTTTTAAAAGCACCAACTACTGAGAGCATGATTGCCATCCTGAGTGTAATGTGCATTGTCCCAAAGTAGCATTGTCTTTTGCATGATTGTGATATCGTTTATTTTGAAATCATTGTATCTAGTCATCACTTAAACCTTGAAGGTGCCCCTGCATTTATGTTTTGCTTCACTAAAGGGGGCAAGCTAGATATCACTTTATCATATTTGCACATCATGTTCATTGCAAATCTTTTTGATGTTTCAGTTTCATATTGTAAAACTTTCAGTCATTTGTGATTTTCTCATGAGGCAACTTAATTACTATAGAATCATTGTCTCAGTAAGCTTTTGTCATATGACTATGAGAAGTCCTATATGGTTAATAGCATGTCACCACAGAAATTATTCTTGTTATCATTTACCTACTCGGGGACGAGCAGGAATTAAGCTTGGGGATGTTGATACGTCCAAAACGTATCTATAATTTCTGCTTGCTCCATGCCACTTTTGGGTGATATTGCTATGATATTCATACACTTCCATACACTTTTGATCATATTTGGACTAACCTACTAATCCAGTGCACCCCGGTGCCAGTTTCTGTTTTCGGCTGTTTTTGTATTCCAGGTTTTCACATTACGAGAACTGCCAGGAAAAATCCAGAAAAATATATAAAAAATCAGCGTTCCAGGAGCTACCGTGCGGCCAAAGTACAGCCGGGGGAGACCCACAGGGGCTCCAGGCGGCTTGTGGGCGCGGCCCCCCCTGGGCCGCGCCGGGGGGGGGGGGGGGGGGGGGG
>LR738711.1:48303476-48318668 GCA_902687465.1 Secale cereale | reverse complement strand
GGGCCCCCCGAGGCTCCTCCGATGCCCCCATTTGGCATATATTTAAAGCGTCTCGCAGAAACCCTGATTCCGGACCCTTTTTCTCCAGACGCGATTCCGATCTCTGCCGCCATCGCCATCAAGCTTCGGGGGACCAGAATTCCTGCGCCGGCACCCTGCCGGGACGGGGAAGTGCCCCCGGATTCATCTCCATCAACGTTGCTTCCTCCCTCCATGATGCGGGAGTAGTTCCTCCTCGGGGCTGAGGTTCTTACCAGTAGCTATGTGGTCAATTCTCTCTCCCATGATGTGATCTTCGTTGTGATCATAGGCTATGTTAATCTAGGGTGATCCCATGATATTTCCCCTTCCTCTATGTATTGGATTGATGTACTCACTTGTCATTATCTAGTATAATCCCCGAGACCAAGGTGACAGCGGTCTATTGGACATGGATTAGAAAAGTATTTTCATGAGTGATTTCCTCTCTTGTGTGTTGATTGAAGATTGAGAGTCTCTTGGTGCTTGTCTTTGACTATCCTTTAGATATGTTGTGGTGATTGTGGGACTCTCTTTGGATGGCCGCGGTGACATTGGGAAATCCTTACATTGAGAACTACGAACTTTGAGGTGTGCTTTTGTAGCCCTACATAATTCTCGTCCTCTCTTGACCACGAAGGAATGACCTCCGAGTCTGTCCCCTTTGCATGTTTTATGGGAAATATCATGTGATTCGATTATGTTAATGTTGTTGGGAGTTGCCACTAGTGAAAGTATGAAGCCTAGGCCTTGTTTCCACCATTGCAATACCATTTGTGCTCACGTTTACCACTTGTTTGCTTCCTGCACTTTTTATTACAGATTTATATTACTTTGTTTTGCCATCCATATCACTTGTCATTTAACATCTCTTCGCCGAACTAGTGCACCTATACATCCAACAAGTGTATTAGGTGTGTTGGGGACACAAGAGACTTCTTGTATCTTAGTTGCAGGGTTGCTTGAGAGAGACCATCTTCAACCTCTACTTCCCTGAGTTCGATAAACCTTAGGTCATCCAGTTGAGGGAAATTTGCTGCTGTCCTACAAACCTCTGCGCTTGGAGGCCCAACATAGTCTACAAGAGTAGAAACGTGTGTAGACATCAAGCTATTTCTGGCGCCGTTGCCGGGGAGGTGAGCGCTTGAAGGTATATCTTTAGATCTTGCAATTAAATCATTTTGTTTCTTGTTTTTATTTCACTAGTTATGCTTATGGACAACCCTGTTATTGGATCGTTGCTTGCGGGAAGACGCCCCACACCGGTGGTGGTTGCTCCTCCCCCTACTGAAATTGTGCCCTATGAAATACCAGCTGGTATTATCGATCATGTTTTGGCTAATCGTTATGCAGGAGACAGACATCCCGGTGAACACTTGCTATATCTGTCACAACTATGTTCATTATTTAAGCTTGCAGGTGTATCAAGGGAGTTTGTCATGAGGAGATTGTTCGCCGTATCACTTATAGATAAAGCTTCAGATTGGTATAAGCTTCTCGATAACTCGTACTTGCTTGATTGGCAAGAGCTTATGTCTCTCTTTTACTCCAAGTTTTATCCTCTTCATGAAGTTCATGAGAATAGGAATTATGTTTATAATTTTTATCCTCATGACGGAGAGAGCATAGCTCAAGCTTGGGGGAGACTGAAAACGTTAATGCTAAAATGTCCTAACCATGGGCTCCCCAAAGATATTATTATTACTAACTTCTATGCGAGGCTCTCTCGACAGGATAAAGATTTGCTCGATGCTTCCTCTACGGGTTCTTTCACAAACAAAAAGATTGATGCTAAATGGGAACTCCTTGAAAGAATTCAAAGCAACACTGAAGATTGGGAGATCGACAAAGGTAAAGAGTCAGGTATAATTTATGAGTATGATTGCATTAAGTCCTTTGTTGAAACTACAAGTTTTAATAAGTTTAGTGCTAAGTTTGGGCTTGATTCTCAACTCCTTGTTGATTTCCTCAAATCTTTTGCTTCACATCTTAATATGCCCAAGGAGGATTGGATCAAGTATCATAAACCTTTTAAAGAGACTTGCAAAGAAAATGAAATTGTTCATGATTGTTGCAACATGCATGATCCAATTCCTAAAAATGAAGTTTTATATAAGCATGTTAATTTTTGTGGAGTGGATAGACCTTGTGAAAGGCCTATTATTGAAGAAGAGAAGTATTGTAAGCAACATAAGCATGAAAGAACAATCACTTGGGTCAGAGATTTAAATGAAATTGCTAGAGAATTGTGTGACCTTTATCCTTTTACTTGTGAACTTTGCCGTATAGAGGGTCACTTTAATTTTCAATGCATGAACTTTCAAAACATAACTGTTAACCGGTTGTGTGATAACATGATCACCTCTGATCTTTATGATGAGCTTATGTTATTTTTGATGTGTGAAGAGTTATCAGAAAAGACTTCTTGGCTGGATGATAATGCCATAGGAATAAAAAACACTTTGCAAAATTGCCATCTCTATTGTGTTGTTAACTGCCATGAAAATGATTACATAAGTAAGACTAGAAAGGAGGGAACTTTACCAAAGTATAAAAATGTCTCTTATATTTCTGCTAATAAAAAGGAGAGTTTCTCCCAAGTTTCCCCTATTGTTTCTAATGATAAACCAGGATATGTGGAGAAGCTTCATCTCCAACCACCCCCTCCTAAGGTGAAGAAGAAGAAAAAGAAGAGGAGGAGGAGGAGGAGCAAGAAGGAAGAAGAATGGGTATCAACCTGGCCTGAGCATATTCCTCCCATCAACTTTTATCCTAACGATTGTAAGTTTAAAGAAGAAGGTGAAGTTTATTGCCTTAATTATCATCTTGATGATACGTCCGTAGGTACCATTGAAGATGATTTTGATTATGATATGCATGTTACTTATTGTGATTGGGAAAATGATGATAATGCTACTTATGATCTTGAAAGTCTTTTTGGTACCAACTCTGAAAGTGATGATATGGGAAGCTCTAAGCTTGGGGATGATAGGATTGCAAGTCCTTTACCCGCTAGTGATATGATAATTGATAATTCTTTTTCTAGTAAGAATAAAGACAACATGTTTACAAATATAGTTGCTAGCAATGATAATGCTCTTCTCTACCATGATGATGTTATAACTCCAATCTATAGTGATTATAAAGGTACCTATGACATAAGGAGAAATTATCCTTATGAAACTTGTCATAATCATGGAGGGAATTACTCCCTTGTTGAACACCACCCTCCTAATATACAATTAATCTATAGTGTTCAAGTTGTTTATGATAGTCCTACTCCCACTATTACCAATGAGAAAGATTATGCTTATGTGGAGAGTAAGAGTACCTTTTTGCATGTGGATCATGGTTACAATGCTTTATGTGATGCTTATATTGTTGAGTTCATCCATGATGCCACTAAAATTTATAATGAGAGTGGGAGACTTGGTTCTAAATATCTTAATAATAAGAAGTTTCCTCTCTTTATGGTGAATACTTTGAAGTTATGCTTGTTTTGCCTTCCTATGCTAGTTGCTTTGTGCTTCAATGAATTATTCTATTGCAATATTCCTTTGCGTAGGAAGCATGTTAGGTTTAAATGTGTTTGGTATTTGCTTCTTGATGCTCTCTTTTGTTCTTCAACTCTTATTCCTACTAGAGCATCATTAAAGTCTTATGCCTAGCTTAAAGGCATAAAAGAAAGCGCTTTTGGGAGGCAGCCCATAATGAATAAAATTTTATTTTGCTTTTGTTGTGTCTTGATGTTGTTTACTACTGTAGCATCATCATTGTATCTGCTTTTCATATTTGTGCCAAGAATAGCCTCTGATTGCTAGAAAGTTCAAAAGTTGTGAGGTGCTGTCCAGGAAACAGATTCTGTCCTTGGATAGAAAAATTCGTATAAAATCACCAGATCATCTTTTTGGTCTGAATTGTTTCGACAGCGTTCTCTATATAATTGTCTTTCGTGCGTATGTTCTGAGTTTTTTGATTTGAGTTGCAGAAGTACCCCGAACAAATCATTTACTACCTGTTGTTCTATTTTTCACAGATTCTGTCCTGTTTTGCCTTTCCTTCATTTCGCAAACCAAGAGCTTGCTTTTTCTTTGCAAAAACCTTTTGGCAATCTTGAGAAATAGTAGAACTTCAAGAATATCCTTATTTCCAGCAAGGAACAATTATTTTATTAAGGGTACTAACCTCGCTAATCAGATTATGATGAGTTATGTATGAAGGGAGTTTTCAAGTGTGCGAGGGAAGATGATAAAAAGATTCAGGAGTGTCAAGCGCTCAAGCTTGGGGATGCCCCCGTGCACCCCCAAAATATTTGTCGGTAGCATCGGCCTACCCACCACATGCACCCTCCTAATTAGATCCTCGGGTGAAGGTGGCCCGTCCTGAGCATGGATCGTACTCGGTGCCGACTGGCTCGCACCCTTGTTAGTTTTTCTTTTGCGTGCCTTCTTCTTCTCCTGAATTGGGACCGAGTTTTGCTCACAGACCGCCTTCTTGAGTGTGTTGGGGCTGATAATATTTCGCACCTCGCCTATCTGAGGCTCGGTGAAGTCGGTAGCTGGAGGCGTCTCCTGAGAGCTGAACGGCAGACGACGCCTGTTGCAACTTGGCTTCTCCGCGGTACCAGCTAGATCGCGCACGTCTTTTGTTGGATTGGGTTCTTGAGAAGGAGGCCCCATGAAGTCGCCACCGTACCCATGATCGGCAAAGTACTGATCGACGTTGCCAAATGTATCGTCGTCGTCGTCGTTCTGATCCTGTGCCATATGCATGTTTGGATCCAGTGGCATAGGGATGTCCGGCACCGTTGCGGCGGTCTTGCCATGGGGCCGACTTGGCGCCGGCACGATTGGCGGTGTTGTCTTTGGGGTGATGTCCCCCGCCCCCAAACGAATCTGGCTCTTCGGCCAAAGCAGGGGCCAGCTCAGGCAGGCGCTGAGGGTCATCACGTCATCATCGTCGGCCCCGACGGGTCGAATCAGAGGTAACACCTCGTCGTAGCCTGGCAGCACCCGAACCAGTTGAACTCTAAACAAGTTGGGTGGCATCTGGGTACCGTGGAACAAGGGGTTGCCCGGTTGAACGATTTTGCCCTTGGCGACATTGTGACGCCCGAAGACCGACGTCCCAGAAGATTTCAGAAGATTCCAGATGTTCCGGTTTCTTCCGTGTGTTTCAGTGGTGCTTGCTTTATTTATTTTGCATTGCATCATGTCATCATGCCATCATGTCATTAATCTTTGCATCTCAACCTAAATAAATTGTGTGGACCTTCGGTCCATTTAAATCGAGGGAAGGATGACATCTCTTCATAACATTTCCTCCTAATATTATGGAGCTATTATAATTAAATATTCCATTTGTTTGGAATTAACCAACACACTTGCAAATATTCCCCATGCCTCTTTAATTCAAGTTTCACCGTCAAAAACCTTCCCTATATTTCTTTTCTCGTTTATCGAGGTTCCTCCAAAAACCTCAACATTTTTGGACACTTCCGAAACCATGTCATAGTTCAAACCATTTGAATTAAAGTCAAATGAGTTTGAATTAGATCTTTCATCACGCCTCTCCTATTTTTCGTGGACCGTGTACCTTTTTACGAGTCCAGGAAAATTAATCCCATGTCCAAATTCTGCTCCTAACCCCCCTCTTTATTTTTCTTCTCTATTTTCTTTTCTTCTTCTTTCTCTCTTTTATTAGGAGAGGACCCAGTCATTTTTTTCCCTCCCTTCTAGGCCTCCTTCTGGCCAAGCCGCGGCCTAGGTCTCCCTGGCCCATCCTTGCTCCAGCCAGCTGGGCCTCCCAGCAAGTCGGCCCAAACCATCCCGTAAACCCTAGCCGAGCCAGCACCTAATCCCATCTCCCCTCGCTCTCCCTCGTCCGCCGCCAGGCCAGTCCCCATCGCTCTCTCCCATCTCCCTTCGGTCGCCCGAACCCCTCCTCCCTTGAGCCCGTTTCCTTCGATCTCCCCTCTCCCTCTCGTCTGCTCTCAACCACCGAGGCCACCCCGAGATGCCTTGCCATCGCCAGCTTCTCGTTCCCGACCCCCAGCGCCGATTCCCTCGAGCGCCTGCCTCGGCCAGGCAGCAGCCGGTCGCCATCTCCCAGGAGCCCCAGCGTCCTCTCCGTCCTCAAGCGCCGCCCGCGCCCCGCGCATCGCCAGAGCCGCCGTGCTCATGGCGCCGCCGGGCGCCCGTCGTCACCAGCCCCGCCGCGGGAGCGCCTCGACGACGCGCCCCAGCGTCGCTCTCTCCTCGTCAGGCCGGCGCCCTGCTCCCTCCGTGCTCCACGTTCGTCGCCAAGGCCCGCGGCCTCCTTTCTCCACGACGCCTGCAGCACCGAGGCCTCTTCTCCAGGCCTCGTCCAGCGAGGCCGGCCTCCCCGCCCGAGCTCCCGAGGCCACTTGAGCCGCCGCCGTCCCGCCACTCTGCCTCGGGTAGCAGCTCGCGGAGCTGCAGCCACCTCGCCCCGAGGAGCTCCCTGCTGCATCCCCGCCTTGGAGCCGAGCTCCGAGTTTTGTCGCTGCCATAGCCATGACCGAGGCCTTGTGTTTTTTTGTTGTTGTTGAAATCGCTAGACCGCCCAGGTTTTCTGCCAAGTACCACTACACCGTGAACGTCGTCGGATCTTCAAGTTCGACTACGTGGATTGCGCCAAGTTCCACGGAGCATCAAGTTCGACTACACGACGAGACCGCAAGTACCCCCTACACCAAGTACCACGACGACCGCGAGTTCCACTACCGTCGCCCCTTGTACGACTACCTTCGGAAGAAACGAGTACCCCTACCGATGTCAAGTTCGACTACACGGATTCCACGAGTACCACTACGATCGGCGATGCGAAAAGTACCTCGACACAGACCTGTGAACGACTACACGTGTACCTCTACGGAACAACTACTTCCTCTTCGGAAACGTGAACCACTACTTCCTCTACGACCCGCGAGAACGCCTACTTCCACTACGTCCCTCGACGACTTGAACCCCTCCGAGAACGACTGTCCCGAAGGTATAACCCGAGAACGTTTGCTTGTGATGTGGTTGTATGAGATGTTTGCCCTTGTGTGCTCCGTGCCGTTTCATCCTTTTGTCATGTTCCTCGGTTGCCTCGTCGCCGACTCGTGGGAACCCGGTGACGGGATCACCCCACCTTTCATATTGTTTCATTCGCTCTTCGCCATCTTTCTTTTGCCCCAGTCTCTCAACGGGTTACCGGACCGAGATGTTGCCGTTGCATCATTTTCGGATTCGTTGCCGTGGCACCCTTGTTGGGGAACGTAGTATTTTAAAATTTTCCTACGATCACGCAAGATCTATCTACCAGATGCATAGCAACAAGAGGGGAGAGTGAGTCTACGTACCCTCGTAGACCGAAAGCGGAAGCGTTAGAACAACGCGGTTGATGTAGTCGTACGTCTTCACGGCCCGACCGATCAAGCACCAAAACTACGGCACCTCCGAGTTCTAGCACACGTTCAGCTCGATGACGTCCCTCGAACTCCGATCCAGCCGAGTGTCGAGGGAGAGTTCCGTCAGCACGACGGCGTGGTGACGATCTTGATGTTCTACCGTCGCAGGGCTTCGCCTAAGCACCGCTACAATATTATCGAGGAGAACTATGGTGGAGGGGGGCACCGCACACGGCTAAGAGATCAAGAGATCAATTGTTGTGTCTAGAGGTGCCCCCCTACCCCCGTATATAAAGGAGGGAGGGAGAGGCTGGCCCTAGAGGGGGCGCGCCAAGTGTGGGGAGTCCTACTAGGACTCCCAAGTCCTAGTAGGATTCCCCTTTCCTTTCCGGAGTAGGAGAGAAGGAAAGAGGGGGAGAGGGAGAAGGAAAAGGGGGCTGCACCCCTTGTCCAATTCGGACCAGAAGGGGGGCGCGCACCTCTTTCCTTTTGGCCTCTCTCCTCTATTCCCGTAACTCCCCAATACTCCGAAAATACCCGAATCACTCGGAACCTTTCCGATGTCCGAATATAGTCGTCCAATATATCGATTTTTACGTCTCGACCATTTCGAGACTCCTCGTCATGTCCCCGATCTCATCCGGGACTCCGAACTCCTTCGGTACATCAAAACTCATAAACTCATAATAAAACTATCATCGAAACCTTAAGCGTGCGGACCCTACGGGTTCGAGAACTATGTAGACATGACCGAGACACGTCTCCGGTCAATAACCAATAGCGGAACCTGGATGCTCATATTGGCTCCCACATATTCTACGAAGATCTTTATCGGTCAAACCGCATAACAACATACGTTGTTCCCTTTGTCATCGGTATGTTACTTGCCCGAGATTCGATCGTCGGTATCTCAATACCTAGTTCAATCTCGTTACCGGCAAGTCTCTTTACTTGTTCCGTAATACATCATCCCGCAACTAACTCATTATTTGCAATGCTTGCAAGGCTTATAGTGATGTGCATTACCGAGTGGGCCCAGAGATACCTCTCCGACAATCGGACTGACAAATCCTAATCTCGAAATACGCCAACCCAACAAGTACCTTCGGAGACACCTGTAGAGTACCTTTATAATCACCCAGTTACGTTGTGACGTTTGGTAGCACACAAAGTGTTCCTCCGGTATTCGGGAGTTGCATAACCTCATAGTCATAGGAACATGTATAAGTCATGAAGAAAGCAATAGCAGTAAAACTTAAACGATCATAGTGCTAAGCTAACGGATGGGTCTTGTCCATCACATCATTCTCCTAATGATGTGATCCCGTTGATCAAATGACAACTCATGTCTATGGCTAGGAAATATAACCATCTTTGATCAATGAGCTAGTCTAGTAGAGGCATACTAGGGACACTCTGTTTTGTCTATGTATTCACACATGTACTAAGTTTCCGGTTAATACAATTCTAGCATGAATAATAAACATTTATCATGATATAAGGAAATAAATAATAACTTTATTATTGCCTCTAGGGCATATTTCCTTCAACCCTTTCCTTCCACCACGGTGAAAATACTCCTTATCTCTTCATGTCAACCTTTAATTAATAATTGCATAAACTTGATCATGTCATCCGCATCATGTTAACAACATTAAATGTGTGAATTGTTGTTGCCTTAAAATTACTAAACATGCTCATGGGGATTTTCCGGATTTGTTGTTGTTATTTCCGGCCTCATTTAAAATTGTCTAAATAGTGTAGTTTTATTATGCTTCACCTCTTGCCATGTTAATCAACATTTAACCTTGTGTTGTAAATAAACGAGAGTCAACTAAATAAATAAATGTGGTGTTTCGTCAATATGCAACTCGTTGCATATTGAGCTCCACTTAACTTGTAGTACTTGTTTGTGCACTTTGCCATGCCATGCATATTTAAACCGGACATGCATCATGCTTGCTTGTGCATCATGACATGCTTATGATTGTGTGTTTACCGTGTTGTTTGCTTCTTTCCGGTTGCTTCCCTTGTTAGCTTCGGTTCCGTCCGGAGTTGTGAGGATTCGCTCGACTATGTTGCTCCGCCTACTTCATGGATCCGTTCTTCTCCCTTGCGGAATCCCAGGCAAGATGATCATACCCTTGGATACCTTTACTACCATTGCCATGCTTAGTTGTCTCGATGCTATCGTTACATGTCGCGCTACCCATCTTTTATGTCAGCCTCTCCTTGTTGCCATGAAACCTCTAACCTTTGACACCTTCCTAGCAAAAACCACTGTTTGGCTATGTTACCCGCTTGCTCAACCCCTCTTATAGCGTTGCTAGTTGCAGGTGAAGATGAAGATCGTTCTAGGAGGGAACTTGTTGTTGGTTATATCACAATATCTATTATTAATATTAACACACCTATATACTGGGCATGGGTGGAAGGCTTGGCCTTTTGCTCGGTGTTTTGTTCCACTCATGCCACCTTAGGCGCCGATAAACCGGCATTATGTTCCTTGATTTTGCATTCCTTACACGATGGGTGGATGGGAACCCCTTGACAGTTCGAATTTGAATAAAACTCCTCCAGCAAGGCCCAACATTGGTTTTAATTTGCCTCATAATAACAACTTAATTAAATAATTAAATTTGCATAGGGGGTCGCGTCCCCGGGTTCTTAATTCTACATAACAGGGGGGGGGCAGTGCTGATGGTGTTGGTCCCAAATAGAGTCGTGTGCGGCGTCCCCCCCTTGGAAACTTGGGGTTTGGCCGTTGTACGCTGTGCTCATCCGGTTGTGGCTTGAGACGAGATACGCGCGGCTACTATCAGGGTGTCGGCACGCCGGGAGGTCTTGCTGGACTTGTTTTACCATTGTCGAAATGTCTTGTGCTACCGGGATGCCGAGCCTGATCGGATTTCCCTAAGATAAGGGGTGATGATATTATATTTATCACTTCAGCTAATCGTGAGAGCTTGTGATGGGCTAAGTTGGGACACCCCTGCAGGGTTATGATCTTTCGAAAGCCGTGCCCGCGGTTATGTGGCAGATTGGAATTTGTTAATGTCCGGTTGTAGAAAACTTGACAGAGGATCCGAAGTAAAACACACCACCGCGTGAGTAACCGTGACTGTCTCTTTTCACTTTGAGAAGAGAACACGGTGGGGTTATGTTTGACTCGTATGTAGTTCAGGATCTTTAGCGATCACTACTTTTGCGACCGTTTGCGTAGATACTCATCTTATTCTGGTACTCGTAAGTTAGCCACCATATTATGCTTAGCCGCTGCTGCAACCTCACCACTACCCTCTTCCTACCCATAAAGCTTTGCTAGTCTTGTTACCCATGGTTATGGGATTGTTGAGTCCTCGTGGCTCACAGATACTACAACACCAGATGCAGGTTCAGCCGAGTTTGATGCAGGAGCTGGTTCAAGTACTTCACTGGGAGCTCGATGAAGAGTTTGGCCGTATGCTTGTTACGTTTCGACGATCAGTAGTGGTTTCTACTACGATTCGATCTAGACCTGTGGCTTTATGTTGTTTTGGTATCTTTCTTTTGGATCTTCACCCGTAGTCGGGTTGTGATGTTTTGAATGATGTTTTGCTTATGTAATGTATTGTGTGAAGTGGCGAGTGTAAGCCAACTATCTCCTTTTGCAATTTAATCCCTCTTTTACATGAGTCGTGCAAAGATACCAAACTTGAGATCATTCTAGGATGGGCTTATACCTTTAAGTCGTGCCTCGACACGTAGGAGGTATAGTCCCATCCTGGGCATTACAAGTTGGTATTCAGAGCCTTCTCCGACCTAGAAGCCCCCACTGATTGATCGAATCGTTGACGGTTGAGTCTAGGCACACACTTGAAAATGTTTTGAGTCCTATATATATATCGGAGAGTAGGATTTCTTTGCTCCTCATCTCTTTTCACTCTGGTGAGGACTCCTGACGATTACTCTTGTCTCTTCTACTCTCAAAAATGCACCAAAAGTTTTTTTAGGATCTCGCGAGTATTGTTTGGATTGTTCCGATGTCTTTGTGACGAGAACATTGTTCTCGATGCCTCCTGTCATTAGGGGTTGTGGCAGTGTCCCGGGGAGTTGAGCTCCGAGGTGTTGTCGTCACAAATCCATCACGGCAGTACTAGAATACTTAAGACGGCCGACATCGAAAACTCTCCTATGCGGTTAGTGGCAAGATAACCCCGACATCACCCAGTACTGGGGAGGTAGTTCGGGAGTATTGCCATAGCTTGTATAGTGGATGCGTTTCGAAGGTCCGAGGTAAACTGTTTCCGAGAAAGACTGGTTATGTGTTGAAGGATGGATACAGCTGGATGTAGGATTAGAGTTGAGTGCGCGGTGCTTCCCCTGTATCCCCAACACCTGATTGCATAACTGGAAACTTTCGGAAATTAATAGGTGGGTTCATCCAGTAGTTCTAGGCATTCTTCCAACGAATGCACGATATGAAGTTCGGGGTTCTATATTGAGTGAAGTTTTATGGGCTTGTTCCGATCGGGAGTTGCATCTTAAGGGGTCCTTGGCTATGCTGATCCGGGGATTGCAAAACCCTTTTGTAACACGTTCCATGAGCTTTCAGCACGAATATGTCGAATGAAACTTCTATCTTGTATTTGTTCTTCTGCTCCTTGTTCCTTTTTATTTACCTTTTGTTCTCCAAGTGGCTTCTCGATTAGTTGATGTACCTGCGTAATTCATTCATTCAACTCTCTGCTCGGATAGATATGTTGCAACATAATCTTCTTCATAAACACATCTATCCTTTGTTCTTGTTTTGATTCTGGTATTCGAGTTGCTTCGATGTCAAATGTTGATCCCATACCTTTCCTAATCGGTGTTCTCATATTTCTATGGGAGTGCTAATTCTTCTTCACCATCAAGATGGTCATATTAAATTCTTTTTCAACCGGTGTCCATTTTGTTCGTCTCAAGTTGTCTTTGTTTTCCCCAGCCTCCCACCCTTCTTCTTCTTGGAGTCAGAAATTCTCAAATGAAATATCCATTTTATTCATGTGATATTTCTTCATTCTTTTCCTTCAATGTTCTTATCCGGTGCTTTATAGTGAAGATGCTCAAGAGCTTCAAGTTCATCATTCTTTTGTTCTCAAATTCTGCCGGTGGATGTAATTCAGGATTTCGGTGTTGATCTTATCATTTTCCTCATTTCACAATGCTTTCTTATTCCGGTGCACCAATTAATCATTCTCCTCTTGCTATTCATATCCGGAGTGCTGAAGATTCTGACAAAGTTCCTGGTCTGCTTGTCACCGTATTTATCGAAGAGGGGCGGTAGGCCTTGCTCGCACGGTCCGCCTCCTCCTTGTCCCATATAGGCTCCGCCACTCTGTAACCGCCGGGACCGAGTGTGTGTTCCCCTAAGTTCAGCTCCCGCATTTATTTCCCCCACTGACTTGATTCGGAGTGTGCGGTGCTCGAGCAATTGATCTTGAAGTCGTTGTAGTCATCTTCGGTGATCGAAGGATTTTTCTCCTTGATCTTCTCATAACTCTCACCTTTCTCGATCATTCTCTTCACATTGCTTTTCCAAGTAGACAGGGCCTTGCTCATCTTCGTGAGGGCAGCATTGTTCACTTTATTCCCTTTGAGGCTTGTTTTTTCAAATTCAGCGGGGAACTTGTATCGTTCGTGGACCTTCGTGAAGAAGAGGTTGCGCAAATTCCCTCGGCCAGGATGCCTCGGGTTCTCGGTGTTGATCGAGACGGTGCTCCGGAGAATGCACCCGAGCTGAAGCGAGTACCCCTTGACTATTCGTTCGGGCGCCATTGGATTCCCGTCGGAGTCCACTTCAGTAACTTCCTCCTTGAGGGTGCGGAGCACGGTCGGGCGCCAGTCCTTCCGTTGCCTCTTCGGTTGGCTGCCATTTGTGCGTGTGCCGCCATCATCAGTGGTGGCATCCTCGGCGGCACCATCAGTGGGGTCATCCTCGGCGGTACCATCAGTGGTGTCAGGATCGGTGGGGAAGGCGACATCCTCATACAAGTGAGGTTGTTCCTCCATCTCCTGGGACAGCTCCCAAAATGCCTTGCCGCCCGAACCCCCGGCCTCATCGTTGTTGGCCATGTTTCTCTCTAAATAGGAACAAAGTTTGGTCAAAAAGTTGGTTATTGTCAAGGAACAAGATCATGGTCTCAACATTTAGGGTTTGTCGACACCGAGGCATCCTAAAAGCTAAGCTTTTATAATTGAGGGTATTTGGACGCCGAGGCACCCTAAAAGCCTAAGCTTTCATCATTTCGGTTTTTATCGACACCGAGGCACCCTAAAAGCCAAGGTTTTTTAATTTATGGTTTGTCGACACCGAGGCATCCTAAAAGCTAAGCTGGGAAGGAGAATTCTAAGTTGGGCCTAATCACTAGCTTGGCTCTATTGCCGCCTATGGTTTAATGCAGCTAGAATAAAGGGGCACTTGATCCTACTTAATTAACTAATAAGATACGCCGGCCCATGCATTAGTCACAAGTACCCCATATGTCCTATTTTTAGCAAAGTCATGCTAAAATTCACGGAAAATTTCAGCATGACCTTTGCTGAAAATAGGACATATGGAGTACCCGAATTTGCCGGAACGGAAGTTAATCGACATTCCAGCAAACTCAAGGGCCTCTCGGGGTACCTGCAAAATGTTCACGACACGATGGTCGGAGACAAAACCCAGCAAAAAGCTGCTCGAGGTTCACCAATTGACAGATACTCATGGATAAGCAAAGCAAACTAGGAATATGGATGAACCTATTTCTTGATCGATGTAATAGTGAATGATCTAGTTAACTATGGACTATCATTTTCAGACTAAATTAACTGCTAATTTGACCTAGTTAACCTAGTTAATTAATTCGAGAGGGATTTGACCTAGTTAACCTAATTAATCCCTAGCAGTTAATTAATTTGACCTAGTTAACCTCCAGCAAGCAAGTTTGAACCTAATTTGACCTAAATTCGAGAGGGATTTGAACTAAACCCAGCAAAAGAGAGAAGAAGAGGGCATGGCCGGGAGGGAGGAGAGGAGGAAGAGAGGAGAAGAGAGGCAGAGGGAGGAGGGTTACCTGAGACGGCGGAGACGACGGAGGGCGGAGATGACGGAGGGCGGAGATGGCGGAGACGACGGAGGGCGGATACGGTGGGAAGGTCGCGGGCCTCCTCTCCTGGCGGACGTCCTCCCCGCGCGAAGGCGACGACGACGAGCGGAGATAGTGGAGGGGGCAGCGCGTGGTGGGGGGCGCGGGGGCGCGGCGGCGCGGGGGAGCTGCGGTGGTGAGGGGCGCGGCGGCACGGGGGGAGCTGCGGTGGTGAGGGGTGGAGTCGGGGGGAGAGAGGGGATCGATAGTTAGGTTGGGGATGGCCGCGGAGGAGATATGGATGGTGGGGGCGGCGCAATACTAATGGCGCACCACCCCTCGGTGCGCCATAAGTGCATACATACTAATGGCGCACCTCACCCTGGTGCGCTATTAGTATATATATTTTTTCTGCTCGAGCCAACAGGTTATCTTCCACCTGACCCGATCCACATCAAGTGTCCTCTACTAGCTCGACTGGTCAGTAGCCAGTTCTCACAGCAGGAGGTCCTGGGTTTGATTCCCAGGCTCCACAATTTTTTTATGCATTTAAAATGTTGTTTGATACTTATTTGTGTTTAAATATGTTCAAACTTGTTTAAATCACACCAGGAGTAGGGGAATCGAGGGTGCGGGGGGTCGGCGGCGGCGGCCGGTGGACCGGGGGGG
>LR738711.1:48254966-48303335 GCA_902687465.1 Secale cereale | reverse complement strand
GACCGGGGGTTGCTCGGCGGCGGCGGTTGAGTAGGGGAATCGAGGGTGTGGGTGGTCGGCGACGGCGGCCGGTGGACTGGGGGGTGCTCGGCGGCAAGGGGGACCGGATCTGGCGAGGTAGGATAGCGATCGAGATGGAGTGGGGGGTCGAGATCGAGTGTCCATGAAATTTAAAAATATTCATGATAGTTAAAAAAGTGCCCATGAAATACAATCGAGAAATGAAGGCTACGATTTAAATATATACAATCGATCTTAGCTAGCTATCTGTTCACAATCTTCTTGCCCTTCTTTTTCGCAAATGGAGTTCTTCTGTGGAACGGACGTCCTTTAGGTAGGGTGGTCCTGCTTCTTCTTGTGGTGTATGCTGCTACTTCATCATCGTCGTCATGTTCGATCCTCGGGTCGCCGTACTTGTCAAAGTCTTGCTCATTGGCTACTCCATCCATTTCGATGATCTTCCTTTTGCCTCTCCTCACGACAACACGACTGGGCTTTGACGAGTCGGTAATGAAGAAGCATTGGTCAACTTGGGAAGCCAGTACCCATGGCTCATTTTTCGCGGTGACGTTTGCGCTCGCGGTCTTGGATTTGGCTTCGGGTATAACCATGGTGGTGAAATACCGGTCTTCTTTTAGGACGCTCTTGGCCCATCTGACACGAAACATCGGGACCTTCTCTCCAGCGTAGGATTCCATCGTTACCCCGGAGTTCTGATAACCATCGCTCTTCATGTCCTTGGCCTCGGTGTAGAATGTGTAGCCGTTGATATCGTACGCCTCATAGGTCATCAGGCTGTGCTCGGCGCCCTGTGATAAGGCGAATATGAGTTGTTCTTCCGCGGAAGAATCCTCATGTAAAGGGTACGACAGAAGCTTCTGCTTGAACCAACGCGTGAAACATGAGTTGTGCTCTTTGATTATATCTCCGTCCGTCCTCTGTTGGCCTCGGTCATTGTACGTCTTCTCAATAAAGGTTTTGTGCTCTACCACCCAAGGATCGACCACGTCTATGTGTTGTAGCGCGACTAGGTTTGCTCTTTCAAAGTCGGCGAGTCGACCCTCGAAGTCGACATGCATTTCGCGGCGACCATCACGGTGACCCCATCCAGCGAGCCTGCCGAGGTGCCTGTTGACGGGCAGACCAACGGGGTTCTCGATGCCTAGATAATTCGTGCAGTAGGAGATGCACTCTTCGGTCAGAAAGACCCTGGCTATGCTTCCCTCTGGACGTAACATGTTACGAACGTATCCTTTGATGACACCATTCATCCTTTCGAATGGCATCATGCTGTGCAGGAATGTCGGCCCGAGTTGGATGATATCATCCACGATATGGACCAGCAGATGCACCATAACGTCAAAGAATGCGGGCGGGAAGTACATCTCAAGCTCGCATAGTATCACCACGATCTCTTCCTGTAGCCTTCTGAGTTGCCTCACGCCAACAGACTTCCGAGAGATGGCGTCGAAAAAGTTGCATAGGCCAAATAGGGTTTCACGGACGTGCGCGTCCATGATCCCACGGATTGCAACTAGAAGTATCTGCGTCATCAGCACGTGACAATCGTGAGACTTCATCCCGGTGAACTTCAGCTTCGCCCGGTCTAGGTATCTGCTTATCTTCCCCACGTAACCGTAAGGAAGTTGTACTCCTACGAGGCAGGTGAAAAACTGCTCGATCTCCTCCTGACTTAGAGTGAAGCACGCGGGAGGGTAGTCATTTCCGGTCTTCTTGGCCTTTTTGCCTTTGCGACGACTTTCCGTGTCCTGCTTCGCCTCATCATCATCATCATCATCATCATGATCATCATATATAGCATGAAGCTCCTGCCTGATGCCCATTGATTTCAAGTCTGCCCTTGCTTTCGGCCCATCTTTGGTCCTCTCTGGCATGTTGAGCAGGGTACCAAGCAGACTCTCGCACACGTTCTTCGTTATATGCATTACATCAAGGCTGTGAGGCACACGGTGGATCTTCCAGTACGGCAAGTCCCAGAAAACAGACCTCGTTTTCCATACCTTCAGCAGCGGCTCTGGCGCCTTTCGCTTCTTTCCCGACTCTGGCGCGTTTTGCTTCTTTCCCGGCAGTGGGCAATCTTTCCAATTTTTCAACAGCTCGTCTATTTCCTCACCGCTCCTCGTACGCGGGCGTCCTCGGGGTTCGGTTTCACCATCGAACAGATCCTTGCGTTTTCTCCACAGGTCATCATCGCGAAGCCACCTTCGATGTCCCATGAACACGGTTTTCAAAGACCCGGGATCTCTATCTAGCTGGCGATACGTTGTGTCATCCATGCACCTGACGCATCCAGAAAATCCGTGGACCACCTGCCCCGCGACATATCCGTAACCGAGATAGTCGTGCACCGTCGTGAGCAGCGCGGCTCTCATAGGGAAATATTCTTTCTTTGCGGCGTCCCACATATTGGCTGGCGTTTTCCACAGCATGTCTAGCTCCTCTTTCAGCAGCCCCAGATACAGATTGATGTCGTTCCCTGGTTGTTTCGGTCCTTCAATTAGCATACTCATGTGAATGTACTTCCTCTTCATGCACAACCAGGGGGAAGGTTGTACATCAACACAAACACAGGCCAGGTGCTATGTGTGCTTCTCTGGCTACCAAACGGATTGACTCCATCGGTGCTCGCGCCCAGCACGATGTTCCTTGGATCGTTCCCAAATTCTAGGTCTTCGAAGTTCAATGCTTGCCATTGGCTCGCATCCTTAGGGTGACTCAGCATCTTGTCTTTTTTATCTATCTCCGGATCATTTGCGTCATCTTCTCGCTTCTTCTCCTCCCTATCCGCGTGCCAACGCAGGAGCTTTGCTACCTTAGGGTCCGCGAAATACCGCTGCAGACGAGGAGTGATCGGAAAGTACCACACCACTTTTCGAGGAGCTTTCTTCCTCTTCTTGTATCGAGTGACGCCGCACACCGGACATATGGTAGACTCCGCGTGCTCGTCCCGATAAATGATGCAATTGTTCATGCACACATGGTATTTCACGTGCGCGGTAAATCCAGAGGACACACGATTTTCTTCGCCTCCTCCAAACTGGTGGGGCACATGTTCCCCTTGGAAAGACGTTCGTGCCAGAATGACATGTTCTCGTCGAAGCATGTGTCGGTCATTTTGTGTTTTACCTTCATCTCCAGAGCCATGAGCGTTACTTTCAGGCGGGTATCCTCGGGCCTGCATCCTTCATACAATGGAGTAACCGCATCTAACTCAAGTTGATCCATCTTGGCTTTCTCTCGGGCGGCAGCTCTTGCGTTATCGGTCTGCTTGAGAAGCATCTCTTGAATATGAGGGTCCTGCACCCAGCCCATCGATGGTCCAGCGTCGTCTGCTCCGCCGGCATCATCATCTTCATGATCATGCCCGTCGTCTGCTCCGGCATATTCCTCATCATCATGTCCTGCATCTTCTACATGATGACTGTGTACAGCATCACCGTCGTGATCATCTCCTGGGGATTCTTCGTCTTCTTGCCCGCCCAAGCCGCGGTGGTTGTCTTGCTGCCCTTCCTCATTTCTTGCCCGGCCCCCATGGACGACTTCGTAGTCATCTTCATCACCTTGCCACCGATAGCCATCCATGAAACCACGCAAGAGCAGGTGGTCCCGCACCTGCCCGGAATCAGGATCCGCAATAAGGCTCTTCAGCTTGCATCTTCTACACGGACATCTTATCTCCGTCTTGTTCTTTTGAAGCATCTCGGCCTTCGCGGACCTCAAAAACCTATTCACGATGCCTTCGGTCATCGTGCGCACCATGGTTGCCTGCGGGGTAGAGCAAAACGATATTTTAGAACCAATAAAAAATTTTCCATGACTTTCCCTAAAAATAGGACAAAAAAGAATGCTTAATGCCAAAATCCTCACCGAAACGGAAATGAATCAACATTCCGGGAAAATATTGGCAACTACCGCATTTCAAATACCGACACACCTCCAAACACAAACACATATGCAACACAACAAACATATGCAACACCACGAACATACATAGATCTAGCTAGGCCATAAAAAGTGCATGTGCACATTGTTGTATGGAGAACAACATAAATATAGCTTCCCCCCTTACTTACCTATCAAAACAAGGTAATTTAACCACTTAATTTGAATGAATCTATGGTGTAAATGAGGTGAAAAAGAGGAGGGACCCGAGACAAGGAGGAGGTGGAGAGAATGAAGTGGGGAGAAAGTGAGTGTGGGTAGGAGAGGCTGTACAAAATATCTTGTTGCTGCCCACTTACTAATGGCGCACCCACTATAAATGCGCCATTAGTAATCAAGGTTACTAATGGCGCATCTTCAGTTAGTGTGCCATTACTAGTTTTGAAACAAAAAAAACAATACTAATGGCGCACTCTCCCACAGTGCGCCATTACTAGTTTAAACTAGTAATGGCGCACTATGGAACAGTGCGCCATTAGTAGTTTTGCAAAAAAAGAATAAAAAATATAATAAAAAAAGAACATTAATGGCGCACTTTACTGCTGGTGCGCCATTACTAGTTACAACTAGTAATGGCGCACTTTGTCTGGATGCACCATTAGTATGTTTGGACAGGCACACTAGTTCAAAAAAAAAACTTTTTGATACTAATGGCGCACTTTACCGCTGGTGCGCCATTACTAGTTACAACTAGTAATGGCGCACTTTGTTTCGATGCGCCATTAGTATGTTTGGACAGGCACACTAGTTCAAAAAAAACTTTTTTATACTAATGGCGCACCCTGTGCCAGGTGCGCCATTAGTAGTTTGAACTCTAATGGCGTATCAGAGGTCGGTGCGCCATTATTATATACTAATGGTGCACTGCTTGTCTGGTGCGCCATTAGTATCAATTCCATCTATAGCCCTTTTCCTAGTAGTGTTGCCATAAAATGCATCATATAGACTTGGCTTGCATAATGTTGATTGTGCATTGCACCTTGTTTGATATGTGCCATGTTGTGTTCTTGTGTTGAGTAGAGCCGGGGGCCGAGACCGAGGACGAGGTTCCTACCGAGGTTGAGTACGAGGAGCCGTCTTACGATCCCATCGACAATTCGACATGCAAGATGACCTGTCCCAGATATCATTACTATCTTTGCCTATTGCTAGATGTCTCGCTCTTTAGCTTATTGCCTCAATGCCCATGTTTGTTTGTCAGCCTCCTATTGTAGCCATGAATCTCTCTAACCACCCAACCTAGCAAACCTTTGTTTTGCTACGTAGGCTTCGCTCAGCCCCTCTTATAGCATTGCTAGTTGCAGGAGAAGATTTGAAGATTCTTGCTTCATGATGAAGTTATTGTTGGGATATCACACTATATAATCTGCTAAACCAAATCATCTATATATTGGTAATGGGTGGAAGGCTAAGCCTCTTGCTTGGTGTTTTGTTCCACTCATGCCGCCCTAGGAACCGTTTAAACCGGTGTTATGTTCCTTGATTATGCGTCCCTAACACGGTTGGGGTTTATGGCCCCCCCTTGATAGACCGCTTAGCGCTAAAACTTTTCTAGCAAGGCCCGACGTTGGTTTTACATTTGCCTAACAACTAAAACTTGCATAGAGAGTTATAAACCCTCTTCTTAATCAACAACCCGGGCCAGTGCTCCACATGATTGTTGGTCCAAACTGGGGGTCCTGCAGGGCCACCTTGGGGAAACCCGAGGGTTGGTAAAAACCTGTAGCATCGCCCATCCGGTCGTGGCCTGAGACAAGATACGCGCGGCTACTATCAGGGTGTCGGCACGCCGGGAGGTCTTGCTGGATTAGTTTTACCTTAGTCGGAATATCTTGAGCACGGGATTCCGAGAATACTCGGGTCTTCCCACGTTGGAGTTGCGACTCCATAGATCGTGAGCTTGTGATGGGCTAAGTTGGGACACCCCTGCAGGGTTTGATCTTTCGAAAGTCGTGCCCGCGGTTATGTGGTAGATGGGAATTTGTTAATATTCGGTTGTAGAAAAACTCGACACCATGTTCAGAATACACTACCAGCGTGAGTAACCGTGACGGTCATTTTCCGAAAGGGGTTTGGTAAGTGAACACGATGGGGTTATGTTTGACGTGCTTAGATAGGATCACTTCGTGATCACTTTGACGCTCGTGGCACTTCTCTTCTCGCTCTAAACACGTAAGCTAGTGCTAGTGCAGCAACAACCTTTGTTCTTCAGCCTTGTTCCACACCCAAGGCTTAGATAGTTTTGCTACCCGGGAACGGGATTGCTGAGTCCTCCGTGGCTCACAGATTCTACACAACACCAGATGCAGGTACCATGGTGACCTACACAGGCGATGGCACAGAGTTATACTGGGATTTCGATGAAGAACGTGTGCGATACTACGTGTCTTACCCAGAGGATCAGTAGTGGCTTCTACTAGGGGCGATCGGACCTTGTGTTATTTAATTATGGTATCTTTCATTTGGATCTTCGTCCGTAGAGGGACTGTGATGTTATTTGGATGATGATTGCTTATGTAATGTATTGTGTGATGTGGCGAGTGTAAGCCAACTACTCTTTTGCAATTCCATCCTTATATTACATGAGTCGTGCAAAGATACCATACTTGAGATCATTCTAGTATGAGCTTATACCTCTAAGTCGTGCCTCGACACGTAGGAGGTATAATCTCATACTGGGCATTACAGCTGACTACTGGAAGGAAGCGGTTCATAGTGAGATGGATTCCATCTTGGGGAATGAAACTTGCGAGATAATCGATCGTCCCTATGGGTGCAAATGGGTATTCAAGAAGAAGCTTAGGCCTGATGGTACTGTCGAAAATTACAAGGCACGGCTCGTGGCTAAGGGTTATACCCAAAAGGAAGGTGAAGACTTCTTTGATACTTACTCACCTGTGGCGCGACTGACAACTATTCGAGTACTACTTTCACTAGCTGCCTCACATGGTCTTCTCGTTCATCAAATGGATGTTAAGACTGCTTTCATAAATGGAGAGTTGGACGAGGAAATTTATATGGAACAACCAGATGGGTTTGTAGTAGATGGTTAGGAAGGAAAAGTGTGAAAGTTGCTGAAGTCTTTTATGTACTCTAGCAAGCACCCAAACAGTGGCATGAGAAGTTTGAAAGAACTTTAACAGCTGCAGGCTTTGTTGTAAACGAAGCTGACAAATGTGTATACTATCGCCATGGTGGGGGCGAGGGGGTTATTCTTTGCTTGTATGTTGATGACATACCGATTTTCGGAACAAATATGAATGTTATTGGAAGATTGGTCCAGCTATCCAGCTCAAGCACGATATCTCCGAGCTCAAGTGTCGGAGAGGTATTACCAAGAGGAGCCCACACACTCCTTCTTCCTCCCAAAAAATCACTATCCAGCTCAAGCACGAGTTCTAGCTCATCTTGCTGCCATTTTCGATCTCCTTGCTCAAAGCTCCATTCACAAAACTGTTTGGGGAGATTGTTCCTTGGTATGTGACTCCTCCATTGGTCCAATTAATTTTTGTTCTAGTGCTTTATTTATTGCAATTTTTTGTGCTGTGGTGGCCTTGTTCTTGAGCTTGCATGTCAAATTTCTTTGGTCCCAAGTAGTTCTAATGCATGATATAGTCTCTAGGCACTTGTAGGAGTTGTTGCTATCAATCTTATTGAGTTTGGTTCACTTTTATTTTGAGTTACTAATTTTTTTAGAAATTTTCAGAGGGGGAAAATGGGGCTCTTCGAGTAAAAGTTCAGAGGATAAGCAGAAGGAAGAAAATAAGAAGCCCAAATATAATCTTCCTCGCAGTGCGGAAGTTCGGCCGTGTGAATGGCCTTGTAATGAGTTCTTGGAAGCAGCCGGGATTTACGAAGACTTTTATTATTTGGCAAACAATGCAGGCCTCACCGACTTCCTCCACGACCAGTGTGAACAATATCTCTTGCTCACTAATACTGTCACGCAAAACTTTCACTTTCATGCTAAGAAATCACCACCTTCAGTGGAGTTTCGTTTATATGATGAGGTTAAGGAGATGTCATTCTTTGAATTTTGTGAAGTATGCAAGATACCCTTTGCTGGTAGTCTTGAAGAACCACATCGCAAAGATATTGAAGGGTTTATTGACATGATAGCTGTAGCGGAAACGCGACAAGTTTCAGGGGCAAGAATTACTAGTATACATTTTCCTGTTCTACGTTACTTTGCTATATTTGCTAGTAGATGTTTAATTGGTCGCGGGAACAATGGGAATCTTAGTTCCCCTGATATTGTCATTTTGTGCCATGCTTTGTTCCAAGACACGACCTTTAGCTTGGGTGCCGTCGTTGCCAAATGATTAAGTTTGAAGCACACAAAAGGTCCCTTCTTTGGAGGCATCTTCGCTTATCGCCTTGCTGAACACTTTAGAATACCTATTAGGCATCATGAGAAGGAAGAAAAATTGCTAGCCCCTTCTTATCTAGATTATAAGAGTATGATAGCACATGATTTTATTGTTAAAGACAAGGAGAAGTTGCTTAAGTATAAATTGAGGTTTGATGAAAAATATTGTGAGATTATTACCTTGCCTGCACCATCTCTGTTTGATCTGTTTTCAGGCATATACCTTGTTTCGTCAGATGCCTTACGGAGAAGCTTCTACAAGTACCAGAGCCAGGCACAAGCTTCAGAGCCGGAGCTGGAACCAGTGGCACCCAGAGGACGCTCTTCAGTACACCGGAGAAAATAGCTTCGACCCGTGGCCATAGACCAACTTAGGCCAAAAGCCTAAGCTTGGGGGAGTACGTATTTCTCACCGACGTTACATTCATGTTCACACACTTATTCCAGTAGTCAATGCTCACACTCTTTCATTGTACTATCCATGCTAGTTTCAATTCTTTTCTTAGTATTTTTCTTGTGTGTTAGAAAAACCTTAAGAAAAACAAAAAAAAGTAGTTGTAGCTTTTAGCTAGTTTACCTCCTATGCCTGTAGTAGCAGTAATTAAAAGAAAACCCAAAAAGATTTCTCGTTCTTCTTTTACTTGTTGGGGGCTTTCCTGTGTAAATAGTTTCTTTTCTTTCTTTGGGGGTCAAGAGAAGACCATGATGAAAATGTTTAGTGGCTCTCATATGCTTTATTGTTGATTTAACCATGAGCCATATTACTTTGTCTTCTCTCTTGTATTAAATGCTTGCAGATTCCAGCTTAGTCCAATGCATGTGCACTATTATTATTATCCACGCCGTTCGGTCATGCGAGTGAAAGGCAATAATGACGATATATGATGAATTGATTGAGATGAGAAAAGCTGGTATTAACTCGACCTCTCTTGTTTTTGTAAATATGATAGTTCATTGTTCCTGATTCAGCCTGTTATGAATGAAACATGCTTGCAATGACAATTAGAGATCATACCTGCTCATGCCATGCTTAATTAGCTAGGAGTTTATAATGGTCTATCTTGCGTGCCAACATGATATTAAAATGGTTGTGATGTCGTATGATAGGGTGGTATCCTCCTTTGAACGATTCAAGTGGTTTGACTTGGCACATGTTCACGCATGTAGTTGAAACAAAATCAACATAGCCTTCACGATATTTATGTTCATGGTGATTTATATCCTACTCATGCTTGCATTCATTGTTGATTAATTTTAATGCATGTTCATGACTGTTGTCGCTCTCTAGCTAGTCGCTTCCCAATCTCTTTCTAGCCTTCACCTGTACTAAGCGGGAATACTGCTTGTGCATTCACTTCATAAACCCCAAAGTTATTCCATATGAGTCCACCATACCTTCCTATATGGTGTCTACCTGTCGTTCCAAGTAAATTTGTATGTGCCAAACTCTAAACCTTCAAATAAAATTCTGTTTTGTATGCTCGAACAGCTCATGTATGAACTAGGGCTGTTTATGTCTTCCATGCTAGGTGGGTTATTCTCACGATGAGTGGACTCCGCTCATCATTCATGAGAAAATGGCTGGTAACCGGGATGCCCAGTCCCATGCTCAAATCATAATAATTAAACAAAACTCCCCTAGGGCTGTTGTTGGTTTGGACGATACCCGTTGTTTCGGGCTAGCCGTGGAGTGTGCTTGTTGGTGATTGTGTTGGAAATATGCCCTAGAGGCAATAATAAAAGAGTTATTATTATATTTCCTTGTTCATGATAATCGTTTATTGTCCATGCTATAATTGTATTGATTGGAAACTCAAATACATGTGTGGATAAATAGACAAACTTTGTGTCCCTAGTAAGCCTCTTCAGGACTGGCTCGTTGATCAAAGATGACCGCGGTTTCCAGGTCATAGACATGAGTTGTCATTTGATAACGGGATCACATCATTAGGAGAATGATGTGATGGACGAGACCCAAACGTTAAACATAGCTTTTGATCGTATCAGTTATCGCTATAGTTTTCTGCATGTCAAGTATAAGTTCCTATGACCATGAGATCGTGTAACTCACTGACACCGTAGGAGTGCTTTGTGTGTGCCAAACGTCGCAACGTAACTGGGTGACTATAAAGGTACTCTACAGGTATCTCCGAAGGTGTCTGTTGAGTTGACATGGATCGAGACTGGGATTTGTCACTCCGTGTGATGGAGAGGTATCTCCGGGCCCACTCGGTAATACGTCATCTCAATGAGCTCAAAGTGACTAAGTAGTTAGTCACGGGATTATGTATTACGGTAACGAGTAAAGAGACTTGCCGGTAACGAGATTGAACTAGGTATAGAGATACCGACGATCGAATCTCGGGCAAGTAACATACCGACGAGACAAAGGGAACTGTATACGGGATTGCCTGAATCCTTGACATCGTGGTTCATCCGATGAGATCATCGAGGAACGTGTGGGAACCAATATGGGTATCCAGATCCCGCTATTGGTTATTGGCCTGGGAGTGTCTCGATCATGTCTGCATAGTTTCCGAACCCGCAGGGTCTACACACTTAAGGTTCAGTGACGCTAGGGTTGTTAGTGAGAACAGTGCATGGTAACCGAAGGTTGTTCGGAGTCCCGGATGAGATCCCGGACGTGACGAGGGTCTCCGGAATGGTCCGGAGACGAAGATTGATATATAGGATGAGAGTGTTCGGAGTCCGGAAGTGTTCCGGGGAGTATCGGGAAGACGGCGGATGACCGAAAGGGGTTTCGGGGTCCCGGAGGGAGTTTCGGGCCTAATGGGCCACAAAGGGGGGACACAACAGCCCTCTTAGGGCTGTGCGCCCCCCCCCCCTGGGCCCTCTCCTCATGCGCAAGGGGGGCTGGCCCCTCCTAGGGCTGCCGCACCCCCTAGCTTGGGGGGCAAGGCACCTGGGGGGGGGGGAGCCCTAACCCTGGCGCAGCCCTGGCCGCCGCCCCCCCCATCTCCACTTGGCCGCCGCCCCTAGGGGTAAACCCTAGGGCGCCCCCTCCCCTCTACTCCCCCTATATAAAGAGAGGCAGAGGGAGGGCAGCCACACACGTTCGTGCCTTGGCGCTGCCCTCCCTCTCCCACATCCATCTTCGCGAACTCCTCAGTGCTTGGCGAAGCCCTGCAGGAATCCTCCACCACCATCTCCACCACGCCGTCGTGCTGCCGGTGTCTCCATCAACCTCTCCTTCCCCCTTGCTGGATCAAGAAGGAGGAGACGTCCCCGAGCTGTACGTGTGAAGAACGCGGAGGTACCGTTGCTTCGGTGCTAGGATCTTCGGCGATCTGAATCGCGGCAAGTACGACTCCATCAACCGCGTTCTTGAACGCTTCCGCTTAGCGATCTACAAGGGTATGTGGATCCAACTCTCCCCTCGTAGATGCATCTCCTAGATTGATCTTGGTGAACGTAGGAAAATTTTTTGTTTCCCATGCAACGTTCCCCAACAGTGGCATCATGAGCTAGGATCTTGCGTAGATGCTTTCACGAGTAGAACACAAAAGGGTTTGTGGACGTTTATGTTTAGATTGCTTCCCTCCTTAGTCTTTCTTGATTCAGCGGTATTATGGGATGAAGCGGCCCGGACCAACTTTACATGTCCACGTACATGAGACCGGTTCCATCGACAGACATGTGACTTTTGTTGCATAAGATGGCTGGCGGGTGTCTGTCTCTCCTATCTTAGTTGAATCGGAACAGAACAAGGCGGTCCTTGTAGAAGGTTAAATAGCAACTTAAATATCACCGTTGTGGCTTTGCGTAGGTAAGAAGCGTTCTTGCTAGATACCCATAGCAGCCACGTAAAACATGCAACAACAAATTAGAGGACGTCTAACTTGTTTTTGCAGGGTATGTATGTGATATGATATGGCCAATGACATGATGAGATATATTTGATGTATGAGATGATCATGTTGTAATAGTTAATATCGACTTGCATGTCGATGTATACGGCAACCGGCAGGAGCCATAGGGTTGTCTTTAATTTTTGTATGACCTGCGTGTCAATCATTAAGCGCTTTGTAATGCTTTACTTTATCGCTAAACGGTAGCAATAGTAGTAAGAGCATGGTAGGCGCGCGACAACCCCGATGGCGACACGATGATGGAGATCATGATGATGGGGATCATGGTGTGGCGCCGGTGACGATGGAGATCATGCCGGTGCTTTGGAGATGGAGATCAAAAGCACGAGTTGATGGCCATATCATGTCACTTATGATTTGCATGTGATGTTAATCCTTTTATGCATCTTATTTTGCTTAGGACGAGGTAGCATTATAAGATGATCCTTCACTAAAATTTCAAGATAAAATTGTGTTCCCCCCGAGTGTGCGCCGTTGCGAAGGTTCGTCGTTTCGAAGCACCACGTGATGATCGGGTGTGATAGACTCTACGTTCGCATACAACGGGTGCAAGCCAGTTTTGCACATGCAGAACACTCGGGTTAGACTTGACGAGCCTAGCATGTACAGACATGGCCTCGGAACACGGAAGACCAAAAGGTCGAGCATGAGTCATATAGTAGATATGATCAACATGTAGATGTTCACCATTGACACCACCTCATCTCACGTGATGATCGGACTTGGGTTGGTGAATCTGGATCATGTCACGCTCGAATGACCAGAGGGATGTCAATTTGAGTGGGAGTTATAAATAATTTGATTAGGTAATAACTCACTTATCATGAACAATAGTCTAAAATGTCTTTGCAAATCTTTTGTTGTAGATGGCTCGCGCAGTAGCTCCCCTGAATTTTAATGCGTTCCTAGAGAAAGCTAAACTGAAAGATGATGGGAGCAACTTTGTGGACTGGCTCCGCAATCTGAGGATCATCCTCACAGCTGCCCAAAAGGTTTATGTCTTAAATGCACCGCTAGGTGAACCCCCCGCTCCTCAGGCCTCTGCGGACGTTATGAACGCCTGGCAGTCGCGTTCGGATGACTACTCAGTACTGCAGTGTGCCATATTGTATAGCTTGGAAGGAGGACTTCAAAGGCGTTTTGAACGTCATGGAGCATATGAGATGTTCCAGGAGTTGAAGTTCATCTTTGAAAAGAATGCCAAGATCGAGAGGTATGAGACCACCGATAAATTCTTTGCTTGCAAGATGGAGGAGAATTCGTCTGTCAGTGAGCACTTACTGAAGATGTCTGGGTACTATACCCGCATAGCTGATCTGGGACTTGTGTTCCCGGAGGAGGCTATCATTGACAGAATTCTCCAGTCACTCCCGCCTAGCTACAAGAGCTTCGTGCAGCAGTATAACATGCAAGGGATGAACAAAACCATCGCCGAGCTGTTTTCGATGCTGAAAGTCGCTGAGGCAGACATCCAGAAGGAGTATCAAGTGTTGATGGTCAATAAAACCACCAGTTTCAAGAAGAATGGCAAGGGCAAGAAGGGTAACTCTAAGAAGGGTGGCAAGGCAGTTGCTCATCCAGTGAAGAAACCCAAGGCTGGGCCCAAGCCAGAGACTGAGTGTTTCTATTGCAAGGGGAACGGCCACTGGAAGCGGAACTGCCCCAAGTATCTGGCAGACAAGAAGGGGGCCAACAACAACAAGCAAGGTATATGTGATATACATGTTATTGATGTGTACCTTACCAACTCTCGTTGTAGTGCCTGGGTATTTGATACCAGTTCGGTTGCTCACATATGCAACTCTAAACAGGAACTGCGGAATAAACGGAGGCTGGCGAAGGACGAAGTGAAGATGCGCGTGGGGAATGGTTCCAAGGTTGATGTGATCGCCGTCGGCACGCTCGCTCTTCGATTACCATCGGGATTAGTTATGAACCTGAATAATTGTTATTTAGTGCCTGCGTTGAGCATGAACATTATATCTGGATCTTGTTTATTGCGAGACGGTTACTCATTTAAATCAGAGAATAAAGGTTGTTCTATTTATATGGGTAATATCTTTTATGGTCATGCACCCGAAGTGAGGGGTTTATTCTTATTGAATCTCGATAGTGATGATACACATGTTCATAACATTGATGCCAAAAGATGTAGAGTAGTTAGCGATAGTACCACTTTCTTGTGGCACTGCCGTCTGGGTCATATCGGCATAAAACGCAAGAGGAAGCTCCATGCTGATGGACTTTTGGAGTCTCTTGATTTTGAATCACTTGACACATGCGAGCCGTGCCTCATGGGCAAGATGACAAGGACCCCGTTTTCAGGTACAATGGAACGGGCAAGTGACTTATTGGAAATCATACATATTGATGTGTGTGGCCCGATGAGTGTCACGACGCGCGGTGGATATCGTTACTTTCTCACCTTCACTGACGACTTGAGTAGATACGGGTATATTTACTTGATGAAGCATAAGTCTGAAACGTTTGAAAAGTTCAAGCAATTTCAGAGTGAAGTTGAGAATCATCGTAACAAGAAGATCAAATTCCTACGATCTGATCGAGGGGGAGAGTATCTGAGTTATGAGTTTGGCAATCACTTAAGAAAATGTGGAATCGTTTCACAGTTGACGCCACCTGGAACACCACAGCGTAATGGTGTGTCCGAACGTCGTAATCGAACCCTATTAGATATGGTGCGTTCTATGATGTCTCTTGCCGATTTGCCACTATCGTTTTGGGGATATGCGTTAGAGACAGCTGCATTCACTTTAAATAGGGCTCCATCCAAGTCCGTTGAGACAACACCGTATGAACTATGGTTTGGTAAGAAACCTAAGTTGTCTTTTCTCAAGGTTTGGGGTTGCGATGCTTATGTCAAAAGGCTTCAGCCAGAAAAGCTCGAACCCAAAGCGGACAAATGTGTCTTCATAGGATACCCAAAAGAAACTGTTGGGTACGCCTTCTATCTCAGATCCAAAGGAAAAGTGTTTGTCGCTAAGAACGGGTCCTTTCTCGAGAAAGAGTTTCTCTCGAAAGAATTGAGTGGGAGGAAGGTAGAACTTGATGAGGTTATTGAACCTCTGCTTCAACCAGAGAGTTGCGCAGCACAGAAAGATGTTTTTGTGGAGCCTGCAGCGGTTGAAGAGGAAGCCAATGATGATGATCAAGAAGCTTCTGATCAAGTTACTACCGAACCTCGTAGGTCGACAAGGGTACGCACTGCACCTGAGTGGTATGGTAACCCTGTCTTGGAGGTCATGTTGTTAGACAACGGTGAACCTACGAGCTATGGAGAAGCGATGGTGGGCCCGGATTCCGACAAATGGTTAGAGGCCATGAAATCCGAGATGGGATCCATGTATGAAAACAAAGTATGGACTTTGGAAGTATTACCTGAAGGGCGGAAGGCCATTCAGAATAAATGGATTTTTAAGAGGAAGACGGACGCTGACGGTAATGTCACCGTGTATAAAGCTCGACTTGTGGCAAAGGGTTTTTCACAAGTTCAAGGAATTGACTACGATGAGACTTTCTCACCCGTAGCGATGCTTAAATCCGTCCGAATCATGTTAGCGATAGCTGCATATTTCGATTATGAAATTTGGCAGATGGATGTCAAAACAGCGTTCCTTAACGGTTTTCTTAAGGAAGAGTTGTATATGATACAACCGGAAGGTTTTGTCGATCCAGAGAATGCGGACAAAGTATGCAAGCTCCAGCGTTCCATTTATGGGCTGGTGCAAGCATCTCGGAGTTGGAATCTTCGCTTTGATGAGGTGATCAAAGCGTTTGGGTTTGTACAAGTTTACAATGAAGCTTGTATTTACAAGAAAGTGAGTGGGAGCTCTATAGCATTTCTAATATTATATGTGGATGACATATTGCTGATTGGAAACAATATAGAATTTTTGGATAGCGTGAAGGGGTATTTGAACAAGAGTTTTTCGATGAAGGATCTCGGTGAAGCTGCTTTTATATTGGGCATCAAGATCTATAGAGATAGATCAAGACGCTTGATAGGACTTTCACAAAGTGCATACCTTGATAAAGTTTTGAAGAAGTTCAAAATGGATCAATCCAAGAAGGGGTTCTTGCCGGTATTGCAAGGTACAAAGTTGAGTAAGACTCAATGCCCAGTGACTGCGGAAGATAGAGAAAAGATGAGTGTCGTCCCCTATGCTTCAGCCATAGGCTCTATCATGTATGCAATGCTGTGCACAAGACCAGATGTCAGCCTTGCCATAAGTATGGCCGGAAGGTTTCAAAGTAATCCTGGTATGGATCACTGGACAGCGGTCAAGAATATCCTAAAGTACCTGAAAAGGACTAAGGAAATGTTTCTCGTTTATGGAGGTGATCAAGAGCTCGTCGTAAAGGGTTACGTCGATGCAAGCTTTGACACTGATCCGGATGACTCTAAGTCTCAAACCGGATACGTATATATTCTCAACGGAGGAGCGGTAAGCTGGTGCAGTTCCAAGCAAAGCGTGGTAGCCGATTCTACATGCGAAGCGGAGTACATAGCTGCCTCGGAGGCGGCAAAGGAAGGTGTCTGGATGAAGGAGTTCATGACAGATCTTGGAGTTGTGCCTAGTGCATTGAATCCAATGACTTTGTTTTGTGACAACACTGGTGCCATTGCTCTAGCCAAGGAACCAAGGTTTCACAAGAGGACCAGACACATAAAGCGACGCTTCAATTCCATCCGCGATTCAGTCAAGGAGGAGGACATAAGCATTTGCAAAGTACACACGGATTTGAATGTTGCAGATCCGTTGACTAAGCCTCTTCCACGGGCTAAGCATGATCAACACCAAGACTCTATGGGTGTTAGATTCATTACCTTGTAATGCTAGATTATTGACTCTAGTGCAAGTGGGAGACTGTTGGAAATATGCCCTAGAGGCAATAATAAAAGAGTTATTATTATATTTCCTTGTTCATGATAATCGTTTATTATCCATGCTATAATTGTATTGATTGGAAACTCATATACATGTGTGGATAAATAGACAAACTTTGTGTCCCTAGTAAGCCTCTACAGGACTAGCTCGTTGATCAAAGATGACCGCGGTTTCCAGGTCATAGACATGAGTTGTCATTTGATAACGGGATCACATCATTAGGAGAATGATGTGATGGACGAGACCCAAACGTTAAACATAGCTTTTGATCGTATCAGTTATCGCTATAGTTTTCTGCATGTCAAGTATAAGTTCCTATGACCATGAGATCATGTAACTCACTGACACCGTAGAAGTGCTTTGTGTGTGCCAAACGTCGCAACGTAACTGGGTGACTATAAAGGTACTCTACAGGTATCTCCGAAGGTGTCTGTTGAGTTGACATGGATCGAGACTGGGATTTGTCACTCCGTGTGACGGAGAGGTATCTCCGGGCCCACTCGGTAATACGTCATCTCAATGAGCTCAAAGTGACTAAGTAGTTAGTCACGGGATTATGTATTACGGTAACGAGTAAAGAGACTTGCCGGTAACGAGATTGAACTAGGTATAGAGATACCGACGATCGAATCTCGGGCAAGTAACATACCGACGAGACAAAGGGAACTGTATACGGGATTGCCTGAATCCTTGACATCGTGGTTCATCCGATGAGATCATCGAGGAACGTGTGGGAACCAATATGGGTATCCAGATCCCGCTATTGGTTATTGGCCTGGGAGTGTCTCGGTCATGTCTGCATAGTTTCCGAACCCGCAGGGTCTACACACTTAAGGTTCGGTGACGCTAGGGTTGTTAGTGAGAACAGTGCATGGTAACCGAAGGTTGTTCGGAGTCCCAGATGAGATCCCGGACGTGACGAGGGTCTCCGGAATGGTCCGGGGATGAAGATTGATATATAGGATGAGAGTGTTCGGAGTCCGGAAGTGTTCCGGGGAGTATCGGGAAGACGGCGGATGACCGAAAGGGGTTTCGGGGTCCCGGAAGGAGTTTCGGGCCTAATGGGCCACAAAGGGGGGACACAACAGCCCTCTTAGGGCTGTGCGCCCCCCCCCCTGGGCCCTCTCCTCATGCGCAAGGGGGGCTGGCCCCTCCTAGGGCTGCCGCACCCCCTAGCTTGGGGGGCAAGGCACCTGGGGGGGGGGGAGCCCTAACCCTGGCGCAGCCCTGGCCGCCGCCCCCCCCATCTCCACTTGGCCGCCGCCCCTAGGGGTAAACCCTAGGGCGCCCCCTCCCCTCTACTCCCCCTATATAAAGAGAGGCAGAGGGAGGGCAGCCACACACGTTCGTGCCTCGGCGCTGCCCTCCCTCTCCCACATCCATCTTCGCGAACTCCTCAGTGCTTGGCGAAGCCCTGCAGGAATCCTCCACCACCATCTCCACCACGCCGTCGTGCTGCCGGTGTCTCCATCAACCTCTCCTTCCCCCTTGCTGGATCAAGAAGGAGGAGACGTCCCCGAGCTGTACGTGTGAAGAACGCGGAGGTACCGTTGCTTCGGTGCTAGGATCTTCGGCGATCTGAATCGCGGCAAGTACGACTCCATCAACCGCGTTCTTGAACGCTTCCGCTTAGCGATCTACAAGGGTATGTGGATCCAACTCTCCCCTCGTAGATGCATCTCCTAGATTGATCTTGGTGAACGTAGGAAAATTTTTTGTTTCCCATGCAACGTTCCCCAACAGATTGGGGGAGTATAAACTTCACCATTCCGTTTGGGAATTGCCTATAATGTGTGTAGCATGGAAGATATCGAGATTATTGGTTGTTATATTGACAATGAGAGTATACCGCTCAAAATATTATTCATCTCTATTTAAAAATTGAGCTCTGGCACCTCTACAAATCCCTGCTTCCCTCTGCGAAGGGCCTATCTATTTACTTTTATGCTGAGTCATCATCCTCTTATAAAAGAGCACCAGATGGAGAGCACCGCTATCATTTGCATGTATTGCTATTAATTTGCATTGAGTATGATTGTGACTGGATCTCTTTTACCATGAATTACAATGTCTAGTCAGTCCTTGATCTTTAAAGGTGCTCTGCATTTATGTTTTGCGGTCTCAGAAAGGGCTAGCGAGATACCATCTTGTTATATCATATTATGATTGTTTTGAGGAAGTGTTGTCATCCAAGGTTTATTATTATTGCTCGCTAGTTGATTATGCCATTGATATGAGTAGACATGAGACCTGAAAGTTATTGTGAATGTGGTTAGTTCATGATCTTTTCTAAAAACTAGAATACTGGCTTTACATATTTACAACAACAAGAGCAAACAGAGTTTGTCAAAGTTTTTCTTTATCACTTTTAGTTTATCAACTGAATTGCTTGATGACAAGCAAATGTTTAATCTTGGGGGAGTTGATACGTCTCCAACGTATCTACTTTTCCAAACACTTTTGCCCTTATTTTGGACTCTAACTTGCATGATTTGAATGGAACTAACCCGGGCAGAAGCTGTTTTCAGCAGAACTGCCATGATGTTATTTTTGTGCAGAAATAAAAGTTCTCGAAATGACCTGAAATTCAACGAAGAATTATTTTGGAATATATACAAAATATCTGCGGAAAGAACCAAGCCAGGGGGCCCACACCCTGTCCACGAGGGTGGGGGGGCGCCCCCTTGCCTCGTGGGCCCCCTGTTGCTCCACCGACGTATCCGCCGACTCCATATATTCTCTTTCGGGGAGAAAAAAATCAGAGAGGAAGAATTATCTCGTTTAACGATACAGAGCCGCCGCCAAGCCCTAATCTCTCTCGGGAGGGCTGATTTGGAGTCTGTTCGGGGCTCTGGAGAGGGGAGATCGTCGCCATCGTCATCATCAACCTTCCTCCATCACCAATTACATGATGCTCACCGCCGTGCGTGAGTAATCCCATCGTAGGCTTGCTGGACGGTGATGGGTTGGATGATATTTACCATGTAATCGAGTTAGTTTTGTTAGTGTTTGATCCCTAGTATCCACTACGTTCCAAGATTGATGTTGTTATGACTTTGCCATGCTTAATGCTTGTCACTAGGGCCCGAGTGCCATCATTTCAGATCTGAACCTATTATCTTTTCATGAATATATGTGTGTTCTTGATCCTATCTTGCAAGTCAATACTGACCTACTATGTGTTATGATCCGGCAACCCCGAAGTGACAATAGTCGGGACCACTCCCGGTGATGACCGTAGTTTGAGGAGTTCATGTATTCACTATGTGTTAATGCTTTGGTCCGGTACTCTATTAAAAGGAGGCCTTAATATCCCTTAGTTTCTATTAGGACCTGGTACTTTTGTTTATAAGAACAGAAAGTAAAATCGGAAAAAGTAAAGTAGATGTAGATTGATATGTTGAGAACAGACCCGGGGGCCATAGTGTTCTATAGTGGCTTCTCTCATGATAGCGATATTCTATGGCGGGTAAACAAATTACTGTCGAGCAATTGATAGAAAAGCGAATAATTATGAGACCATCTAGGCATGATCATTGTATATAGGCATCACGTCCGAAACAAGTAGACCGACTCCTGCCTGCATCTACTACTATTACTCCACACATCGATCGCTATCCAGCATGCATCTAGTGTATTGAGTTCATAAGAACAGAGTAACGCCTTAAGCAAGATGACATGATGTAGAGGGATAAAGTCAAGCAATATGATATAAACCCCATCTTTTTATCCTCGATGGCAACAATACAATATGTGCCTTGCTGCCCCTACTGTCACTGGGAAAGGACATCGCAAGATTGAACCCAAAGCCAATCACTTCTCCCATTGCAAGAACTATAGATCTAGTAGGCCAAACCAAACCAATAATTCGAAGAGACTTGCAAGGATATTATGAGCACACATAAAGAGTTCAGAAGAGAACCAAATATTTCTCATAGATAATCTTGATCATAAACTCACAATTCAGCGGATCTCGACAAACACACCGCAAAAAGAGATTACATCGAATAGATCTCCTCGAAGACCGAGGAGAACTTTGTATTGAGATCCAGAGAGAGATAAGAATCCATCTAGACACTAGCTATGGACCAGAAGTTCTGTGGTAAACTACTCACAACTCATGGTGAGGCGATGATGATGATGTAGAAGCACTCCGTGATGGATCCCCCCCCCTCCAGCGGAGATCCGGAACAGGCTCCAAGATGGGATCTCACAGGAACAGAAGATTACAGCGGTGGAACTAGGGTTTTCTCTTCTCCTCTGATGGTTTCAGGGTACGTAGGCTTATATAGGAGGAAGGAGGACACCGGGGGACTCACGAGGGACCCACGAGGCAGGGGGCGCACCCCACACCCTCGTGGCCCTACTCCGTGGTTCTCAAGTCTCCCGTGCGTGATTTTCTCCAAAAATATCTCTCCCGAAGGTTTCATTCCGTTTGGACTCCGTTTGATATCCCTTTTCTGTAAAACCCTAAAACAGGCAAAAAACAGCAATCTGGACCGGGCCTTTGGGTTAGTAGGTTACTCCCAAAAATAATATAAAAGTGTATGACAAAGCCCATTAAACATCCAAAACATCATAAATAATAGCATGGAACAATCAAAAATTATAGATACGTTGGAGACGTATCAAGCTACCCCAAGCTTAATTCCTGCTCGCCCTCGAGTAGGTAAATGATAAAAACAAATTTTTTGATGTGGAATGCTAACCAACATACTTTTTCAATGTAATTCTCTTAATTGTAGCATGAATGTTCAGATCTAAAAGATTCAAGATAAAAGTCTATATTGACATAAGAAATAATAATACTTCAAGCATACTAACAAAGCAATCATGTCTTCTCAAAATACTATGGCTAAAGAAAGTTATCCCTACAAAATCATATAGTCTGGCTATGCTCCCTCTTCATCACACAAAATATTCATATCATGCACAACCCCGATTTCAGCCAACCACTTGTTTTCATACTCTATTCTTTCAACCCTTTCAACTTTCACGCAATACATGAGTGTGAGCCATGGATATAGCACTATGGGTGGAATAGAGAGGTGGTTGTGGAGAAGACAAAAAGGAGGGAGATAGTCTCACATCAACTAGGTGTATCAACGGGCTATGGAGATGCCCATCAATAGATATCAATGTGAGTGAGTAGGGATTGCCGTGCAACGGATGCACTAGAGCTAAATATGTATGAAAGCTCAACAAAAGAAACTAGTGGGTGTGCATCCAACTTGCTTGCTCACGAAGACCTAGGGCATTTGAGGAAGCCCATCGTTGGAATATATAAGCCAAGTTCTATAATGAAAATTCCCACTAGTATATGAAAGTGACTAAACATGAGACTCTCTATCATGAAGAACATGGTGCTACTTTGAAGCACAAGTGTGGAAAAGGGTAGTAGCAATTGTCCCTTATCTCTTTTCTCTCATTTTTTTGGAGGGGCTTCTCTTTTTTTATTAGCCCCTCTCTATTTTTTTGGGCCATCTTTTTTTTATTTTGCCTTTATCCCCCTTATTTTTCCTCACACGGGACAATGCTCTAATAATGATGATCATCACACTTTCATTGAATTACAACTCGATATTATACTCGATACTAGAACAAGTATGACTCTAAATGAATGCCTTCGGTGGTGTACCGGGATGTGCGATGAATCAAGAGTGACATGTATGAAAAATTATGCATGGTGGCTTTGCCACAAATACGATGTCAACTACATGATCATGCATGGCGATATGACAATATGAAGCGTGTCCTAAGAATGGAACGGTGGAAAGTTGCATGGCAATATATCTCGGAATGGCTATGGAAATGCCATGATAGGTAGGTATGGTGTCTGTTTTGAGGAATATATATGGTGGCTGTTTTGAGGAAGGATATATAGTGGGTGTATGGTACCGGCGAAAGTTGCGCGATACAAGAGAGGCTAGCAATGGTGGAAGGGTGAGAGTGCGTGTAATCCATGGACTCAACATTAGTCATAAGAACTCATATACTTATTGCAAAAATCTACGAGTCATCAAAACAAAGCAATCAACGCATGCTCCTAGGGGAGAGGTTGGTAGGAGTTAACCATCGCGCGCCCCGACCTCCACACAAAGGTTGACACTTTAGAAATACCTCATGCTCTAACTTCGTCACATAGCGGTTCACCATACGTGCATGCTACGGGAATCACTAACCTTAACACAAGTATTTCTCAATTTCATAATAACTCCACTAGCATGACTCTAATATCACTATCCTCATATCTCAAAACGATTATCAAGCATCCAACATCTCATCATATTCAATGCACTTAGTGTGAAAGTTTTTACTACATTGATATTGGATGTTTATCATGTGAAGACTAGTTTTGTAGCCTAAGCACATTACCACGCTGTTTTAATAGACTCTCAAATAGATATAAGTGAAGCATGAGAGTTCAACAATTTCTTCAAAATATTATCACCATCGTGCTCTATAAGATATAAGTGAAGCACTAGAGCGAAAACTATTCAACTCAAAAGATATAAGTGAAGCACATAGAGTGTTCTATCAATTCCTAGGCCATGTTTAACTCTCTCAAATAGGTGTGTCTAGCAAGGATAATAGTGGCAAACTAACAAGCAAAGACTCAAATTATACAAGATGCTCCAAGCAAAACACATATCATGTGGTCAATAAAAATATAGGTCCAAGTATAGTTACCGATGGATGAAGAAGAAAGAGGGGATGCCTTCCCGGAGCATCCCCAAGCTTAGGATTTTGATTGTCCTTGAATTTTACTTGGGACTCCATGGGCATCCCCAAGATTAGGCCCTTGCTAGTCTTTGTTCCATAGTCCATCAAAGCAATACTCAAAACTTGAAAACTTCACGACACAAAACTTAGACAAAAATCTCGTGAGCTCCGTTAGTATAAGAAAGAAAACCACTACTCAAAGGTACTGCAATGAATTCATTATTTGTTTATATTGGTGTTAAACCAACTGTATTCCAACTTCTCTATGGTTCATACTTCCCAATATTACTCATAGATGCATTGAAATAAGCAAACAACACACGAAAAACAGAATTTGTCAAAAACAGAACAGTCTATAGTAATCTGCAGGTTTCGCATACTTCTGTAACTCCAAAAAATTCAAACTAAATTGGTAAACGTGAGGAATTTGTCTATTAATCATCTGAAAAAACAATCAACTAAATAGCACGCTCCAGTAAAATCTGATGACCATTCTAGCTAGCGCTAACCATTCTGTTTTTCAAAGCAAGATCATATAAATTTCACACAAGTCTTCCCAAAGGTTCTACTTGGCACAAACACTAAACAAAACATGAAACCACATCTAAACAGAAGCTAGATGCAATATTTATTCCCTAACAGCAGCAAAAACAAAAAATACAAAATTGGGTTGCCTCCCAACAAGCGCTATCGTTTTACGCCCCTAGCTAGGAACGAAACAAGGATAAATCTAGGTATTGCCATCCTTGGAAGGCAATCCATAAGTGGATCTCATGATAGATTCATATGGTAATTTGATTTTCTTTCTAGAAAAGTGTTCCATGCCTTTCCTTAACGGAAATTGGAATATAATATTTCTTTCCTTCATATCAATAATTGCACCAATCGTTCTAAGGAAAGGTCTACCAAGAATAATAGGACATAAAGGATTGCAATCTATATCAAGAACAATGAAATCTACGGGCACATAATTCCTATTGGCAACAATAAGAACATCATTAATTCTTCCCATATGTTTCTTAATAGTGGAATCCGCAAGATGCAAATTTAAAGAACAATCATCAAGCTTATGGAACCCTAGCAAATCACACAAAGTTTTTGGGATAGTGGAGACACTTGCACCCAAATCACACAAAGCATAGCATTCATGATTTTTCATTTTTATTTTAATAGTAGGTTCCCATTCATCATAAAGCTTTCTAGGGATAGAAACTTCTAACTCAAGTTTTTCTTCATAAGATTGCATTAAAGCATCAATTATGTGTTTGGTGAAAGCTTTATTTTGACTATAAGCATGCGGAGAATTTAGTAAGGATTGCAATAAGGAAATACAATCAATCAAAGGGAAATTATCATAATTGAATCCCTTGAAATCCAAAGTAGTGGGTTCATCACTATGCAAAGTTTTAATCTCTTCACTCCCACTTTTAACAATTTTAGCATCAAGATCTAAAAATTCTGAATCATTGGGACAACATAAAGCAGAATCATCTCCAATCCTATCTTCATCAAGACTTATACTAGAAAACAAGGATCTAATAGGACACACATCAATAACTTTCCGATCTTCATCTTTATTTTCATGATAACTAGAAGAACACGCTTTAATATAATTTTCTCTTTTAGTACGCATCCTAGCGATTCTTTCTTTGCATTCATCAATGGAAATTCTCATGGCTTTGAGAGACTCATTGATATCATGCTTAGGTGGGATAGATCTAAGTTTCAAAGAATCAACATCAAGAGTAATTCTATCCACACTTATAGCCAATTCATCAATCTTAAGCAATTTCTCTTCAAGTATAGCATTGAAATCCTTTTGCGAGATCATAAACTCCTTAACACTAGTTTCAAATTCAGAAGGCATCTTTCCATAAGAGTTGTTGTAGGAATTACCATAATTCTTAGAGGAATTACTAGGAAAAGTCCTAGGATTAAAATTCCCTCTATAAGCATTGTTACCAAAAATATTCCTACCAACAAAATTCACATCCAAAGATTCATTGTTGTTTTCAATCAAAGTGGACAAGGGCATATCATTAGGATCAGAAGAAGCACTCTTAGCACCAAATAATTTCATAAGTTCATCCATCTTTTCACTCAAAACACTAATTTCTTCAATAGCATGCACTTTTTTACTAGTAGATCTTTTGGTGTGCCATTGAGAATAATTGACCATAATATTATCTAGGAGTTTGGTAGCTTCTCCTAAGGTAGTTTCCATGAAAGTGCCTCCTGCGGCCGAATCTAAAAGATTTTTAGAAGCAAAATTCAAGCCAGCATAAAAGTTCTGAATAATCATCCATAAGTTCAAACCATGTGTAGGGCAATTACATATCATTAATTTCATTCTCTCCCAAGCTTGTGCAACATGCTCATGATCTAGTTGCTTAAAGTTCATAATATCGTTTCTAAGAGAGATGATCTTAGCAGGAGGGAAATACTTAGAGATAAAAGCATCTTTGCACTTATTCCACGAATCAATATTATTTCTAGACAAAGAGGAAAACCAAGTTTTAGCACGATCTCTAAGAGAAAACGGAAATAACTTCAATTTAACAATATCGTTATCCGTATCCCTTTTCTTTTGCATATCACACAAATCAACAAAGTTGTTTAGATGGGTAGCGGCATCTTCACTAGGAAGGCCGGAGAATTGATTTTTCATGACAAGATTCAACAAAGCAGCATTGATCTCACAAGATTCAGCATCGGTAACAGGAGCAATCGGAGTGCTAATAAAATCATTATTGTTGGTATTGGAGAAGTCACACAATTTGGTATTGTTCTGAGCCATAGTGACAAGCAAGCAATCCAACACACACAAGAAAACAAGAAGCAAGCGAACGATAAATACACAGCAGAAGAAGGGCAAATAAAACGACAAGGGTGAAGTGGGGGAGAGGAAAACGAGAGGCAAAAAATGTAATGCGAAGGATAAGGGTTTGTGATAGGTACTTGGTATAGGACTTTTGCGTAAGCCTCCCCGGCAACGGCACCAAAAATTCTTCTTGCTACTTCTCGAGCTTGCGTTGTATTCCCTCGAAGAGGAAAGGGAGATGCAGCACAGTAGCGGAAGTCTTTCCCTTAGTTTTTTAGAACCAATGTATCAATCCAGTAGGAGACCACGCGCGAGTCCGTCGCACCTGCACAAACAAATAAGAACTTCGCAACCAACGCGATAAGGGGTTGTCAATCCCTTTACGGTCACTTACGAAAGTGAGATCTGATAGAGATGATAGTTTATATTTTTGGTATTTTTATTTATAAGAACAGAAAGTAAAATCGGAAAAAGTAAAGTAGATGTAGATTGATATGTTGAGAACAGACCCGGGGGCCATAGTGTTCTCTAGTGGCTTCTCTCATGATAGCGATATTCTACGGCGGGTAAACAAATTACTGTCGAGCAATTGATGGAAAAGTAAATAATTATGAGACTATCTAGGCATGATCATTGTATATAGGCATCACGTCCGAAACAAGTAGACCGACTCCTGCCTGCATCTAGTGTATTGAGTTCATAAGAACAGAGTAACGCCTTAAGCAAGATGACATGATGTAGAGGGATAAACTCAAGCAATATGATATAAACCCCATCTTTTTATCCTCAATGGCAACAATACAATACGTGCCTTGCTACCCCTACTATCACTGGAAAAGGACACCGCAAGATTGAACCCAAAGCCAAGCACATCTCCCATTGCAATAACTATAGATCTAGTAGGCCAAACCAAACCAACAATTCGAAGAGACTTGCAAGGATATTATGAGCACACATAAAGAGTTCAGCAAAGAACCAAATATTTCTCATAGATAATCTTAATCATAAACTCATAATTCATCGGATCTCGACAAACACAACGCAAAAAGAGATTACATCGAATAGATCTCCTCGAAGACCGAGGAGAACTTTGTATTGAGATCCAGAGGGAGAGAAGAAGCCATCTAGATACTAGCTATGGACCCGAAGGTCTGTGGTAAACTACTCACAACTCATGGTGAGGCGATGATGATGATGTAGAAGCACCCCGTGATGGATCCCCCCTCCGGCGGAGCTCCGGAACAGGCTCCAAGATGGGATCTCACGGGAATAGAAGGTTACTGCGGTGGAACTAGGGTTTTCTCTTCTCCTTTGATGGTTTCAGGGTACGTAGGCTTATATAGGAGGAAGGAGGACACCGAGGGACTCACGAGGGACCCACGAGGCAGGGGCGCGCCCCCACCCTCGTGGGCACCTCGTGGCCCCTACTCCATGGTTCTCAAGTCACCTGTGCGTGATTTTCTCCAAAAAATATCTCTCCCGAAGGTTTCATTCCGTTTGGACTCCGTTTGATATCCCTTTTCTGTAAAAACCCTAAAATAGGCAAAAAAAAACAGCAATCTAGACTGGGCCTTTGGGTTAGTAGGTTAGTCCCAAAAATAATATAAAAGTGTATGACAAAGCCCATTAAACATCCAAAACATCATAAATATTAGCATGGAACAATAAAAAATTATAGATACGTTGGAGTCGTATCAGGACCCCGCTGCCACGGGAGGGTAGGACAAAAGATGTCATGCAAGTTCTTTTCCATAAGCACGTATGACTATATTCGGAATACATGCCTACATTACATTGATGAACTGGAGCTATTTCTGTGTCACCCTAGGTTATAACTTTTACATGAGGAATCGCATCCGACATAATTCCCCATCACCGATCCAATGCCTACGAGCTTTTCACATATTGCTTGTTGCTTATTTACTTTTCCGATGCTGCTATTACAAAAACACTACCGTTACTTCCATATTACTTTGCTATTAAATTACCTTGCTGCAGATACTAAGTTTCCAGGTGTGGTTGAATTGATAACTCAGCTGCTAATACTTAAGAGTATTCTTTGGCTCCCCTTGTGTCGAATCAATAAATTTGGGTTGAATACTTTACCCTCGAAAACTGTTGCGATCCCCTACACACTACTAGGAAAAGGGCTATAGATAGGATTGTTACTAATGGCGCACCAGACATGCGGTGCGCCATTAGTATATACTAATGGCGCACCATGTGTTGGTGCGCCATTAGTATCCAAATACTAATGGCGCACCGTTGATGTGGTGCGCATTAGTAACAGTTTTTTTTCATTTTATTGTCAAAACTACTATTGGCGCACCAGTGGATAGTGCACCATTAGTAGTTAAACTACTAATGGCGCACCACATCCACGGTGCGCCATTAGTATTTTTTTTCAAATTTTTCTTTTTTTTTAAATTTTATTTTCAAAACTACTAATGGCGCACAGTGGGAGTGGTGCGCCATTAGTAGTTAAACTTACTAATGGCACACCACTCCCACGGTGCGCCATTAGTAATTTTTTTCATATATTTTTTTCAAAACTAGTAATGGCACACCGTGGGAGTGGTGCGCCATTAGTAGTTGAACTACTAATGACGCACCACTCCCACGGTGCGGCATTACTAACTTGGCCATTACTGCACACACACACACCCCCTGTGGACTGCCTTTTCCAGTTCAAAAAAAATAAAAGAAAATGATGTAAATGTCAAAAAAATAAAAAATAAAAATAAGTTTCCCATGTGATATGTGGTCTACTTGTTGGGAAAATTTACAAATATGAATTTTGACTTTATTTGCAAAATATGTCTGGAATTTAGTAAAACGGGCATAACTTTTGCGTACGAACTCGGATTAAAAAGTTTTTTATATGAATCTACTCGAAAAGTTACATCCGAATTTACCGGGGAAAACCCCGTTAAACATTTTCAAAATCCCCAAAAACCTAACAGAAAAAGAGTTACGGGGCTTTTAAGATCTAGAGGCAAAAAAAATCAAAAAATTTCAAACTTACTAGTGGCGCACCGTTTGCTAGGTGCGCCACTAGTAACAGAAAAAAAATTATAAAATTTTCGGAAAAAATAATTTTTTTTCCAAAATATAATACGTAATATGACCGGGAAGTTTGAAATATATTTTCAAAATTTCATCATACTCATGAACATTAACAAACTCCTAGACATCAAGAAGGGTTAATAGGATTGATATGATAGATATATCAACAAGTGCATGTGAAGTGAGCTGGTGCTGGGGTTGGATAGAACTACGAAGTTAAGCGTGCTCGGCTGGAGTAGTGTGAGGATGGGTGACCTTATGGGAAGTTTGACCACATAGTGCGATTTGACTTGAGATTAAGCAAATTGATCCCATATTAAGCCATAATGACCTGAGATTAAGAAAAAAATTTTAAAAAAATGAATTTTTTTTACTAATGGCTCACTTATATGTAGTGCGGTATTAGTATGCCAAAGCACCTGGGTATATATGGCCCCCTGGGAGGCATACTAATGGTATACCATACTAATGGCGCACCAGAGGTGCGCCATTAGTAAAAAATACTAATGGCGTGCTACTAATGGCGCACCAGTAGTGCGCCATTAATGGCCAAACCCGATGCGCCATTAGTAGGCATTTTTCTAGTAGTGACACTTGTGGGTTATCACTTGTCAGGGCCATCAAGGACCTCAACGTCCGGTGTCCCAGGGAAGTCTGGCATGGGAGAATCAATAGGCTCACCCGAGCCCAAAACATGCTTCCCAGTTGCCAGCCCGAAGGAGAAGATGTGATGCATCTGGTTGTAGTTCTGGATGGGTGTGTTGAGGAACTCAGCGTGCCTTGGGTGGTCCTAAGAATGAAACACAAGTGTTGTTAGTTGCGATTAGGAGTAGGCAATAGTGGACAGTATGAAAAGGAAGATGGATGTGAGCTAAGCGCAACATGGCCGGCGTAGTGCTCTGCCTCCAGAACTATGGAGCAAGTGTTCTCATCCCATGAGGCGCCGCTAAGGTCTCTCAACTTGGACACTTGGATCCATCGACTTCTCCACTTCCTCAGGTGGTTGTACACCTGGGTGGCAGACGCCTCTTGCCCATAAAACTCGAACACCTGCTTCACAACGGTGTTCAAGTGCACCTCCTTGAAGCCCTTGTCAATCCTAACTCCACTAGAGATGATCTCACACATCTTGTTCAGCACGAACGTGGACATGAACGGCTGCCACTTCATGTTGTTCGACCTACCATCCTTCTTTGCCTTTGCTGCTGCTAGCTTCATTGCAGCAGCAGCAGCTGCAGGAGTTGGCTCAACGAGCACTACTGGCACATAGAGGGAATCAGACTCGAACACCTATGAATCAGGTGCCATCTCGGACATAGGCTGCGAGTCCTCGACAAACGATGGAGCAAACTGGCTGTCGGACACGACAAGGGCCTGACTAAGATCTTGCGCATGCGTGGTCATGTCCTACAATCGTAGCACGCATTGACAACGAGCATAGCACACAACATAGCGAACAATCCATGAAAGCAGGAGCATACATGTACATGGTTCATCAATATCATAGCAAGCACATGCTTCATCACTATCATACTAAGCATACCAGACAATCTATAAGCAAGAGCATACATCTACAACAAACAACATGCTATAAATGGACCACCAATAGCTACAAATCACAAATCTAAGCATGATTCAACACAAGAACAAGGTTCAACTTCAAACTCTACTACTAATCTAGCCTACCACATGCTTGAACATCTAGCCCTACCACAAATTGCAAACGCAGCATAGCAACCAACCATATCAGCTCACAGATCAGACCACTAATCAACCATGCATCTAGATCAAACCCTAGCTGCAGCTCAGATCTAGCTAGAAGAAACAGAGAGAAAGGGGGATTGAACTCACAGAGGCCATGGCTACAGCTTGAGGACGAGGGGGGACGGTGGTGCCAGCCGGTGAAGGAGCTCCGACGCCGTGGACCGCTGATGGGCCTCTAACCCCTCGTTGGTTACCCCATGTGGAAGGTGAAAGATGCAGTGTTGTGGAAGTGTTTTCCCTTAGCAAAGATGCCAAGGATCGAATCCCCAGAGACTCCTAGGTTCAACAAGTAGGTGTCAACTGCTAATGGCGCATATTAGCAATCAACGTGGACCTGCACACAGATACAAATAACTTTGCTCCCAACGAGTACAGAGAGGTTGTCAATCCCTCCGGCCTTGTAGTTCACAAAGGATTAAAAGCAATGATAGCAGTGATAGATAATGTTTTGCAATAGTAAATAATAGCGAAAAGTAAATAGCGGATGTGATCAATGATGGTAATATGGACCGGAGTCACATGATGTTCACTAGTGATGTCTCTCTCCCAAAAGACGATAAAACAGCTATGTGAGGTAAACGAATTACAGCTAGGCAATTGACAGGACCACGAACGCAAACCAATGCTGACTACATTGCAAGAAAGGTTGAGGTTCAAAGCATGGGCGGTACGCCAAAGTAAGTAGACCGAAATCCATCAATATCTACTACTAATCATCCACCTTGAGATATCTATCCAGAACATCTCGCTGGTATTAAGTTGCGAGCCCCACCCATAGTGTAAACTCAAAGCAACAGACAACTGCATTAAAAGAAGTTTGCGTAAAGTAAACAATCCTTGCACCCGCGGGCACAAGCACCGTTGTTTTCCCCCTTGTGGCAACAGCACATCCCGTAGACTCATGTTTCTGTCACTCAAGCTAGTCATCGAGGGGCATGAACCCACAATCAAGCATAACGTTCCCTCTTGGAGTCACTACGTATTACTCGGCCAAAGCAATAAATAACAACGGAGAACATGCAAGAATTACTTACGAACATAAATATAAAAGAGGTGAATCAAATATATTACTCAAGAACAATCTGAACATAATCTCATAATCCAACGGATCCCAGCAAACTCATCATAGCAACAACATAAGGATTACATATGTGCCTCGATCATGTAGGGCAGCTCACGAGGACTAATTAGTGAAGCACAAGAACGGGAGGAGAACATCACATAGCTACTGGTCATGGACTCATGGTCCAAGGGAGACTACTCACAACTCATCCGGGAGGCGTCCATGGTGGTGGAGAAGCTCCCGGTGGTGATCCTCCCCTCCGGCAGGGTGCCGGGAAGAGTTCTCCTGGTGCTCCCGATCTTGGAAGCGGCGGCGGCGGAGGAACAGAGATGCGATCGCGAAAAGAGTTCCTGTTCCGAGGGTTTCGAGGGAAGCTCTAAATATATGCCAAAGGGGAGCACCAGACGGGCTTCGGGGGGCCCAGGCCCCCCCCCCGGCGCGGCCCAGGGGGGGCGCGCCCACAGGGCGCCCCGAGCCCTGGTGCCCCCCCCCGGCTGTACTTCGGGCGCAAGGTCGGTTCCGGAACACTGATTTTTTATATAATTTTTCTGGATTTTTCCTGGCAGTTCTCGTAACGTGAAAACCTGAAATACAAAATCAGCCGAATACAGAAACTGGCACCGGGGTGCACTGGATTAGTAGGTTAGTCCAAATATGATCAAAATTGTATGGAAGTGTATGAATATCATAGCAATATCACCCAAAAGTGGCATGGAGCAAGCAGAAATTATAGATACGTTTTGGACGTATCAACATCCCCAAGCTTAATTCCTGCTCGTCCTCGAGTAGGTAAATGATAACAAGAATAATTTCTGTGGTGACATGCTATTAACCATATAGGACTTTTCATAGTCATATGACAAAAGCTTACTGAGACAATGATTCTATAGTAATTAAGTTGCCTCATGAGAAAATCACAAATGACTGAAAGTTTTACAATATGAAACTGAAACATCAAAAAGATTTGCAATGAACATGATGTGCAAATATGATAAAGTGATATCTAGCTTGCCCCCTTTAGTGATGCAAAACATAAATGCAGGGGCACCTTCAAGGTTTAAGTGATGACTAGATACAATGATTTCGAAATAAACGATATCACAATCATGCAAAAGACAATGCTACTTTGGGACAATGCACATTACACTCAGAATGACAATCATGCTCTCAGTAGTTGGTGCTTTTAAAAGAAGATGGAGACTCAACATAAAAGTAAAAGAATGGTTATGTGCTAGAGCTTTTTATAGAAGCAATTTTGTCAACGGTAGTAGTACTTCATATGTGTCATGCATAAGACATCCTATAAGTTGCAAGCCTCATGCATCGAATACCAATAGTGCTCGCACCTTGTCCTAATTAGCTCGGATTTCCATGGGTTATCATTGCATTACATATGTTTCAACCAAGTGTCACAAAGGGGTACCTCTATGCCACCTGTACAAAGGTCCAAGGAGATAAATCGCATTTGATTTCTCGTTTTTGATAGATCTCAACTTGAGGACATCCATACCGGGACAACATAGAAAATAGATGATGGACTCCTCTTTAATGCATAAGCACATTCTCATAAGAGATTGAGGATTAAAGTCCAAGCTAAAACTTCCACCATGATACATGGCTTTGGTCGGCGGCCCAATGTTCTTCTCTAACAATATGCATACTTATTCAACCCACGGCAAATCACCCTTACTTCAGACAAGACGAACATGCATAGCAACTCACATGATATTCAACAAAAGTGTAACAGTTGATAGCGTCCCCAGAAACATGGTTACCGCTCAGCAAGCAACTTATAAGAAATAAGATACATAGGCAACATATTCTTTACCACAATAGTTTTTAAGCTACTTTCCCATGAGCTATGTATTGCAAAGATTGAAGGTTTTAAAGGTAGCACATGTAAATTACTTGGAGTGGCGGTGAAATACCACATGTAGGTAGATATGGTGGACTCATATGGCATAACTGGTTTAAAAGGATGTGGATGCACAAGCAGTCATTCCGCTTAGTACAGGTGGAGGTTAGCAAAAGACTGGGAGCAACCAACTAAGAGAGCAATGACGGTCATAATCATGCAGAGCGACAAAGCAACATTGAATCAGGCATGGTAGTTATATCGCTACTCAGAAATAAAAGATCATCAAGGCTTGACAGACTTTCTTTACAGTCTTAAATATGCGTGAGCATACGCCAAGTCAATCAAAATAAATTCTCGAAGGAAGATATTACTAAACCATACCGCATCATAGGCAAACAAATCATGTTGGTACTCCAATAACACATTGGGAATCCCCCAGCTATTTGAGACTAACCATAAGAAAACCTGAACTACTAAGCACCATCATGCACGTAGCATCTTTATCATAGACATATTAACCAATGCAACGGAAGCAAACTCTCTTAATAAGGTGAGTATGATAATTAAAGAGAGTTCAAGCAACCAACTAAACAAAAGCTCTTTGAAAAGATAAGCATGAATACTAAGAGCAGAGCACGATAGTAGCTATTAAAAGACAAAGAACACACACAGCAAAGATAGACATGAAAATTCTATGTTATGTTCTAGGTAGAAGTGGAGCGTGTTTCTCTCCCACATAAAGGAATGCTGAGTTCCGACTCGTTATGAAAAGCTAAAAAGAAAACTAAAAGCAAGACGCTCCAAGCATAGCACATAACACATGAAGTGATAAAAATATAGCGGAACGAAAGATGAACTGATAATGTTGATGGAGAAGGGGATGCACGGGGGCATCCCGAAGCTTAGACGCTTGAGTCTCCTTGAATATTTCTTGGGGGTGCACGGGGGCATCCCCAAGCTTGAGCGCTTGACACTCCTGAATCTTTTTATCATCTTCCCTCGCACACTTGAAAACTCCCTTCATACATAACTCATCATAATCTGATTAGCGAGGTTAGTACCCTTAATAAAATAATTGTTCCTTGCTGGAAATAAAGATATTCTTGAAGTTCTACTGTTTCTCAAGATTGCCAAAAGGTTTTTGCAAAGAAAAAGCAAGCTCTTGGTTTGCGAAATGAAGGAAAGGCAAAACAGGACAGAATCTGTGAAAAACAGAACAGCAGGTAGTAAATGATTTGTTCGGGGTACTTCTGCAACTCAAATCAAAAAACTCAGAATAGACGCACGAAAAACAATTATATAGACAACGCTGTCGAAAAAATTCAAACCAAAAAGATGATCTGGTGATTTTATACGAATTTTTCTATCCAAGGACAGAATCTGTTTCCTGGACAGCACCTCACAACTTTTGAACTTTCTAGCAATCAGAGGCTATACTTGGCACAAAATTGAAAAGAAAAGATACAATGATGATGCTACAGTAGTAAACAACATCAAGACACAACAAAAGCAAAAAATTTATTCATGTGGGCTGCCTCCCAAAAGCGCTTTCTTTTATGCCTTTAAGCTAGGCATAATGCATATAGATCAAGTTTTATCAAGAGTAAAAGAATAGCTAGCCCGTACAACGGACTCAAAAGGTAATTTGATCTTCTTTCGAGGGAAGTGTTCCATCCCTTCCTTGAGAGGAAACTGAAATTTTATATTACCCTCTTTCATGTCAATGATAGCACCAACGGTGCGCAAAAAGGGACGTCCCAAAATAATTGGACATGAAGGATCACATTCAATATCCATAATAGTGAAATCAGCGGGAACATAATTATCATTAACAACAATAAGAACATCGTCGATCCTCCCCAAAGGTTTCTTTATGGAAGAATCAACAAGACGAACACGAAAAGAACAAGAATCATAAGGCTTCAATTTAAGCATATCATATATTCTTTTGGGCATAACAGAGGTACTAGCTCCAACATCACATAATGCATAGCAAGAGAAGTCATTCAATTTAATTTTTATCATAGGATCCCAACCATCTTCTAGCTTTCTAGGTATGGAGGCTTCTACTCTAAGTTTCCTCCCTAGCTTTGATGAGAGCATTAGTGATATGCTCTGTAAAGGCAAGGTTAAGCGTGCTAGTGCGGGGGTCTCTAGACATCTTGTGAAGGAAATCAATAACTTCGGTAAGAGTGCAATTATCAAAATCAAGGTCACGAGCATCAAGTAAGGTGGTAGTAGTGTCCTTTAGGTTCACTTGTTTGGTAGTTTCTATAGTCATAGCATCACCATTAATAGGTCCATTGGGACCAGGAGTACATTGGGTGCCAAGAGTTTGAACATCCTCAATAACTTGGATAGTAGCAACAGTGTGGTGGGTAGGAAGGCTCTTAATTCTATCTTCTTCCTCCCTTTCTCTAGCCCATCTCTCTTTAAGTTTAGCCATCATCCTAATGTTTTCATTAATTTGCACTTGAGTAGCATTAATAGGAATGACTTCCCTCTCCTCAAGAGGAGAAGTTTCAATTTTTAGCAATTTTACCTCATTGGCTAAATGGTCTACCTTAAAAGAAAGATCATCTAGTTTATGTAGTTTTTCTTCTAAACTCTTATTAAAGGCTTTTTGGGTAGTGATGAAATCTTTAAGCATAGTCTCTAGTTCAGTAGTGGAGTTCTTGGTGATAGGATAAGCATTGTTGTTCCCATAAGAATTAGAGGGGAACGGTCTAGGATTGTTACCAAAATTACTCCTATAAGCATTGTTGTTAAAATTGTTTCTAGAGATAAAGTTCACATCTACTTGTTCTTGAGCAATCAAAGAATTTAAAGGAACATCATGAGGATCAACAGAAGATTGCTTCGAAAGTAGAGACATGATCAAGTCAACTTTTTCATTTAAGGAGGAAATCTCCTCGACAGAGTTTACCTTCCTACCTGTTGGAGCGCGTTCGGTGTGCCATTGGGAATAGTTGGTCATCATCTCATCGAGAAGCTTTGTGGCAGCACCAAGTGTAGTTGACATAAAAGTTCCTCCCGCGGCCGAATCTAACAAGTTCCGCGAGGTAAAGTTCAAGCCTACATAAAAAGTTTGAATAACCATCCAAGTAGTCAAACCATGAGTAGGGAAGTTCTTGATAAGAGATTTCATACGTTCCCAAGCTTGGGCAACGTGTTCATTATCCAATTGTTTAAAATTCATTATGTTACTTCTAAGTTGGATAATTTTAGCAGGTGGATAGTATTTTCCAATAAAAGCATCTTTGCACTTGTCCCATGAATCTATGCTATTTCTAGGCAAAGACTGAAACCAAATTTTAGCTCCTCCTCTCAAGGAGAAAGGAAAAAGCTTAAGCTTAACAATATTACCATCTATTTCTTGGTACTTTTGCATATCACAAAGTTCAACAAAGTTGTTCAAGTGTAAAGCAGCATCATCTCCAGCACCGGGGAATTGATCTTTCATGACTAAGTTCAGTAAAGCAGGTTTAATTTCATATGAAGGTGCTGAAGTGGCAGGTGTAGTGATAGGTGTGCTGATAAAGTCATCGTTGTTGTGACTTGTGAAGTCACACAACTTGGTGTTCTCGGTGGAACCCATAGTAGCAAGCAAGCAAGATAACTATTTTTGTGATTTTCGATAAAAAGTATTAAAGCAAAAACTGAAAGGTAAACTAACAAGACTAAAAAGCAAAGGTAAAAGATAGCATGCAACTCCCCTATCCTGAAGAGTGGAGTCCCCGGCAACGGCGCCAGAAAATACTCCTTGATGGGCCTCTAACCCCTCGTTGGTTACCCCAAGTGGAAGGTGAAAGATGCAGTGTTGTGGAAGTGTTTTCCCTTAGCAAAGATGCCAAGGATCGAATCCCCAGAGACTCCTAGGTTCGACAAGTAGGTGTCAACTGCTAACGGCGCAGATTAGCAATCAACATGGACCTGTACACAGATACAAATAACTTTGCTCCCAACGAGTACAGAGAGGTTGTCAATCCCTCCGGCCTTGTAGTCCACAAAGGATTAAAAGCAATGATAGTAGTGATAGATAATGTTTTGCAATAGTAAATAATAGCGAAAAGTAAATAGCGGATGTGAGCAATGATGGTAATATGGACCGGAGTCACATGATGTTCACTAGTGATGTCTCTCTCCCAAAAGACGATAAAACAGCTATGTGAGGTAAACGAATTACAGCTGGGCAATTGACAGGACCACGAACGCAAACCAATGCTGACTACATTGCAAGAAAGGTTGAGGTTCAAAGCATGGGCGGTACGCCAAAGTAAGTAGACCGAAATCCATCAATATCTACTACTAATCACCCACATTGAGATATCTATCCAGAACATCTCGCTGGTATTAAGTTGCGAGCCCCACCCATAGTGTAAACTCAAAGCAACAGACAACTACATTAAAAGAACTTTGCGTAAAGTAAACAATCCTTGCACCCGCGGGCACAAGCTGTTGGAAATATGCCCTAGAGGCAATAATAAAAGATTTATTATTATATTTCCTTGTTCATGATAATCGTTTATTATCCATGCTATAATTGTATTGATTGGAAACTTAAATACATGTGTGGATAAATAGACAAACTTTGTGTCCCTAGTAAGCCTCTTCAGGACTAGCTCGTTGATCAAAGATGACCGCGGTTTCCAGGTCATAGACATGAGTTGTCATTTGATAACGGGATCACATCATTAGGAGAATGATGTGATGGACGAGACCCAAACGTTAAACATAGCTTTTGATCGTATCAGTTATCGCTATAGTTTTCTGCATGTCAAGTATAAGTTCCTATGACCATGAGATCATGTAACTCACTGACACCGTAGGAGTGCCTTGTGTGTGCCAAACGTCGCAACGTAACTGGGTGACTATAAAGGTACTCTACAGGTATCTCCGAAGGTGTCTGTTGAGTTGACATGGATCGAGACTGGGATTTGTCACTCCGTGTGACGGAAAGGTATCTCCGGGCCCACTCGGTAATACGTCATCTCAATGAGCTCAAAGTGACTAAGTAGTTAGTCACGGGATTATGTATTATGGAACGAGTAAAGAGACTTGCCGGTAACGAGATTGAACTAGGTATAGAGATACCGACGATCGAATCTCGGGCAAGTAACATACCGACGAGACAAAGGGAACTGTATACGGGATTGCCTGAATCCTTGACATCGTGGTTCATCCGATGAGATCATCGAGGAACGTGTGGGAACCAATATGGGTATCCAGATCCCGCTATTGGTTATTGACCTGGGAGTGTCTCGGTCATGTCTGCATAGTTTCCGAACCCGCAGGGTCTACACACTTAAGGTTCGGTGACGCTAGGGTTGTTAGTGAGAACAGTGCATGGTAACCGAAGGTTGTTCGGAGTCCCGGATGAGATCCCGGACGTGACGAGGGTTTCCGGAATGGTCCGGGGACGAAGATTGATATATAGGATGAGAGTGATCGGAGTCCGGAAGTGTTCCGGGGAGTACCGGGGAGTCGTCGGATGACCGAAAGGAGTTTCGGGGGGTCCCGGCAAGTGTTGCGGGCCCTATGGGCCATAAGTGGGAGACGCAACAGCCCACACAGGGGCTGCGCGCCCCCCTAGGTCCCTCCACCTGCGCCTAAGGGGCTGGGCCCCCCTAGGGCAGCCGCACCCCCTAGTCTTGGGGGGCAAGGCGCCTGGGGGGGAACCCTAACCCTGGCCGCAGCCCCCCCCCTTTGGCCGCCGCCCCATCTGGCTTGGCCGCCGCCCCCTAGGGGAAACCCTAGGGGCGCCCGCTCCCCTCTTTCCCCCCTATATAAAGAGAGGCAGAGGGAGGGCAGCAACACAAGTTCGTGCCTCGGCGCTGCCCTCCCTCTCCCACGAATATCTTCGTCTGTTTTGCAGCGCTTGGCGAAGCCCTGCTGGAATTCCTCCACCACCATCTCCACCACGCCGTCGTGCTGCTGGGTTTCTCCGTCAACTTCTCCTTCCCCCTTGCTGGATCAAGAAGGAGGAGACGTCCCCGAGCTGCACGTGTGAAGAACGCGGAGGCACCGTCCGTTCGGTGCTAGGATCTTCGGCGATCTGAATCGCGGCGAGTACGACTCCATCAACCGCGTTCTTGAACGCTTCCGCTTAGCGATCTACAAGGGTATGTGGATCCGACTCTCCCCTCGTAGATGCATCTCCTAGATTGATCTTGGTGAGCGTAGGAAAATTTTTGTTTCCCATGCAACGTTCCCCAATAGTGGCATCATGAGCTAGGTTCTTGCGTAGATGCTTTCTCGAGTAGAACACAAAGGGGTTTTGTGGGCGTTGATGTTTAGATTGCTTCCCTCCTTGGTCTTTCTTGATTCAGCGGTATTATGGGATGAAGCGGCCCGGACCAACTTTACATGTCCACGTACATGAGACCGGTTCCATCGACAGACATGCGACTTTTGTTGCATAAGATGGCTGGCGGGTGTCTGTCTCTCCTATCTTAGTTGAATCGGATTCGACAAAGGCGGTCCTTGTAGAAGGTTAAATAGCAACTTAAATATCACCGTTGTGGCTTTGCGTAGGTAAGAAGCGTTCTTGCTAGATACCCATAGCAGCCACGTAAAACATGCAACAACAATTTAGAGGACGTCTAACTTGTTTTTGCAGGGTATGTATGTGATATGATATGGCCAATGACATGATGAGATATATTTGATGTATGAGATGATCATGTTGTAATAGTTAATATCGACTTGCATGTCGATGTATATGGCAACCGGCAGGAGCCATAGGGTTGTCTTTAATTTTTGTATGACCTGCGTGTCAATCATTAAGCGCTATGTAATGCTTTACTTTATCGCTAAACGGTAGCAATAGTAGTAAGAGCATGGTGGGCGCGCGACAACCCCGATGGCGACACGATGATGGAGATCATGATGATGGGGATCATGGTGTTACGCCGGTGACGATGGAGATCATGTCGGTGCTTTGGAGATGGAGATCAAAAGCACGAGTTGATGGCCATATCATGTCACTTATGATTTGCATGTGATGTTAATCCTTTTATGCATCTTATTTTGCTTAGGACGACGGTAGCATTATAAGATGATCCCTCACTAAAATTTCAAGATAAAATTGTGTTCCCCCCGAGTGTGCGCCGTTGCGAAGGTTCGTCGTTTCGAAGCACCACGTGATGATCGGGTGTGATAGACTCTACGTTCGCATACAACGGGTGCAAGCCAGTTTTGCACATGCAGAACACTCGGGTTAGACTTGACGAGCCTAGCATGTACATACATGGCCTCGGAACACGGAAGACCGAAAGGTCGAGCATGAGTCATACAGTAGATATGATCAACATGAAGATGTTCACCATTGACACCACCTCATCTTACGTGATGATCGGACTTGGGTTGGTGGATTTGGATCATGCCACGCTCGGATGACCAGAGGGATGTCAATTTGAGTGGGATTTATAAGTAATTTGATTAGTTAAAACTCACTTATCATGAACAATAGTCTAAGATGTCTTTGCAAATCTTTGGTTGTAGATGGCTCCCGCAATAGCTCCCCTGAATTTTAATGCGTTCCTAGAGAAAACTAAGCTGAAAGATGATGGGAGCAACTTTGTGGACTGGCTCCGCAATCTGAGGATCATCCTCACAGCTGCCCAAAAGGTTTATGTCCTAAATGCACCGCTAGGTGAACCCCCCACTCCGGCCTCTGTGGACGTTATGAACGCCTGGCAGTCGCGTGCGGATGACTACTCAGTAGTGCAGTGTGCCATGTTGTATAGCTTGGAAGGAGGACTTCAAAGGTGTTTTGAATGTCATGGAGCATATGAGATGTTCCAGGAGTTGAAGTTCATCTTTGAGAAGAACGCCAAGATCGAGAGGTATGAGACCACCGATAAGTTCTTTGCTTGCAAGATGGAGGAGAATTCGTCTGTCAGTGAGCACTTACTGAAGATGTCTGGGTACTATACCCGCATAGCTGATCTGGGACTTGTGTTCCCGGAGGAGGCTATCATTGACAGAATTCTCCAGTCACTCCCACCTAGCTACAAGAGCTTCGTGCAGCAGTATAACATGCAAGGGATGAACAAATCCATCGCCGAGTTGTTTGCAATGCTGAAAGTCGCTGAGGCAGACATCCAGAAGGAGTATCAAGTGTTGATGGTCAATAAAACTACCAGTTTCAAGAAGAATGGCAAGGGCAAGAAGGGTAACTCTAAGAAGGGTGGCAAGGCAGTTGCTCATCCAGTGAAGAAACCCAAGGCTGGGCCCAAGCCAGAGACTGAGTGTTTCTATTGCAAGGGGAACGGCCACTGGAAGCGGAACTGCCCCAAGTATCTGGCAGACAAGAAGGGGGCCAACAACAACAACAAGCAAGGTATATGTGATATACATGTTATTGATGTGTACCTTACCAACTCTCGTTGTAGTGCCTGGGTATTTGATACCGGTTCGGTTGCTCACATTTGCAACTCTAAACAGGAACTACGAAATAAACGGAGGCTGGCGAAGGACGAAGTGACGATGCGCGTGGGGAATGGTTCCAAGGTTGATGTGATCGCCGTCGGCACGCTCGCTCTTCGATTACCATCGGGATTAGTTATGAACCTGAATAATTGTTATTTAGTGCATGCGTTGAGCATGAACATTATATCTGGATCTTGTTTAATGCGAGACGGTTACTCATTTAAATCAGAGAATAAAGTTTGTTCTATTTATATGGGTAATATCTTTTATGGTCATGCACCCGAAGTAGGGGGTTTATTCTTATTGAATCTCGATAGTGATGATACACATGTTCATAACATTGATGCCAAAAGATGTAGAGTTGATAACAATAGTACCACTTTCTTGTGGCACTGCCGTCTGGGTCATATCGGCGTGAAACGCATGAGGAAGCTCCATGCTGATGGACTTTTGGAGTCTCTTGATTTTGAATCACTTGACACATGCGAGCCGTGCCTCATGGGCAAGATGACTAAGACCCCGTTTTCAGGAACAATGGAACGGGCAAGTGACTTATTGGAAATCATACATACTGATGTGTGTGGCCCGATGAGTGTCACGGCGCGCGGTGGATATCGTTATTTTCTCACCTTCACTGACGACTTAAGTAGATATGTGTATATTTACTTGATGAAGCATAAGTCTGAAACGTTTGAAAAGTTCAAGCAATTTCAGAGTGAAGTTGAGAATCATCGTAACAAGAAGATCAAGTTCCTACGATCTGATCGAGGGGGAGAGTATCTGAGTTATGAGTTTGGCAATCACTTAAGAAAATGTGGAATTGTTTCACAGTTGACGCCACCTGGAACACCACAGCGTAATGGTGTGTCCGAACGTCGTAATCGAACCCTATTAGATATGGTGTGTTCTATGATGTCTCTTGCCGATTTGCCACTATCGTTCTGGGGATATGCGTTAGAGACAGCTGCATTCACTTTAAATAGGGCTCCATCTAAGTCCGTTGAGACAACACCGTATGAACTATGGTTTGGTAAGAAACCTAAGTTGTCTTTTCTCAAAGTTTGGGGTTGCGATGCTTATGTCAAAAGGCTTCAGCCAGAAAAGCTCGAACCCAAAGCGGACAAATGTGTCTTCATAGGATACCCAAAAGAGACGGTTGGGTACACCTTCTATCTCAGATCCGAGGGCAAAGTGTTTGTCGCTAAGAACGGGTCCTTTCTCGAGAAAGAGTTACTCTCGAAAGAATTGAGTGGGAGGAAGGTAGAACTTGATGAGGTTATTGAACCTCTGCTTCAACCAGAGAGCTGCGCAGCACAGAAAGATGTTTTTGTGGAGCCTGCAGCGGTTGAAGAGGAAGCCAATGATGATGATCAAGAAACTTCTGATCAAGTTACTACCGAACCTCGTAGGTCGACAAGGGTACGCACTGCACCTGAGTGGTATGGTAACCCTGTCTTGGAGGTCATGTTGTTAGACAACGGTGAACCTACGAACTATGGAGAAGCGATGGTGGGCCCGGATTCCGACAAATGGTTAGAGGCCATGAAATCCGAGATGGGATCCATGTATGAAAACAAAGTATGGACTTTGGAAGTATTACCTGAAGGGCGGAAGGCCATTCAGAATAAATGGATTTTTAAGAGGAAGACGGACGCTGACGGTAATGTCACCGTGTATAAAGCTCGACTTGTGGCAAAGGGTTTTTCACAAGTTCAAGGAATTGACTACGATGAGACTTTCTCACCCGTAGCGATGCTTAAATCCGTCCGAATCATGTTAGCAATAGCTGCATATTTCGATTATGAAATTTGGCAGATGGATGTCAAAACAGCGTTCCTTAACGGTTTTCTTAAGGAAGAGTTGTATATGATACAACCGGAAGGTTTTGTCGATCCAGAGAATGCTGACAAAGTTTGCAAACTCCAGCGTTCCATTTATGGGCTGGTGCAAGCGTCTCGGAGTTGGAATCTTCGCTTTGATGAGGTGATCAAAGCGTTTGGGTTTGTACAAGTTTACGGAGAAGCTTGCATTTACAAGAAAGTGAGTGGGAGCTCTATAGCGTTTCTGATATTATATGTGGATGACATATTGCTGATTGGAAACAATATAGAACTTTTGGATAGCGTGAAGGGGTATTTGAACAAGAGTTTTTCGATGAAGGACCTCGGTGAAGCTGCTTTCATATTGGGCATCAAGATCTATAGAGATAGATCGAGACGCTTGATAGGACTTTCACAAAGTACATACCTTGATAAAGTTTTGAAGAAGTTCAAAATGGATCAATCCAAGAAGGGGTTCTTGCCGGTATTGCAAGGTACAAAGTTGAGTAAGACTCAATGCCCAGTGACTGCGGAAGATAGAGAAAAGATGAGTGTCATCCCCTATGCTTCAGCCATAGGCTCTATCATGTATGCAATGCTGTGCACAAGACCAGATGTCAGCCTTGCCATAAGTATGGCCGGAAGGTTTCAAAGTAATCCTGGTATGGATCACTGGACAGCGGTCAAGAATATCCTAAAGTACCTGAAAAGGACTAAGGAGATGTTTCTCGTTTATGGAGGTGATCAAGAGCTCGTCGTAAAGGGTTACGTCGATGCAAGCTTTGACACTGATCCGGATGACTCTAAGTCTCAAACCGGATACGTATATATTCTCAACGGGGGAGCGGTAAGCTGGTTCAGTTCCAAGCAAAGCGTGGTAGCCGATTCTACATGCGAAGCGGAGTACATAGCTGCCTCGGAGGCGGCAAAGGAAGGTGTCTGGATGAAGGAGTTCATGACAGACCTTGGAGTTGTGCCTAGTGCATTGAACCCAATGACTCTGTTTTGTGACAACACTGGTGCCATTGCTCTAGCCAAGGAACCAAGGTTTCACAAGAGGACCAGACACATAAAGCGACGCTTCAATTCCATCCGCGATTCAGTCAAGGAGGAGGACATAAGCATTTGCAAAGTACACACGGATTTGAATGTTGCAGATCCGTTGACTAAGCCTCTTCCACGGGCTAAGCATGATCAACACCAAGACTCTATGGGTGTTAGATTCATTACCTTGTAATACTAGATTATTGACTCTAGTGCAAGTGGGAGACTGTTGGAAATATGCCCTAGAGGCAATAATAAAAGAGTTATTATTATATTTCCTTGTTTATGATAATCGTTTATTATCCATGCTATAATTGTATTGATTGGAAACTTAAATACATGTGTGGATAAATAGACAAACTTTGTGTCCCTAGTAAGCCTCTTCAGGACTAGCTCGTTGATCAAAGATGATCGCGGTTTCCAGGTCATAGACATGAGTTGTCATTTGATAACGGGATCACATCATTAGGAGAATGATGTGATGGACGAGACCCAAACGTTAAACATAGCTTTTGATCGTATCAGTTATCGCTATAGTTTTCTGCATGTCAAGTATAAGTTCCTATGACCATGAGATCATGTAACTCACTGACACCGTAGGAGTGCCTTGTGTGTGCCAAACGCCGCAACGTAACTGGGTGACTATAAAGGTACTCTACAGGTATCTCCGAAGGTGTCTGTTGAGTTGACATGGATCGAGGCTGGGATTTGTCACTCCGTGTGACGGAGAGGTATCTCCGGGCCCACTCGGTAATACGTCATCTCAATGAGCTCAAAGTGACTAAGTAGTTAGTCACGGGATTATGTATTACGGAACGAGTAAAGAGACTTGCCGGTAACGAGATTGAACTAGGTATAGAGATACCGACGATCGAATCTCGGGCAAGTAACATACCGACGAGACAAAGGGAACTGTATACGGGATTGCCTGAATCCTTGACATCGTGGTTCATCCGATGAGATCATCGAGGAACGTGTGGGAAACAATATGGGTATCCAGATCCCGCTATTGGTTATTGACCTGGGAGTGTCTCGGTCATGTCTGCATAGTTTCCGAACCCGCAGGGTCTACACACTTAAGGTTCGGTGACGCTAGGGTTGTTAGTGAGAACAGTGCATGGTAACCGAAGGTTGTTCGGAGTCCCGGATGAGATCCCGGACGTGACGAGGGTTTCCGGAATGGTCCGGGGACGAAGATTGATATATAGGATGAGAGTGATCGGAGTCCGGAAGTGTTCCGGGGAGTACCGGGGAGTCGTCGGATGACCGAAAGGAGTTTTGGGGGGTCCCGGCAAGTGTTGCGGGCCCTATGGGCCATAAGTGGGAGACGCAACAGCCCACACAGGGGCTGCGCGCCCCCCTAGGTCCCTCCACCTGCGCCTAAGGGGCTGGGCCCCCCTAGGGCAGCCGCACCCCCTAGTCTTGGGGGGCAAGGCGCCTGGGGGGGGGACCCTAACCCTGGCCGCAGCCCCCCCCCCCCTTTGGCCGCCGCCCCATCTGGCTTGGCCGCCGCCCCCTAGGGGAAACCCTAGGGGCGCCCCCTCCCCTCTTTCCCCCCTATATAAAGAGAGGCAGAGGGAGGGCAGCAACACAAGTTCGTGCCTCGGCGCTGCCCTCCCTCTCCCACGAATATCTTCGTCTGTTTTGCAGCGCTTGGCGAAGCCCTGCTGGAATTCCTCCACCACCATCTCCACCACGCCGTCGTGCTGCTGGGTTTCTCCGTCAACTTCTCCTTCCCCCTTGCTGGATCAAGAAGGAGGAGACGTCCCCGAGCTGCACGTGTGAAGAACGCGGAGGCACCGTCCGTTCGGTGCTAGGATCTTCGGCGATCTGAATCGCGGCGAGTACGACTCCATCAACCGCGTTCTTGAACGCTTCCGCTTAGCGATCTACAAGGGTATGTGGATCCGACTCTCCCCTCGTAGATGCATCTCCTAGTTTGATCTTGGTGAGCGTAGGAAAAATTTTGTTTCCCATGCAACGTTCCCCAACACAAGCACCGTTGTTTTCCCCCTTGTGGCAACAGTACATCCCCTAGACTCATGTTTCTGTCACTCAAGCTAGTCATCGAGGGGCATGAACCCACAATCAAGCATAACGTTCCCTCTTGGAGTCACTACGTATTACTCGGCCAAAGCAATAAATAACAACGGAGAACATGCAAGAATTACTTACGAACATAAATATAAAAGGGGTGAATCAAATATATTACTCAAGAACAATCTGAACATAATCTCATAATCCATCGGATCCCAGCAAACTCATCATAGCAACAGCATAAGGATTACATATGTGCCTCGATCATGTAGGGCAGCTCACGAGGACTAATTAGTGAAGCACAAGAACGGGAGGAGAACATCACATAGCTACTGGTCATGGACTCATGGTCCAAGGGAGACTACTCACAACTCATCCGGGAGGCGTCCATGGTGGTGGAGAAGCTCCCGGTGGTGATCCTTCCCTCCGGCAGGGTGCCGGGAAGAGTTCTCCTGGTGCTCCCGATCTTGGAAGCGGTGGCGGCGGCGGAACAGAGATGGGATCGCGAAAAGAGTTCCTATTCCGAGGGTTTCGATGGAAGCTCTAAATATATGCCAAAGGGGAGCACCGGACGGGCTTCGGGGGGCCCAGGCGCCCCCCCGGCGCGGCCC
>LR738711.1:48220147-48254815 GCA_902687465.1 Secale cereale | reverse complement strand
CCCCCCCCCCCCCCCCCCGGCTGTACTTCGGGCGCAAGGTCGGTTCCGGAACGCTGAATTTTTATATAATTTTTCTGGATTTTTCCTGGCAGTTCTCGTAACGTGAAAACCTGAAATACAAAATCAGCCGAAAACAGAAACTGGCACCGGGGTGCACTGGATTAGTAGGTTAGTCCAAATATGATCAAAAGTGTATGGAAGTGTATGAATATCATAGCAATATCACCCAAAAGTGGCATGGAGCAAGCAGAAATTATAGATACATTTTGGACGTATCAACCGCCGGCCGATGAAGATGCGCCGCTTACCTGCTCGTCGGTGCCGATGCGCGTCGGCGGGAAAGCGCGAATGGAGGAAGAATGATGGCGGGAGCTGGGGCGGTGAGGGAGGGGCTAAATAGGGGTGGAGCGGCGGGAGGTGAGCCAAAATCCTCCCGCCGATTTTTTGGCGACGCGGGCGAGCTTGCGCCATCTCCCCTGCTCGCACGAGGGGAGAAGCGCGTCGCCCGCCCCTGCCTCGCCCGAGCTAGGCTCGCGAGCTACTGCCGATTCGTGCGTTTCCCCTGGGCCTGGCCTGGACGTGCTTTAAGTTTCGTGCTATGCAGGCCCCACAGTGAATGCAGGAAACCAAACGGGCCAAATTCTTCCCGCCCGGGCCAGGCTGGGCCTAATGCGGGCAACCAAACACGCCCAAGCTGGCTAAAAATAGCATAGAAGGGGCGCACACAACCTGGCACCGCCCATAACACCCCTCATGTGGCCCCACAGGTCTGGCCCCCAAGGCCCGAACTACTAGTGTGAGTTTGACATAACCGCATGAGAGAGAGGAGAAGAAACCGCTACCCCTCCCTCCAGCAGTGAAGCCGCTGGTCCTACTACGAAGGACTCGACATATGAAAAACACTCGGCATACTACGAAGTAGTAGTACACACATGAAAAACACTCCATGTACACATGAAAAACACTTGGCATCTATATCTATACTACTAAAAAATTAATTACCACCACAGGATCAGGCCTACATAATTAGATCTAACCCTCCAAGTTAAAACTAACATCGCCAAAATGTACTTCTATCAACTATCACGGGCGGACGAAACTCTGCCAAGGAACGAAATGTCCCGCACCGGAAAATTCGCGAGGAGGATTTAGCGGGATTGATTTTCTTTCTCTGGGGATTTGGTGATAGAAGAAAGGAAGATTAAACATACTGTCCCGTAATTTTGGGAAGTGGGACGTCCCGAACGGATCTGGGTGTTAATCTCATCTTCCCTTATCTCCCAAGTCCCAACTACCCTCATCGTCTTCCTTGCACGCGACACCCCATCGGCGCCATGCACACATGCCCGCTGCTGACCAAGCGCCCCGCCTCCTCGCTCACGTAGTACCGGGGGTCAGGCCTGGTCATACACCTCCACAACCGCAGCTGCCCACGAACAACAATGCCCACGCGTGTGCCTGCGGGACGGCGGCGCAGAGTACCCTTCCGTTTCGAGATCTGCACTGCCTCCCTCGAGCACCGTGAGCACTTCTTTTTACACGCCCTCTAAAGTAAGTTGTCATCTTTGATTAGTTGTTGGACTACTGTGAGCATGAAGTTCTCAAAGATAGCGATGATTGGTTAAGTTTGTCCATGTGATTTAGTTTGTCTTCCAGCCCAACAGACGATATTATTGGTTCTAAAACTTGTATAACGATGAACAAAATGTAAACTTTGACAATTATTTAGATAATTTTTATATGGTACTTTAGACGTGCGTTGCACGTGCAAGCTTACTAGTACTACGAAGTACTCGACAAACACAATTTTTCCTATAGTGTTAGTAATCGCATTTATATATGCTCGTGCGAAGTATTAGTATATTCTTCTAAAAATTGACAAGCTGACCAATCAACTTCATTAACAAAAACCAACCAAGGAGGTAAGTTGTGCAACTGATAATCTTCTAGGTACTACTGGATTTAAACTAAAATATAGTCAACCACAAAAAAAAACTAACATATAGTTGCAGGTGATCTCCATATAATTTCTTGAGATGCTTCCAAAACTCAGAAGTAACTTTGCGCGGTTGCACCGTGCACGTTGCATCTCGATCATGTTCGGAGTCTACTCTTCCTTGGTAGGATCGAGCACATGCCCAGCAAAGACAAGGGTGCCTGAAGTCTCCTCGACAATGAAGAAGGCGAACGGGTGGTCGGCTATGAAGTCCACGGTCGGAGGCGGTGGCACATACTCGTAATCGCAGCCAAACGAAAACCCCATGTCTTCGTCCGACTCCACGGTGACGGCGGCGGCCTCGCACCCCTCCTCGTTCATCTCCACCACCGCCTTGTGGAGAACCTCGTCCACGCACAGCGGCACGACCGACTCGTCGCCCCCGATGATCTCGGGCATGTAGCCAGAAGGCGGTCGAAAGGCAGCCGAAGGCCTAGGTCTCTGAGAATGTCAACGATGTTGTTCATGTACGTCAGCTTGAACTTGGGCAGCTGGAACTTGCCGACGGAAACAGAATTGAGAACAACGGTGTGGTGAAACAAAGAGCAAGTATTGTAGCGCAAGGGTTCACGCAGATACCCAACTATTCTCCAGAGGTGGAATCTCTTTCCGATAAGTTATAGCATTGGCAGTACAAAATCATCTATCTTTGCAGATGATAGATGTAGTGATCACATATCCATATGGATCACTAGATTCAGACATATATGATTGATTCCCAATTCCATCTCACTTCTGAATCGAAATGCAAAACACAACATACATTGTGTAAAAATCAGTAAGTTACCATACGACTTATTGTTGTTGGTACCAGGGGCGGAATTGGGCCTGGGGCAAATGGGGCTATAGCCCCAGGCGTGGCCCAACTAGTAGTTACACATCCAGGAGAAAATTATCAGACTAGCAGACTTAAAGGCCCGGCCCCAGGCATGCAACCTCAGCCCCAGGCCTCTGCCCATATGAAGCCCAAGACGCCACGAGATTCGTCACTGTTTCATCGTCTCGCTCGATCACTCGGAGAAAAAGACCTCGCTCATGCTCCGCTGTCAATTCCCAGATCTATGACTGCGAATCGACAGATTCGGACGTCCGGACCTGGTCCCTTTTGCTCCGCTGGCAGTCTCCTATTCTGGCTAGTGGCTACTCAATTACGCCCTTGCCCCCTGAATCTCTACCAAAGCGATCCTCCATGCGAAGCGTTGAAGCGAGGGTGTAGATCGAGCTGCACAATTTCACATCCCTAGATGTATTCACATCTATATCATTTGTTCCTGCATGAATTGATAACAAGTCTTATTCATTTTGCTCTTTAGATTATTATTTCTATCCTACTAAAGTTCAAGAAGATGTCATGATTGCAGATGTGCTAAAATCGTCTCAGGACTATCCAAAAGACAGATAAGACTATTTTTTTGGTGGTTAAGAAGTTCTGCTCCGTCTCCACAACCGGTAATACTTAGTTTCTTGTATCATCTGTAGTTTTTGTCTAGTTTCTTATATGCGCCAAAATAATGTTAAATTTTGTAGAATTGTATTACCCCTAATTTTTTGTTACTACTTTAGTCAATTGAGTTTAATTGTAACATGATTTTTTTAGAAATCTGAAATGAAGAGGGCCCAGAAAATTATATAATACTTCAAGAAAAATCTTGCATGCATTAGTATGCGTGGTATTTGCGTTACTTATAGCCGCTTAGTTTAGCCATAGGCTTTGAGAAATCCTGGCTCCGCCTCTGGTCGGTACATATGGTACAACCGACGTAGTAAGTTTCTTATACACAAGGATTACTCCTACAGTGATGATTATCCATGTTTATGTCTCTGCAATGATGACACGTGTAATCATCTAAATGACGGAGTTTAAATGAAGGATTTGTGTAAACCAAAACATCGCTCGTTACTACAACTTGAGCACCTTCATTCATACATTATGGTATACTATGTTGTCTATATCCATAATATATTGGAGAAATTCACCGTGGACAAATCTTATCCATCCATAACCCTCATGGTAATTCATTCTCTAGACGTAGAGAATGATCTACTTAGACCAAGAGATGATGGAAATTAGATATTGGGACTCAACGTTCCTTGATGTCATTGGATCCACCAAACACAATTGGTTGGTACTCAAGAATATCTTTTGATATCTCCAAGGCATCAAACATCTTGTCCTGGTTTTTCAGTTTCACATAAATGAGAACAACAATATCATTGGATACATCGATCAGATCCCCACTATGTCAGATCGTAGACAAGCTTAGAGTTTCTACTAGGTGTGGTAGCCCTCTCATGAAGAGTCTTCAAAACAGACCTCATGGCTAGATCCACCAACCATTATCTCAACGATAATGTTTCTTATGTTGCCCGGATGCAAACAGGTTACATAATAAGCAGTATCACTATATTGCATATCTTGCAAGTCAAATCATGCGACTGATTTGTTCAGCGGGTCTCTACCAACTTCTATGTTTTGGTATGTGACGGAGAATAAGGGGGAGTATCTTCCTGAATTGTTCCTGTTCAATGCATCATATTATACTCTTTTTCCCTTCGTGAGTTTACTTTACAGGTTCTCATAAAGGTTTTTTATGAAAGTATATACGACATATTTATTGTCGTCTAAACTCTATGGGTTTTTTTGTATTGAGTTAAAAGAGACAATACTATGTTGCATCATTTTCTCCTTATTTTTCCCACTGGGTTTGAAGGAGTTTTAGCGACATATCAAACACATATCTCCTCACATTTTTCCCACAGGGTTTTTGGAGGAGCTTTTCAAGATGATGCTATTAGAACAAGTGCAGATTAGGGGGAGTGTTAAAGTTAACTAACATGTGTTAATTATGGAGGAATCTCCCCTTGTCTAACCGCAGGCAGTTGCCATATTTGCAACGGTGGCGGCGGTTTTCTCCTTCCCCGAACAGACGCCTCTCGTGATCGATCACGTCTGTTCCATCTGTATAAATACTTGGATCATCTAATGAAAGGATAACTGGATTGATGACTAGCAATTGTCTCGTCTGCTCTAACAAATTTTTCGATTTGGCCCAGCGAACCAGCGCCCCACGCCACAGCAAGAGCCAGTGTTCTTCTCAAAAAAAAAGCCGGAGTTGACGCCTTCTCCGAAGATGAGGCGGGCCAAATGTTCCGTCTTCTCCAGGTCAGAGCATTTTAGAAATCGAGAAGCTGCTTAGTTTTCAGATGTGTTCTTACAGCAACCATGTACGTTTATAGCTTAGCATCCTAGAGATCCATGCATGTTTAGACGCGAGGTCGGGTGCTGTCTTTGTTGGTTTGGTTCCTCCTTGGATGCCCTCTGGCGTTGCAGGTCAAGTAATGTTCCCCGCTCTCTGCTTTGTGGCTCCATGTCTGGCCGCTCTGTGGGCTGCTGACCGGCGGACGGCGCCCCTCCGGCAGCGGGTGAGGGAAGATAGTGGTCTCTCCTCCTGTTGATGGCTTCATTAATTTTATGAGAAGTTGGGCTGTTTGGCTTTTCTCTGAAACAGATCTGTCTTGCTCTGGTAAACAAGGATTTGTGACCATCCATAGCTTGTGGCTTGCAGCAGCTCAGCTCAAAACTTGTGCTCAAACACCAGAAATGGCGACTCGGGCCAGCGGAGGTCAGCCGAGCGTTCTGAGCACACTACCCAAGGATCTGCCGTTAGACTTTCTCAAGACTATCACCGACCAGTTCTCGTAGGAGCGCATACTCGGTATAGGCGCGTTTGGAACTGTTTATATGGTATGGTCATGCCTTTACATTTTTTTTGTGCCAATATTTGCTGAAAATGTATTTTTGAGCTTGAACAAGGGATTGCGCCAGACGGGCAAAAAATCGCGGTGAAGAAACTTGCCGAAAATACACCGATCGCGCGTGACAAAGTATTCACTAACGAGGTTCAAAATATTATGGCTCTGCAACTGCATCATGAGAATGTAGTAAAGTTGGTCGGCTACTGCCATGAAGCCCAAAAGAAAGTGGTGCAGAACAATGGAAGATATACTGCTGAAGACATTGTTGAAAGTTTACTCTGCTACGAGTACCTGGGAACCTTCAAAAGAATCTTTTTGGTATATAATTTTCTTTCCATTTTATTTTAAAACTGTATTTGAGTGTCAGCATTATCTATTAAGTCGGGCATCTTCATATTCTGTTAAGTTTTCAATAACAAGAAAAGGCAGTAGCATTCTGTTTATCCAGTGGAAATGTTGTCACACCAACAGCTTTTTTGGTATTTGCATTCTGAGAAACAAGTACTGCTGGAAGTTATTATCTATGAGTACTTACATTATTCAATGTTTCACCCCTTCAGAAGTATCCAATGATGAAATGGACTGGGACACACGCTTCAAAATCATCAAGGGGATCTGCCAGGGTTTAGCCTTCCTACACAGCATTAACATTGTCCATATGGATCTTAAACCTGAGAACATATTGCTGGATGATAAGATTAGTCTTGCAGATAGATACCAGGACATATATCTCGATTTCAGCATATCAAGAGATTGTGGCAAGCAAGTTGCAGCATACAAAAGCCTGCTTAAGAACGCTGCTGCATATTTCAGAATTAAAAGGGCAATACGTGCTATGAAGCATCACCTTGCTAAAAGGCAATCCTAACTGAAAGTAATTGCAGTTGTACGGTAGCACAGAATGAGAAAACAGCACGATAATACAAAACATTTAAAATCCATAAACATCATCCAAACATAAAGGGTCCAAGAAGTAGACATGGCAACATTTTGAGCTGTGCAAACTAGCCCTGCAGTCAGTTGTAAGCCCCTAAAAAAATACTGTACTCATCACAACAGTCACGAGCTGGCAAGAAACAGCTGATAGGCTACTCAGAATCATGAGGGAAATAAACCGGGGTCGACAAGGCAACGTCGATCTCCCTGAGCACGGACGGGACACGTGTGAGAAAGAAGGCAAATTGGCGAGTACGATCCACTACCTCATCGACGTTAAGCGCTAAGATTGAGCCCACCACTCCAACTCTCTCTAATAATGCGCGCACCACCTGAACTTTGCCCGACTCATCCTCCTCAACAAGCCATTCTTTGACTATTTCCTTGGCGTCCTCCGCCAGAGGTACGAGCGCGAGTGCCGCGTTCTTGACGAGTAGGAGGGCATCCGGGAAGCCGTCGTCTCCCAGCTTGGCCTCAACGAGGGGAAACAGATGATGCTTGATCCTGTCGAGCTGCAACGCCACGCCCGCCGCGAGCGAGAGGAGGCCGATCTGGGCCTCGGGGCATCGCCAGTACCTCCGCTCAATCAGGTTGCGGAGGAGCGCATACGAGTCGCTCGCTGTGCTCAACGACTCCAGAGAGACGAGCTTTAGAAACACGCGCCCACCGGAGCGGTCCTGCAGGGCTTGGAGGTCGGCATGGCACGAGATGCGCACGTGGACCATCTTTTCCTTTTTCCTTTTCCTTGCGGCGGCGGAGATGGTGACGGTGGGGGTTGTTTTTATATATAGGCCTATGGATAGGGGCGACCGTTAGATGGGATTTTAGGGTTTCTTCGGTACCATCAGATCCGATTTGAGCTTCCCCTATTGAACGCCAGCATATCCCTTGAGGTTGAAAAAGCTTTGGGCTGGGCTTGGCCCATGTACGCTGCCGTCCTTCCTCCTCCTCCATCGTCTGGCTGCCGATGCAAGACGATGCCGCTCGCCCAGACGCAGATGGGCAGCAGGCAGCGGCGTTTGCTTTGCGTTGCGTTGCCGTTCTCTCGCTTGCTTCCTTCCTTCCTTGCTTGCTTGATTCCATTGATCGATGCGAGATGTTGAAAGAAAAGAAAACGTAATTACCAATCAGGATCCACACACAGAGAGGCCCTCCCGCTGCCTGTCGTCCTTCCTCCTCGATCCCGCGCCGGCCGCCAACGTCCGCCCACGCCCGTCCTTCCTCCTCGACGGCCCTCTCCTCCTCCTCCCTCTCTCTCTCGCCTCGCCGTCGCCCAAGTCCTAAGTCCCACCACGCGCACCCCGCACGCGGACGGATAACTCTTTCTAGTACATATAGAGATAGATAGATAGATGTGGCCTTAGAAGATGATGAAGAAGAAGAAGAATTGAGGCATGCATATACCGGGGAGGAAGAGAGTGCCGCGGATCACTAACGTGGCAAAAGCCTAGCCCTTGCCGGCTGACCGGTGGGCATCTCTATATAGCGTTTAATAAATTGAAAATCATCGTCTGTTTCCAAAACAAAGGATTTACTACGTCACACGGGTTTCAGACGATTGGGATCCTTGCATGTCGGCCGCACCTACTTCAAAGCAGTAGCTTCGATGCTAAAAGCTGTTGATTGACTCTTGGCTTGCTTACATCACTATATTCCATCTTTGCATGACTTGCAAATTTGTACTAGTAGCTTACTAAAGTATTTACTATTGGAGCTGTGCAGGTCACAAGCTCGTTTTGTTGAGAGACTTGGTGAAGATCTAAATGAACCTTATGGAAGTCATCCAAATGCTACTCCAGCTAAAAAGAGATCAATCCCATACTCAACTAGTGACAAGGCAAAATCTTTTGACAAGATTGTTCTTGACAACTCTTCATCGGATATTATTATTATTATATGCGCCTGAGGCAGACGCACATCAATCATTGTTTTCCTTTGCAGCGCAGATGATGAGATTATATTAATCAGTGAGCTATTGACAGCATCTTATGATTGTAATCTATTTCCTTTTTATAATAATATATACTTAGCACAAGACATGAAAATTTGCCAAACCTCTTTGGATTTCTAAAAGCCAACGTCATTCTTTCTTTCTTTCCTTCCATCAGAGGCCATGCAATCAACAAGGATAGGATGACACACAAAGGATAAGAATTCTTTCTTTCCTTTGCAAATCATTCAAAAATCAAAATCATTCTGCCAAGCCAACAAGTTCCACAACAATGAAGGAATCAACCACATCAAGCTCGCTCTTCTTGACCACAATTCGCAAGGCAACAAACAAGCTATTTCAACACCACAACAACCTCCTACACTTTGGCACAAAACAACCAATTCATCGGTAGCTTCAGCCTCTCGTATGCTTACTAGCATTCAAGCAGCAGGCTCAGGCTCGATTCAACTACACAAATGAACAAGCAAAAGATATCTCCCGCTTTGATTCTATGCTTCACAGACAATAAATCTGGAGCATGCCAACATATATCGGCTTGGCAGACACAACGTACTAGCTACTTGCCTTACAACAGACACAAGTCGCCGGTCATCCTTCGGAATTTTAGTCCATGTTTGACGCCACATTCTACCTTCTTGACATCTCATCATCCTGCAGGTCCATGTTTGATGACACAGCATGCATGCAGCTTTCTCCCACTTGCCAAGCATGGCATTAACCAAACCTACATACAAACATGAATTGACACTCAGAGCCCGTTAATGCACAACAAGTGTAGATCAGCCCTATTTTTTATAATAAAGTATTTCAGATTTGTCAAGCAAGGAGCAAAGAACGGATTAATCAACAGTCGATGAATTGACACTATAGCTGGTTAATGCACAACAAGTGTACATCAGCCCTATTATTTATAATAAAATCTTTCAGATTTGTCAAGCATGGAGCAAAGAACAGATTAATCAACAGTCAATGCTTGAGATCCTTGCGTGGTCTCCAGGGTTGCAGCACCGCTGGAGATCGCAGGGAAAAGAGTCGAACATATTCATTTGCTTTGGCACAAACAGTGAGCTCAAAAGGCCTTTGGGCAACGATGCCTAGAAAGCCCTTGATATATGCCAAATCAAAACCAGGCTAGCAATCGAGTGCGCCACATGTTGACCTGCTCGTGGATGAACGAGTCTCGCTCGCATGCACTGCCCCATGCTCGCAAGGTGCCGTACTGCGAACCAAGCTCCCTCCCATGTGCCCGGGCAGAGCTAGCTGTTCGCCACGATTCTGGAAACAAGAAGCTAATCAAACACCAGGACAAAACTAGCTAACCTGATGAATCCAATCCAAGACGGCCAGCTTCTAGTACTCGTTGCCGCCGACGATGAAGATGGCCTTCGGGTTCACCACACCGTCCTTCTTCAGGAAAATCTTGAGTACTGCCCTACAGGTTACTGCGAACCAAGCTCCCTCCCATGTGCATGAGTGAAAAGCCAGCATAGGAACTTGAGTATAATCTATTATGACAGCGCTGTACAAATCTCAGAAACACTTGTAGAATATATATGACTAAAATCTAAATAGGTAAACCACAACCAAAGACCAAACATAAACATGATGCTATTGTTCTTTTCCCAAATTGATTGATATCTAACAGTAGCATAGAATATCTTATCTCTCCCCCAATCATTACACATACTAAATCTGAAAAGCTCAGCTGATGCAGAGGCCAGGGTTATCCCCTTCTCAGAAACAAAAAAATAACCTAAAAAGCACTGTAGAAACATCTAACAGTATTTAGCAAGCCAAAAACAGGAGCAATGGCCATGTGCTCACAGCAAGGGGGGCAGGGACAAGAGGAGCTCTCACCTGTGCAAGTTGTTGCCAAGGCCCGACATCACCGCGGCTGTGCCTGTGGCATCGCGAGAGAAATTTCAAAAAGCACCACCAGTCCCATCGACCTTCGCCATCAGGTTGGTCCAGTACTTGGCAAAGTTGCTCATCGACCACTGCTGCAATGTTTGAAATTTTTAGAGTGGTCAGGTAAAGACTTGCAGCACAGGCCTTGGCCTGGAAGCCTAAACATTGGGGTCTACAAACTGAGCACAAACTATGCTATTATTTAAACCAGGAAGGGTTTATGGCAGGACTTAAATTAATCAAAATCTTAAATGCATTGTCACCAATCAGGGGTAGGCCCAAGCAGAAGATACTTGTACTTAGTTAGATGTCATTAGCCTGTACTATTGCTTCTAATCGCAAAGCAGAAGACCACAACACTCGGACAACTTTGTATTTCCAGATAAGGAGAGTGATATACTCAAACTAGCTAGCCATCTTGTTAATTTATCAACATGATGGTGAGGGCAAGTGCCTTTTCAATTCAGAGCTAGGATTTCATTCTGTAAATTGCATCTAGCTTTTAGTTAACACAGAGTCCAAACATCACGATTGCCTATAGATCTGCCCCTTCCTCTTCTCTCCTACTCTGCAAGCAACATTAAACCATGCTGCAGCTCGGAGAAAGGTAGCAGATCATCATATAAAATACTACTTATAACCAAGGTAGGTAAAAAATGTAATTATCATGCCATAATGCAGGGTTAAGAACATACAGAATCTTGAGAGGTAAGTAGATCCAATCTTTGTAAGAAAATAATTACCACGGCATGTAAAAATCAATACCCGCCAAAATAAAGGAGAGAACAAGTAGAAATCCCTATACACTAGCAGATCGATTAAAAAGCTGCATGCTTTGCCCCTCGATCGATTACGAAAGACAACCAAGAACTTGAAGCGCAAAACCCTGAATCCTTGTTTCATGAAAAGAATAAGAAAAAAACTGGAAGTCTGAAAAGCCCTCAACTCCAGAAGGAAAGGTGAAGAACAGTAGGATGCGATCCGCCGTACAGAGACGGGATTTGCGACTTCCATGAAGAAGCCAAGGAAAAGAGAAACGTGGATTCAGGGGCAGACCGAGAGTAACATACAAAAAAAAATCTCAGAAGGAGATGGTTTTATTTGGTACTCCCTCCGTCCCAAAAAATTTGTCTTAGATTTTTCTAGATACGAATGTATCTAACACTAAAGTGTAACTAGATACATTCGTATTTGGACAAATGTAAGACAAAAATTTTGGGACGGAGGGAGTACAACTCAAGCAAATTAAGATGATCAATTCAGAATTCATTCATGCACTCGACATCAAGGATGACCCATTACTACACCGGATGATCCATCACCCCAAACCAAGGCTTACCAAACTCGTCCTACCAAAGCAAGAAGCTAACCAAACACCACGACAAAACTAACTAACCTGATGAATCTAATCCAAGACAGCGAGCTTCTAGTACTCGTCGCCGCCGATGATGGCCTTGGGGTTCACCACACCGTCCTTCTTCAGGAAGATCTTGAGTACTGGCCTACAGAGGAGCAAGACCTTGCGCTTCAGGAAGATCTTGAGTACTGGCCTACAGGTTAAGGCACACAGCAAAACAAGAACACATCAGGCACTCCCCGAAAACTGATCAACAGCACCAGAAACACAAAACGACGAGCTCAAATTTACAGATACTGGAAATATAAAAGAAACCTAAACATCCAGGTCTACAAACTGAACACAAACTAAGGTATTATTTAAACCAAGAAGGGTTTATTGGCAGGACTTAAATTGATATAAATCTTCAATGCATTGTCACCAATCAGGGGTACTTGTACTTAGTTAGATGTCATTAGCCCGTACTATTGCTTCTCATCGCAAAAGCAGAAGACCACAACACTCGGACAACTTTGTGCTTCCAGATAAGTAGAGAGTGATATACTCAAATTAGCTAACCATCTTGTTAATTTATCAACATGATGGTGAGGGCATGTGCTTTTTCGATTTAAATCATATTGTAGATCAGAGAAAGGTAGCAGATCATCATATAAAATACTACTGATAACCAAGGTAGGTAAAAAAAATTGCAATTATCAATTTATCATGCCATGATGCAGGGTTAAGAACATACAGAATCTTGAGAGGTAGTAGAGCCAATCTTTGTAAAAAATAATTACCACGGCATGTAAAAATCAATACCCGCCATAATAAAGGAGAGAACAAGAAGTAGAAATCCCTATACACAATCGGATCGATTAAAAACTGCTCGGTTTACCCCTCGATCGATTACGAAAGACAGCCAAGAAATTGCAGTGCAAAACCCTGGAGCATGCGAACATATATCGGCTTGGCAGACACTACGTACTAGCTACTTGCCCTACAACACAAGTCGCCGGTCATCCTTCGGAATTTTAGTCCATGTTTGACGCCACATTCTACCTTCTTGAGATCTCATCATCCTGCAGGTCCATTTTTGATGACACAGCATGCATGCAGCTTTCTCCCACTTGCCAAGCATGGCATTAACCAAACCTACATACAAACATGAAAAAAACTGGAAGTCTGAAAAGCCCTCAACTCCAGAAGGAAAGGTGTAGAACAGTAGGATGCGATTCGCCGTACAGAGACGGGTTTTGCTAATTTGGTACAACTCAAGAAAATTAAGAGGATCAATTAAGAATTCATTCATGCACTCCAAATCAAGGATGGTCCATTACTACACCGGATGATCCATCACCACAAACCAAGGATTACCAAACTCATCCTACCAAAGCATGAAAGCAACATGTTCCACAACTAAAATCAAACAAAGCAGAGCTAGCTATTCACCACGATTCTGAAAACAAGAAGCTAATCAAAACCACGACAAAACTAACTAACCTGATGAATCTAATCCAAGACAACCAGCTTATAGTAATCGTCGCCGCCGATGATGAAGATTGTCTTGGGGTTCACCACACGGTCCTTCATCAGGAAGATCTTGAGAAACTGGCCTACAGAGGAGCAAGGCCTTGCGTTTTAGGAAGATTTTGCGTACTGGCCCACAGGTTAAGGCACACAGCAAAACAAGAACACATCAGGCACTCGCCGAAGACTGATCAACAGCACCAGAAACACAAAACCACGAGCTCAAATTTACAGATACTGTAAATATAAAGGAAACCTGCTGATTTCCCATGGACCAGGCTACATCGCTCAGTCTTCTCGCCCAAGATCACTTCGGGTCCACCATCACCAGCATAGATCTCTTCGACGTGCCACCTTTTGCGATGGCCCAAAGTTTGGCACCAAGTCGCCACTGCCGTCATGCATCTATGAGGTTGAATTTTTCCTAAGAACAATGTTAACTAAATTAATAAGAACAATATGTTCAAGATTTCCAGCAGTCTAATGAAGAGTGTATCTGTTAGAAGTTCAAAATGACACACCATCATTATTTCTTCTCAGCTTGTTACATGACCATCTACTTCTATGGAAGGTGTCTGCAGATATATTCTACTCACTTGAAAATATAGCAATGTCGGTGTACTAAGGTAGGGGTACCTCAGTACCCCAACTTGTGCACGGGCAGTTGCAGCTTCCCGCGGCAGGGTTTACCACGCGCTCGCCGGAGACCTTCCTGCTCCATATTAAACCATTCAAAAACAAAGTATGCAAGACAGAAGATCGAGACCCCGGCAAGTGGAGCTTGCCGGGAAGGCCGTATCAGGCTCAAGGTCACCTCACTAGCACAAGGCCCTGGCAAGAGGAGCTTGCCAGGAAGACTAGAAGATTCCATTGTAGAAGACACGCCTCGGCGCTATATGCGTCCCGGCGAGGACCCGGGGAGCGGGAAGCTCCCGGGCCCGGCAAGATCAAGACCCCGGCAAGGTGCTTGCCGGAAGAGTTGCGCTGTGTGCCCGCGCTCCAGCTCATCGGCCCACGCGTCGCCCTGGGGCCTATCCAGGGACGCGTGGCGGATGGCTGTGCAGCCTGGGGGACACGGTGGCACTCCACGGTGGTGGATCCATCGCCGTGGCAGACGGAGACGCAAGGGCGGGAGCTTTTGGGGTCGACGGCGACGGGCATTAAATGCCCTTGTCCCCCACTGTCAAAGTAGGTAGCGACCACTGTTCGCACACTGCAGCTCTACTGTTCCCGCACTGTTACAACTACCACCTCTTTTACTTCTTTACCCCTTTCTCCTACGTTGACACCTGTCGGTGACCCCTTGCACTATAAAAGGAGGCCCATGCACAACGTGGAGGGGGTTCGGAACCTAGATCACTCATACGCTCGGTGTAGCTGCTTCTTCAAGCTCCCGAGCACTCCAACTCAATACACAACTAAGCAGGAGTAGGGTTTTACGCGTCTTCCGCGGCCCGAACCTGGGTAAAACTGCCCGCGTGCTCGCTACGATCAGCTCTTCGTGCTCCCTCCGCCCTCGTACCGCACAGACAAGGGGCTCCGGTCCCATAGGTGTTCGTGGCGGACAGTTTCCCCCGACATCTTTGGCGCGCCAGGTAGGGGGCGTCGAGGTTGTGCGAACCTGATCCGGCGTTCGCGCGGGCGCATTCTTCATCAACCACACCAGTTTCATCAGCAACTTCACTAGCAGCAGCTCCATGGCCCCGAAGAAGAAGGCTTCGGAGGTCGGAGGCCCGTCTGCGTCTCATCCGCCGCCACCAGAGCCAACGGTGGGCGGGGGAGACGCCGTCGGAAGGGTGGTCGCCGGCGAGGACACTCGCGGCGCCACCAAGTCCAAGGACAAGACGGACGACCGAGCCTCGGTCTCCGTGGACGCGCCACGTCCATCTCAGCACACGACAACCCAGCCGCGCCATACCACAGGAGGTGGTATCCGCTTGCTGGGACAAGGGCAAACCGGAGGCTCGCGGGACGCCCCGGACCACCGTCCGGGCACAAGTAAAGCGAAGGCGCCGGCGCGGGACCCTGCTCCTTCTAACGTTGTTAGGAGTCCGAGCATATCCCGCTCCTCGCACCGCTCGCCCCCGTTCCCCTCCACTCCGGCAGAAGCGCTCGCAAGGGCGCAACTGCTCCTCGACTTCCCTCCAGCGGCAGACAAGGCCGAAGACTGGAGGGCCACCATCCAGAGCCTGATAGCCTTCGCCAACAACGATTCTCCACAGCAGCCGGCGGCCTCGCGGCCGCGGCAAGCTGAGAAGACGAAGGCCGACGGCGACAAGACCGCCGGGGGTGCGACAAGCGTGCACTCCCCACCGCGGAAGCAGAAGACGCCGCCCCGCCGGAACAACGCCGACGACGGCTCCACAGCGTCGTCGGATCCGCGGGCCCGTCGGGACCAGCGCCAGGTCCTCGACGACCGGCGACAAGAAGACGCTCGCACCACAATCGAGCGCCGCCGAGAAGCTCGGCGACAATCGGATCATAGGGCTGGGAACGCTGTCGACGCGCGCGCGCCCGGTGAACCAGGCGACTTGCCGTACGCGGCGGGCTGCCCTGCGTTCACCCGCGAGCTGCGGCGCGTCCAGTGGCCCAGCATGAAGAATTTCAAACCCGACGTACCGGAGAAGTACGACGGCAAGACGCACCCCTCGGAATTCCTCAGCGTCTACACCATCGCAGTGCAAGCTGCCGGGGGGCGCGACGAGAAGATCTTGGCAAACTACTTCCCGCTCGTGCTTAAGCCGAACGTCCGTTCGTGGCTTATGCACTTGCCGGAAGGTTCCATCTCTTCTTGGGCCGACCTTTGCCACCAGTTTGTTGGCGCCTTCACCGGCGGCCACAAACCCCACGGCCAGGAGAGCGATCTCCACATTTTGGCCCAGAAGGAAGGAGAGCCCCTGCGCAAGTACATCCAACGCTTCAGCCGTGTGCAACACAACATCCCTGACGTCCACCCTGCCGCGGTTATCAGCGCGTTCCACCAGAACGTGCGTAACCGCCGCATGCGTGAAGAAATGGCGATGACCAAGATTCGGGATGTCAGCGAGCTCTATGCTCTGGCTGACAAGTGCGCACGTGCAGAAGAGGGGAGGAGACTCCCCGGGGAGGATGCTGGCGCAGGAGGAAGCGACAGCGACGACGCCGCCCCGGCAAAGAAGAGCCGGCGGCGGAATAACAGAAGGAAGGGCAAGAAAGAGGTGCTTGCCGTCGAGAAGTCCGGCAAGGAGGCTCCCGCCAAGCAAACACAGGCTGGCGGCTCCGGCAAGGAGCCTGCCCCTGTAGCAGCAGCCGACAAGCCGGACGGCTCCGACAAGCAATACTGTAAGATCCACCGCACCAAGGGTCACGATCTCTCCAACTGCAAGCGCGTTGAGTATCTCGTCGAGCAGCAGAAGGCTGAGTACGAGAGGCGCGACAAGGAGAAGGCCCAGGGTGGCGGGGAAGAGCCAAGCAAGAAGCGGCCGTTCAATGGCCGGGGAGGACGCCGCGGCAAGGCCAAGCAGCGGCAAGGAGATCGACCTCCCCGGGGCCGCGACAAGGACGAAGACGACGACGAAGACATGGAGGACGAGGATAACAGCGAGCAGGAGTTCCAGAAGGCCACGGAGGTCCTGTGCGTCGACGGTGGCGCCTCTCTGCACACCTCCCACCGCCAACTAAAGCAGTGGGTGCGTGAGGTGAATGCAGCGGAGCCGCCCGTGGAGTCGCGCAGGCTCCTCAAATGGTCCAGCACGCCCATCGTTTTTGATCTTGAGGATCACCCTGACCGCACCACTACGGTCGGGTGCTTGCCGATGCTGGTCTCACCCACCATCCGCAACCTCAAGGTCACCAAAATGTTGGTTGACGGCGGGGCCGGGCTGAACTTGATCTCCTCTGCTGTGATCAAGAAACTCCAAATTCCAGATGGCGAGCTCGAAGAGACCGGTTCTTTCCAAGGAATCAACCCGGGAAGGAGCAAGCCCAAGGGAAAGATCACTCTGCCGGTGACCTTTGGCGGGGAGCTCAATTTCAGAACTGAGCGCATCACTTTCGACGTCGCCGATATTCCGTTGCCCTACAATGGAATACTTGGCCGTCCTGCCCTCGCCAAATTCATGGCAGCTTCCCATTATGCTTACAACGTACTCAAGATGCCGGGGCCGATAAGCGTCATCACTGTCCACGGCGACAAGAAGGATGCGCTTGTGTGCGCCGACAAGATCTACCGGGATGCGGCAGCTGCGGCCGAGAAGGATACACTTGCCGCTGAAGCTCCCGGGGGGAAGAAGACGAAGACCAAGTCCGGCAACTGCTCTGGGGCCCACTCCGGCAACCGCACCTCTTCGGAGTGCTGCGCTGCCGTCGAGGACGTCCCATCGAGCTCCACCGGCAAGAGTAAGAAAGGGATGGCCGCTCCTCCGGCAACCAAGAAGGTGTCCGCCAAGGAGGACGGCACTGGTGGTACCTTCACCATCAGTGCCACACTTGACAGCAAATAGGAAAGCGCGCTCGTTGCCTTCCTGCGGGCGAAGGTCGATGTGTTTGCCTGGCAACCATCTGACATCCCCGGTGTTCCCAGGAAGGTAATTGAGCACAAGCTTGCTGTTTGTCCTCATGCGCGGCCCATCAAGCAGAAAGTGAGGAAGCAAGCCGTGGAGCGCCAAGAATTCATCAACGAAGAAATCAAGAAGCTAGAGGCAGCAGGCCTAGTTAGAGGTGTGATCCATCCGACGTGGTTGGCAAATCCAGTCGTCGTGCGCAAGGCCAATGGGAAGTGGAGACTGTGTATAGACTTCACCGATGTGAATAAAGCATGTCCCAAGGATCCATTCCCTTTGCCGCGCATTGACCAGATCGTTGACTCCACTGCCGGATGTGAGCTACTCTGTTTTCTTGATGCATACTCAAGCTATCATCAGATTTTCATGGCCAAAGAGGATGAAGAGAAGACTGCATTTATCACTCCATGTGGCACTTATTGCTTCATACGCATGCCATTTGGATTGAAGAATGCAGGCTCAACCTTTGCAAGGGTAGTATACACTGCTTTTGAGCCACAGATCCACAGAAATGTAGAGGCTTACATGGATGACATCGTGGTGAAGAGCAAGAGCAAGGATACCCTGGTCCAAGATTTGGAAGAGACATTTCAGAACCTGCGCAGAATACAGCTTAAGTTGAACCCCGAGAAGTGCGTCTTTGGAGTCCCCTCCGGCAAGCTTCTCGGGTTCTTTGTGTCATAGAGGGGGATTGAAGCCAACCCCGACAAGATTAAAGCCATCGAGCAGATAGAGGCCCCAAAGCGCGTCAAGGATGTCAGAAGGCTTGCAGGTTGTGTGGCTGCCCTCAGTAGGTTCATTTCAAAGTCTGCAGAACGCGCCCTACCTTTCTTCAAAATCTTGAAGAAGGCAGGTCCCATGAAGTGGACTCCGGAAGCGGAGGCAGCGCTGCAGGATTTGAAACGGTACCTGTCCTCCACTCCAATACTTGTCGCACCTAGACCACAGGAAAAGTTGTTGCTATACCTAGCGGCAACCAACCAGGTGGTTAGTGCTGCGTTAGTAGCGGAGAGGGAGTCCGACGAGGAGTCAGCACCACCGGCAAGCGAATCCAGCGACAAGCAGGGGGCTGCTCCGGCAAGCTCTGGCCCCAACAAGGACAACTCTGCGCAGGAACAAAATGAAGTGCGAAAGAAGATGGTGCAGCGCCCAGTGTATTTTGTAAGTTCCCTTCTCCAGGGGGCTAGATCAAGGTACTCTGGTGTGCAAAAGTTGCTTTTCGGCCTCCTCATGGCCTCGAGAAAGCTGCGCCATTACTTCCAAGCACATGAGATAACAGTGGTCACTCGCTTTCCGCTGAAGAGGATATTGCACAACCCAGAGGCAACAGGCAGGATCGTTGAGTGGGCACTGGAGCTGTCAAGCTTTGGACTCAAGTTTGAAAGTACTTCAACCATACAGAGCCGAGCTTTGGCAGAATTCATAGCTGAGTGGACCCCAGCGCCCGATGAAGAAGTCCAAGAAACAAGTGCACCCGTACAAGAAGCGACAAGTGAATGGGTAATGTATTTTGATGGTGCCTTCTCGCTGCAAGGCGCCGGTGCTGGCGTGGTACTCATCGCGCCCATCGGAGAGCACCTCAAATATGTTATCCAGATGCACTTTCCCAGGGAGCAAGCGACAAACAACACTGCTGAATATGAAGGCTTGCTTGCCGGCCTCAGGATTGCGGCCGAACTTGGGATCAGGAAGCTGATTGTACGGGGAGATTCTCAGTTGGTGGTCCGACAAGTTAACAAGAGCTATCAGAGCCCTTTGGTGGAAGCTTATGTCGATGAAGTGAGGAAGCTTGAGGAGCACTTTGAAGGTCTGCAGATGGAGCACGTCCCGAGAGCTCAGAATGAAATTGCAGATGGCCTTTCAAAGTGTGCTTCGATGAAGTTACCTGTGGAACCAGGGACCTTCTTGCTCAAGCTGACTCAACCATCCGTTACACCATCAATTGGGCAGTCCAAGAAGAGAAAGTTGGTCTCCGGCGACTACTTGCCGGCGGATCTTCCTGAAACCACCGCCAAGGCGCCAAGGTCCCCAAGATCAACAACCACAATGCTGAGGAACAATTTGCTCCTGCAGATCCTCGGATCTGTACAGTTGAAGCAAGCGTTCCCGACAAGCCTCGCCCCGGCGAGCTTGCCGGGGGACCTTCGGCTCAGGCAGAACCAGAGGTCCTTGCCGTAGAAGCTGAGGTTCCCGCAGCGGCCCTCGAGCCTTTAGTCCTTGCCGTCGAGCCTCAGGCTCCGGCATGGGCGCAGCGGATCGTCCGTTTCCTTCAAACTGGAGAACTTCCCGACGACCCAGAAGAGATAGAGAAGATAACCAGGCAGTCAAGTATGTACCAGTTCGTGGATAACGAGCTGTACAGAAGAAGGCTCAATGGTGTCAGACTGAAGTGCATCTCCAGGGAAGATGGACAGAAGCTGTTGGCAGAAATACACGGAGGCATATGCGGCCACCACATTGGCGCAAGGGCGCTTGCCGGGAAAGCTTTTCGGCAAGGGTTCTTTTGGCAAGAAGCCCTCCAAGATGCAACTGCACTAGTAACCACGTGTGAAGCGTGCCAGTTCCATGCGAAGCAGATTCACCAGCCAGCTCAAGCTCTCCAAACAATCCCTTTGTCCTGGCCCTTCTCGGTCTGGGGGCTCGATATCCTCGGCCCTTTCCCTCGTGCTGTCGGGGGCTTTGAGTACTTGTACGTTGCAATCGACAAGTTCACAAAGTGGCCAGAAGTGGAGCCAGTGAGAAAGGTGACAGCACAGTCAGCGGTCAGGTTCTTCAGGTCGATTGTTTGCCGTTTCTGGATCCCTAACAGGATCATCACCGACAACGGTACACAATTCACTAGTCGCACCTTCATGCAGTACATCCAAGACCTTGGCGCCAAGGTCTGTTTCGCTTCTGTTGCTCACCCGAGGAGCAACGGTCAAGCGGAGAGGGCCAATGCTGAAGTGCTGCGCGGACTCAAGACAAGGACCTTTGACAGGCTGCGCAAGTGCGGAAGAAATTGGATAGAGGAGCTACCGGCGGCTCTTTGGTCAATCAGAACGACACCAAGTCGAGCCACCGGGCAGACACCCTTTGCTCTAGTCTATGGAGCAGAGGCAGTTCTCCCCACGGAACTCGTATACGGATCTCCTCGAGTGCTCGCTTATGACGAGCTCGAGCAAGAGCAACTGCGGCAAGATGATGCATTGCTCCTCGAGGAGGGACGTCTCCAGGCTGCTGTACGAGCTGCTCGATACCAGCAAGCCTTGCGCCGCTACCATAGCCGCAAGGTCAAGGCCAGGAGTCTCGAGGAAGGCGACCTTGTTCTTCGGCGTGTTCAGTCCGCCAAGAATTCCAACAAGTTGACGCCGAAGTGGGAAGGCCCTTATCGGGTGAGACAAGTTACGAGGCCCGGCGCTGTCCGCCTCGAGACCGAAGAAGGCTTACCGGTGAGCAACTCCTGGAACATAGAGCATCTTCGCAAGTTTCACCCATAAGGCGCGGTTGCCGTGATCCGCTCCGGCAACCACCTTTTGTACAAGCTTTGCCGCTGTTGCATGTAACCCTTTGTACAAAGCCGGGCGCAGACCCCGTGCATCAGTAAAGTTTTTGTGTTTTTCACGCCGATTGCCTTTTGCATGCTTTTCTTTGGTATTTGCATGTGTTGTTCGGCATTTGGTGCAACACTTAAGTATCCGGTAAGCATTAGCACACCGAAAGGCCATATACTTGTTTCCCTCTTCTTTTTCCTTGCCTCTTAAGCAGAAGGAACGTTCCTCGCGCACAAGTTTGCCGGGGGGGGAAGGAGGTGGAGGAGGAACCAAGTGTTGTTCAAGAAAGAGAAGCCTTACCGAGAAGCAAGCAATATATGAAAGCTAAGTTATTAGAATTTGACCAGTTCAAATTTTAAATTTTTAGTTGTCTTCCTTGAACAATCACACTTTGTATGGAAAACCTGTGCGCGGAGGAACCTACCCGTAGCTTGCCGCACCCTTATCTTGTTTCCGAGTTCGCTCAACGATTTAAGTGAGCTGCGACGAGTGTCGCGCCCTTGCTTCGTTTCCGAGCACGCTCAGCAAGTTAAGTGCGTCGCGACTAGCCGCGGCAAGGTTGCTTGCCGGTGAGACCTTGGCCAGCAGGCTGCTCAGAGTCCAGCACTCAGCGCTCGCGGCAAAGGTCCCTTGCCGGCAAGCTCCCCGGGAGCGTAGGGTGAAAAACATACAAAGTCAAGGATTAAGACAAGGAAGATAACATTGCACTGATTGATCAAAATGAGATAAATATCTTACAAAGATGACTTGTCGCAATGATTAATGAGTTCATAACACCCTACGCAACAACGAAAAGAGATAAAGATAATGGAGGCCTAATCTACGCGGTCGCCCTCAATCCTGGAGATCTTGGCCACCTTGGCAATGATGTGGGCGACCTGCTCCTTCAGAGCCTCCATGTCCGCGTCGGCCGGCAAGCTGCGAAGAACGTTGGTGAGATTTATGCCCGGGTTGCGGTATACGATCTTCGTCAGCACGCGCTCCAGCTCATCGGCCCACGCGTCGCCCTGGGGCCTATCCAGGGACGCGTGGCGGATGGCTGTGCAGCCTAGGGGACACGGTGGCACTCCACTGTGGTGGATCCATCGCCGTGGCAGACGGAGACGCAAGGGCGGGAGCTTTACGGAAGTGGATTCGGCGCATCGTGGGCCGCGTGTGCCCGTGCACTGTTTTGGGCCTGGCCCAACAGCGCTCGGCCCCGTGTGTGGCCCAGGCCCGGGGGCTCCTGTCAGTGTACTAAGGTAGGGGTACCTCAGTACCCCAACTTGTGCACGGGCAGTTGCAGCTTCCCGCGGCAGGGTTTACCACGCGCTCGACGGAGACCTTCCTGCCACATATTAAACCATTCAAAAACAAAGTATGCAGGAAAGAAGATCGAGACCCCGGCAAGTGGAGCTTGCCGGGAAGGCCGTACCAGGCTCAAGATTACCTCACTAGCACAAGACCCTGGCAAGAGGAGCTTGCCAGGAAGACTAGAAGATTCCATCATAGAAGACACGCCTCGGCGCTATATGCGTCCCGGCGAGGACCCGGGGAGCGGCAAGCTCCCGGGCCCGGCAAGATCAAGGCCCCGGCAAGGTGCTTGCCGGGAGGGTTGCGCTGTGTGCCCGCGCTCCAGCTCATCGGCCCACGCGTCGCCCTGGGGCCTATCCAGGGACGCGTGGCGGATGGCTGTGCAGCCTGGGGGACACGGTGGCACTCCACGGTGGTGGATCCATCGCCGTGGCAGACGGAGACGCAAGGGCGGGAGCTTTTGGGGTCGACGGCGACGGGTATTAAATGCCCTTGTCCCCCACTGTCAAAGTAGGTAGCGACCACTGTTCGCGCACTGTACCTCCACTGTTCCCGCACTGTTACAACTACCACCTCTTTTACGTTTTTACCCCTTTCTCCTACGTTGACACCTGTCGGTGACCCCTTGTACTATAAAAGGAGGCCCATGCACAACGTGGAGGGGGTTCGGAACCTAGATCACTCATACGCTCGGTGTAGCTGCTTCTTCAAGCTCCCGAGCACTCCAACTCAATACACAACTAAGCAGGAGTAGGGTTTTACGCGTCTTCCGCGGCCCGAACCTGGGTAAAACTGTCCGCGTGCTCGCTACGATCTGCTCTTCGTGCTCCCTCCGCCCTCGTACCGCACAGACAAGGGGCTCCGGTCCCATAGGTGTTCGTGGCGCATAGCCCGGGGAGCGGGCGGAGCCGCTGCTCCGCTCCGAGAAGACTCCTGCCTGCTTGGCGCTGACCTGCGGGGCGCCTCTACCGTGGCCTGCGCGCGGGCCGCCTCCGCCGCGGCTGGTGCGCCGGTCGCCCCCGGCGCAGCTTGGCTTCCCCGGGAAGTTTGAGCTGCCCGGCGGGCTGGTTGTTGCCGGGGCGCCTGCGCCCTCGCTCCCGTCGCCGCCCTGCGGAGACGCTTCGGTGGAGACCGCCTTGGGCTTGCCGGGGGCGGGGAGGTCTCCGACGAGGAGAGGTCGTCGGCGTAGAGCTCCGTAGATCCGCCGGAGTCCTCGGCCTCCTCCTCCTCCTCCTCCTCGGCTGGCTCGCTGGGCCCAGCGCCCTGCGCTGCGGCCTCTTTTCCTTTGGTGCCTCCGCTCCCTCCGGCGCCTCCGCTCCCCGCGGCGCCTCTGTTCCCTCCGGCAGCGCCCTCCCTTGCCGCGGCCTCGGCCACGATTCCGTGGATCCCGGAGTGCCTCAGGGAGGGGACCCCGGCGAGCGCGTCGGGAGGAAGTTGCAGCAGTCTGCGGATCTCCGCCTCCTCCGCCTGGCAGGACGCATCCGCAGCCTCCGCCTCTTCAGGCGTATATCCAAAATCTCCTGCCGCTGCGGCTGCAGCGGCCTCTTCAGCCCGAGAAGCCATGTATGCAAGCTCCTGTTCGGTGGTGTCCCGCGTGTGCTCCTTGATGTCATTCTTGTTCTTCGCCACCTCCACGAGGTTGTCGAAGAAGCTGAGGACGTCTATGGGCTTGGGCGGAATCCACGTGCGGTCCACGCCGTGCGAATCGCACGCGGGCATCATGGCGCAGAGACGGTCCCGGACTGTGCTGTTGCAGAGGGGCACCACTCCCCGGGGAGGTCTGAACCACTCAGGGTGGGCCGGGTCATACTTGAAGAGTTCCCGGACCATCCCCTTCAGCTCCAGCGTCGTGAAGTTGAAATTCAGCCCGGGGCGCAACCTCATTATATCCGCTGCGTTGCCGTACTCCCAGGCCGGCCTTTTCCTGTCTTGGAGAGGGGCGATGCGGCGACGGAGGAAGTCTGCGCCTACTTCTGCAACCGACAGCCTAGCTACCCGAAGGCGAAGAATCCGGACGAGGGCGACGTCGAGCTTGATGTCGTCCGAGTCCAGCTCGCTCCAATCCCTGCCGCGCACGATGGGCGTTGTGCACGGCGCGGTGAAGGACTGCGGCTCGTCCTCAACGATCCAGCACCAGTCTGCACGCCACTCCTCCCACTTGCCGCGGAGCTCCCCCGGCAAGTACGACTCCTTCTTGTTCAGACAAAATACCCAAGAAATTCCCCCGGAGAGGGGAGCGCCGGCCTCTGCTCTAGGAGTGAAGAAGTGCCTAAACAGCGCTACGTTTGGGTGTATTCCTATGAAGTTCTCGCACATGTGTGCGAAAACCGCCATTGTGAGGATGGCGTTGGGGGTGAAGTCAAGAAGGTGGAGGCCATAGGTGTGCATGACGTCGCAGAAGAAATCAGAGAAAGGAGGGCAAAGACCGCAGTGAAAGAAGGCTGCGAAGAAATAGTACCCGCCGGGGTAGTTGTCCTTGGCGGCGGCCGGATAAGCTCGAGTGCGGGGGTGCGCCTTGGTTTCCTTGGCCCAGAACAAGTAGTACTTGTTCCAGAGCTCCCGCGCGCCGAGCTTCGGCGGGAAGACGAGGTTCCGCTTCCGATATGCGGTAAGCTTCGCCGCTTGCTCCGACTTCTCCCTCTTGGCCTTCTCCGCCTTCGCCTTCTCGGTCTTCGGGGCCATGGCGGGGGCGGCGGGGGAAAGGGGAACGAAGAGCCTGGCGACGCCAGAGATGCAGACGGCGGCGGCGGAGGTGTGGAGGCGGAGCGCAAAGGGGATCTCTGGAGGAAGAAGAAGATGCAATGAAAGCGCAAGGAGGGGAATCGCTCCTGCTTCCTCTGTTTTTATGGGGAAGTGGGGGGGCGTTTCGCTCTTTCCATTAAGAGAACGTGGGCACGTCCCATCCCACGACGCCGCAATCGACGAGTGCCGTTACGGGGGGATGCGGCGGATACGGAAGTGGATTCGGCGCGCCGTGGGCCGCGTGTGCCCGTGCACTGTTTTGGGCCTGGCCCAACAGCGCTCGGCACCGTGTGTGGCCCAGGCCCGGGGGCTCCTGTCGGTGTACTAAGGTAGGGGTACCTCAGTACCCCAACTTGTGCACGGGCAGTTGCAGCTTCCCGCGGCAGGGTTTACCACGCGCTCGCCGGAGACCTTCCTGCTCCATATTAAACCATTCAAAAACAAAGTATGCAAGACAGAAGATCGAGACCCCGGCAAGTGGAGCTTGCCGGGAAGGCCGTATCAGGCTCAAGGTCACCTCACTAGCACAAGGCCCTGGCAAGAGGAGCTTGCCAGGAAGACTAGAAGATTCCATTGTAGAAGACACGCCTCGGCGCTATATGCGTCCCGGCGAGGACCCGGGGAGCGGGAAGCTCCCGGGCCCGGCAAGATCAAGACCCCGGCAAGGTGCTTGCCGGAAGAGTTGCGCTGTGTGCCCGCGCTCCAGCTCATCGGCCCACGCGTCGCCCTGGGGCCTATCCAGGGACGCGTGGCGGATGGCTGTGCAGCCTGGGGGACACGGTGGCACTCCACGGTGGTGGATCCATCGCCGTGGCAGACGGAGACGCAAGGGCGGGAGCTTTTGGGGTCGACGGCGACGGGCATTAAATGCCCTTGTCCCCCACTGTCAAAGTAGGTAGCGACCACTGTTCGCACACTGCAGCTCTACTGTTCCCGCACTGTTACAACTACCACCTCTTTTACTTCTTTACCCCTTTCTCCTACGTTGACACCTGTCGGTGACCCCTTGCACTATAAAAGGAGGCCCATGCACAACGTGGAGGGGGTTCGGAACCTAGATCACTCATACGCTCGGTGTAGCTGCTTCTTCAAGCTCCCGAGCACTCCAACTCAATACACAACTAAGAAGGAGTAGGGTTTTACGCGTCTTCCGCGGCCCGAACCTGGGTAAAACTGCCCGCGTGCTCGCTACAATCTGCTCTTCGTGCTCCCTCCGCCCTCGTACCGCACAGACAAGGGGCTCCGGTCCCATAGGTGTTCGTGGCGGACAGTTTCCCCCGACAAGCAAAGAAATTTTAGCTCCAAACTGAGAAGAAGTAACGACATTTGAGAAATGAACAATACCGGTGCGCATACGAAATATTACAAAGAGGCATTTAAAACAAAATTTCCACTACCATCTACTGACCATCTACGAAATATTACAAAGAGGCATTTAAAACAAAATTTCCACTACCATCTACTGATCAGTGGTTTTCCATCTACACAAATCCACTGATCTAACCAGCCATTGCACTTGTAGAGCACCACAGGTCTCCAATCCACTCTCTACCCTGCGCATACCATGCCTCTGTCCTGCCCTGCGCATACCATGAACAGGAAACTAGTTCTGACAAAAGAAAGATTGTCGTTCTTTGTGAAGGAGCAGACATAACAGATTCTACAAATAGTCCTACTGGAGCAACATCAGAGAGTCCAAACCCCATGCGATTATCACAAAGGAATTTGAATGCTCATAACACAAAGTTTCCACTTATAAAATGAAACCATGATGGTACAGTAGGGAATCAACTAAATCAATCAATGTATTTTACAAAACATAGAGCTAGCACCTAGCAAAACAAGAACCCATCCAGGTACTCGCACGAGACCAACATCACATTCAACAGCAACCAAAGACGGCTAGCTCATGTTTAAACTTTTGGGGGTAAACTAGAACTAACCAGAACGGATGCCTGGGGTGCGTCATCGGATCAAATATGAAGAACACAAATGATGTCATGTCATCGCTCGCCATCCTGTTATAGTTTCCGTCCGTTCAGCTTCATAGCCGACTCAACTTCCCTCATCCAACGACTTCTAGGTCTCCCCCCCTTCAGCTCTGACTGCAATATTCAAGGAACCGAGTCAGGTCTCTCTCTGATGAACGCAAAAGCACAAAACAGAGGTGTGTGCTGACAAAACATCTGGTATATGCAGGGAACAGATCACGACACAAAATGATGCCACGAAATCAGTCAACATTAAATCGAGCAAATGGTTCATTTGGAAATACAATCATGCTGACAGGTAAAGTACCATCATAGACCAAAAACTTGTACATAACCTACAAGTGAGCACAAACCAAATACTTGTGCTGTTGCATAGGGCCTAGTGCACTCTTATTTGGTCTCCTTTCAAGAAAAGCATAGAAGAAAATATAGTTTGACAAGATGAGTCAGTAGGCTTTGAGATGTTAGCTACCAAATATAAAACTTTTTTAAGACCAAAGACTATAAACGGATATAACTGCATTCTTGTTCAGAAACCTGGATGCATCAAATTTCTAGACTATTTATACCTCTACTAATCAATGGTTTAAGACTTCAGTATCACATGTTTGGTAGCAGAAGCAAGTAAGATAGCTACAAGTAAACAAAAGCCATGCAATAGTAATAGGATATACAGGATATACAGTAACAACATTTAGCAAGCCAAAACAGTAGCAATGGGCATGTGCAAGTTGTTGCCAATGCCTGACATCACCGCCAGTCCTGTCGACCTACGCCATCAGGTTGGCCCAGTACTTGGCAAAGCTGCTCATCGACCACTGCAGCAACGTGGATAAATTTTTATAGTGGTCAGGTAAAGACTTGTAGCACAGGCTTGAAGGCCTAAACATTGGGGTCTACAACCTGAACTCAAACTAGGCTAATTTTTAAACCAAGAATGGTTTATTGGCAGGACAGTTTTAGTCTCACACGCTAGGGAGGAAACTCCAAAGACTCCAGTAATGCCCAGTGATGGAGAGGAGGCAGGGCGAAGAGGGATGCTGTTTTTCTTCGCTCTCGCTCGCTCGCAATATTAATAGCAATTCAGGGCGACGTGGATGGCTTGGTTCTGCCTAGGAACCAGCTCATCCTTTATAAGTTTAATACGTACAGAAGAAGAGGCATTCATCTTTTTTTCTCAATAAAGTAAATAGTTGTTGCAAACAGCACCACTTTGATGTATTTATCATGAACAGATCGGTGCTTGTTTGCTGTGGCATGAACATAAATAAAGCCCTGGAAATCGCTACCAGCATCACTTGTAGACAGAAAAAATGAAACATACAACTAGGCGTTCTACGCGTGGCATCAGCCAACGCAGACAAACAAATGTAAACCTCTACAAGTGCAGGCTGAGCACCTAATTAATTAATAGAACATTCTCCTATTGTCCAGCTGGTGTGGCTCAATAGGAAGAACTAATTGACGGCTTCCCGTCGACGATCACCAATCTCTAGCTCATCACTAGATAAGGTGATTGCTAAAATCTGAACTGACACATTGAACTATCTTTTTCTAACAATGGAAAGCCATAATAATTCATCTTGGTTACAGGGGGTTTGGAAAGCTCACTACAGAGCTTGCTGATTCTGGTGCTCCAACCACTGATCATTAGTTGGTGTCAGACCGAGCCATGGAAAGGTTTAGCCGCTGGTGATATTAGCCTGCGTGAGGAAGGAAATAACATCCGTTTAAGAAAATGGCACAAGCCAAGGACCAGAAGTTAAAAATTGTAACTAAGCAGTAAACATGGATGGTGTATTAGATGAGCAGTGCAAAGCTACAAGCTGCAGTGTGTAGCAAATATAATCAATCATTCAGCACAAACAACACAACATATGACAGTCTGCAAAACAACATAAGCACAAATATAATCAACCTAAGCAGAACAACATAGCATCACTCACCAGCAAAGCTAATCCTCTGTTACACTGAGATCCTGCGGCGCCGGGTCAAATCCTTCTCAGCGTTTTGTTTTCTTTTTCTTGACTTTTCCCCGTGTTTGTTGATGATTGAACGGTGATGGCCACTCCGGTCGTATCGGTTTTGGCGAGCATCCGACAGAAACTTGACACGCCGACGGTGTTGGCGGCTTGTGACTTCTTTCCTCGGCGACTTGTGGCTACCATCAAATCGCAACCTTAATTTTCCTTAAATCTTCCAAACTATGAATCTGGATCTTTTCCCAACCGGCTCTTCTTTATCCGGAAGTTACAAATTTCTCGATCCCTATGAGAGATCCCTCCAAGAACTCAACACCACCGTGCGCTGGGACCCACGGTGGGTGCCAACTGTCGTAGAATTAACACGTCAGATGTCCGGTTTAGCGGACTTAGTCGTGAGGCCGCGCATCTATGTAGTAGCTTGAGAAGGGTTGAGCGGAATCGAGAGACGCGATGCAAGACAAGGGTTTAGACAGCTTTGGGCCCCGGGAAACATAATCCGGTAATAGCCCTACGTGTTGTTTGAGGCTAGATCTCATTATGATCCTCATGGTGTCGCCGGTAAACCGGCTCTTGGTGTCTAGCCCTAGAAACTTGTGAGAACTCCTCTAAAACTTCTCCCTCTTTGGGGAGCCCTGCCCCCCCTTATATATGTTGAAGGGGCGGGTTACATGACTAGTCCTAGTAGGATTAGGATTGATCTATTATAAGGAGTCCTAGTCTTGCTTCCTTTGTAGAGAATATTCCTTGTGCCTTCTTCATACACCGGTCCACCATACATGAACCGGCCTTCTGGGCCTTGGGCCTTGTCATCCGTGATCCGCCAGCCGGGTTACCAGTAAATTGCCAAGTGTAAACCGTCTTAAGTAAAACGCCAAGTCCGGACGGGTTATAATTCCGGCCGGTTTATACCGCAGGGTATATCCCCGACAAGCACCATGCAGAGCATTGTAGACACATAGAAATTTGCGATATACATAAGGATCTGAATGTGACAGACCCATTGACTAAACTGTTGGGGAACGTAGCAGAATTCAAAAAATTTCCTACGCTTCACCAAGATCAATCTAAGGAGTCATCTAGCAACGAGCATAAAGGAGTGCATCTACATACCCTTTGTAGATTGCGTGCGGAAGCGTTCGAAGGAACGTGGATGATGGAGTCGTACTCTTCGTGATCCTCGTCACCGATGAACCCAGCGCCGAACGGACGGCACCTCCGCGTTCAACACACGTACGGTACGGCGACGTCTCCTCCTTCTTGATCCAGCAAGGTGGGAGGAGAGGTTGACGGAGATCCAGCAGCACGACGGCGTGGTGGTGGATGCAACGGGAAAAGCTGCAGGGCTTCGCCTATGCCCTACGTGAGGAGATGGAGGTGTGACAGGGGGGGAGAGGCGCCACAGGCTTGGGGTGCGGCTGCCCTCTCCCTCCCCCACAATATATAGGGGGCCAGGGGGGCGCCGGCCCTAGGAGATCCAATCTCCTAGGGGGGTGGCCAGGGGGGAGAACTTGCCCCCCAAGGCATAGGGGGCGCCCCCACCCCCTAGGGTTTCAACCCTAGGCGCATGGAGGGGGGCCCATGTGGGTGCACCAGCCCACTATGGGCTGGCCTCCTTCCCCTTGCGGCCCACGGGGCCCTCCGGGATAGGTGGCCCCACCCGGTGGACCCCCAGGACCCTTCCGGTGGTCCCGGGACACTCCCGGTGACCCCAGGAACTCTCCCGATGGCCGAAACTGGACTTCCTATATATCATTATTTACCTCCGGACCATTTCGGAACTCCTTGTGACGTCCGGGATCTCATCCGAGACTCCGAACAACATTCGGGTTTCCATGTGCATGTATCTCTACAACCCTAGCGTCACCGAACCTTAAGTGTGTAGACCCTACGGGTTCGGGAGACACACAGACATGACCGAGACGACTCTCCGGTCAATAACCAACAGCGGGATCTGGATACCCATGTTGGTTCCCACGTGTTCCTCGATGATCTCATCGGATGAATCACTGTGTCAAGGATTCACTCAATCCCGTATGTTATTCCCTTTGTCTATCGGCACGGTACTTGCCCGAGATTCGATCGTCGGTATGCCCGATACCTTGTTCAATCTCGTCATGGCAAGTCTCTTTACTCGTTCTGTAATCCATCATCCCGTGACTAACTCCTTAGTCACTTTGAGCTCATTATGATGATGTCTTACCGAGTGGGCCCAGAGATACCTCTCCGTCACACGGAGTGACAATATCCCAGTCTTGGTTCGTACCAACTCAACAGACACTTTCGGAGATACCCGTTGCGTACCTTTATAGCCACCCAGTTACGTTGTGACGTTTGGCACACCCAAAGTATTCCTACGGTATCCGGGAGTTGCACAACCTCATGGTCTAAGGAACAAGTACTTGACACTGGAAAAGCTTAAGCATTACGAACTATACGATCTCGTGCTAGGCTTAGGATTGGGTCTTGTCCATCACATCATTCTCCTAATGATGTGATCCCGTTATCAATGACATCCTATGTCCATGGTCAGGAAACCGTGACCATCTGTTGATCAACGAGCTAGTAACTAGAGGCTTACCAGGGACACGTCGTGGTCTATGTCTTCACACATGTATCGCTGTTTCCGTACAATACAATTCAAGCATGAATAACAGACAATTATCATGAACAAGGAAATATAATAATAATCCTTTTATTATTGCCTCTAGGGCATATTTCCAACAGTCTCCCACTTGCACTAGAGTCAATAATCTAGTTACATTGTGATGAATCGAACACCCATAGAGTTCTGGTGTTGATCATGTTTTGCCCGTGGAAGAGGTTTAGTCAACGGGTCTGCCACATTCAGATCCGTATGCACTTTACAAATATCTATGTCTCCATCTTGAACATAATTCCGGATGGAGTTGAAACGGCGCTTGATGTGCTTGGTCTTCTTGTGAAACCTGGGCTCCTTGGCAATGGCAATAGCTCCAGTGTTGTCACAGAAGAGAGTCATCAGGCTTGACACGCTTGGAATGACTCCTAGGTCGGTGATGAACTCCTTCATCCAGACTCCTTCTTGCGCTGCTTCGCAGGCAGCTATGTACTGCGCTTCACATGTAGAATGCGCCACGACGCTCTGCTTGCAACTGCACCAGCTGACTGCTCCTCCATTCAAAATATACACGTATCCGGTTTGTGACTTGGAGTCATCCAGATCTGTGTTGAAGCTAGCATCGACGTAACCCTTTACGACGAGCTCTTCGTCACCTCCATAAACGAGAAACATGTCCTTAGTCCTCTTCAGGTACTTTAGGATGTTCTTGACCGCTGTCCAGTGTTCCATACCGGGATCACTTTGGTACCTCCCTACCAAACTTATGGCAAGGTTCACATCAGGTCTGGTACACAGCATGTCATACATGATAGAACCTATGGCTGAGGCATAGGGAATGACACTCATTTTTTCTCTATCTTCTGCCGTGGTCGGGGACTGAGCCGTGCTCAATCTCATACCTTGGAAAACAGGCAAGAACCCCTTCTTGGACTGATCCATATTGAACTTCTTCAATATCTTGTCAAGGTATGTGCTTTGTGAAAGACCAATGAGGCGTCTTGATCTATCTCTATAGATTTTGATGCCTAATATGTAAGCAGCTTCTCCAAGGTCCTTCATTGAAAAACTCTTATTCAAATAGGCCTTTATGCTCTCCAAGAATTCTATATCATTTCCCATCAGCAATATGTCATCCACATATAATATGAGAAAAGCTACAGAGCTCCCACTCACTTTCTTGTAGATACAGGCTTCTCCCCAAGTCTGTATAAAGCCAAACGCTTTGATCACATCATTAAAGCGAATATTCCAACTTTGGGATGCTTGAACCAGCCCGTAGATCGAGCGCTGGAGCTTGCATACCTTGTTAGCATTCTCTGGATCGACAAAACCTTCCGGCTGCATCATATACAGCTCTTCCTTGAGGAAACCATTAAGGAATGCCATTTTGACGTCCATTTGCCATATCTCATAATCATAGAATGCGCCAATTGCTAACATGGTTCAGACTGACTTCAGCAATGCTACGGGAGAGAAAGTCTCGTCGTAGTCAATCCCTTGAACTTGTCGATAACCCTTAGCGACAAGCCGAGCCTTATAGATGGTCACATTACCATCCGCGTCTGTCTTCTTCTTAAATATCCATTTATTTTCTATGGTGTGCCTATCATTGGGCAAGTCCACCAAAGTCCATACTTTGTTTTCATACATGGATTCTATCTCGGATTTCATGGCTCCAAGCCATTTATTGGAATCCGGGCCTGCCATCGCTTCTTCATAGTTCGAAGGTTCACCGTTGTCTAACAACATGATTTCCATGACAGGGTTGCCGTACCACTCTGGTGCGGAATGTGTCCTTGTGGACCTTCGAAGTTCAGTAGTAACTTGATCTGTATCTTCATGATCATCATCATTAACTTCCTCCCTTGTCGGTGCAGGTACCTCAGGAACAACTTCCTGCGCTGCGCTACTCTCCGGTTCGGGAGGGGTGACTGTCACCTCATCAAGTTCTACTTTCCTCCCACTCACTTCTTTCGAGAGAAACTCTTTATCTAGAAAGGATCCATTCTTGGCAACAAAGACCTTGCCCTCGGATCTGTGGTAGAAGGTGTACCCAATCATTTCCTTTGGGTATCCTATGAAGACGCATTTTTCCGATTTGGGTTCGAGCTTTTCAGGTTAAAGTTTCTTGACATAAGCATCGCAACCCCAAACTTTTAGAAACGACAGCTTAGGTTTCTTGCCAAACCAAAGTTCATACGGTGTCGTCTCAACGGATTTCGACGGAGCCCTATTTAAAGTGAATGCGGCAGTTGATACGTCCAAAACGTATCTATAATTTCTGCTTGCTCCATGCCTCTTTTGGGTGATATTGCTATGATATTTATACACTTCCATACACTTTTGATCATATTTGGACTAACCTATTAACTCAGTGCACCCCAGTGCCAGTTTCTGTTTTCGGCTGTTTTTGTATTTCAGGTTTTCACATTACGAGAACTGCCAGGAAAAATCCAGAAAAATTATATAAAAAATCAGCGTTCCAGAACCTACCGCGCGCCCGAAGGACAGCCGGGGGGGGCACCAGGGCTCCAGGCGCCCTGGCGGAGCCCCCCCCCCCCCCCCCCC
>LR738711.1:48193236-48218937 GCA_902687465.1 Secale cereale | reverse complement strand
CCCCGCCCCCCCGGGGCCGCGCCAGGGGGGCGCCTGGGCCCCCCGAGGCTCCTCCGATGCCCCCTTTGGCATATATTTAAAGCGTCTCCCAAAACCCTCGAAACAGGAACTCTTTTTCGCGATCTCATCTCTGTTCCGCCGCCGCCGCCGCTTCCAAGATCGGGAGCACCAGGAGAACCCTTCCCGGCACCCTGCCGGAGGGGAGGATCACCACCGGGAGCTTCTCCACCACCATGGACGCCTCCCGGATGAGTTGTGAGTAGTCTCCCTTGGACCATGAGTCCATGACCAGTAGCTATGTGATGTTCTCCTCCCGTTCTTGTGCTTCACTAATTAGTCCTCGTGAGCTGCCCTACATGATCGAGGCACATATGTAATCCTTATGCTGTTGCTATGATGAGTTTGCTGGGATCCGATGGATTATGAGATTATGTTCAGATTGTGTTTGAGTAATATATTTGATCTACCTCTTTATATTTATGTTCGTAAGTAATTCTTGCATGTTCTCCGTTGTTATTTATTGCTTTGGCCAAGTAGTAGGTAGTGACTCCAAGAGGGAACGTTATGCTTGATTGTGGGTTCATGCCCCTCGATGACTAGCTTGAGTGACAGAAACATGAGTCTAAGGGATGTGTTGTTGCCACAAGGGGAAAAACAACGGTGCTTGTGCCCGCGGGTGCAAGGATTGTTTACTTTACGCAATGTTCTTTTAATGCAGTTGTCTGTTGCATTGAGTTTACACTATGGGTGGGGCTCACAACTTAATACCAGCGAGATGTTCTGGATAGATATGTCAAGGTGGATGATTAGTAGTAGATATTGATGGATTTCGGTCTACTTACTTTGGCGTACCGCCCATGCTTTGAACCTCAACCTTTCTTGCAATGTAGTCAGCATTGGTTTGCGCACATGGTCCTGTCAATTGCCCAGCTGTAATTCGTTTACCTCACATAGCTGTTTTATCGTCTTTTGGGAGAGAGACATCACTAGTGAACATCATGAGACTCCGGTCCATATTACCATCATTGATCACATCCGCTATTTACTTTTCCGCTATTTACTTACTATTGCAATTATACCTATCACTATTATCACTTGTGTTTGATCCTTTGTAAACTACAAGGCCGGAGGGATTGACAACCTCTTTGTACTCGTTGGGAGCAAAGTTATTTGTATCTGTGTGCAGGTCCACGTTGATTGCTAATACCCGGCGCCGTTAGCAGTTGACACCTTCTTGTTGAAACTGGGAGTCTCTGGGAAATCGATCCTTGGTATTACCAAGGGAAAACCTCTACTACACTGCATCTCAAACCTTCCACTTGGGGTAACCAACGAGGGGTGAGAAGCCACCTAGCAAAGCAATTTCTGGCGCCGTTGCCGGGGACTCCACTCTTCAGGATAGGGGAGTTGCACGCTATCTTTTACCTTTGCTTTTAGTCTTGTTAGTTTACTTTTCAGTTTTGCTTTAGTATCTTTTATCAAAAATCACAAAAATAGTTATCTCATTCTTTAGTTGTCATTATGTCGGGTCCTTTTGTCTTTGACGAGGCAGAAGTTCTCACCTTTAAACAAAGAGATGGGGAAAGTTTGAAAGATGCTTGGTATAGAATTAGTGATTCACAAAAAAGAGCCACCAAGAAGCAACCTACTACTATCTTGCTTAGAAATTTTTATGTTGGAATTACTTCTTGGAATAGGTTTATTCTAGATACTGCTATCAATGGGAATTTCCTAGAAGCCCCAGTTTGGGAGTCTCTTAGTATTATTGAAAATCTTGTTGGGAATCCCCCTGTTGCTAGCATTCGAGAGGACATCACCCTAGCTCACATTATGAAAAAACTTGAAAAGATAGAGCTAGAGATGCCAAGCATTAATAAGATAAATGAGTTGGATCGTAAGATCCAAGGGAATTTGAATAGACTTGATAGCTCCATGCATAATATTTTCAAAATTTTGGAGACCGTCAGATTCCATGACTTGGACTCTTCTAGGATAGACAAGATTGAGGATATCTTTGATACTCTAGGAACCACCTTCTCCTCAATCAAAACCAAAAAGGTAGAAACTCCGGCAAAGAAGGAGCCTAAGTTCGTTCACGTTCCAAAGGCTCTCCGCTCTAAAAGTAATCCACCTAAGGACGGAGGGGTTGAAACTGTAAAGACTTTGGAAGAAACACCTGTCTTTGATGAATTTATAAATGAATCTTCCCTTGACTTTTATCCTTTTGGTCTTCTACCTAGAAGTATCTCTATGAGGCCTTTATTTGAAAGTCCTCTTAAGACTAGTTGTATTATTGAAGAGCTTTTTGATGATCTTGATGATGGTTCAATTGATACAACTTGATCTCTATGCATTATGCCTAGCTTAAAGGCATAAAAGAAAGCGCTTTTGGGAGGCAGCCCAATGAATAAATTTATTTTGCTTTTGTTGTGTCTTGATGTTGTTTACTACAGTAGCATCATCATTGTATCTTTGCTTTTCAATTTTGCGCCAAGTATAGCCTCTGATTGCTAAAAAGTTCAAAAGTTGTGAGGTGCTGTCCAGGAAACAGATTCTGTCCTTGGATAGAAAAATTCGTATAAAATCACCAGATCATTTTTTTGGTCTGAATTTTTTCGACAGCGTTCTCTATATAATTGTCTTTCGTGCGTCTGTTCTGAGTTTTTTTATTAGAGTTGCAGAAGTGCCCCAAACAAATCAATTACTACCTGCTGTTCTGTTTTTCACAGATTCTGTCCTGTTTTGCTTTTCCTTCATTTTGCAAACCAAGAGCTTGCTTTTTCTTTGCAAAAACCTTTGGCAATCTTGAGAAACAGTAGACCTTCAAGAATATCTTTATTTCCAGCAAGGTATAATTATTTTATTATGGGTACTAACCTCGCTAATCAGATTATGATGAGTTATGTATGAAGGGAGTTTTCAAGTGTGCGACGGAAGATGATAAAAAGATTCAGGAGTGTCAAGCGCTCAAGCTTGGGGATGCCCCCATGCACCCCCAAGAAATATTCAAGGAGACTCAAGCGTCTAAGCTTGGAGATGCCCCCGTGCATCCCCTTCTCCATCAATATTATCAGTTCGTCTTTCGTTCCACTATATTTTAATCACTTCATGTGTTATGTGCTATGCTTGGAGCGACTTGCTTTTAGTTTCCTTTTTAGTTTTACATAACGAGTCGGAACTCAACGTTCTTTATGTGGGAGAGAAACACGCTCCACTTCTACCTAGAACATAACATAGAATTTTCATGACTATCTTTGCTGTGTGTGTTCTTTGTCTTTTAAATAGCTACTATCATGCTCTGCTCTTAGTATTCATGCTTATCTTTTTAAAGAGGTTTTGTTTAGTTGGTTGCTTGAACTCTCTTTAATTATCATGCTTATCTTATTAAGAGAGTTTGCTTCCGTTGCATTGGTTAATATGTCTATGATAAAGATGCTACGTGCATAATGGCGCTTAGTAGTTCAGGTTTTCTTATGGTTAGTCTCAAATAGCTGGGGGATTCCCAATGTGTTATTGGAGTACCAACATGATTTGTTTGCCAATGATGTGGTATGGTTTAGTAATATCTTCCCTCAAGAATTTATTTTGATTGACTTGGCGTATGCTCACGCATATTTAAGACTGTAAAGAAAGTCTGTCAAGCCTTGATGATCTTTTGTTTCTGAGTAGCGATATAACTTCCATGCCTGATTCCATGTTGCTTTGTCGCTCTGCATGATTATGACCGTCATTGCTCTCTTAGTTGGTCGCTCCCAGTCTTTTGCTAACCTCCACCTGTACTAAGCGGACTGACTGCTTGTGCATCCACATCCTTTTAAACCAGTTATGCCATATGAGTCCACCATACCTACCTATATGTAGTATTTCACCGCCACTCCAAGTAAATTTACATGTGCTACCTTTAAAACCTCCAGTTTTTGCAATACATAGCTCATGGGAAAGTAGCTTAAAAACTATTGTGGTAAAGAATATGTTACTTATGTATCTTATTTTCTTATAAGTTGCTTGCTGAGCGGTAACCATGTTTCTGGGGACGCCATCAACTGTTACACTTTTGTTGAATATCATGTGAGTTGCTATGCATGTTCGTCTTGTCTAAAGTAAGGGTGATTTGCCATGAGTTGAATGGTTTGAGTATGCATATTGTTAGAGAAGAACATTGGGCCGCCAACCAAAGCCATGTATCATGGTGGAAGTTTTAGCTTGGACATTAATCCTCAATCTCTTATGAGAATATGCTTAAGCATTAAAGAGGAGTCCATTATCTATTTTCTATGTTGTCCCGGTATGGATGTCCTCAAGTTGAGATCTATCAAAAATGAGAAATCAAATGCGATCTATCTCCTTGGACCTTTGTACAGGTGACATAGAGGTACCCCTTTGTGACACTTGGTTGAAACATATGTAATGCAATGACAATCCATGGAAATCCGAGCTAATTAGGACAAGGTGCGAGCACTATTGGTATTCGATGCATGAGGCTTGCAACTTATAGGATGTCTTATGCATAGCACATATGAAGTACTACTACCGTAGACGAAATTGTTTCTATGTTTTCAAAATAAAAACTCTAGCACATGAGTAATCCCTGCTTCCCTCTGCGAAGGGCCATTCTTTTACTTTTATGTTGAGTCTCCACCTTCTTTCTTTTAAAAGCACCAACTACTGAGAGCATGATTGTCATTCTGAGTGTAATGTGTATTGTCCCAAAGTAGCATTGTCTTTTGCATGATTGTGATATCGTTTATTCTGAAATCATTGTATCTAGTCATCACTTAAACCTTGAAGGTGCCCCTGCATTTATGCTTCATTAAAGGGGGCAAGCTAGATATCACTTTATCATATTTGCACATCATGTTCATTGCAAATCTATTTGATGTTTCAGTATCATATTGTAAAACTTTCAGGTCTTTGTGATTTTCTCATGATGCAACTTAATTACTATAGATTCATTGTCTCAGTAAGCTTTTGTCATATGACTATGAAAAAGTCCTATATGGTTAATAGCATGTCACCACAGAAATTATTCTTGTTATCATTTACCTACTCGAGGACGAGCAGGAATTAAGCTTGGGGATGTTGATACGTCCAAAACGTATCTATAATTTCTGCTTGCTCCATGCCTCTTTTGGGTGATATTGCTATGATATTTATACACTTCCATACACTTTTGATCATATTTGGACTAACCTATTAACTCAGTGCACCCCAGTGCCAGTTTCTATTTTCGGCTGTTTTTGTATTTCAGGTTTTCACATTACGAGAACTGCCAGGAAAAATCCAGAAAAATTATATAAAAATTCAGCGTTCCAGAACCTACCGTGCGCCCGAAGGACAGCCGGGGGGGGCACCAGGGCTCCAGGCGCCCTGGCGGCGCCCCCCCCCCTGGGCCGCGCCGGGGGGGCGCCTGGGCCCCCCGAGGCTCCTCCGATGCCCCCCTTTGGCATATATTTAAAGCGTCTCCCGAAACCCTCGAAACAGGAACTCTTTTTCGCGATCTCATCTCTGTTCTGCCACCGCCACCGCTTCCAAGATCGGGAGCACCAGGAGAACCCTTCCCGGCACCCTGCCGGAGGGGAGGATCACCACCGGGAGCTTCTCCACCACCATGGACGCCTCCCGGATGAGTTGTGAGTAGTCTCCCTTGGACCATAAGTCCATGACCAGTAGCTATGTGATGTTCTCCTCCCGTTCTTGTGCTTCACTAATTAGTCCTCGTGAGCTGCCCTACATGATCGAGGCACATATGTAATCCTTATGCTGTTGCTATGATGAGTTTGCTGGGATCCGATGGATTATGAGATTATGTCCAGATTGTGTTTGAGTAATATATTTGATCTACCTCTTTTATATTTATGTTCGTAAGTAATTCTTGCATGTTCTCCGTTGTTATTTATTGCTTTGGCCAAGTAGTAGGTAGTGACTCCAAGAGGGAACGTTATGCTTGATTGTGGGTTCATGCCCCTCGATGACTAGCTTGAGTGACAGAAACATGAGTCTAGGGGATGTGATGTTGCCACAAGGGGGAAAACAACGGTGCTTGTGCCCGCGGGTGCAAGGATTGTTTACTTTACGCAAAGTTCTTTTAATGCAGTTGTCTGTTGCATTGAGTTTACACTATGGGTGGGGCTCGCAACTTAATACCAGCGAGATGTTCTGGATAGATATCTCAAGGTGGATGATTAGTAGTAGATATTGATGGATTTCGGTCTACTTACTTTGGCGTACCGCCCATGCTTTGAACGTCAACCTTTCTTGCAATGTAGTCAGCATTGGTTTGCGCACATGGTCCTGTCAATTGCCCAGCTGTAATTCGTTTACCTCACATAGATGTTTTATCGTCTTTTGGGAGAGACACATCACTAGTGAACATCATGAGACTCCGGTCCATATTACCATCATTGATCACATCCGCTATTTACTTTTCCGCTATTTACTTACTATTGCAATTATACATATCACTATTATCACTTGCGTTTGATCCTTTGTAAACTACAAGGCCGGAGGGATTGACAACCTCTCTGTACTCGTTGGGAGCAAAGTTATTTGTATCTGTGTGCAGGTCCACGTTGATTTCTAATACCCGGCGCCGTTAGCAGTTGACACCTTCTTGTTGAAACTGGGAGTCTCTGGGAAATCGATCCTTGGTATTACCAAGGGAAAACTTCTGCTACACTGCATCTCAAACCTTCCACTTGGGGTAACCAACGAGGGGTGAGAAGCCACCTAGCAGCAGTGTCTAAAGCATAACCCCAAAAGGATAGCGGTAAGTCGGTGAGAGACATCATAGATCGCACCATGTCCAACAGGTTACGATTTCGACGTTCGGACACACCATTACGCTGAGGTGTTCCGGGCGGTGTCAATTGTGAAACAATTCCACAGTTCCTAAGGTGCGTGCCAAATTCATGACTTAAATATTCACCCCCACGATCCGATCGCAAGAACTTTATTTTTCTGTCATGTTGATTCTCAACCTCATTCTGAAATTCCTTGAACTTTTCAAAGGTCTCAGACTTGTGCTTCATCAAGTAGACATACCCATATCTACTCAAGTCATCTGTGAGGGTGAGAACATAAAGATAGCCTCCGCGAGCCTCAACACTCATTGGACCGCACACATCGGTATGTATGATTTCCAATAAGTTGGTTGCTCGCTCCATTGTTCCGGAGAACGGAGTCTTGGTCATCTTCCCTAAGAGGCATGGTTCGCACGTGTCAAATGATTCATAATCAAGAGACTCCAGAAGTCCATCTGCATGGAGCTTCTTCATACGTTTGACACCAATATGACCAAGGCGGCAATGCCACAAGTATGTGGGACTATCATTATCAGCTTTACATCTTTTGGCATTCACACTATGACTATGTGTATCATCACGTTCGAGATTCATCAAAAATAAACCATTGACCAGCGGGGCATGACCATAAAACATATCTCTCAAATAAATAGAACAACCATTGTTTTCGGATTTAAATGAGTAGCCATCTCGCATCAAACGAGATCCAGATACAATGTTCATGCTCAAAGCTGGTACTAAATAACAATTATTAAGGTTTAAAACTAATCCCGAGGGTAGATGTAGAGGCAGCGTGCCGACGGCGATCACATCGACCTTGGAACCATTCCCGACGCGCATCGTCACCTCGTCCTTCGCCAGTCTCCGCTTATTTCGCAGCTCCTGCTTTGAGTTACAAATGTGAGCAACTGCACCGGTATCAAATACCTAGGAGCTACTACGAGCGCTGGTAAGGTACACATCAATAACATGTATATCACATATACCTTTGACGTTGCCGGCCTTCTTGTCCGCTAAGTATTTGGGGCAGTTCCGCTTCCAGTGACCCGTTCCCTTGCAATAAAAGCACTCAGTCTCAGGCTTGGGTCCATTCTTTGGCTTCTTCCCGGCAACTGGCTTACCGGGCGCGGCAACTCCTTTGCCGTCCTTCTTGAAGTTCTTCTTACCCTTGCCCTTCTTGAACTTAGTGGTTTTATTGACCATCAACACTTGATGTTCTTTCTTGATCTCCACCTCCGCTGATTTCAGCATTGAATACACCTCGGGAATGGACTTCTCCATCCCTTGCATGTTGAAGTTCAACACGAAGCTCTTGTAGCTAGGTGGAAGCGACTGAAGGATTCTGTCAACGACCGCTTCGTCTGGAAGATTCATTCCCAACTGAGACAAGCGGTTGTGCAACCCAGAAATCTTGAGTATGTGCTCACTGATAGAACTATTTTCCTCCATCTTACAGCTGTAGAATGCGTTGGAGACATCATATCTCTCAACTCGGGCATGAGCCTGGAAAACCATTTTCAGCTCTTGGAACATCTCATATGCCCCATGGTGCTCGAAACGCTTTTGGAGCCCCGATTCTAAGCTGTAGAGCATGCCGCACTGAACCAGGGGGTAATCATCACAACGCGACTGCCAAGCGTTCATAACATCTTGGTTTGCCGGGGCGGGAGCGTCACCTAGCGGTGCTTCTAGGACATAAGTTTTCTTGGCAGCTATAAGGATGATCCTCAGGTTACGGACCCAGTCTGTATAGTTGCTACCATTGTCTTTCAGCTTGGATTTCTCTTGGAACGCGTTGAAGTTGAGGGTGACATGAGCATGGGCCATTTGATCTACAAGACATATTGTAAAGAATTTAGACTAAGTTCATGATAATTAAGTTCATCTAATCAAATTTTAATGAACTCCCACTCAGATTGACATCTCTCCAGTCTTCTAAGTGATACATGATCCGGATCAACTAGCCCGTGTCCGATCATCACGTGAGACGGACTAGTCATCAACGGTGAACATCTTCATGTTGATCGTATCTTCTATACGACTCATGTTCGACCTTTCGGTCTTCCGTGTTCCGAGGCCATGTCTGTACATGCTAGGCTCGTCAAGTGAACCCTAAGTGTATTGCGTGTGTAAATTTGGCTTACACCCGTTGTATGCGAACGTTAGAGCCTATCACACCCGATCATCACGTGGTGCTTCGGAACAACGATCCTTAGCAACGGTGCACAGTTAGGGGGAACACAATTCTTGAAAAAAAATTAGTGAGAGATCATCTCATTTACTATTGTCGTTCTAAGTAAACAAGATGCATAAACATGATAAACATCACATGTAATCAAATAAAGTGACATGATATGGCCAATATCATCTTGCTCCTTCGATCTCCATCTTCGGGGCACCATGATCATCTTTGTCACCGGCATGGCACCATGATCCCCATCATCATGATCTCCATCATCGTGTATTCATGAAGTCGTCACGCCAACTATTACTTCTACTACTATGGCTAATGTTTAGCAATGAAGTAAAGTAATTACATGGCGTTATTCAGTGACACGCAGGTCATACAATAATTAAGACAACTCCTATGGCTCCTGCCGGTTGTCATTTTCATCGACATGCAAGTCGTGATTCCCGATTACAAGAACATGATCAATCTCATACATCACATATATCATTCATCACATCTTCTTGGCCATATCACATCACATAGCACATGCTGCAAGAACAAGTTAGATGACCTCTAATTGTTGTTGCAAGTTTTTACGTGGCTTCTATAGGTTTTCTAGCAAGAATGTTTCTTACCTACGCCAAAACCACGACGTGATTTGTCAATTTCTATTTACCCTTCGTAAGGACCCTGTTCATCGAATCTGATCCGACTAAAGTGGGAGAGATAGACACCCGCCAGCCACCTTATGCAACTAGTGCATGTCAGTCGGTGGAACCAGTCTCACGTAAGCATACGTGTAAGGTCGGTCCGGGCCGCTTCATCCCACGATGCCGCCGAATCAAGATTGGACTAGTAACGGCAAGAGAATTGAACAAAATCGATGCCCACAACTTGTTTGTGTTCTACTCGTGCAAGATGCTACACAAAGACCTAGCTCAGATGCCACTGTTGGGGAACGTAGCAGAACTCAAAAAAATTCCTACGCTTCACCAAGATCAATCTAAGGAGTCATCTAGCAACGAGCATAAAGGAGTGCATCTACATATCCTTTGTAGATTGCGTGCGGAAGCGTTCGAAGGAACGTGGATGATGGAGTCGTACTCTTCGTGATCCTCGTCACCAATGATCCCAACGCCGAACGGACGGCACCTCCGCGTTCAACACACATACGGTACAGCGACGTCTCCTCCTTCTTGATCCAGCAAGGGGGGGAGGAGAGGTTGACGGAGATCCAGCAGCACGACGGCGTGGCGGTGGATGCAACGGGAAAAGCTGCAGGGCTTCGCCTATGCCCTGCGTGAGGAGTTGGAGGTGTGACAGGGGGGAAGGCGCCAGAGGCTTGGGGTGCGGCTGCCTTCTCTCCCCCCACTATATATAGGGGGCCAGCGGGGTGCCGGCCCTAGGAGATCCAATCTCCTTGGTGGGTGGCGACCAGGGGGGAGAACTTGCCCCCCAAGGCATAGGGGGCGCCCCTACCCCCTAGGGTTTCAACCCTAGGCGCATGGAGGGGGCCCATGTAGGTGCGCCAGCCCAATAGGGGCTGGCCCCCTTCCCCTTGCGGCCCACGGGGCCCTCCGGGATGGGTGGCCCCACCCAGTGGACCCCCCAGGACCCTTCCGGTGGTCCCGGGACACTCCCGGTGACCCCCGGAACTCTCCCGATGAACGAAACTGGACTTCCTATATATCATTCTTTACCTCCGGACCATTCCAGAACTCCCCGTGACGTCCAGGATCTCATCCGGGACTCCGAACAACATTCGGGTTTCCATGTGCATGTATATCTACAACCCTAGCGTCACCGAACCTTAGTGTAGACCCTACGGGTTCGGGAGACACGCAAACATGACCGAGATGACTCTCCGATCAATAACCAACAGCGGGATCTGGATAGCCATGTTGGTTCCCACGTGTTCCTCGATGATCTCATCGGATGAACCGCTGTGTCAAGGATTCCCTCAATCCCGTATGTTATTCCCTTTGTCTATCGGCACGGTACTTGCCCGAGATTCGATCGTCGGTATGCCCGATACCTTGTTCAATCTCGTAATGGCAAGTCTCTTTACTCGTTCCGTAATCCATCATCACGTGACTAACTCCTTAGTCACTTTGAGCTCATTATGATGATGTCTTACCGAGTGGGCCCAAAGATACCTCTCCGTCACACGGAGTGACAATATCCCAGTATTGGTTCGTACCAACTCAATAGACACTTTCGGAGATACCCGTTGCGTACCTTTATAGCCACCCAGTTACGTTGTGACTTTTGGCACACCCAAAGTATTCCTACGGTATCCGGGAGTTTTACAACCTCATGGTCTAAGGAACAAATACTTGACACTGGAAAAGCTTAAGCATTACGAACTATACGATCTCGTGCTAGGCTTAGGATTGGGTCTTGTCCATCACATCATTATCCTAATGATGTGATCCCGTTATCAATGACATCCTATGTCCATGGTCAGGAAATCGTGACCATTTGTTGATCAACGAGCTAGTAACTAGAGGCTTACCAGGGACACGTTGTGGTCTATGTATTCACACATGTATCGCTGTTTCCGTACAATACAATTCAAGCATGAATAATAGACAATTATCATGAACAAGGAAATATAATAATAATTCTTTTATTATTGCCTCTAGGGCATATTTCCAACATAAACTTCTCTCACAAAGCAAAACATGATCACACCTTAGTACTCTTGGGTGTTAATCACATAGCGATGTGAACTAGATTATTGACTCTAGTAAACCCTTTGGGTGTTGGTCACATGGCGATGTGAACTATGGGTTTTAATCACATGACGATGTGAACTATCGGTGTTAAATCACATGGCGATGTGAACTAGATTATTGACTCTAGTGCAAGTGGGAGACCTAAGGAAATATGCCGTAGAGGAAATAATAAAGATGTTATTTGTATTTCCTTATATCATGATAAATGTCTTTTATTCATGCTAGAATTGTATTAACCGGAAACTTGATACATGTGTGAATACATAGACAAAACAGTATGTCCCTAGTATGCCTCTACTAGACTAGCTCATTGGTCAAAGATGGCTATGTTTCCAAGTCATAGACATGAGTTGTCATTTGATCAACGGGATCACATCATTAGGAGAATGATGTGATGGACTAGACCCATCCGTTAGCTTAGCACTATGATCGTTTAGTTTTATTGCTATTGCCTTCTTCATGACTTATACATGTTCCTATGACTATGAGATTATGCAACTCCCGAATACCGTAGGAACACCTTGTGTGCTATCAAACGTCACAACATAACTGGGTGATCATAAAGATGCTCTACAGGTGTCTCCGAAAGTGTTCGTGGTGTTGGCATAGATCAAGACTAGGATTTGTCACTCCGAGTGTCGGAGAGGTATCTCTGGGCCCTCTCGGTAATGCACATCATAATAAGCCTTGCAAGCAAAAGACTAATGAGTTAGTCACGAGATGATGTATTACGGAACGAGTAAAGAGACTTTCCGGTAACGATATTTAACTAGGTATAGAGATACCGACGATCGAATCTCGGGCAAGTAACATACCGATGACAAAAGGAACAACGTTTGTTGTTATGCGGTTTGACCGATAAAGATCTTCGTAGAATATGTAGGAGCCAATATGAGCATCCAGGTTCCGCTATTGGTTATTGACCGGAGATTAGTCTCGGTCATGTCTACATAGTTCTCGAACCCGTAGGGTCCGCACGCTTAACGTTTGATGACGATCGGTATCATGAGTTTATGAGTTTTGATGTACCGAAGGTAGTTCGGAGTCCCGGATGAGATCACGGACATGATGCGGAGTCTCGGAATGTCCGAGACGTAAAGATTGATATATTGGACGACTATATTCGGACAACAGAAGTGTTCCGTAAAGTTTCGGAATTTACCAGAGTACCGGGGGGTTACCGAAACCCCTGGGGAAGCTATGGGCCTTAATGGGCCGTAGGAGAAAGAGGGAAGGAGGGCCAGAGCTGGGCCGCGCGCCCCCCACTCCTTGGTCCGAATTGGACAAGGAAGGAGGGGGAGGGCCGGCGCCCCTTTCCTTCTCCTTCTCCCTCTCCTTCCTTTCCCCCTTCTCCCTTTTGGTAGTTCCTACTAGGAATAGGATTGCAATCCTATTCCTAGTATGATTACACCTTCAAGGCGCGCCACAAGGGGCCGGCCGGCCTCCCCCCTTGCTCCTTTATATACAGGGGCAGGGGGCACCCAAAGACACACAAGTTGAATTGTTTTAGCCGTGTGCGGTGCCCCCCTCCACAGAAACACAACTCGGTCATACCGTTGCAGTGCTTAGCCGAAGCCCTGCGCCGGTAGATACATCATATCTTTCACCACGCCGTCGTGCTGACGAAACTCTCCCGTGAAGCTCAACTGGATCAAGAGCTCGTGGGACGTCATCAAGCTGATCGTGTGCTGAACGCGGACGTGCCGTACGTTCGGTGCTTGATCGGTTGGATCGCGAAGAAGTTCGACTACATCAACCGCGTCTCTTGATGCTTCCGCTCCCGGTCTACGAGGGTATGTAGACACACTCTCCCCTCTCGTTGCTATGCATCTAGTAGATAGATCTTGCGTGATCGTAGGAAAATATTAAAATACTGCGTTCCCCAACAATAACCACTCGGCCGCTCCGTGTGTCGCCTATTGGTTGGTCACCTCATAACCACTCAGCTGCTCCGTGCGTCGCCTATCGGTTGGTCACCTTGGTCACCTCATAACCACTCGGTCGCCCCGTGCGTCGCCTATCGGTTTGTCACCCCATAACCACTCGGCCGCTCCGTGCGTCGCCTATCGGTTGGTCACCCCATAACCACTCGGCCGCTCCGTGCGTCACATGTCGGTTGGTCACCTCATAACCACTCGGCCGCTGCCGTACTTTTGTGAAGGAGTTGGCAAGCCATCCGATGATGTTGGAAAATCAATGAGTAAGCTTGTTGGAGCTAATGGGAAGATCAATAGTTCAGTTAGCTACTGTAATATTGTGAAAATATAACCAAAAATAAAGAAGTTTGACCTAGCAATAATGCTCCACCCACACATTTCATCCACTAGTGGCAGAACCTAGTGGCAGTCACTTGTGCCCCGGGCTGAACCCCTGAAGCTCACTGCTCTCGTCCTGTCCCCTGCAACCCAACCATACAACACACCATTAGAGTTGTACACCTAACACCTGAACCTTTTTAAACCAAAATAAATCCTTACGAGTCCTATGTCGCCAAAGAAAAAAACACGATGTAGTGATGCTTGGCCCGGGTAAGGTGATGCACGAAAGGTGGAGGACTTGGCCCAGACCACAGTTCCGTCATGTAGCATGTGCCCAATCTGATACGAATACCTGAAGAAAACACGATATTTTTTCTTCAGAAGTGAAATATTCTGAATCTGATCCTGCAGTCGGTGTCCATGCTTTGAATGAGGTGGTGGCTGCCAGCTGGGGAGGGAGGTCGTGGTGGCCAGCTCCTCTCGAACCTCGGCGGCGGCTGCTCCTCTCGGATCTCGGCGTGGTTCTCGTCCTCAAGCGAGACGATCGAGGGCAGCCTGGATCATTCGGAGACGAGCCGGACGACGGGGGAGTCGACCGCGCCGAGACGGGCGGGGTTGTCGACCCAGGTGAGGGCAAGGGCGGGGTTGAGGGGCTCCATGATCTCCTCAACGCGGTTGTCGCCGGCGTCGATGCGCGGGCGGCGCTTGAGCGTGAGGACCGCGCGGGAGGGGTCGCGATCGTCGGTGCCGTAGAGGCGGACCCGCTGGGCGGCGGTGGCGACGACGAGGGGCCGCGCGGGCGCGCGTCGGTGCGGAGCAGGCGGGGCGCAAGGAAGGAGAGGCGCCGGTGTGCGGCCGCGTCGGGGAGCCGGAGCTCGATCTCGACCTCCATGGGGTTGGGGTTGCGGCTAGGGCTGGGGGGCGGGGGCTAGAAGGGCCGGGCGACGGGGTCTACAAAGATAGGTCTTTTTTCGTTGGTTAAACGTCGTAGGTTTTTTTTCGCTCGACGGCATGGGTGCGGGTTGGTAGTCTAGGCACGAGGTTATTTCGGTTCGTGTTGGCTAAGTTTGAGGTGGGAGGAAGTACCAAAAAACCATGGGAGATGGGACGAAAATAAACCCAGAACGGAGACTACCAACAGAGACATTAGGAGTAGAGATACCACATAAGCTAGCTCTCGATGAAACTGACCAACACAAAGACAGAGCAAAAGAGTAGAATTTCAGAGAAGTGACCAACACAAAAGGCTTTGCCAGATGCTCCAATAATTAGTGCACACAATACAATGTACTCCCTTCGTCCAGAAATACCCGACTCCGCCGTCCTCCCCACGCCATCGTGCATCGTCTGGTCGAGGAGCAGGTTGATGTTGCCGTGGACGACCGGAATCGGAGGAGAACGTACGGTAGTAGAGAGAGGGGGAAGAAGAGGTGCTAGCGGACCATGGGGCGGAGCGGAGGCATGGTGTTTCTGCTTCGATCTGGGGACGAGCTCGAGGTGGGTTCGATGTGGTGGGGAAGAATAGTGGGCCTGCAACGTGGGAAGCCCCACATGTTTTTTTTTGAGACAATCGCACGAAGCTTTATTTATCCTGAGATAATGTTTACAGGTACAAAAACGAGATTACCAGGGTGCCCAAACCAAACATGGCGGCCCACCCCTAAACTTAAATCATGCTTCGCTAGATTGTGAGCCTCGAAATTTGAGCTCCTATACTCATGACCAAAACTGCACTTGGCAAAACGAGTAGCTTGGTCTGTTATTTCATGTAGAATAGCTCCATAGCTCGTCGGGTTTTGTTCCATGATATCCTCAATCACGGTTTTGCAATCTGAAGCAATATGTATCCTCTGCAAGTTCATATCTTCAGCAAGTGCTAGAGCCTCCCGAACTGCTAAGGCTTCAAGAGTTGGTGGGTCATAAACACCCTTAACAAGTATGGCCAATGCCCCGATGAACTCACCATTGTGATCTCTGCATATGGCCGCCGCAGATCCCCTTCGCCTGTTCTGAGATACTGCTCCGTCAACATTGATTTTGCAACAAGCTTCTGGGGGATGAAGCCAACGTCTTGGCCTGGGCTGTGTTGCTCCTTGCGCCGGCCTCGCTATACACTTGTTCTCTTCAGCTGAAAGGAGATCATTCATGTATGACTGGATGAAAAGATGTGTGCTCTGAGCACTCTGGAAGATGTCCTCATAGATGGCCTTTCGCCTAGCTTTCCAGATCGCCCATAGACTTACGACCAGCAGGACAAAATCCCCTTGGGACAGCAGTTCAGGCATTGAGAAGATCCAGTTTCTTGCATTCCTGTCTGTGTTCTGACTCATATGCTCAACAAGACTAGGTTCTGCCAAGGACCATATACACCTAGACATGGTGCACTCCAGTAAAGCATGTCTCCAGGAATCGTCACATCCACAGAGGGCACAACGGCGAGTGTTAGACATGTTGCGACGGTGCAGCACATCCATGGACGGGATCGAGTGTTGAGCTAATCTCCATAGGAATACTTTTAGCTTCGAAAGCACCTTGATGTGACATAGCTCGGTCCACTCATTGCTGTTTGTGTTGACGTTTGAAGCTCCCCCACTTCCTTGCAGCCAATTCTCTCGGTGGTGTTTCGTGTTCATGACCATACGGTAGGCTGACCTGACCGTGAATTTTCCGCTTCTTTCACCCGACCAAGCCCAAAAATCATCCATAGCTCTTGTACACAACGGTATTGCCAGAATTGCATCCGCATCAAAAGGTATAAAGGTCGCCCGGATAAGTTCTTCCCTCCATGTAGTAGTGGTGGAATCTATAAGTTCTGACACTAACCTTGGTGGGTTATCTGAAATCGATGTGATTGGCCGCAAGGGACCAATCCTTGGGATCCAGTTGGTGTTCCATATATCTATAGACGCTCCATTTCCGATTCTCCGAATAATTCCCTGCTTCAACACCTCCCTTCCGTCAATCACAGCTCGCCATATCTGGGAAGGGTGATTTCCCAATTCTGCACTCAAAAAACTGTTATGACGGAAGTAGGCCGCCTTAAGTATTCTTGAGCTAAGCGATGTTGGGTCATCCATTAGTCTCCATGCCTGGCGAGCAAGCAAAGCAAGATTAAAAATTTCAATGTCTCTAAAACCCATACCACCAAGGTACTTTGGTTTTGTCATGATATCCCAAGCAACCCAAGCAGGTTTTCTTTTTCCTTGTTTGCTCCCCCACCAAAATTGTCTAATAATTGACGTTATATTATCACATAAGCCTCGGGGTAATCTGAAGCATGCCATTGAATATATTGGGATAGCCTGTGCAACAGATTTTATGAGCACTTCTTTCCCTGCTGCCGAAAGTAGCTTCTCCATCCATCCTCGGACCTTTTCCCACACCCTGTCTCTTAAGTACTTGAAAGTGCCCATCTTTGCTTGCCCAACATCAGTTGGCATCCCCAGATACCTGTCGCTTAGAGACTCGTTGTGCACATTCAAAATCAGTTTTACATTATCCCTAATCACTTGAGGGCACCCCTTGCTGAAAAAGATAGACGATTTTTTATTGTTTATCCTCTGTCTCGAAGCTTTGCAGTAGACATCCAATAGGTTTGATACCGTTGTCGCTCCCTGCTAGGTGGCTTCTCACCCCTCGTTGGTTACCCCAAGTGGAAGGTTTGAGATGCAGTGTAGCAGAAGTTTTCCCTTGGTAATACCAAGGATCGATTTCCCAGAGACTCCCAGTTTCAACAAGAAGGTGTCAACTGCTAACGGCGCCGGATATTAGCAACCAACGTGGACCTGCACACAGATACAAATAACTTTGCTCCCAACGAGTACAGAGAGGTTGTCAATCCCTCCGGCCTTGTAGTTTACAAAGGATCAAACGCAAGTGATAATAGTGATAGGTATAATTGCAATAGTAAGTAAATAGCGGAAAAGTAAATAGCGGATGTGATCAATGATGGTAATATGGACCGGAGTCTCATGATGTTCACTAGTGATGTCTCTGTCGGGGTTGGCTTCAATCCCTCTCTGCGAAACAAAGAACCCGAGAAGCTTGCCGGAGGGGACTCCAAAGACGCACTTCTCGGGGTTCAACTTGAGCTGTATCCTGCGCAGGTTCTGAAATGTCTCTTCTAGATCTTGAATCAGGGTTTCTTTGCTTTTGCTCTTCACCACGATATCATCCATGTAGGCTTCTACATTCCTGTGGATCTGTGGCTCAAAAGCAGTGTACACTACCCTTGCAAAAGTTGAGCCTGCATTCTTCAGTCCAAATGGCATGCGGATAAAGCAGAAAGTGCCACATGGAGTGATAAATGCAGTCTTCTCCTCATCTTCCTTGGCCATGAAAATCTGGTGATAGCCTGAGTATGCATCAAGAAAACAGAGTAGCTCACATCCGGCAGTGGAGTCAACGATCTGGTCAATGCGCGGCAAAGGGAAGGGATCCTTGGGACATGCTTTATTGACATCAGTGAAGTCTATACACAGCCTCCACTTCCCGTTGGCTTTGCGCACGACGACTGGGTTTGCCAACCACGTCGGATGGATCACACCTCTAACTAGGCCTGCTGCCTCTAGCTTCTTGATCTCTTCATTGATAAACTCTTGGCGCTCCACGGCTTGCTTCCTTACTTTTTGCTTGATGGGCCGCGCATGAGGACAGACAGCAAGCTTGTGCTCAATCACCTTCCTGGGAACACCGGGGATGTCAGATGGTTGCCAAGCAAACACATCGACATTCGCCCGCAGGAAGGCGACGAGCGCGCTTTCCTATTTGCTGTCAAGGGTGGCACTGATGGTGAAGGTACCACCAGTGCCATCCTCCTTTGCGGACACTTTCTTGGTTGCCGGAGGAGCAGCCATTCCTTTCTTGCTCTTGCCGGTGGAGCTCGATGGAACGTCCTCGACGGCAGCGCAGCACTCCGAAGAGGTGCGGTTGCCGGAGTGGATCCCAGAGCACTTGCCGGACTTGGTCTTCGTCTTCTTCCCCCCGGGAGCTTCAGCGGCAAGAGTATCCTTCTCGGCCGCAGCTGCCGCATCCCGGTAGATCTTGTCGGCGCAAATAAGCGCATCCTTCTTGTCGCTGTGGACAGTGATGACGCTTATCGGCCCCGGCATCTTCAGCACGTTGTAGGCATAGTGGGAAGCTGCCATGAACTTGGCGAGGGCGGGACGGCCGAGTATTCCATTGTAGGGCAATGGAATATCAGCAACGTCAAAGGTGATGCGCTCAGTCCTGAAGTTGAGCTCCCCGCCAAAGGTCACCGGCAGAGTAATCTTTCCCTTGGGCTTGCTCCTTCCCGGGTTGATTCCTTGGAATGAACCGGTCTCTTCGAGCTCGCCGTCTTGAATCTGGAGTTTCTTGATCACAGCAGAGGAGATCAAGTTCAGCCCGGCCCCGCCGTCAACCAACATTTTGGTGACCTTGAGGTTGCGGATGGTGGGGGAAACCAGCATCGGCAAGTGCCCGACCGCCGTGGTGCGGTCAGGGTGATCCTCAAGGTCAAAAATGATGGGCGTGCTGGACCATTTGAGGAGCCTGCGCGACTCCACGGGCGGCTCGGCTGCATTCACCTCACGCACCCACTGTTTCAGCTGGCGGTGGGAGGTGTGCAGGGAGGCGCCACCGTCGACGCACAGGACCTCCGTGGCCTTCTGGAACTCCTGCTCGCTGTTCTCGTCGTCCTCCATGTCTTCATCGTCGTCTTCGTCGTTGTCGCGGCCCCGGGGAGGTCGATCTCCTTGCCGCTGCTTGGCCTTGCCGCGGCGTCCTCCCCGGCCATTGAATGGCCGCTTCTTGCTGGGCTCTTCCCCACCACCTTGGGCCTTCTCCTTGTCGCGCCTCTCGTACTCAGCCTTTTGCTGCTCGACGAGGTACTCGACGCGCTTACAGTTGGAGAGGTCGTGACCCTTGGTGCGGTGAATCTTACAGTATTGCTTGTCGGAGCTACCCGGCTTGTCGGCCGCCGCCGCAGGGGCAGGCTCCTTGCCGGAGCCGCCAGCCTGCGCTTGCTTGGCGGGGGCCTCCTTGCCGGACTTCTCGACGGCAAGCACTTCCTTCTTGCCCTTCTTCCTGTTGTTCCGCCGCCGGCTCTTCTTTGCCGGGGCGGCGTCGTCGCTGTCGCTTCCCCCTGCGCCAGCATCCTCCCCGGGGAGTTTCCTCCCTTCTTCTGCACGGGCGCACTTGTCGGCAAGAGCGTAGAGCTCGCTGACGTCCCTGATCTTGGTCATCGCCATCTCCTCACGCATGCGGCGGTTACGCACGTTCTGATGGAACGCGCTGATAACCGCAGCAGGGTGAACATCGGGGATGTTGTGCTGCACCCGGCTGAAACGTTGGATATACTTGCGCAGGGGTTCGCCTTCCTTCTGGGCCAAAATGTGGAGATCGCTCTCCTGACCATGGGGTTTGTGGCCGCCGGTGATGTCGGGGGAAACTGTCCACCACGAACACCTATGGGACCGGAGCCCCTTGTCTGTGCGGTACGAGGGCGGAGGGAGCACGAAGAGCAGATCGAGGCAGACGCGCGGGCAGTTTTTACCCAGGTTCGGGCCGCACGGATGCGTAAAACCCTACTCCTGCTTGGTTGTGTATTGAGTTTGGGCGCTCGGAGCTTGAAGAAGCAGCTACACGAGCGTGAGAATGATCTAGGTTTCGAACCCCCTCCACGTTGTGCATGGGCCTCCTTTTATAGTGCAAGGGGTCACCGACAGGTGTCAACGTAGGAGAAAGGGGTAAAAATGTAAAAGAGGTGGTAGTTGTAACAGTGCGGGAACAGTGGAGCTACAGTACAGAACAGTGGTCTATACCTACTTTAACAGTGGGGGACAAGGGCATTTAATGCCCGTCGCCGTCGACCCCAAAAGCTCCCGCCGTTGCGTCTCCGTCTGCCACGGCGATGGATCCACTGCCATGGAGTGCCACCGTGTCCCCCAGGCTGCACAGCCATCCGCCACGCGTCCCTGGAGTGGCCCCAGGGCGACGCGTGGGCCGATGAGCTGGAGCGCGGGCACACAGCGCACCTCCCCCGGCAAGCACCTTGCCGGGGATCTCGACCTTGCCGGGCCCGGAAGCTTGCCGCTCCCCGAGCCCTTGCCGGGTCTTCTAAGATAAAATCTTCTATTCGTCCTGACAAGCTCCTCTTGCCAGGGCCTCGTGCTAGTTAAGCAATCTCGAGCCTGGGACGGCCTTCCCGGCAAGCTCCTCTTGCCGGGGTCTTGGTCTTCTGTCTTGTATACTTTGTTTTTGAATGGCTAGATAAGGGGCAGGAAGGTCTCCGGTAAGCGCGTGGTGAACCCTGCCGCGGGGAGCTGCCGCTGCCCGTGCACAAGTTGGGGTACTAGGGTACCCCTACCTTAGTACACCGACAAGCCGGCATATCACTTTGGTGTTCAGGTCCTTGGCGCCCCACCCATGTATGGATACAATAGGGTGTTAGGCCAACTCTCGTGAAGAAACGGTGATCAAAGAAAATACAAAAATCAACCTAGAGTCCGAATTGATCGAGACTCTCAAAGCAAGTGAGAACAAGCACCGATTTCGTCGTTTTCATAGGCGTTGGAAAGCTATTGGGGAATTGAGGTGATAGGACTTCTAGTTTTTACGATCTGGAGGATTTTACATACGTGCACACACAGGATCACGTGCGTGGAAAATTCTGAGCCCAAAAAGGGTCGTCTTGGCCCTCAAAAATGGCCTGCAGGATTGGAAAAAATGAAAGTTATCGCAATTACAGCTCAAATTTTGATGTGCCGGCATATCACTTTGGTGTTCAGGTCCTGGGCGCCCCACCCATGTATGGATACAATAGGGTGTTAGGCCAACTCTCGCGAAGAAACGGTGATCAAAGAAAATACAAAAATCAACCTAGAGTCCGAATTGATCGAGACTCTCAAAGCAAGTGAGAACAAGCTCCGATTTCGTCATTTTCATAGGCGTTGGAAAGCTATTGGGGAATTGAGGTGAGAGGACTTCTAGTTTTTATGATCTAGAGGATTTTACATACGTGCACACACAGGATCACGTGCGCGGAAAATTTTGAGACCAAAAAGGGTCGTCTTGGCCCTCAAAAATGGCCTGCAGGATTGGAAAAAATGAAAGTTATCGCAATTACAGCTCAAATTTTGATGAGCCGGTGTCGGTGTACTAAGGTAGGGGTACCTCAGTACCCCAACTTGTGCACGGGCAGTTGCAGCTTCCCGCGGCAAGGTTTACTGCTGGCTCGCCGGAGACCTTCCTGCTCCTTATCTAACCATTCAAAGACAAAGTATACAAGACAGAAGACCAAGACCCCGGCAAGAGGAGCTTGCCGGGAAGGCCGTTCCAGGCTCAAGATTGCTTAACTAGCACGAGGCCCTGGCAAGAGGAGCTTGTCAGGACGAACAGAAGATTTTATCTTAGAAGACCCAGCAAGGGCTCGGGGAGCGGCAAGCTTCCGGGCCCGGCAAGGTCGAGATCCCCGGCAAGGTGCTTGCCGGGGGAGGTGCCCGGCAAGGTGCTTGCCGGGGGAGGTGCGCTGTGTGCCCGCGCTCCAGCTCATCAGCCCACGCGTCGCCCTGGGGCCACTCCAGGGACGCGTGGCGGATGGCTGTGCAGCCTGGGGGACACGGTGGCGCTCCACGGCAGTGGATCCATCGCCGTGGCAGACGGAGACGCAACGGCGGGAGCTTTTGGGGTCGACGGCGACGGGCATTAAATGCCCTTGTCCCCCACTGTCAAAGTAGGTATAGACCACTGTTCTGCACTGTAGCTCCACTGTTCCCGCACTGTTCCAACTACCACATCTTTTACATTTTTACCCCTTTCTCCTACGTTGACACCTGTCGGTGACCCCTTGCACTATAAAAGGAGGCCCATGCACAACGTGGAGGGGGTTCGAAACCTAGATCATTCTCACGCTCGTGTAGCTGCTTCTTCAAGCTCCGAGCGCCCAACTCAATACACAACCAAGCAGGAGTAGGGTTTTACGCATCCGTGCGGCCCGAACCTGGGTAAAACTGCCCGTGCGTCTGCCTCGATCTGCTCTTCGTGCTCCCTCCGCCCTCGTACCGCACAGACAAGGGGCTCCGGTCCCATAGGTGTTCGTGGTGGACAGTTTCCCCCGACATCTTGGCCCTCAAAAATGGCCTGCAGGATTGGAAAAAATGAAAGTTATCGCAATTACAGCTCAAATTTTGATGAGCCGGCATATCACTTTGGTGTTCAGGTCCTTGGCGCCCCACCCATGTATGGATACAATAGGGTGTTAGGCCAACTCTCGCGAAGAAACGGTGATCAAAGAAAATACAAAAATCAACCTAGAGTCCGAATTGATCGAGACTCTCAAAGCAAGTGAGAACAAGCACCGATTTCGTCGTTTTCATAGGCGTTGGAAAGCTATTGGGGAATTGAGGTGATAGGACTTCTAGTTTTTACGATCTGGAGGATTTTACATACATGCACACACAGGATCACGTGCGTGGAAAATTCTGAGCCCAAAAAGGGTCGTCTTGGCCCTCAAAAATGGAATGCAGGATTGGAAAAAATGAAGGTTATCGGAATTACAGCTCAAATTTTGATGAGCCGGCATATCACTTTGGTGTTCAGGTCCTGGGCGCCCCACCCATGTATGGATACAATAGGGTGTTAGGCCAACTCTAGCGAAGAAACGGTGATCAAAGAAAATAAAAAAATCAACCTAGAGTCCGAATTGATCGAGACTCTCAAAGCAAGTGAGAACAAGCTCCGATTTCGTCATTTTCATAGGCGTTGGAAAGCTATTGGGGAATTGAGGTGATAGGATGTCGGGGGAAACTGTCCGCCACGAGCACCTATGGGACCGGAGCCCCTTGTCTGTGCGGTACGAGGGCGGAGGGAGCACGAAGAGCAGATCGAGGCAGACGCACGGGCAGTTTTACCCAGGTTCGGGCCGCACGGATGCGTAAAACCCTACTCCTGCTTGGTTGTGTATTGAGTTGGGCGCTCGGAGCTTGAAGAAGCAGCTACACGAGCGTGAGAATGATCTAGGTTTCGAACCCCCTCCACGTTGTGCATGGGCCTCCTTTTATAGTGCAAGGGGTCACCGACAGGTGTCAACGTAGGAGAAAGGGGTAAAAATGTAAAAGATGTGGTAGTTGGAACAGTGCGGGAACAGTGGAGCTACAGTGCAGAACAGTGGTCTATACCTACTTTGACAGTGGGGGACAAGGGCATTTAATGCCCGTCGCCGTCGACCCCAAAAGCTCCCGCCGTTGCGTCTCCGTCTGCCACGGCGATGGATCCTCAGCCGTGGAGTGCCACCGTGTCCCCCAGGCTGCACAGCCATCCGCCACGCGTCCCTGGATTGGCCCCAGGGCGACGCGTGGGCCGATGAGCTGGAGCGCGGGCACACAGCGCACCTCCCCCGGCAAGCACCTTGCCGGGGATCTCGACCTTGCCGGGCCCGGAAGCTTGCCGCTCCCCGAGCCCTTGCCGGGTCTTCTAAGATAGAATCTTCTATTCGTCCTGACAAGCTCCTCTTGCCAGGGCCTCGTGCTAGTTAAGCAATCCTGAGCCTGGGACGGCCTTCCCGGCAAGCTCCTCTTGCCGGGGTCTTGGTCTTCTGTCTTGTATACTTTGTCTTTGAATGGTTAGATAAGGAGCAGGAAGGTCTCCGGCGAGCCAGCAGTAAACCTTGCCGCGGGAGGCTGCAACTGCCCGTGCACAAGTTGGGGTACTGAGGCACCCCTACCTTAGTACACCGACAGTCTCTCTCTCAAAAGACGATAAAACAGCTATGTGAGGTAAACGAATTACAGCTGGGCAATTGACAGGACCATGTGCGCAAACCAATGCTGACTACATTGCAAGAAAGGTAGAGGTTCAAAGCATGGGCGGTACGCCAAAGTAAGTAGACCGAAATCCATCAATATCTACTACTAATCATCCACCTTGAGATATCTATCCAGAACATCTCGCTGGTATTAAGTTGCGAGCCCCACCCATAGTGTAAACCCAAAGCAACAGACAACTGCATTAAAAGAACTTTGCGTAAAGTAAACAATCCTTGCACCCGCGGGCACAAGCACCGTTGTTTTCCCCCTTGTGGCAACAGCACATCCCCTAGACTCATGTTTCTGTCACTCAAACTAGTCATCGAGGGGCAAGAACCCACAATGGAGCATAACGTTCCCTCTTGGAGTCACTACCTACTACTTGGCCAAAGCAATAAATAACAACGGAGAACATGCAAGAATTACTTACGAACATAAACATAAAAGAGGTGAATCAAATATATTACTCAAACACAATCTGAACATAATCTCATAATCCATCGGATCCCAGCAAACTCATCATAGCAACAGCATAAGGATTACATATGTGCCTCGATCATGTAGGGCAGCTCACGAGGACTAATTAGTGAAGCACAAGAACGGGAGGAGAACATCACATAGCTACTGGTCATGGACTCATGGTCCAAGGGAGACTACTCACAACTCATCCGGGAGGCGTCCATGGTGGTGGAGAAGCTCCCGGTGGTGATCCTCCCCTGCGGCAGGGTGCCGGGAAGGGTTCTCCTGGTGCTCCCGATCTTGGAAGCGGCGGCGGCGGCGGAACAGAGATGAGATCGCGAAAAAGAGTTCCTGTTTTGAGGGTTTCGGGAGACGCTTTAAATATATGCCAAAGGGGGGCATCGGAGGAGCCTCGGGGGGCCCAGGCGCCCCCCTGGCGCGGCCCAGGGGGGGCGCGCCGCCAGGGCGCCTGGAGCCCTGGTGCCCCCCCCC
>LR738711.1:48159380-48193194 GCA_902687465.1 Secale cereale | reverse complement strand
CCCCCCCCCCCGGCTGTCCTTCGGGCGCACGATAGTTTCTGGAACGCTGATTTTTTATATAATTTTTCTGGATTTTTCCTGGCAGTTCTCGTAATGTGAAAACCTGAAATACAAAAACAGTCGAAAACAGAAACTGGCACTGGGGTGCACTGAGTTAATAGGTTAGTCCAAATATGATCAAAAGTGTATGGAAGTGTATAAATATCATAGCAATATCACCCAATAGAGGCATGGAGCAAGCAGAAATTATAGATACGTTTTGGACGTATCAACATCCCCAAGCTTAATTCCTGCTCGTCCTCGAGTAGGTAAATGATAACAAGAATAATTTCTGTGGTGACATGCTATTAACCATATAGGACTTTTTCATAGTCATATGACAAAAGCTTACTGAGACAATGAATCCGTAGTAATTAAGTTGCCTCATGAGAAAATCACAAAGAACTGAAAGTTTTACAATATGATACTGAAACATCAAATAGATTTGCAATGAATATGATGTGCAAATATGATAAAGTGATATCTAGCTTGCCCCCTTTAATGAAGCATAATTGCAGGGGCACCTTCAAGGTTTAAGTGATGACTAGATACAATGATTTCAGAATAAACGATATCACAATCATGCAAAAGACAATGCTACTTTGGGACAATGCACATTACACTCAGAATGACAATCATGCTCTCAGTAGTTGGTGCTTTGAAGAAAGAAGGTGGAGACTCAACATAAAAGTAAAAGAATGGCCCTTCGCAGAGGGAAGCAGGGATTACTCATGTGCTAGAGCTTTTTATTTTGAAAAAATAGAAACAATTTTGTCAACGGTAGTAGTACTTCATATGTGCTATGCATAAGACATCCTATAAGTTGCAAGCCTCATGCATCGAATACCAATAGTGCTCGCACCTTGTCCTAATTAGCTCGGATTTCCATGGATTGTCATTGCATTACATATGTTTCAACCAAGTGTCACAAAGGGGTACCTCTATGTCACCTGTACCAAGGTCCAAGGAGTTAGATCGCATTTGATTTCTCGTTTTTGATAGATCTCAACTTGAGGACATCCATACCGGGACAACATAGAAAATAGATAATGGACTCCTCTTTAATGCTTAAGCATATTCTCATAAGAGATTGAGGATTAATGTCCAAGCTAAAACTTCCACCATGATACATGGCTTTGGTTGGCGGCCCAATGTTCTTCTCTATCAATATGCATACTCAAACCATTCAACCCATGGCAAATCACCCTTACTTTAGACAAGACGAACATGCATAGCAACTCACATGATATTCAACAAAAGTGTAACAGTTGATGGCGTCCCCAGAAACATGGTTACCGCTCAGCAAGCAACTTATAAGAAAATAAGATACATAAGCAACATATTCTTTACCACAATAGTTTTTAAACTACTTTCCCATGAGCTATGTATTGCAAAAACTGAAGGTTTTAAAGGTAGCACATGTAAATTTACTTGGAGTGGCGGTGAAATACCACATATAGGTAGGTATGGTGGACTCATATGGCATAACTGGTTTAAAAGGATGTGGATGCACAAGCAGTCAGTCCGCTTAGTACAGGTGGAGGTTAGCAAAAGACTGGGAGCGACCAACTAAGAGAGCAATGACGGTCATAATCATGCAGAGCGACAAAGCAACATTGAATCAGGCATGGAAGTTATATCGCTACTCAGAAATAAAAGATCATCAAGGCTTGACAGACTTTCTTTACAGTCTTAAATATGCGTGAGCATACGCCAAGTCAATCAAAATAAATTCTTGAAGGAAGATATTACTAAATCATACCACATCATTGGCAAACAAATCATGTTGGTACTCCAATAACACATTGGGAATCCCCCAGCTATTTGAGACTAACCATAAGAAAACCTGAACTACTAAGCGCCATTATGCACGTAGCATCTTTATCATAGACATATTAACCAATGCAACGGAAGCAAACTCTCTTAATAAGATAAGCATGATAATTAAAGAGAGTTCAAGCAACCAACTAAACAAAACCTCTTTAAAAAGATAAGCATGAATACTAAGAGCAGAGCATGATAGTAGCTATTAAAAGACAAAGAACACACAGAGCAAAGATAGACATGAAAATTCTATGTTATGTTCTAGGTAGAAGTGGAGCGTGTTTCTCTCCCACATAAAGAACGCTGAGTTCCGACTCGTTATGAAAAACTAAAAAGGAAACTAAAAGCAAGACGCTCCAAGCATAGCACATAACACATGAAGTGATTAAAATATAGTGGAACGAAAGACGAACTGATAATGTTGATGGAGAAGGGGATGCACGGGGGCATCCCCAAGCTTAGACGCTTGAGTCTCCTTGAATATTTCTTGGGGGTGCATGGGGGCATCCCCAAGTTTGAGCGCTTGACACTCCTGAATCTTTTTATCATCTTCCCCCGCACACTTGAAAACTCCCTTCATACATAACTCATCATAATCTGATTAGCGAGGTTAGTACCCATAATAAAATAATTGTACCTTGCTGGAAATAAAGATATTATTGAAGGTCTATTGTTTCTCAAGATTGCCAAAAGGTTTTTGCAAAGAAAAAGCAAGCTCTAGGTTTGCAAAATGAAGGAAAGGCAAAACAGGACAGAATCTGTGAAAAACAGAACAGCAGGTAGTAATTGATTTGTTCGGGGCACTTCTGCAACTCAAATCAAAAAACTCAGAACATACGCATGAAAGAAAATTATATAGAGAACGCTGTAGAAAAAATTCAGACCAAAAAGATGATCTGGTGATTTTATACGAATTTTTCTATCCAAGGACAGAATCTGTTTCCTGGACAGCACCTCACAACTTTTGAACTTTATAGCAATCAGAGGCTATACTTGGCACAAAATTGAAAAGTAAAGATACAATGATGATGCTACAGTAGTAAACAACATCAAGACACAACAAAAGCAAAATAAATTTATTCATTGGGCTGCCTCCCAAAAGCGCTTTCTTTTATGCCTTTAAGCTAGGCATAATGCATATAGATCAAGTTTTATCAAGAGTAAAAGAATAGCTAGCCCGTACAACGGACTCAAAAGGTAACTTGATCTTCTTTCGAGGGAAGTGTTCCATCCCTTTCTTGAGAGGAAACTGAAATTTTATATTACCCTCTTTCATGTCAATGATAGCACCAACGGTGTGTAGAAAAGGACGTCCCAAAATAATTGGACACGAAGGTTCACATTCAATATCCATAATAGTAAAATCAACGGGAACATAATTATCATTGACAACGATAAGAACATCGTCGATCCTCCCCAAAGGTTTCTTTATGGAAGAATCAACGAGACGAACACCAAAAGAACAAGAATCAAAAGGTTTCAATTTAAGCATATCATATAGTCTTTTGGGCATAATGGAAGTACTAGCTACAATATCACATAAAGCATAGCATGAGAAGTTGTTTATCTTAATTTTAATCATAGGATCCCAACCATCTTCTAGCTTTCTAGGTATGGAGGCTTCTACTCTAAGTTTCTCCTCCCTAGCTTTGATGAGAGCATTAGTGATATGCTCTGTGAAGGCAAGGTTAATCGTGCTAGTGCGGGGGTCTCTAGACATCTTGTGAAGGAAATCAATAACTTCGGTAAGAGTGCAATCATCAAAATCAAGATCACTAGCATCAAGTAAAGTGGTAGTGGTGTCCTTTAGGTTCACATGTTTGGTAGTTTCTATAGTCATAGCATCACCATTAATAGGTCCATCGGGACCAGGAGTACATTGGGTGCTAAGAGTTTGGATATCCTCAACAACTTGGATAGTAGCAACAGTGTGGTGGGTAGGAAGGCTCTTAATTCTATCCTCTTACTCCCTTAGGGGTGCAACCACTTCGGGTTTAGCTGCCATTTGGTTTATCAAAGTGGTTTGTGTGTGGGACATGTTGGAAACTTGGGTCTCGGTGATAGTGAGCCTAGTCTGGAGGTTAGAAATCTCAATATTTATGCTCTCTAATTGTCTACTAATGTCTTGCAAGATAGCAGTATGCTCATTTAATTGCCTCGAGAAGGTTTTGTTTTGTTCATATTGGGTGTGCATGTAATTCTTAGTGGCCTTCTCTATTTCTAGAAGTTTCTCATAGTCAGGCAAGTCTCTATCTTTTTGGGTGTAGTTCTTGGTGATAGGATAAGCATTGTTGTTCCCATAAGAATTAGAGGGGAACGGTCTAGGATTGCTACCAAAATTACTCCTATAAGCATTGTTGTTAAAATTGTTTCTAGAGATAAAGTTCACATCTACTTGTTCTTGAGCAATCAAAGAATTTAAAGGAACATCACGAGGATCAACAGAGGATTGCTTCGAAAGTAGAGACATGATCAAGTCAACTTTTTCATTTAAGGAGGAAATCTCCCCGACAGAGTTTACCTTCCTACCTGTTGGAGCGCGTTCGGTGTGCCATTGGGAATAGTTGGTCATCATCTCATCGAGAAGCTTTGTGGCAGCACCAAGTGTAGTTGACATAAAAGTTCCTCCCGCGGCCGAATCTAACAAGTTCCGCGAGGTAAAGTTCATGCCTGCATAAAAAGTTTGGATAACCATCCAAGTAGTCAAACCGTGAGTAGGGCAGTTCTTGATAAGAGATTTCATACGTTCCCAAGCTTGGGCAACGTGTTCATTATCCAATTGTTTAAAATTCATTATGTTACTTCTCAGTTGGATAATTTTAGCAGGTGGATAGTATTTTCCAATAAAAGCATCTTTGCACTTGTCCCATGAATCTATGCTATTTCTAGGCAAAGACTGAAACCAAATTTTAGCTCCTCCTCTCAAGGAGAAAGGAAAAAGCTTCAGCTTAACAATATTACCATCTATTTCTTGCTACTTTTGCATATCACAAAGTTCAACAAAGTTGTTCAAGTGTAAAGCAGCATCATCTCCAGCACCGGAGAATTGATCTTTCATGACTAAGTTCAGTAAAGCAGGTTTAATTTCATATGAAGGTGCTGAAGTGGCAGGTGTAGTGATAGGTGTGCTGATAAAGTCATCGTTGTTGTGACTAGTGAAGTCACACAACTTGGTGTTCTCGGTGGAACCCATTGTAGCAAGCAAGCAAGATAACTATTTTTATGATTTTCGATAAAAGATACTAAAGCAAAACTGAAAAGTGAACTAACAAGACTAAAAGCAAAGGTAAAAGATAGCGTGCAACTCCCCTATCCTGAAGAGTGGAGTCCCCGGCAACGGCGCCAGAAATTGCTTTGCTAGGTGGCTTCTCACCCCTCGTTGGTTACCCCAAGTGGAAGGTTTGAGATGTAGTGTAGCAGAAGTTTTCCCTTGGTAATACCAAGGATCGATTTCCCAGAGACTCCCAGTTTCAACAAGAAGGTGTCAACTGCTAACGGCGCCGGATATTAGCAATCAACGTGGACCTGCACACAGATACAAATAACTTTGCTCCCAACGAGTACAGAGAGGTGGTCAATCCCTCCGGCCTTGTAGTTTACAAAGGATCAAACGCAAGTGATAATAGTGATATGTATAATTGCAATAGTAAGTAAATAGCGGAAAAGTAAATAGCGGATGTGATCAATGATGGTAATATGGACCGGAGTCTCATGATGTTCACTAGTGATGTCTCTCTCCCAAAAGACGATAAAACAGCTATGTGAGGTAAACGAATTACAGCTGGGCAATTGACAGGACCATGTGCGCAAACCAATGCTGACTACATTGCAAGAAAGGTAGAGGTTCAAAGCATGGGCGGTACGCCAAAGTAAGTAGACCGAAATCCATCAATATCTACTACTAATCATCCACCTTGAGATATCTATCCAGAACATCTCGCTGGTATTAAGTTGCGAGCCCCACCCATAGTGTAAACCCAAAGCAACAGACAACTGCATTAAAAGAACTTTGCGTAAAGTAAACAATCCTTGCACCCGCGGGCACAAGCACCGTTGTTTTCCCCCTTGTGGCAACAGCACATCCCCTAGACTCATGTTTCTGTCACTCAAACTAGTCATCGAGGGGCATGAACCAACAATCGAGCATAACGTTCCCTCTTGGAGTCACTACCTACTACTTGGCCAAAGCAATAAATAACAACGGAGAACATGCAAGAATTACTTACGAACATAAACATAAAAGAGGTGAATCAAATATATTACTCAAACACAATCTGAACATAATCTCATAATCCATCGGATCCCAGCAAACTCATCATAGCAACAGCATAAGGATTACATATGTGCCTCGATCATGTAGGGCAGCTCACGAGGACTAATTAGTGAAGCACAAGAACGGGAGGAGAACATCACATAGCTACTGGTCATGGACTCATGGTCCAAGGGAGACTACTCACAACTCATCCGGGAGGCGTACATGATGGTGGAGAAGCTCCCGGTGGTGATCCTCCCCTCCGGCAGGGTGCCGGGAAGGGTTCTCCTGGTGCTCCCGATCTTGGAAGCGGCGGCGGCGGCGGAACAGAGATGAGATCGTGAAAAAGAGTTCCTGTTTTGAGGGTTTCGGGAGACGCTTTAAATATATGCCAAAGGGGGGCATCGGAGGAGCCTCGGGGGGCCCAGGCGCCCCCCCGGCGCGGCCCAGGGGGGGCGCGCCGCCAGGGCGCCAGGGCGCCTGGAGCCCTGGTGCCCCCCCTGCTGTCCTTCGGGCGCACGATAGTTTCTGGAACGCTGATTTTTTATATAATTTTTCTGGATTTTTCCTGGCAGTTCTCGTAATGTGAAAACCTGAAATACAAAAACAGCCGAAAACAGAAACTGGCACTGGGGTGCACTGAGTTAATAGGTTAGTCCAAATATGATCAAAAGTGTATGGAAGTGTATAAATATCATAGCAATATCACCCAATAGAGGCATGGGGCAAGCAGAAATTATAGATACGTTTTGGACGTATCACTCCCTCAACGCTTGACTTAAAAAGCAACAGGCTATCGTCAGCAAAAAGGAGGTGGTTCACAGACGGGGCTGTTGGCGCCACCTTGATCCCTTCCAAACCTGACGACTGAGAACTTGATTTTAAAAGACACGAAAGGCCCTCTGCTGCAATCAAGAAAAGGTAAGGGGAGATAGGATCTCCCTGTCGAATGCCTCTTGTGGGTGTGAACTGTTCTAGTTTCTCACCGTTAAACAGAACTGAGAAAGAAACTGACTGTACCATATTCATTACTACCTGAATCCAGCTCTGTGCAAAGCCCAGTTTTGCCATCATAGCTCTGAGGAACGGCCACTCCAATCTATCATAAGCTTTCATCATGTCCAGCTTCAAAGCACAAAAACTATTGGTTTTGGCTCTACTTCTCTTCATAAAATGCAAACATTCATATGCGCAAATGATGTTATCTGTGATTAGTCTTCCTGGGACAAAAGCGGACTGCTCCTCTGATATAATGTCAGGAAGGATTAACTTCAGCCTGTTAGAGACAACTTTGGAAGCAATGTTGTATATTACATTACAAAGGCTAATAGGGCGGAATTGAGAGAGTTGAGTTGGATTCAAAACCTTGGGGATGAGGACCAGGACTGTGTCGTTGACAACACCAGCCCCCTCTTCCCCTTTGATAATTCTCAAGACTGCCTTCGTCACTTCCTCTCCACAAATGTCCCAATGCCTCTGGTAGAAATGAGCTGGGAACCCATCCGGTCCCGGGGCCTTGGTGGGGAACATTTGGAACAAAGCTGTTTTGACCTCTTCCTTTGTATAAGGCGCCAGGAGTATCTCATTCATAGCATCTGTGACTTTAGTAGGCACCGTTGATAGCACGTCCTCCATACCTGCCACTCCTTCCGATGTGTACAAGGTCGCATAAAAATCCTTTACCAAAGTTCTTAGCTCTCCTTGATCTTCTGTCATAACTCCCAGAGAGTTGGACAGTGCCTTTATCATGTTTCTCTTCCTCCACTGGCTAGCTCTTAGATGGAAAAAGCGGGTATTTTTGTCCCCCGCCGAGAGCCATTCAATCCTTGAACGTTGCCTCCACATGAGCTCCTCTCTGTGGTATAACTCTATCAGCTTTTCATTGATCTTTAGTTCTACGTGTGAGGGTGCCAACCTTGCAGGATCACCTCTCAGCCTTTCAAGTTCCTTCTTCAAACTATTTATTTCTTTTCTAACCGAACCGAAAGTGTTCTTGTTCCATACTCCCAGGTTTTTGGAGATTCTCTTTAATTTTCTGCTCATATCTTCCATAGTCCCCGTCGGGCCTCCTTCTGCCCAGCTAGACGAAATTGTCTCCGTCCAAGACTCATGTGTTTCCCACATAACTTCGTATTTGAAATCCTTTTTATGGTGTGAGCCAGCCCTCCCTTGAAAGTCCAACAAGATAGGGCAATGATCCGAACATGCCGCTGTTAAGTGTTTCAGATATGCTTGAGGAAATCTTTCATTCCATTCTGCCGTCGCTAACGCTCGATCGAGCCTTACACGCGTATAGCTTCCACCCGCCACCTTCTTCTCATAGGTCCAGAAATTACCTTGGTAGCCAATATCCATGAGCATGCAAACATCAACCGATTCCCGAAAGCCCTGGATCTGAGCATTGCTTCTTTCTCCTACTCCCACTTGTTCATCCGAACGTAACACTTCATTGAAAGCAAACCCAGGGGAGCTCGCTGAAAGTGCTGATCCCCTTCATAATGTGACGCCCGAGACCGACGTCCCAGAAGATTCCAGAAGATTCCAGATGTTCCGGGGTCTCCCGTGTGTTCTTTGTGCTTGTTTTATTTATTTTCGCATTGCATCATGTCATCATGCCATCATGTCATATTTATTTTTTGCATCTCAACCTAAATAAATCGTGTGGACCTTCGGCCCATTTAAATCGAGGGAAGGTGACTTCTCTTTATAACTTATAAAAGTCTCTCAATATTTAGGGAGCTATATTAAAATATTCCATTTGCTTCGGAATAACCCAACACACTTGCATTTATTCTCCAGACATCTTTTGATTCAAGTTTCACCGTCAAAAAACCCTCCATGTATTTCTTTTCCCAATTATCGAGGCTCCTCCAATTATCTAGACTCTTTTCAAACTCCTTGAGGCAAGCTAATTATTATTTTTTAGTTTGCACTTCCCTTTTTGTTGGAACTATTTTGTGGGGTTGGAATATTTCCATAAAGCCTTACAAAAATGTCCATCATTTTATTCTTGTTGTTGCCTCTTTTCTTATTAATTTTGACTCTCTCTATTTCTTTTTTCTGCAAAGAAAGAGTTATAGAAAGTCAACAGAAGAAGGAGCCCAGCCGCAGCCTTCTCCCAGCGGCCCAGGCCTCCCTCTCCCTCCTTTGGCCCAATCCCTCCTGGCCCAAGACCATTCCTCCAGGCGGCCCAACCAGCCTCGAGCCGCACCCCATCAAACCCTAGCTCGCTCCCTCGAGCCTCCCTCAGCGCCGCCAGCCTTCCCCTCGGTCTCCATCTCTCGCTCGTGCCCGAACCCCATCGTCCCCCTCGCAGATCCCGATTCCCTCTCCCTCTCCTCGCTCGTCCCGCATCCTCTCGTTCGCTCGCAGGACCTGAGCCCCCCTCGCGAGTGCCGAGCGCCCGCTTCCTTCCCCAGCGCGTGCGCCTCCCTCCGTCTTCCCCTGGTGCCTCCTTCCTCTCCGGCCCGAGCAGCTCCTTGCCTCGCCGTCTCCAGGCCGCGGAGCACGCGACCGCCCTGCCTCCTGCCTTCGAACCGTCGTCGCGACCGGCCTCCTCCTCCCGAGTGCCCTCCGTCTCCAAGACTCTCCTCTGCCACCGGCCCCCAGGCCCTCGCCTCCAGGAGCTGCCGCCTCTGGCCTCCCTCCTCGCCCGCGTCAGTTCTTCTCCCTTGTGGAATCCCAGGCAAGATGACCGAACCCGGATACCATTACTATCTTTGCCTATTGCTAGAGTATCGCTCTTTAGTATATTGCCTCGATGCCCATGTCTTTCTTGTCAGCCTCCTATTGTAACCATGAACCTGTCTAACCACCCTACCTATGCAAACCGTTGAATGGCTAAGTACGCTTCGCTCAGCCCCTCTTATAGCATTGTTAGTTGCAGGTGAAGATTGAAGATGCTTGCTTCATGTTGAAGTTTGGTTGGGTTATATCACACTATATAAATGCTTAAATGAAATCATCTATATACTGGCAGGGTGGAAGGCTAAGCCTTTTGCTTGGTGTTTTGTTCCACTCATGCCATTAGGAACCGTATAAACCGGTGTTATGTTCCTTGATTATGCGTTCCTAACACGGTTGGGGTGTATGGGACCCCCTTGATAAACCGCTAAGTGCTAAGTCTTTTCTAGAAAGTCCCAACATTTGGTACTATTTGCCTCATAATAACAACTTAATTATTTAATTAAATTTGCATAGGGGGTCGCTCCCTCGAGGATTCTTAATTCTACATAGCAGGGGGGGCCAGTGCCGATGGTGTTGGTCCCAAACGGGGAGTCTGCGGGAACCACCACGGGGAAACTCGAGGATTGGGTCCTGTAGAATCGCCCATCCGGTCGTGTCCTGAGACTTAGATACGCGCGGCTACTATCAGGGTGTCGACACGCTGGGAGGATTTGCTGGATTAGCCCTACCTTAGTTCGGTTTAACTTGAGCACGGGATTCCGAGAATACTCGGGTCTTCCCACCTATGGAGTTGCGACTCCGCGGATCGTGGGCTTGTAATGGGTCAAGTTGGAACACCCCTGCAGGGTTTGAACTTTCGAAAGCCGTGCCCGCGGTTATGTGGCAGATGGGAGCTTGTTAATATCCGGTTGTAGATAACTTGACACAATGTTCTAATACACTACCAGCGTGTGTACCGTGACTGTCAATTTCCGAATAGGGATTCGGGAGTTGAACACGGTGGGGTTATGTTTGACCGGCTTTAGTTAGGATCACTTCGTGATCATCTTTCGACCGAGGCACTTCTCTTCTCGCTCTCTATTACGTAAGTTAGTGCTAGTTGCTGCTGCAGACTCTTGTTGTTCCTTCACCTCTTGTTCTTTCTTCAGCCTTATCCTTTCCTAGGCTTAAATAGTCGTGTTACCCGGGAACGGGATTGCTGAGTCCTCTGTGGCTCACAGTTACTTCACCACCCCAGATGCAGTGTCAGCCGTGTACGATGCAGGAGCTGGTTCAGTGTTTCACCAGGAGCTCGATGAAGAGTTTGACCGTTTGCTTGTGACGTTTCGTTGTTCAGTAGTGGTTTCTACTATGATTCGATCCTGACCTGTGGCTTTATGTTGTTTTGGTATCTTTCTTTTGGATCTTCGCCCGTAGTCGGGTCATTGATGTTTTTGAATGAAGTTATGCTTATGTAATGTATTGTGTGAAGTGGCGAGTGTAAGCCAACTATCTCCTTTTGCAATTTAATCCCTCTTTTACATGAGTCGTGCAAAGATACCAAACTTGAGATCATTCTAGGATGGGCTTATACCTTTAAGTCGTGCCTCGACACGTAGGAGGTATAGTCCCATCCTGGGCATTACAAGTTGGTATTCAGAGCCTTCTCCGACCTAGAAGCCCCCACTGATTGATCGAATCGTTGACGGTCGAGTCTAGGCACACACTGGAAAACTTTTTGAGTCCTATATTATATCGGAGAGTAGGATTTCTTTGCTTCTCATCCCCTTTCTCTCTGGTGAGGACTCCTGACGACTATTCTTGTCTCTCCTATCTTCAAAAATTGCACCAAATTTTTTTTTAGGATCCCGCGAGTATTCTTGGATTGTTTCGATGTTCTTGTGACGAGGATACTGTTCTCGATGCCTCCTGTTCCCGGGGAGTTGAGCTTCGGGGTATTGTCGTCACAAGCATATCGCAGCAGTACTAAATACTTAAGACGGCCGACATCGAAAATCTCTCCTATACGGCCAGTGGCAAGATAACCCCGACATCACCACTACTGGAATCTGGGTCTTTGCCATCTACCAGCTCTTTGCCGTCTGCCAGCTGATGGCAAAGAGGCTGTTTGCCGTCTGTCTTGTCAAAGCGGACGGCAAAGAACCAGCTGATGGCAAAGAGGGTCTTTGCCATCGGCCAGATCTTTGCCGTCTGCTGGCAGACGGCAAAGAGGTCTTTGCCATCTGCCAGCAGACGGCAAAGACCAAAGTGGGCCCCATGCGGGTACTGCACTGGCTAGGTCACACCGGCCACTTCTTTGCCGTCTGCTGGCAGACGGCAAAGATTTCTTTGCCGTCTGCCAGCAGTCGGCAAAGAGGTAAGAGGGGGCCCACAGTGTCACGGCGTGGGCGGGCTAACGGTTACCCTCTTTGCCGTCTGCTGGCAGACGGCAAAGAATTCTTTGCCGACTGCTGGCAGACGGCAAAGAATTCTTTGCCGACTGCTGGCAGTCGGCAAAGAGGTGGTGCTATTTTTTTTGGTTAAAAAAATCGTTGCCCCCACCTCCTCCCTCTCTCTCTCTCTCCCCTCTCTGTTCCCCCCCACCCGCACCCGCAGCCCACGACCCATCCATCCATCCATCAACCCATCCATCCATTCATCTAAAGACAAAAAGGAGAAAAGGAAAGAAAAAGAAAACCCCACCCGCAGCCCACGACCCAAACCCTAACTCCTCCGATTCAGATCCCTCCCCCGATTCAGATCCACCAGCCGCCCTCCCCCTTCTCACGCAACGGAGAGAGAGGCACCGCCGCCCAGCGACAACAGCGTCGCGGCTAGTTTGCTCGCCGGCGCGCGTGTGCGTGCTTCGATGCGCGGCGCTCCGTCGAGCTGGCCGGACCGCGGTGCGCGCGTGGCCTGCCTAGGCTTTTGCGGTGGCGGCGCTACACGCCGACCACGGGTCTCCGGCCACTAGGAAGGCGACGGTGACGACCTCCTCGCGCAGCTGCGACAGGACCGACCCCGCTGTCTCCGCTGCTCCCTTTCCTCCGTTGCTCACCCACGTCCCCTCCGCTGCTCCCGAGGTCGCTGCGACGCCGGCGTGTCTCCAGTGAATGAGGTGAGTCCCTACACTCCTCCTCCTCGTCCTCAGAACGCCCCCTCTCTTCCTCACCTTTTCTTCTCTCTGTCCTCCCAGATCCAGCCCCGTCGCCATGGATTTGCGAGCGTGGAAGACGACCAGTTATTGTATTATATTGGGGCGCGGAGCCGAAGCAGCTGGCCTTCTCCGCCGCGCTCGGCGTCACCATCGGGATCTTCCCCATCTGCGGTACGTGCGTGGTTGCTGCTGGATTTCCCCTTTCCCCTCCAGCCGGACATGTTCTGCAGTTTACCAACCGGGTTCAGATTCGATTGTTGGGTACGCATGCCGTGTCGGCGCAGCAATACAGTACAATAGGATCCGATGTGTGCGTGTGCGGCCATAGTTGAGCAGAACATGGCTCAGTTCCTGGAAAACACACGGCCGCACGACACCATGCTATAAGCCGTTCATTTCCATCTCCAAGACTCCAAGTTATTGTTCTCCATTCAGTCAACAACAACAACAACAACAAAGCCTTTAGTCCCAAACAAGTTGGGGTAGGCTAGAGGTGAAACCCATAAGATCTCGTGACCAACTCATGGCTCCGGCACATGGATTGCAAGCTTCCACGCACCCCTGTCCATAGCTAGTTCTCTGGTGATACTCCAATCCTTCAGATCTCTCTTAACGGACTCCTCCCATGTCAAATTCGGTCTACCCCGACCTCTCTTGACATTCTCCGCACGCTTTAGCCGTCCGCTATGCACTGGGGCTTCTGGAGGCCTGCGCTGAATATGCCCAAACCATCTCAGACGATGTTGGACAAGCTTCTCTTCAATAGGTGCTACCCCAACTCTATCTCGTATATCATCATTCCGGACTCGATCCTTCCTCGTGTGGCCACACATCCATCTCAACATACGCATCTCCGCCACACCTAACTGTTGAACATGTCGCCTTTTAGTCGGCCAACACTCGGCGCCATACAGCATTGCGGGTCGAACCGCCGTCCTGTAGAACTTGCCTTTTAGCTTTTGTGGCACTCTCTTGTCACAGAGAATGCCAGAAGCTTGGCGCCACTTCATCCATCCGGCTTTGATTCGATGGTTCACATCTTCATCAATACCCCCATCCTCCTGCAGCATTGACCCCAAATATCGAAAGGTGTTCTTCTGAGGCACCACCTGTCCATCAAGGCTAACCTCCTCCTCCTCACACCTAGTAGTACTGAAACCGCACATCATGTACTCAGTTTTAGTTCTACTAAGCTTAAACCCTTTCGATTCCAAGGTTTGTCTCCATAACTCTAACTTCCTATTTACCCCCGTCCGACTATCATCAACTAGCACCACATCGTCCGCAAAGAGCATACACCATGGGATATCTCCTTGTATATCCCTTGTGACCTCATCCATCACCAAGGCAAAAAGATAAGGGCTCAAAGCTGACCCTTGATGCAGTCCTATCTTAATCGGGAAGTCATCAGTGTCGACATCACTTGTTCGAACACTTGTCACAACATTATCGTACATGTCCTTGATGAGAGTAATGTACTTTGCTGGGACTTTGTGTTTCTCCAAGGCCCACCACATGACATTCCGTGGTATCTTATCATAGGCCTTCTCCAAGTCAATGAACACCATATGCAAGTCCTTCTTTTGCTCCCTGTATCTCTCCATAAGTTGTCGAACCAAGAAAATGGCTTCCATCGTCGACCTCCCAGGCATGAAACCAAACTGATTTTTGGTCACGTTTGTCATTCTTCTCAAGCGATGCTCAATGACTCTCTCCCATAGCTTCATTGTATGGCTCATCAGCTTAATTCCACGGTAATTAGTACAACTCTGAACATCCCCCTTGTTCTTGAAGATTGGTACTAATATACTCCGTCTCCATTCTTCTGGCATCTTGTTTGCCCGAAAAATGAGGTTGAAAAGCTTGGTTAGCCATACTATCGCTATGTCCCCGAGGCCTTTCCACACCTCAATGGGGATACAATCAGGGCCCATCGCCTTGCCTCCTTTCATCCTTTTTAGAGCCTCCTTGACCTCAGACTCCTGGATTCGCCGCACAAAACGCATGCTGGTCTCATCAAAGGAGTCATCAAGTTCAATGGTAGAACTCTCATTCTCCCCATTGAACAGCTTGTCGAAGTACTCCCGCCACCTATGCTTAATCTCCTCATCCTTCACGAGGAGTTGGTCTGCCCCGTCCTTGATGCATTTGACTTGGCCAATATCCCTCGTCTTCCTCTCTCGAATCTTGGCCATCTTATAGATGTCCCTTTCCCCTTCCTTCGTGCCTAACCGTTGGTAGAGGCCCTCATACGCCCTACCCCTTGCTTCACCAACAGCTCGCTTTGCGGCCTTCTTCGCCATCTTGTACTTCTCTATGTTGTCTGCACTCCTATCCAAGTACAGGCATCTGAAGCACTCTTTCTTCTCTTTAATCGCCTTCTGGACGGCATCATTCCACCACCAGGTATCCTTATCTTCGCTTCTCCTTCCCCTGGACACTCCAAACTCCTCCGAGGCCACCTTACGAATGCAAGTCGCCATCTTCATCCACACATTGTCCGCATCCCCTCCTTCCTCCCAAGGGCCCTCCTTAATGACCCTCTCCTTGAACGCCTGAGCTAACTCCCCCTTGAGCTTCCACCACTTCGTTCTAGCGACTTTGGCACGCCTATCCCGCTGGACACGAGTCCGAAAGCGGAAGTCAGCAACCACCAGCTTATGTTGAGGTACAACACTCTCTCCAGGTATCACCTTACAATCTAGGCATGCACGCCTATCTTCTCTTCTCGAGAGGATGAAATCAATCTGGCTAGAGTGTTGGCCACTACTAAAAGTCACCAGATGTGATTCTCTCTTTCTAAAGAGGGTGTTAGCTACAATCATGTCGTAGGCTAGAGCAAAGCTTAAGACATCTTCTCCTTCCTGATTCCTGGTGCCATAGCCAAAACCCCCATGCACCCCTTCAAAACCTGTGTTAGATGTACCCACGTGGCCATTGAGGTCTCCTCCTATGAAGAGCTTCTCACCAATCGGTACACTCCTAACCATGTCTTCCAGACCTTCCCAGAACTCCCTCTTGGTGTTCTCAGTGTGGCCTACTTGCGGGGCATACGCGCTGATAACATTGAGAACTAAGTCCCCAACTACCAGCTTGACCAGGATAATCCGGTCCCCACATCTCGTGACGTCTACCACTCCATGCTTGAGGCTCTTGTTGATCAAGATGCCTACGCCATTCCTGTTTGCAGCCAACCCGGTGTACCACAGCTTGAAGCCGGTACCCTCCACCTCCTTTGCCTTCTGTCCCCTCCACTTGGTTTCTTGGACGCAAAGGATATCAACACTTCTCCTCACCGCTGCATCGACTAGCTCCCGAAGCTTCCCTGTCAGGGACCCTACGTTCCAGCTACCTAAGCGGATCCTCCTAGGCTCGGCTAGCTTCCTTACCCTTCGCACTCGTCGAGTCAAATGCGAAGACCCTTGCTCATTTTCCACTACATCCGGGCACCGATGTAGCGCGCCACTAAGGATGCGACGACCCGATCCTCGCTCACTTGCCACCGTATCCAGATCAAGATACGGCGCGCCACCAAGGGGGTGACGTCCCGGCCCTTGCCCATTTGACACCACACCCGGGTTCCGATGTGGCGCGTCGCTGAGAGGGTTACGCCCCAACGAAAATCTTTTGGGTTTCATCTCCATAAGAGTAGCTGAGTTTTCACGTTGGCTCGCCAAGCCTAACACAACCCTCCTCCTTTACCCGGGCTTGGGACCGGCTATGTTGAGACAACATAGGCGGAGACCGGCTATGTTGAGACAACATAGGCGGAGTTATTGTTCTCCATTCAGTCATTCAGATGTATTCAGTGTTTTGGCTATTGTGGTCTAATAAGTGAATCGTGCTTCCTGTCTTTTGGCCCTGGTCAACATAGTTGGGTTTAAGATTTTACGGAGCTGAATTGTCACAAAAAAGCACCTGTCAATTACATGTAGTAGCTTAGGAAAATCCTCTTGAACATTGCCGAGGTTCAGCGTTAGGCTGATGGCACTGGTGTGCCGTGCGCCGTGCAGTTATTGTACGCGTTTTAATTATACTAGTCATCAACCCGTGCTGCTGCACGGGCTAGTAAATTATGAAAGCAAAGCATTAATTATTGGAGGCCTTATATAATTCTTTTTGTGTCAATGAATCCGTTTTGATATTCTTCAAGATCCCACAACACATGGCTTTTATGTTATTATTCCCTATTTTAGAAATTGGTCAGGAGTAGTTCAGATAACTGGACATCTGCAATACAATTTTTTCTTGATCGGATATACGGCATTGATCTAATTTTTGGCATTTAAGAATAATGGGTTACTTGCCTGCACCATGTATTCATGGGGATATGTGTGGACGAACTCCAACAATGTAGTTTCTTTTCCAAAGCCCATGAAGAGTTCGGTAAGGACATGTGTACGTGGGATAAATGGTGTGGACTCTTCAGGTGCTTCATCTTACGGCTGTAAATAGATAGCAGGGAGATCGTACGGATGATTTGATTAGTTTTCTGAGGATTAACGTGGAGACATGTTTGGTGCCTCCAATTAGTAAATATAAGATTGGTACTCTTTTCATAATATTTCTAAAAGCAACTTGATGTAACTTGACCCTTCATGATTGCAGGTACCACTGTTATTATCGGTGGACTTGCTGTGGCGATGCTAGGAGCTCGTTGCAATGCCGTTACTGTCATGGTTCTGAATTTAGCTGCCACTCCTCTTGAGCTAAGGTAAACACACACTCAGCATTAAATACAGTAAGCAAATTCCATTTTATGGATTCTTGTATAAGAATAGTTGTTGGTTCTATGTCAAGCTTTATATCTAGAAATAGTTGTCAGTTCCGTGTCAAGATTTATATCTAGTAATAGGTGTTGGTTACGTGTCAAATCTTGAGTTATAGGCATAGTTGTTGGTTCTATGCCAAGCTTTAATTATATGAACAGTTGTTGGTTCCATGCCATAGCTTTATGTATAGGAATAGTTGCTGGTCCGCTGTCGTGCCGAAAGATACAGACTTGAGCTCTATATATACATACCACTAAACTATGTTGTTTCACTTAAATACCACTCAAACTTTGTTCTCTCATTTTCATCCACTTAAGGCAGGTTTTTTATTTTCTGTGCTATCATTTACCCTTTTTTTAAACAAATGTCATTCATTTATAGGAGTTCCTAGGCCAAAGAAATTTGTTTTCCCTCTCATTTATAGGAGTTCCTAGGCCAAAGAAATTCGAAGAAGCTCTCGAAGCCCCAGTCAGCGACTCGCTTTATATGTTATTGAACTTGTAATGCAAAATTTGCTTGGAATTTTGATGTAATGCTGATCTTGCTGGGAATTTGAATTTTTGCTAAATGTGTTTAGTTGGATGTGAACATAATACTGAAAGAGTCCTTGGCCCAAACACTACTGGACCATAAAAAGGCCACAGCCCAAACATAGTTGGGGTCTGTTAAGCAATCCCAGTATATTAATTTTCGAAAATAAATAAAATGGACTCATATATTCTCCTTGTGCTTCCTTTTTGTTTATGAAAACATGTTTGGGAACTTGTTTGGATGTGTATGTCACTATGGATATGTTGTTGGAAACTTCTTATGTCATATGGATATATGTTGGACTTGTGGAAATATATTGTTGGATATGCTTGTTGTGTATATATATGTATTATCTGTGTATATCTATGAATTTCTGTCAAATTGAATGAATTCAATTAAAAACAGGGGTTATATAGGCTCTTTGCCGTCTGCTAGCAGTCGGCAAAGAAGGCCACGTGGCAGCTACCTGTACAACCTGGGAACACTGAGTTGCCTATTTGGGCATTTTGCCGACTGCTGGCAGACGGCAAAGAGGCTAAGGTCTTTGCCGACTGTCGGCAGTCGGCAAAGAGGCTAAGGTCTTTGCCGACGGCCAGCAGACGGCAAAAAAGGCCACGTGGCAGCTTCCCAGTGACTCCTATTTGGCCTCTTTGCCGTCTGCCAGCAGACGGCAAAGACCTTAGCCTCTTTGCCGTCTGCCGGCTGACGGCAAACCACGCCGTTAACCCCTAACGGCTCCCACCTCACCTCACTGCCGTCTACGCTCTTTGCCGTCTGCTGGCCGCAAACGGCTGACGGCAAAGAGCTTTGCCGACTGCTTCTATGAAGCAGACGGCAAAGAAGGCCTTTACCGGCGTTAATTCAGCCGGACTGTTTGCCGACTGCTAGCAGTCGGCAAAGAGCTTTGCCGACTGCCATTCATGCCTTTGCCGACTGCCATGGCAGTCGGCAAAGAAGCTGATTCCTGTAGTGCACCCAATACTGGGGAGGTAGTTCGGGAGTATTGCCATAGCTTGTATAGTGGATGCGTTTCGAAGGTCCGAGGTAAACAGTTTCCGAGAAAGACTGGTTATGTGTTGAAGGATGGATACACCTGGATGTAGGTTTAGAGTTGATTGCGCGGTGCTTCCCGTGTATCCCCAACACCTGATTGCATAACTGGAAACTTTCGGAAATCTATAGGTGGGTTCATCTAGTAGTTCTAGGCATTCTTCCAACGGATGCTCGATATGAAGTTCGGGGTTCTACATTGAGTGAAGTGGTTTTATGGACTTGTTCTGATCGGGAGTTGCATCTTAAAGGGTCCTTGGCTATGCTGATCCGGGGATTGCAAAACCCTTTTGTAACACGTTCCATGAGCTTTCAGCACGAAGATGTCGAACGAAGCTTCTATCCTGTATTTGTTCTATCTGCTCATTGATCCTTTTTATTTATCTTTTGTTCTCCAAGTGGCTTCTCGACAAGTTGATGTACCTGCGGAATTCATTCGTTCAATCCTCTGTTCGGATGTTATTGTGAAGATCATGCTGCATATCTATCCTTTGTTCTTGTTTTGATTCTGGTATTCGAGTTGCTTCGATGTCAAATGTTGATTCCATACCTTTCCTAATCGGTGTTCTCATATTTCTATGAGAGTGCTAGTCCTTCTTGATCATCGAGATGGTCATGTTAATTCTTTTCCAACCGGTGCCCATTTTGTTCGTCCCAAGTTGTCTTTGTTTCCCCACCCTCCCACCCTTCTTCTTCTTGGAGCCAGAAATTCTCAGATGAAGTATCCATTTTATTCATGTGATGGTTCTTCATTCTTTCCTTCAATGTTCTTATCCGGTGATTTATCGTGAAGATGCTCAAGAGCTTCTAGTTCATCATTCTTTTGTTCTTAAATTCTTTCGGTGGATGCAATTCAAGTTTCGGTGTTGATCTTATCCTTTTCCTCATTTCACAATGCTTTCTTATTCCGGTGCACCAATTAATCATTCTCCTCTTGCTATTCATATCCGGAGTGCTGAAGATTCATAATTCCATTGTTAATCCGTTCAACTATTTTGAGGATTATCTTCTTATTCAAGCCATTTAATTCAACCGGTGCTATATCTCTTAAGCAATCTTTTCAACGGTGTTTTTCTTTGAGTGGGCCCTAACCCACAGGCTTTTCCCAGGATCTTACCTGACTCTTCTAATTTTCTGGAGTTATACCCAAATTCTTTCAAAGTGTGACGTAAGAATGATTCCATCAGTCACATGCCTTCTCCAAGATCGCTTTCAAATTCTTTTCATCGTTGGTTCAACCTTTTTAATTCTTCATTCCGGAGTGCTCAACAATTCTTATGGCTTTTCTCGTCTTCATTCTCAACATTTGGAGACCGGAGAAGTGTTTCTCTTAAATCTTGGCCCGTTCTCTTGATGAGTTGTGGTTCTAGCTTCATGCCATCCTCATTATTGTTCCGATTGTGAGGAATTCTTTTATACCCATCCGAAGCTTTTCATGGATTCTTTTCTTTGTGATCCTCTGAAGGCCATCATTTCGGAATATTTCTTCGTTCTCAGTTTTCAACTTCGTCCTTCAAATGTTCTTCATTGATGTCTCTTCGTTCGTCTCCATATTTTTACGGTGGTTCTTTCAAGATTACATTTCCGTTGTTATCGTTTTCATTCATTTGTTCTTTTCACAATCCTACCGGTGCTTGTTGAAGATTTACCCAAGCTTGTGCGAGTTCTCTCTTAATCCTTTCCAACAAGAATAAGTAATATGCCAAATCCTTTGGTTGTCATCAATTTAAATTGGTGAAGGAGATGCATGACATAATTCTTATTCTTATTCCTTCAAGGTGATTTAATTCTTTTGTCTGGAGCTTGTTCATCATATTCTCGGTTCTAAATTCTTCATCTTGTTTTCCGGAGATCCATGTTGTTTCAATTATAACATTTCAAACCTCCATCTAATTCATCGCAGGCCTTGAATCTTATTCTTTTCATCTTTCACTTCTCATGCTTTCATTACCGGAGTTTTCATGGTGGTTCATCATCATTTAATTCATCCTCGAAGTCTTCATCAAGATTCTTGTTGGAGCTCAAGCATTCTTCTTCATGTTTCCAATTGCAATCGGTTCTACCTTGCCTTTTCAGATGGTGTTATGTCATTCTTGACAATTCCTTCATGTTTCATGATTCACGAGTTTTCAAGAATGAGATAGTTAAAACCATCATTTTTCCTTGTTCAGGAGATCCTGTCAACCCCTCATTGTATCTCTTGGAGTTATCTTGGGTTGTATTTCACCTAAAAGCTTTCCTTGAGAATTGTTGCTATTATGGTGCTTATAAATGACCCAAGTTCTTCATTTATCATTCCGGTGAGATAAGTTTTTCATCTCCTTGTTGATCTCAATCCAATCAATTGTTTCCGTCAGTGGCTGGTTGTCACCTCATAATTCTGAGATGTTTTCCATAAGCCCACATCAAACTTATTCCTTTTCGTTGTTGATTTTTTCCAACAACTCCGCTCAACCCTTCTTCGTAAGGATGCTCTTTCAAATTCAATTTTGAGAGAAGTTATCTTTTCTTCTCCATTCTTTTCTTTCGTTGAATTATATTCTATTCTTCATTCCGGAGGCATTGTAATATTGCTCTCTTCGTCCCATCATCTCGTTTTATCGAGATCATTTTCTTTCCCTTGCTTATCATTTAACCGGAGTGTTGTATTCTTCATTCTAGTTCCCTCATCTTACCAAGTTTTTGGCCTATCTTTTAACTGGAGTGATGTCTGAATCTTTCTTAACCTTGTGCCATTCTTTTAATTGTTTCGGAGGCAATATGTTGTTGTTTTCATCAAGTATCATTCCAACTTGGCAAGTTCATGTTCATTCCTCCCATTTTCAGACGGAGGGTTGTCCGAATTCTTTCATTCTTATTTCCTTGGCTTTACCGTTGCGGTTTCATATTCTTTTGGTCCGTGAGCTCTTGTTTCACGTCGTTCAACCTACGAGGTTCTTATAATGCTCCTTGTCCCTCTTTTCTAACGGAGTATTTTCATATTCGTTCATCTCCGTTGCTTTCTTCTTTCAACTTGTTCAACCTCTCAAGGTTCCCTGGTTTCACTCGTCTGTCAAAGAAGCAACTTTGTTTTACCTCTTCCTCTTCCGTTTTTACCCGGTGATATCTCTAGGATCTCGGGTCGAGATCCTCTGATAGTGTGGGAGAGTTGTGACGCCCGAGACCGACGTCCCAGAAGATTCCAGAAGATTCCAGATGTTCTGGGGTCTCCCGTGTATTCTTTGTGCTTGTTTTATTTATTTTCGCATTGCATCATGTCATCATGCCATCATGTCATATTTATTTTTTGCATCTCAACCTAAATAAATCGTGTGGACCTTCGGCCCATTTAAATCGAGGGAAGGTGACTTCTCTTTATAACTTATAAAAGTCTCTCAATATTTAGGGAGCTATATTAAAATATTCCATTTGCTTCGGAATAACCCAACACACTTGCATTTATTCTCCAGACATCTTTTGATTCAAGTTTCACCGTCAAAAAACCCTCCATGTATTTCTTTTCCCAATTATCGAGGCTCCTCCAATTATCTAGACTCTTTTCAAACTCCTTGAGGCAAGCTAATTATTTTTTTTAGTTTGCACTTCCCTTTTTGTTGGAACTATTTTGTGGGGTTGGAATATTTCCATAAAGCCTTACAAAAATGTCCATCATTTTATTCTTGTTGTTGCCTCTTTTCTTATTAATTTTGACTCTCTCTATTTCTTTTTTCTGCAAAGAAAGAGTTATAGAAAGTCAACAGAAGAAGGAGCCCAGCCGCAGCCTTCTCCCAGCGGCCCAGGCCTCCCTCTCCCTCCTTTGGCCCAATCCCTCCTGGCCCAAGACCATTCCTCCAGACGGCCCAACCAGCCTCCAGCCGCACCCCATCGAACCCTAGCTCGCTCCCTCGAGCCCCCCTCAGCGCCGCCAGCCTTCCCCTCGGTCTCCATCTCTCGCTCGTGCCCGAACCCCATCGTCCACCTCGCAGATCCCGATTCCCTCTCCCTCTCCTCGCTCGTCCCGCATCCTCTCGTTCGCCCGCAGGACCTGAGCCCCCCTCGCGAGTGCCGAGCGCCCGCTTCCTTCCCCAGCGCGTGCGCCTCCCTCCGTCTCCCCTTGGTGCCTCCTTCCTCTCCGGCCCGAGTAGCTCCTTGCCTCGCCGTCTCCAGGACGCGGAGCACGCGACCGCCCTGCCTCCTGCCTTCGAACCGTCGTCGCGACCGGCCTCCTCCTCCCGAGCGTCCTCCGTCTCCAAGACTCTCCTCTGCCACCGGCCCCCAGGCCCTCGCCTCCAGGAGCTGCCGCCTCTGGCCTCCCTCCTCGCCCGCGTCCGTTCTTCTCCCTTGTGGAATCCCAGGCAAGATGACCGAACACGGATACCATTACTATCTTTGCCTATTGCTAGAGTATCGCTCTTTAGTATATTGCCTCGATGCCCATGTCTTTCTTGTCAGCCTCCTATTGTAACCATGAACCTGTCTAACCACCCTACCTATGCAAACCGTTGAATGGCTAAGTACGCTTCGCTCAGCCCCTCTTATAGCATTGTTAGTTGCAGGTGAAGATTGAAGATGCTTGCTTCATGTTGAAGTTTGGTTGGGTTATATCACACTATATAAATGCTTAAATGAAATCATCTATATACTGGCAGGGTGGAAGGCTAAGCCTTTTGCTTGGTGTTTTGTTCCACTCATGCCGTTAGGAACCGTATAAACCGGTGTTATGTTCCTTGATTATGCGTTCCTAACACGGTTGGGGTGTATGGGACCCCCTTGATAAACCGCTAAGTGCTAAGTCTTTTCCAGCAAGTCCCAACATTTGGTACTATTTGCCTCATAATAACAACTTAATTATTTAATTAAATTTGCATAGGGGGTCGCTCCCTCGAGGATTCTTAATTCTACATAGCAGGGGGGGCCAGTGCCGATGGTGTTGGTCCCAAACGGGGAGTCTGCGGGAACCACCACGGGGAAACTCGAGGATTGGGTCCTGTAGAATCGCCCATCCGGTCGTGTCCTGAGACTTAGATACGCGCGGCTACTATCAGGGTGTCGACACGCCGGGAGGATTTGCTGGGTTAGCCTTACCTTAGTTCGGTTTAACTTGAGCACGGGATTCCGAGAATACTCGGGTCTTCCCACCTATGGAGTTGCGACTCCGCGGATCGTGGGCTTGTAATGGGTCAAGTTGGAACACCCCTGCAGGGTTTGAACTTTCGAAAGCCGTGCCCGCGGTTATGTGGCAGATGGGAGCTTGTTAATATCCGGTTATAGATAACTTGACACAATGTTCTAATACACTACCAGCGTGTGTACCGTGACTGTCAATTTCGGAATAGGGATTCGGGAGTTGAACACGGTGGGGTTATGTTTGACCGGCTTTAGTTAGGATCACTTCGTGATCATCTTTCGACCGAGGCACTTCTCTTCTCGCTCTCTATTACGTAAGTTATTGCTAGTTGCTGCTGCAGACTCTTGTTGTTCCTTCACCTCTTGTTCTTTCTTCAGCCTTATCCTTTCCCAAGGCTTAAATAGTCGTGTTACCCGGGAACGGGATTGCTGAGTCCTCTGTGGCTCACAGTTACTTCACCACCCCAGATGCAGGTTCAGCCGTGTACGATGCAGGAGCTGGTTCAGTGCTTCACCAGGAGCTCGATGAAGAGTTTGACCGTTTGCTTGTGACGTTTCGTTGTTCAGTAGTGGTTTCTACTAGGATTCGATCCTGACCTGTGGCTTTATGTTGTTTTGGTATCTTTCTTTTGGATCTTCGCCCGTAGTCGGGTCATTGATGTTTTTGAATGAAGTTATGCTTATGTAATGTATTGTGTGAAGTGGCGAGTGTAAGCCAACTATCTCCTTTTGCAATTTAATCCCTCTTTTACATGAGTCGTGCAAAGATACCAAACTTGAGATCATTCTTGGATAGGCTTATACCTTTAAGTCGTGCCTCGACACGTAGGAGGTATAGTCCCATCCTGGGCATTACACATAACCTCCCAAGTTTGGTGCCTTAAATGTGTTCTTGCCTCCCCATAAAACAAGGTCATTCTCCAAGGATCACTGCCTGGTTCCTCCACAGAGCAGTCGATATGATACACCGAGTAGCCAAGAATTTCAATCTTTATTGGGTCATTCCAGAAAAGCCCTAAACCACCACTTCTACCTTGACTGTTTACAGCATAACCATTATCATAACCAAAGGTTGCCGCTAAGTTTTCTACCCTAGTCCTATCAATCTGAGTTTCAACAATGCATAAAAGGGTAGGGGCAAAATTCTTCGCTAATTCGCGAAGCTCTCGAACTGTCGCGGCGTTGCCCGCCCCGCGACAGTTCCAACTTAGGATACTCATTGATGTCTAATCTCACTTTAACTCTCACAAATTCTCCAAAAAAACCTGCTGGAAGCTTCAATTGTATCTCCTCCACCTCGCCGATCCTCGATGCCAGGCCTTTGACAGCCGGTTCAATCAAGAATTTATCCGGCAAGCGATGGATCTGTGCCCAGACGGAAAGCTTGTCATATTCCTCCATGATCACAGCCTGCTCCCTAAATAGCCACGGTCCCTCCATCATTGCTTTGTTCCAATCGCCCAGACACCCAAACTGCGTGGTGAACAGATTCGCCTTTATCTTCCTCCAAACTACCTGTTTAGCAGGATTCCAAGCCGCACGCATGTCATTGTACAGTGCATTAGGGCTAAAATTCTTTGGTGTATGGACTCGGGCAATTGCCAGCCACCTCGCCGGCTCAACCAGACCAGGCAGCTCTTCTTCCCATATGAACTCATCCTCTTCTTCCTCCTGGAGCGTTAAACGAGCTAGAAGATCTTCAGCCGATTCCTTCCCCTGTCTCCCCTGCGAACTATCTGTCTCCGCCATCTCCTTCAACAGAAACCGATCTCGCCACCCCTCGCTCCCCTCCAGGGATCCAAAAGGCCAAAGTCGAGCGGGGACACAGGACCCCCCCCCTGTATCAGCCTATATTCCTTGAGGCCGGAGAAGGTCAAAACAAACGATCAGCCTCGTGGTAGATTCCGGCGGTGGCCGCCGGAAGACTTCAAAACCCTAGGTCTAAAACCTAGGGGAACTGCTCCCCCTTTGGATTGATAGGTCAAAGGTCTCTCTTGATCAAAAGTGGGAAGCCCCACATGTGATCACATAATTCTGGTTCTACCCGTGGGGGCCCACTAAGCATATTATGTGGGCTTGGGAAGTGGGCTCCGTGCACCTGCACCCTGACTCAAACCATCCGCCCCGGCCCAGCTGCCTGCCCTCCAAACCTCAAATCGGATCCGACGGACCCTAAATCCCATCTAACGCTAGCAAACAGATCGCCCCCATCCATATATAGGCCTATATAAAAACAGCGGCTGTCTAGATCCATATCGCCGCCGCAACAACCACCACCACCTCCTCCTCGCCGACGCCGCACCTCCGTGTCGCCGCCGCCGCAAGGGAAAGGGAAAGAAGATGGTCCGCGTACGCATCTTCTGCCATGCCGACCTCCAAGCCCTGCGGAAACGCTCCGATGAGCTCCTGTCTGTAGAGCTCGTCGCTCTGGATTCCGTGCGCATAACGAGCGACTCGTATAAACTCCTGCTCAACCTGCTTCAGTGGAGGGACTATCGCAACGAGGTCAAAATTACCGAGCGGAAGTACTGGACATGCCAGCAGTTGGTTCTCCTCTCGCTGATAGCAGGCGTGGCCCTGGAGCTCCACAAGATCAAGCATGATCTGTATCCCCTCCTCGTCTCTCCGGAGGCCAAGCTGGAAGGGGGCGGCTTCCTGAAAGACCTCCTATTCCTCAAGAACTCTGCACTTACGCTCGGACGTCAGGCCAAGGAAGCTAAGGAAATAGTCAAAGGACTTGATCAGAAGGTTGTGATCACTGTGCTCTTAGGCAGAGTTACAAAGTTTGGCCAAGTGGTAGAGGATACCGCTGATATGGTACTGAAAGGTACTCACAGCATTGCCTGGTTTCAGGCACGTCTCCCGTCCGTTCTCGATCATCAGCTCGACCTTCTGTTGTTGACCCCGGTTCAGTTCCCTGATCCTCTTAAGGATGCCAGCTCTGATTCTGATTCTGATTCTGATTCTGAGTAGACTATCAGCTGTTTCTTGCCAGCTCTGGACTCTTGTGATGAGTATTTTTTACAACTGTAGGGCTAGTTTGCACAGCTCTCAAATGTTACCATGTGTACTTCTTGGACCCTTTATGTTTGGATGATGTTAATGGATTTTAAATAATTTGTATTATGGTGCTGTTTTCTCATTCTGTGCTAGCGTACACCTGCAATTACTTTCAGTTAGGATGATTCTGTGGAACGGCAGCTCCACAAATATTACGGAAAAATTTATTACGGAAACACGGTTTTACTGTACAGTCACATGGAGGTATCTAATTCATTTTCTCATCTATCATTTGTATCAAAACTAGGCTAGTAGGCTGTATGACCATCAGTTATGGCTATTCATGTTCTAGATCTCTTGTTTCGGATGCAGATGATAGTTTAAACTCTTAGTTACATCTGAAGGAGTCTAGATAAAAAGTTTTCAGCCATAACAAGTATTGGAGCTACTGCCTTTTAGCAAGGTGATGCTTCATAGCACGTATTGGCCTTTTAATTCTTAAATATGCAGCGGCGTTCTTAAGCAGGCTTTTGTATGCTGCAACTTGCTTGACATCTGTCCAACTGCTTGCCACAATCTCTTGATATGCTGAAATCGAGATATATGTCCTGGTATCTATCTGCAAGACTAATCTGCAGGTTTGGTGTTGATTAATTTCTTATATGTGCACCAGATTTGGATGGTGATATTTATTTAACAGAGATAGCTGTCTGGTAAAGAGGCAAATATGTACCTTATTAGAGGTGAAAAAAAATCTCCTGAATTTGCTTATCATTGTACAGCTATTTCCTTTGTACTGTTTTTCTTACAACCCGCTTCCTGATTTTTATTGTATTAAAATGGAGCATTTAGCAGTGCCGGTTAGCTTTCTATTTCATGCACCTTCTTATTTAATCACTCCCTCTAATATATGAATAGGCAGGGTAGAAAATGCTAGTTGCTACGACTGTACAAACAATCCTTCCCGGTGCCATTCTGCCACATTGTTTGAATTGAGATAAGTCACCTAATATGACTTACTTAATTAAATATATTTGCACAATATTTAAGTGAACTGACAATGTATGATGGAATTATTGTTGCTTCGTTTGAATTGTTTTGTTGTTTGTTCATACAACAAATAGTGTAAGAGTTGGTGGTGGCCAGATGCTCAGATGGCCCCCTAATTGCTATATATTGTAGGCTCTGCTTGCAAAATTTGTTTGGATGTCTTATAATGGTTTCTTTTCTTACAAGTATAATTTGACCTTCATGCTTGTGATTCTCAGTAAGACTTTGTTTAGATGTAGTCAGTCCGGTTCCAGGTGGAATTCTGTCATCAATATTTACATGCAAAGGTTTGTCAGTGTGGCTCTTTTTGACTGCCTACTGTTATAGTTAGAAATTTACTACCTAGTGGTGTCAAATGACATGTTCCATGCTTATGCAGTTTTTTGCTTTGATTGTGTATATGCATCGATCTCTTTTCTATGATTTTGAACTTCAAATTTAATTTGGTTCGTTACCGCTGTTGCTCATGACACCCCCTAATAGAAGAATTCCCCATCGGGGATCGGGCCCGTTGCCATCCGTACTCCTTGGTGAAGATCCAATCTTGGACAACGCAATGCTTCCCAAACAAAAGCAGACTTCGGACAAGGGAACAGGTGCCCCAGCGACTGTTGAAAAGCCTTGCTTATTTACGCTCTTCTTTTGTTGCCATTTTTGCAGGCCAAGCAATTGTGTAGTTGCTTCCATGCAATTGCTATCTTTCAGTGTTCTGAACTGCAATTATGTTCTTTAGACTACAACGTATTGTATTTCCCATCATCCCATGAAAGATGTCTTATCTGTGTGTTTCAAACATAAAACACCTTGTGTACATGTGCTTTTCGTAACACACTGTTCGCACACGAACACGTCACCGTGTACCTCCAACGCCGAGTGTGATGCACCGCAGCTCGCGTCGAAGGAGACCCGTCCGGAAGCGCGGTACGCAAGCAATCCGGCGGGCGCTTTTGAGCACCCGAAACCCCATGCGCCCGGGAATCCGGCGGGCGCTTTTGAGCACCCGAAACCCCACGCGCCCGGGAGGGACTCCGTCTGGACACGCGGCGGCTATGGGCTGCCCTAGGTCGCTTCGCCCGCCCCTAGAGCCTCGAAGATCGTTGCCCTTCAACGAAGAACGAGAGAGAAAGAACAAGGGAGAGATGTAAAACTAGGGTAAAAAGTAGATGGGTTTTGCGATTGTGTGTTGTTCAATCGGCCGTCACCCCTTAGGTATATAAGAGGCGGCTGGACTTCCCGTGCAAGGAAAAGACTTCAATTCACGTCCAAAACCCTAGTCCAATTCGGATTTGTTTGGTCCGAACTTTCCAAAACTGTTCGATAAAATCTGGCTGCACCTTGCGGGCCATGTTTGGGAGTGTAAACGACTTCGGATGGAAATGAGCCCAAAAGCAATCTTGACCGTTTCGACGAGACGAACAACTTTCATATTGAACGTTTTTTGATATGAGGCCATGTTGAGGGTGTTTTCGGCTGTTTTCCGAAGTCTGCAACAGCGAAATTCAAAACCCTGACGAACATACCCGGAGTGTCCGGCCATCCACAGAGAAATCCAAAATCCGGAGGGTTGTCCCCGGAGTGTTCGGCTATCTAGTGTAGCAGCGTTTTTTACTGGATGTAACTTTTGCATACGACCTTGGATTAAGACGATTTTTATATCAAAAGCATTCGTTTCGACGAGACGCACAACTTTGATGTTGAAACCTTTTCCATTTGAGGTCATCTTAATTGGGTTTCAAGCCATTCTTTAATCTGGTGTCAACATGAGCATCTCTGAACTTGTCATATCTTTTGCACTTGAGCTCCGTTTTGGTCCATCTTCACATCTATTTCGATCATCTTGAAGAGAGCCATCAATTGGTTACATGAACGCATAATTTTAACCTCTTTCTATTATAGCCTCAAGTCACTCTTTGTGATCATGCCATTTTTGAGCGTCAACACATGCCCCCCTGTTTTTCGGCAAAGCTAGCGTGCCGAAAAATATCTTGCAACACGTTGGTCTAAGGACGATGTCAACACTCCATCGGCAATTTATATGTGCTTAGGGCGATAATTTTATATCGGCCATGTTTTGAACTTCTTGTTCACATCATACCTTGTAACCGATTACCACCAATCGGCTTTAAAGAGATGGGAATGAACCCGTTTCTTGTAGCACTAAGAAAATCAAACTCCGAGAGGTCACACCCTATTAAGCAAGTAACATCGGGATGATTCTAATTCACTGATGCATCGGCCAAAGCAACACAAGCCGAATTATCCGCGTGAATGACTTCTACCTCATCATCGATCCATTGTATTAAGAATTGATACATGGTAGATGGCACACATTGGTTAGCATGAACCCAATCGCGGGCTAATATAACATTATAGTTACCTTGCACCTCCGCGATGAAGAATGTGGTGGCCAAAGTTTTGCTTCCCACGGTGAGTTCCATGCATGTCACACCTTTGGCCTCTGTCTTTTCTTTAACCTCAAATACCATATTGGTCTTCATCAACGCACCATCATCTAAACCCAACTTTTTTAAGACTGAGTAGGGCATAAGATTTACCACAGCACCACCATCAACGAGCATCCTAGCAACCGATGATCCGTTAATATGACCTTTGAGGTACAACAGCTTCAAGTGTTTCACCGATTCTTTTGGCTTCTTGAAGATAGCATTCTTAGGACCAAAATCCAGCTGGGCTACCTCTGTGACGCCCCCGATTTGACCGTACACTAATCATGCACGCAAATGTGTACGACCAAGATCAGGAACTCACTCGAAGATATCACAACACAACTCTAGACACAAATTAAAATAATACAAGCTTTATATTACAAGCCAGGGACCTCGAGGGCTCGAATACAAAAGCTCAAAAACACAAGAGTCAGCGGAAGCAATAATATCTGAGTACAGACATAAGTTAAACAAGTTTGCCTTAAGAAGGCTAGCACAAAAGTAGCAACGATCGAAAAGGCAAGGCCTCCTGCCTGGGACCTCCTAACTACTCCTCGAAGCCGAACTCCACGTAGAAACATCCTCGGGATCTTCTGGCTCCTGGACTCCATCAATCTGGTTGCAACATCCGAGAAGAAGGAACAAGAGGGGAAAAGGGGGAGAAAAGCAACCGTGAGTACTCATCCAATGTACTCGCAAGCAAGGATCTACACTACATATGCAATGATATCTGTGTAAGGGGGGTAATATCTGTGGACTGAACTGCAGAAAGCAGAATAAGAGGGGGATAGCTAATCCAATCGAAGACTACGCTTCTGGCCACCTCCATCTTGCAGTAGTAGAAGAGAATAGATGGTAAGTAACAAGCTTCCTCGCTTCTCGCAGCCTCCATCTGGCAGCAGTGGAAGGGAGTAGAAGGAATAGTAACAACTATCAAAGCTTCTGGCAGCCTCCGTCTTGAGTAGCAGAAGAGTTCACCAAGTAACATCGTAAAGCATAATCCTACCCGGCGATCCTCCCGCACATCACCCTGTGAGAGAGCAACCACCGAGTTATATCTGGAACTTGTCTGGGTGTGTTTTATTAAGTATCCAGTTCTAGTTGTCATGAGGTCCGAGTACAACTCCGGGTCGTCCTTTTACCGAGGGACACGGCTATTCGAATAGATTAACTTCCCTGCAGGGGTGCACCACATAACCCAGCACGCTTGATCCCATTTGGCCGGACACACTTTCCAAGGTCATGCCCGGCCTCGGAAGATCAACACGCCGCAGCCCTACCTAAGCACAGCAGAGAGGTCAGCACGTCGGTCTAAGTCCTAAGCACACAGGGGTCTGGGCCCATCGCCCAATGCACACCTGCACGTTGCGAGGGCGGCCGGTAAGCAGACCTAGCCTCTCCTAATACCAGAGCAGGCTTCCAGTCCAATCCGGCGCGCGCCGCTAAACCGCTGACGTCAAAAAGGCTTCGGCTGATACCACGACGTCGAGTACCCATAACTATTCCCACGTAGCTGGTTAGTGCGTATAGACCAAATGGCCAGACTCAGATCAAATACCAAGATCCCGTTAACGTGTTATTATGAAATAACCGCGGACGACGACCAGGGCCAGGCCCACCTGTCTCCTAGGTGGTCGCAACCTGCCCTGTCGCTCCGCCACAAAGTAACCATCAGGGGACTGTCGGGAACCCAGGCCCACCACTACCTGTGTGGAACCACCTGCCCCTTCAGCCCCCATATCCGAACCATCATCATGTGTATGTAAAGTATGTATATAGTATATACCCGTGATCACCCCCAAGTGATCACGTCCCGATAGAATAGCAGGGCAGACGGACAAGGGTGTAGGGCCACTGATGGAATACTAGCATCCTACACTAAGCATTTAGGGTTGCAGGTAAGGTATCAACAATGGTAACAACAATGACAGGCTATGCAGCAGAATAGGATTACCGAAAGCAGTAACATGCTACACTACTCTAATGCAAGCAGTAGAGAGAAGAGTAGGCGATATCTGGTGATCAAAGGGGGGGGGGCTTGCCTGGAAGCTCTGCAGACGAAAGGAATCTTCGGAAGCGTAGCCGTAGTCGAACACCGAAGCATCAAGGGTCTCGGGGTCTATCACAGTATCGGAGTCTACCGGAAAGAAGCAACGAAGGGGAAACAAATAAATAACAGAGCAAACAATAGCATCACAAAATATAACAAGGCAATACGCGGTGCTACGTGTGACCTAACGCGGTGCTCGGTGATTCAGGCGAAGAGGAATAACATCCGGGATAGTATTCCGGTGTTAGGCATTTTCGGGCAGATGAAACGGAGGGGGAAAGTTGCACGTTCGGTATGATAGAGATGTGTGGCGGACGAACGGACCGCGTATTCGGGTTCGTCTCGTCGTTCTGAGCAACTTTCATATATAAATTATTTTCATCCGAGTTACGGTTTAAAAGATATGATTTTCTAAAGTTTTTATTAATTTCTGGAATTTAATTAATTAATTTAATAGATCATTATCCAAAATAGTGCATGCTGACGTCATCATGACGTCAGCATGACATCAGCAGTCAACAAGGGGTTGACTTAGGTCAAATTGACGTGTGGGTCCCGCATGTCATACTCTGTTTAGTCTCACTAGGATTTAGCTAACCTAATTACTATTTAGTTAAACTATTTAGTTAATTAGATTAGTTAAACAGTATTAATTAACTTAATTAATTAATTAATATATTTATTTATTTATTTTTATTATTTATTTATTTTAAACTTTTCTTATTTTTTTTTTCTGGGGGCGGGCCCCACTTGTCATTGGGCCATAGGCCCTTATCGGTTCTGGGCGCCCGGGTTAACGGGCGTGCGGTGTTGGGCGTGGGCGCCCGAGCGCTCGCTCGCCCGCACGGCGGGACGAGGCGGCCGGGGCGC